>JAQISU010000036.1:12137500-13337500 GCA_029339505.1 Unio delphinus | reverse complement strand
GTACCCCTTTGTTATAGGCCATCGGATACACGAAAACAGAACATTGAAGTTGATATTCCAGGACAGAGTGAAAAACAAATTCTCGTATTAAATGATATTGTGCTGGTTGATATCAGCATCGTCGAAAATGCATTGCGTGCTAATAAATCCCCGTGGACGCTAGGATACGCAGCAACAATACATTCTTCACAGGGATTGACTATATCGGATACAATTGTTTGGATGGTGGATAATCACATCGAATGGTCGAATTTAGTCTATCTCGCAGTATCCAGAGTACGAAGAATAAATCAACTTCGAAGAATTGTCCTGACAGAGTCAGGCGATGATAATGACAACAATGGATGATATTGATGTTAAAATTATTGATAAAAAACTCTCCGGTTACAAACAACAGGACAAAAAAAAACAACGAGAATTTGATATTGATGCTGAATTAATAATCACTTTGAAGAAACAACAGAATAATCACTGCGCGAGTTGCAATTGTATAATGCGTTGGCAGTATTCGGATAAAGATCCTCGCCAATTTACCGTAGACAGAAAAAATAACAGTCTCGGTCATGTCAGAAACAATGTGATGTTGACTTGTCTTGAGTGCAATAGACGCAACGGCTCTAGTTAAGACCACGCGGTGGCAATTGAGTATCCTCGGGTATTACCTGTAGTTGTTGTCTAGTAAAACCCCGCTGAGGGGCAGTTGAATCCAGTTTATAGACTGGAGGTCTACCCGTAGATCGTGTTATACTAGATATCTTGTGTGCAGTATCACTCCAAATAGGATTAGTAGCCCTTTTTCTGCCCCCTTCAAGCTCTCCTGGTTCGTATAAGTACCTAACAGTGACATTACTACCAAGAATTGGTTCTTTGAAATCTTTTTGTGGTTGTACAGGTATTGACTTCTTTTTAATAGCGTTGCTAGGTTTCATGTTGATTGTTCTAGTAATCTCATTATTCAGTGCGGTAATCACAGCTGGTAACCTTTTGACCCATTCACGGGATCGCTTTTCTTGAATGAATTCTTTTGCGTATTGATATCCAAATAACCGCTCAGCAATCGTCCGATTAAATCGTTCTACAATGGCCTGATCGCGATGTAGCGCAGTATGCCCTCGTCGTATGGTGACATTATGATGTTTCATTGTAGATAATACTGCACCCTGAAATTCTTTGCCAGGATCAACCTGCAATAGATTTGGCTAATGCAGAGGACCCCTTCGATAAATCCTCTCAAATGCAGAAGCGACTTCAGTGGCTGATTTTGTTTTTAACAGTTCTGCCTTTTTGCATCGACTTGCAATATCAACTACGGTTAAAGCGTATTTGTAACCACGATCATGTGGCAGAAATAATATATCAGCCTGATGAACTTCATTAGGAGCGGTCACATCAAAATGCGAGAAATTAATCTGTTTAGGCGGTGGTAGATAAATCTGCCATAGTGCCTGTTTGGATAACCAATTAGCCGCAGTGGTTTTTTTCACTTTTGCAGCGCTAGCGAGTTTTTGGATTGCTGATGTACCCCTCCAGTATCCTCTTGGGGAATAATAAATAGATTCCATATTATTAATTACCGGCACCTAACATCAATTTACTTTTCATAGCCGATTTTATCAAAAATGAAGCCAATTTTTCTTTGAAGGATTTATCAGGAATACCATTTAACGCATGAATTAATTTCACATCTGCGAGATGCCTGTGTTGCAGATTGCTGCTTTTATAAGCAACATCATGAAGGTGACAGGCCTTATCAATGGCGTTTATTGGTTCTTCACCGGGTCGGGACTGATTTTGATCATTGAGTCTGATATCAAGTCTGGTTCCCGGTCCACAGTAGCTATATCCTGGAAGGTGCTTTTCTCCGGGGTATTTTGCCCATGGGGTTCCAGGGAGCTTTGCCAATTTGGCTGCGATATCACCTCCTCGTTTTTTTTTAAATCAGATCTCATAGACACAAATCTAAATTTCTTTGTACCACATTGCACGCATTTACCAGAAAGCGCTGATCGGTTATTTTTAGTTGTAATCGTCGTCAAGTCATCTGTGCCAGTACGCATTTTACACTTCACACAATATAGATCCAAAATTTATGTATAGAAATATGGATATAATTGATTTTTCAGCGACTAAAGCAAGAGAACCGGTTAAGCATCATGCAGCGCTACCAAACTCTATCCGGATGATTATAATCGGGCCATCTGGATCCGGTAAAACACAATTGTTACTCAATTTAATAATGAGATGGATGAAGTGGGATAAGTTGTATTTAATTGCCCCTAGCGTAGATGATCAACGATGTTATGAAGTGCTAAAAGATTTTAACGACAGCGCGGTAGAAAAATCCGGAGAGGGTATTATTGAGTTTATAACCGATATCGATGAAGCACCGAGCATTGATGATATTGATGGAGATATTAACAATTTAGTCGTATACGACGATATAATGTTAGATAAACAAAAAAATCCTGCTAGGATCTTTTCCAGAGGCAGGCATAAAAACACTGACGTGATATATGTCACTCAACGCTACACTCAGGTTCCAAAAGTCATCAGAGATAACTGCAATATTCTTGCTGTATTCAACGGAGTTGATACTCATACTCTTAGAAATATATGGCAGACATGGTGTTCTGATATGGACTTCAATCAATTTAGAAATTTCTTTAGTAATGCTCAGTCAACCCTGTACGGATTCGCAACAATAAATTTGCATGATCCTCGAACACGATATCGTATCGGACTGGATCAAATATTCGGTTAAAATCATTTCTTATTTTTTGTTAACCTGTAGCAGCAGAGAGGGCGATGACCACATCGTTGCGACCAAAATTGATTAAAAAATCGTAAAGTCTCCGTTTGCTAAATGGAGACTTATTTTTTTTTTGGTTAAAATGAGATTCGTAGGAAGCCTTATTTTTGCTTGAAAACGTGGTCTGTTCGCCCTCTCTGCTGCTAGTTGGTTGATCAAACCAATAAGATAATCGATTGTGAACTCCATAATCGATTGTGTGTAAAGGGAGACTACTTTTTAGGTGTATGCAAAGCACAAAGGTTAGTAAAACTCCCGCCACTAAAGCTGACCTGAAATTTATTAATTCCCTTCACAACTACAAATATGAAACATTATGATTCATAATTAGGAACATATAGTCATTATTATATGGTCAAGTTGTTAAATTGTTGAGTTAATAAATTTAAACACATTTTTTTGATTTGTTTTAGTTAAATTGCAACATCTTTTGTAGTATTTATAAACAATGACAAACAAGAAAAACATGTCCTTCTATACTTTATATTATAGAAACATCACATCTGAATGAAAGAATTTTGGGCGACTGTAGCAGTATTTCAGTTACATATGACTGATAAGCCATACACTGTTGCATTCATTTAACAAAGTTGTTGAACAAAAATAACACAATGTAATATTATTTTCAGGTTAAAGTATTCATGTCATTAATTTAAAAGAGATTACTCCTGTACATTTAGAAACATATTGATCTCTCGATCAAAGAACTGCTTAAAAAAATTAAATTTGCTCTTAGCAACCGATTATAATCGATGATCAGTTGGTTATGGGGAACCGATTATCGATTATGAATTTCTGACCAATTCCCATCACTAATCATAGCAAAGACATCAGGTGGGGACCAAACCAATCAGAACACGCAAAATATCTTAAAGGCATATAAAAAGTTTGCTTGCATTTAATTTGCTTTGTGTCCAACTGCAAAAAGCACTGACCCAGACCTACCATCACTTAATCCTGACAGTTCAGGGTCGATGTAGTTAGCAGGATGCATAATGTACAAGTATAAAAACAGTAAATAAATTTTACCTCTTGAGCAAGCTGGTAGACTGGTTGAGGACCTGGTGAGTAACTGACAGTTGGTTGAGGAAGTGGTTGGCCTGGCATATAACGATAAGGAGTACCATCTGTGTTCAAATATGGCTGGCCTGCAATCGATGAATACTTCCACATTACTACATGTAAGGACAATTTCAATGTCAACTTTACAATGTGTTGGGACATTTTCAATGTCAACATTCCTATATTTAGGGACAATTTCAATGTCAACATTACCATATGTTGTGATAATTTCAATGTCAGCATTATTACATGTAGGGACAATTTCAATGTCAACATTCCTATGTGTAGAGACAATTTCAATGTCAACATTCCTATGTGTAGAGACAATTTCAATGTCAACATTCCTATGTATAGAGACAATTTCAATGTCAACATTAGTATGTGTAGAGGTAATGTCAATGTCAACATTACTAAATGAAGAGACAAGTTCAATGCCAACTTTACTATATGTAGGGACAATTTCAATGTCAACATTCTTATGTGTAGAGACAATTTCAATGTCAACATTACCATATGTTGTGATAATTTCAATGTCAGCATTATTACATGTAGGGACAATTTCAATGTCAACATTCCTATTTGTAGAGACAATTTCAATGTCAACATTCCTATGTGTAGGGACAATTTCAATGTCAACATTCCTATGTGTAGAGACAATTTCAATGTCAACATTAGTATGTGTAGAGGTAATGTCAATGTCAACATTACTAAATGAAGAGACAAGTTCAATGCCAACTTTACTATATGTAGGGACAATTTCAATGTCAACATTCTTATGTGTACAGACAATTTCAATGTCAACATTCCTATGTGTAGAGACAATTTCAACGTCAATATTAGTATGTGTAGGGACAATTTCAATGTCAACATTCCTATGTGTAGAGACAATTTCAATGTCAACATTCCTATGTATAGAGACAATTTCAATGTCAACATTAGTATGTGTAGGGACAATTTCAATGTCAACATTAGAATGTGTAGGGACAATTTCAATGTCAACATTCCTATGTGTAGAGACAATTTCAATGTCAACATTCCTATGTGTTGAGACAATTTCAATGTCAACATTAGTATGTGTAGAGACAATTTCAATGTCAACATTCCTATATGTTGGGACAATTTCAATGTCAACATTCCTATGTGTAGAGACAATTTCAATGTCAACATTAGTATGTGTAGAGACAATGTCAATGTCAACATTAGTATGTGTAGAGGTAATGTCAATGTCAACATTACTAAATGAAGAGACAAGTTCAATGCCAACTTTACTATATGTAGGGACAATTTCAATGTCAACATTCTTATGTGAAGGGACAATTTCAATGTCAACATTAGTATGTGTAGAGACAATGTCAATGTCAACATTACTAAATGAAGAGACAAGTTCAATGCCAACTTTACTATATGTAGGGACAATTTCAATGTCAACATTCTTATGTGAAGGGACAATTTCAATGTCAACATTCCTATGTATAGAGACAATTTCAATGTCAACATTAGTATGTGTAGGGACAATTTCAATGTCAACATTAGAATGTGTAGGGACAATTTCAATGTCAACATTCCTATGTGTAGAGACAATTTCAATGTCAACATTCCTATGTGTTGAGACAATTTCAATGTCAACATTAGTATGTGTAGCGACAATTTCAATGTCAACATTCCTATGTGTAGAGACAATTTCAATGTCAACATTCCTATATGTTGGGACAATTTCAATGTCAACATTCCTATGTGTAGAGACAATTTCAATGTCAACATTAGTATGTGTAGAGACAATGTCAATGTCAACATTAGTATGTGTAGAGGTAATGTCAATGTCAACATTACTAAATGAAGAGACAAGTTCAATGCCAACTTTACTATATGTAGGGACAATTTCAATGTCAACATTCTTATGTGAAGGGACAATTTCAATGTCAACATTAGTATGTGTAGAGACAATGTCAATGTCAACATTACTAAATGAAGAGACAAGTTCAATGCCAACTTTACTATATGTTGGGACAATTTCAATGTCAACATTCTTATGTGAAGGGACAATTTCAATGTCAACATTAGTATGTGTAGAGACAATGTCAATGTCAACATTACTAAATGAAGAGACAAGTTCAATGCCAACTTTACTATATGTAGGGACAATTTCAATGTCAACATTCTTATGTGAAGGGACAATTTCATTGTCAAAATTCCTATGTGTAGGGATAATTTCAATGTCAACATTCCTATGTGTAGAGACAATTTCAATGTCAACATTCCTACGTGTAGAGACAATTTCAATGTCAACATTCTTATGTGTAGACAATTTCAATGTCAACATTAGTATGTGTAGAGACAATTTCAATGTCAACATTCCTATGTGTAGAGACAATTTCAATGTCAACATTCCTATGTGTAGAGACAATTTCAATGTCAACATTCCTATGTGTACAGACAATTTCAATGTCAACATTCGTATGTGTAGGGACAATTTCAATGTCAACATTCCTATGTGTACAGACAATTTCAATGTCAACATTCCTATGTGTAGAGACAATTTCAATGTCAACATTAGTATGTGTAGCGACAATTTCAATGTCAACATTCCTATGTGTAGAGACAATTTCAATGTCAACATTCCTATGTGTAGACAATTTCAATGTCAACATTAGCATGTGTGTGTAGGGACAATTTCAATGTCAACATTAGTATGTGTAACAACAATTTCAATGTCAACTTTCCTATGTGTAGACAATTTCAATGTCAACATTAGCACGTGTAGGGACAATTTCAATGTCAACATTAGTATGTGTAGAGACAATTTCAATGTCAACATTCCTATGTGTAGAGACAATTTCAATGTCAACATTCCTATGTGTAGAGACAATTTCAATGTCAACATTCCTATGTGTAGAGACAATTTCAATGTCAACATTCCTATGTGTAGAGACAATTTCAATGTCAACATTCCCATGTGTAGGGACAATTTCAATGTCAACATTCCTATGTGTAGAGACAATTTCAATGTCAACATTCCTATGTGTAGAGACAATTTCAATGTCAACATTCCTATGTGTAGAGACAATTTCAATGTCAACATTCCTATGTGTAGAGACAATTTCAATGTCAACATTCCTATGTGTAGAGACAATTTCAATGTCAACATTCCTATGTGTAGAGACAATTTCAATGTCAACATTCCCATGTGTAGGGACAATTTCAATGTCAACATTCCTATGTGTAGAGACAATTTCAATGTCAACATTCCTATGTGTAGAGACAATTTCAATGTCAACATTCCTATGTGTAGAGACAATTTCAATGTCAACATTCCTATGTGTAGAGACCTTTTCAATGTCAACATTCCTATGTGTAGAGACATTTTCAATGTCAACATTCCTATGTGTAGAGAAAATTTCAATGTTCAAGACTGTCCAATTTAATAGTTGCACTGGCTAGGCCAAGTGCAGATCCATGCTTCACAATGCTAACATTAATTCTGGCCAATTTGTTGCAATAATGATTTAAAAAAAAAAAAAAGCATGATCTTTATCCTTCACTAAATATTAATTCTTTCCCATACACAAGTTTGACATTTATTACTGGTACACAAATTATGGGCAATTGTTTCTTATACACAAATTATGGGCAATTATTTCCGGTACACAAATTATGCTCAATTGTTTCTGATAAATTATGGGCAATTATTTCCAGTACACAAAGTTTATCTATTATTACTGATTAACAAGTTATGGTCAATTATATCCAGTAGACAAGTTACAATTATTAAGATAAATAATATTGGTGTAAAATGTTCCAGACAGAAATCATGGTAAATTTTTCAAAGATATTAGATCATGATGGAAGATTAAATATCTTCCCTTTGTGTGTGCATGTGTTGTCTTACATGCTTTCATTTCCATGCAGATTTTTTAAAAAATAATGTCTATGGTCCTCCCCCTCATGACCTCCCCCCACTTTTTACAGTCAAAATCCCTCAGCACTGAGCAGTTTCCCTTAAGAAAGAGTATCTCCCTAACTCGCTTAGATTAGGCGCTATACAATTTCCTCGTGATTATTATTACCATTATTAATATTATTAATAATTAATACTACCTTTAAATGAAGATATTATCAGCTTCAAGTTACAAGTAGCTTTCCTACATTTACATCTCACAAATAAAGTCCTCCTCTGGAATGGTGACCTGTCTTATAAGGCCCCTTTGCCAGTGCAGGCAGGTGGTCATATAAGAGGGGGACCAAGGTATTTTCATTCATTACCAGACTTTTGCTGTTCAACTTTACGGCAGCCAAATATATTGCAGAAGCTGATTTCACTGCTTGGACATTTCTTTTCCTTCATTTTGTTTGTGAAAACTTATTAATGATCTATATAATCTGAGAGCAAATAAAAAAAAACTATTTGTTGCGCTCAAAACAAAGTAGAAATTACAACCCCAAACTATAAACCTCAGAGTCAGTACAGTAGGTCAAGTCAGTCTCAACCTGCAATCACCTGGTAGTCAGTCCCAAATTGCAATCCTCTGTAAGTCAGTACAGTATGCAAAGTCAGTCCCCCAAAACTGTAAACTATTTAACTAACTTGATTTACCTGATACAAACACTAACCTGTTTGTGGGTTGATAACTATACTGCCTGGTGGAATCGTCTGAGGGTCAGAGGCAACCCAGTAAACCTTTGGTGTGGGAGACTGCAGGTGGATCGAACCTGTATGATCGAAGCATAGCCTGGTTAAGATATTTCCTTCTGATTACTGAGAGTAAGGAATTAATTTTTTTTCAGAGTACTCAAATATCTTCTTTAATAACTTTCTACATATTTATGTGTTTAACAATTGTATGTCAAGAAATAAACAGGCAAAGGTCACATGGTCAAGACAAGCCAAAGGTCAAGGTTACATGCAAAAACATCAGGTAACATGACTATGGTACCCTGTATTTCTCTTTGCCATCAAATTTGTCATGTCCAAAAGTGCAATCATACAGACTACAACAGTACATATTCAATAATTTGCATTTCTTTGTCATCTCTTTCTGTGTGTGAATGAATCGCATCATCTTCAGACTTTAATGCTTTTATTCACTATGGTAATAAAGTAGCTTTCAAAAATTGGCACCAGGCCAAACATCAGATGCTGATAATGTTCTACGTGGATAAACAAAAACTTGAGGTATCTTGACTGGATCAAAATGATACAAGTTTATGAAATCTGGAGAGCTTGCCAAAAATTATCTCAATGACAAGACATTTTAAAAGTGCTGGTCATTCAGAGAATATAGAGAAAATGGGAAACACCGAGTCAAAGCATGTAACTTGTTACCTCGCAAACTGAAATCGCAGTCACAACTTACCTATGATGTCAATCAAGCAGAAACATCGGTTTGTTTAAAAAATAAAAGGAATCTTAAAATGTTCCACAATAAAGCAAACATAATTAAATGCTACTGAAAAATAAAACTTGTACAAATAGTAATGGTCCTTTTTATCAAATGCTACTTCACTGATTCAACAGAAGGTATAATTATGTATCAAAAGCTCCATAGAACTGGGACATCTTGTCAATTACATCAGAATGTGCTAAAATTATCACACAATGGTATAAATTTTATTAACAGTAATATGGAGGGGCCCCCAATGGCCGAGTGGTCTAAAGCGTTCTTTGTTATGGATCGCAGCCATCTCACCTCTGTCTGCATTGGTTCGAGTCTCAGATTCGGCATATGTGGGTATGTGAGAAAACTTGCCAGTAGCTTCTCGTGGGTTGGTTGTTCTTTCCAGGATTTTCCCGGGTTCTTCCTCCACCATTAATATTGGCCACCATGTATAGCCTATCTTGTGCTGAAAAATGGCAAACCCAACAACTAGTAATATGAAATCTACAAGAAACAATGAAATATCTTCCATCAATCAAGAAGAATATGAACTTGTGTCGGCAACAAGAATTCCATCTTGCTGTCTTGCGCATTCTTGTGTAATACTAGAATGTGAAAATCAGGTCACTGTGAGTGACATGCAGAATATGAATTCACACTTTTGTAGGACGATGGGATTTCCCCCATCCCATACCAGAACATGACAAAATGGATTTCCACTACCACATACCAGAACATACGAGGATGGGATTTATCTATCCCTAATCAGAGATTCCTCTAACCCTTCCCCACTCATTTTTTATATTTGGACATTTATACTGGGGGCCCAAGCTAACTGTCATTTTAACACTGAGACAGGTAGGTGGTCATGAATCCTGCACTTATGTCAACATCTTTGAATAAATATAAAAAGTGGGGATAATGATGATGACCATGAAGATAATATATTAATGAAATTTCCAATTAAAAAATAAATAAAATAAAACCAAAAGAGATATTGTTTTCTCTCTCTCTCTCTCTCTCTCTCTCTTTATGACAATTGAGAACAAAAATACATTTAAAGGCTCCTTTTATATTATACTTTTATACTTTCAAAAAAAAAGAGAAAATCTAAAATAAATTGAATGAAGTTATGGTGACAAATCTTTAGTATCAAATTCTTAATAATAAAGTAAGCAAATTAAATTTACAAAGGTACACTTATAACTGACCAATGTCAAACAAGCAAGCAGATATTAAATATTTAGAAAAAGCAATATGTATCTTCAAAATGATTATAAAGTAGAAAAGCAATATGTATCTTCAAAATGATTATAAAGTAGAAAAGCAATATGTATCTTCAAAATGATTATAAAGTAGAAAAGCAATATGTATGTCCAAAATGATTATAAAGTAGAAAAGCAATATGCATGTCCAAAATGATAATAAAGTAGAAAAGCAATATGTATGTTCAAAATGATTATAAAGTAGAAAAGCAATATGTATCTTCAAAATGAATATAAAGTAGAAAAGCAATATGTATCTTCAAAATGATTATTAAGTAGAAAAGCAATATGTATGTCCAAAATGATTATAAAGTAGAAAAGCAATATGCATGTCCAAAATGATAATAAAGTAGAAAAGCAATATGTATCTTCAAAATGATTAAAAGTAGAAAAGACAAAACACCAATGAAGCATGTGTAAACTACAAAGTAGCAACATGCCAAACATTCGCAATGCACTGTAACAATTCAATATAGATCAATGACAGCAAAAAATTCTCTATGCAATGTAACAATTAAATTTGGACCATTGATAGCAAAAAATACTCAATGTACAATAATAATTACATTCGGATCAATGATGACAAAAAATACTCAATGTACAAAATAATAATTACATTCGGATCAATGATGACAAAAATTCTCAATGCAGAGTAAAAATTAAATTAGGAACAATGATGGCAAAAAAAAATTCCCAATGTACAATAGTAACTAAATTACGATTAATGATGGCAAAAAATCCTCAATGCACAGTAACAATTCAATTAGGAACAATGATGGCAAAAAAAATTCCCAATGTACAATAGTAACTAAATTACGATCAATGACGGCAGAAAATCCTCAATGCATAGTAACAATTCAATTAGGACTAACGACTGCAAAAATTCTCAATGTACAATAATAATTAAATTAGGACCAATTACAGCACAAGATTCTCAATGCCCATTAACATTTAAATTAGGACCAATGACAACAAAAGATTCTCAATGTCCATTAACATTTAAATTAGGAAATGACAACAAAAGATTCTCAATGCCCATTAACATTTAAATTAGGACCAATGACAACAAAAGATTCTCAAATCATAACAATTAAATTAAGACCATTGACAACAAAAAAAAGATTCTCAAATCACAACAATTAAATTAGGACCAATGACAACAAAAAAGATTCTCAAATAATCGTAACATTTAAATTAGAACCAATGACAAAAAAAAGATTCTCAAATAATCATAACATTTAAATTAGGACCAATGACAACAAAAGATTCTCAAATCATAACAATTAAATTAAGACCACTGACAACAAAAAAAGATTTTCAAATCACAACAATTAAATTAGGACCAATGACAACAAAAAAGATTCTCAAAGCATCATTACAATTAAATTAAGACCACTGACAACAAAAAAAGATTCTCAAATCACAACAATTAAATTAGGACCAATGACAACAAAAGATTCTCAAAGCATCATTACAATTAAATTAGGACCAATGACAACAAAAAAGGTTCTCAAATAATCGTAACAATTAAATTAGGCCCAATAACCGCAAGAAAGATCCTCCATGTACAGTAACAATTAAACTTGGACAAATGATGGCCAACATAGGTCCTCAATGCACACAAACAATTAAATAATGGCAACAACAACAAATTATGGCCAAAAGAGAACTGTATTTAAAATAAGCTTACAATGTAATAAATCCCTTGTGTGTTCATTTACATGAATGAATGGAATGTATGTTTTTGAAACCCATGCACCCTTTGTCTTTCGGCTCAGCAAACATGGGTCAAAGAGGGTAAAACCATGCATTACACATCAGTAAATAACTCTATAATTAATTAACTTTTCATTGCTAAAAGATCCAGACCCAATGTGTTATCTCTCTCTCACTCTCTCTCTCTCTCTCGATCCCTCCCACCCTTGTCAGTTTGACTAACTTTTACCATTATTCATCACTGCAGAGAGATACAAACGAAAATCCTCTAAGTTATGAATGATGTTTATAGTTTAAGTCAAACAGACGATGGAGAGAGAGAGAGAGAAAGAGAGAGAGATAGAGAGAGAGAGAGAGACTAATCTGTAATTAACAAACATATTAAAAGATCCAGATACAAGTACAGCTTCTGGTCTCTGTATTCCCACTGTTCCCAACTTACAATAAATCTATATAATTATAATAAAATTAATGCTATACTTTAACACTGAATCAAAATGGTCACTAATGTCGCCATTGTATGAGTCTTGCCATTTACAAACACAAGTGATGTTAACCTGAACTGATGATCAGTGAATAAGTTACAGATAAGCAATATATTTACACAATCAAAATAACAGGAATAACACAGTTGTTTGCAAAATTTGAGGAAATGTGTAATTTATAGCAATTAGACCAATTTTATCAGCGACATCTGTTATATGATAATTAAGTGCATTCAAACAATATAAAATGAGATTCCACGGAGTTCCAAATGTTTTGAGTATGTCTATAATGAGATAAATCAATGGTAATTTGAGAGTAATCATGGTAATTTGATAGTAATCAATGGTAATTTCAGAGTAATCAATGGTAATTTCAGAGTAATCAATGGTAATTTGATAGTAATCAATGGTAATTTCAGAGTAATCAATGGTAATTTCAGAGTAATCAATGGTAATTTGATCAATGGTAATTTGAGAGTAATCAATGGTAATTTCAGAGTAATCAATGGTAATTTCAGAGTAATCAATGGTAATTTGATCATTGGTAATTTGAGTAATCAATGGTAATTTTAGAGTAATCAATGGTAATTTGATAGTAATCATGGTAATTTGAGAGTAATCAGTACTAATCTGTCACAGTTTTATCATCATCAAACTGAACCATGTAGTCTCATCATCTTGCAAGTACTGATCACAAATCCATCTAACCTTTTCTAAAATGTTTTTGGCTTTTAACATAGTTTTAAAAAATGTTGTCATATCACTACAATGTCTGCTGAGTGACAGTTTATAGTGATGTCTAGCACTGGGGGAAAATGCTGTAATAGATGTGGTAATGTCTTAGAAAATCCCCAACCATAATGTCAAAATTAGAAGACTGGTGATTTAATTTGATCAATGTAACCCCCCACCTCTCAAGCATCCCACACTTACTCCAGGATGGAGAAGAGTCTATAAACAAAGACAAAGATACAACTTCTTTCACTTCATCCTGCAGCAACTCAAACAAATTAATAACTCTTAATAGATATATCTGGACTGCAAAAAACAATTGTGAATATGTGCATATTTAAATGGTGATAAAAAAATGCACCAAACTTCAATGACCTTGAGAAAACACATTTATGATACCATTCTTTATTACAATGGATACAGCTGCAGGTCAAAAAGGGAAAAAGCTCTAACAAACTTTATCTAGACCTACCTATGTGAATTAATTCTGGTCTGTACAGTGACTAAATATAGTCTAGAGCTCAATAGTAAGATCTGATAATCAATGGCGATATATATTATTCTATGACATTTCAAGATGTCTGTTTAAAACTGAAAACTACGACAACGAAAAGCCTTCAAAAGCAAGATGATCTGTCTGTCTTGCATTGGACAACCTGCAACTTGTGCTATCTAAGTAACAGACCTTTTGCATTCTGGGCTATCACAGAACATGGACTTTCATTCTGGGCTATCACAGAACATGGACTTTCATTCTGGGCTATCATAGAACATGGACTTTCATTCTGGGCTATCACAGAACATGGACTATCATTCTGGGCTATCATAAAACATGGACTTTCATTCTGGGCTATCACAGAACATGGACTATCATTCTGGGCTATCACAGAACATGGACTATCATTCTGGGCTATCACAGAACATGGACTTTCATTCTCTGCATCAGAGTTTTCTTTATCAAATATAACAGAACTCAAATGGACTTTTTCCAACTCAAAATTACATATGAAAATGCCCTTATAGCATGTACATATCCAACTCACAACATTCTAAGATGTAAAGAAAATGTTTTTATGTTTCTGGATTATGGACTTCTTGTGTATTTGTTTATGGTGTAGAAACAAACTTTGCCACCTCTCTACAAAAAACAAAGTGTTATTATTCAGCATCTTCTGACAATTAAGCGAATATTTGCTATCTTGAGACAATAAGAGAACATTTGCTATCTTAAGACAATAAGAGAATATTTGCTATCTTAAGACAATAAGAGAACATTTGCTATCTTAAGACAATAAGAGAACATTTGCTATCTTAAGACAATAAGAGAACATTTGCTATCTTAAGACAATAAGAGAATATTTGCTATCTTAAGACAATAAGAGAACATTTGCTATCTTAAGACAATAAGCGAACATCTATCTTGAGACAGGGACAATTCTTACATCTTAATGCAAACTTTTCAACTACCAATAAATTTGTAAATATGCCAATTTGTTAATCAATATCCATGCATGGGAATAAAAACTTCAGTACCACACCCATATCAATCATGCATTTGAAATTACCATATAAATTAAATGAAACATGCAGCAAAGCAAGAAAGAATTTGGTTTGGTTGTCACTTGGGTACTGTGCAAACATCCCCTCTCTACAGAAATTATAATAGTTACAATGATCACCATAAAGAGAACTGTTAAAGTTTTACCCAAATAATTTTCAGTGATACCATTAAAAACACATACCTACTGAATAGCGGAATAAGCATTATGTAAGCAAAGTGAAAGGATTATTTAGAGAGCAAGGAAAAACTTGAAAATATTATCTACACTGATGTAACAAGAACACCTCTATTGTGAACCTTTTAACTGTGGGCATTTTTGTCTTAAACATCAATGTAAAAGAGACATATCAATGATTGCATAACTCAAAAAAATGGAGCAAGAATCTCACAAAAACAGCCAACTGTCATTCAGGTCTGCAAACTTGCACCAAATAACACCAAGCAAGCAGGAGAGAGAAATATTCCAAACCTGGGACAAAACCACACAAAGCAAGCAGGAGATGGAGAAATATTCCAAAATAGAGAAATATGAATAAGATGTCTAGCAATCTGCTGCAGGCAAAGTTTTTTTAATTAAAAAGTTGAACAATATTTCTTTTAATTTCTTTAATTAGCTATGATTTGTATTAAATTGATAATAAAATCTCTAAAAAAAACTTGTCATGATCATCAATTTAATTTTCTAATATCGTCAGATAACATAGAATGACCAAAAAAAAGCAAAGAACAAATGAAAAAACAGTTACAAATATATATATATAATGTATTATATTGTTATTATAATCATTATAAATTTCATTATTTATAGTTATTACTATTTCATAATCAGATATCTGAAAATGTGAAGGATGGTGAGAAGTCTTGATAATATAGAAATTAAACACTTGTTGCTCATTGTCATGTACCCATCCATGCTCTGCTCATTCTTTATAGATATAATATTTTCAAGGAATACAAAAAATTTCATTTAAGAGAGAGACACAATTGCTTCAGAAATGAATTTTAAATTTAATAAAATAAAATTGTAATTTTTGTTTTCAGAGCTGTTTCTTTCTTCCTCTTTGGTACTATGACAAAGTCCTATCTGCCTAATCCTTGATGAAAGAGTTGGAGGTAATCTTAAGTTATTCCTGGTATGGTACACCCTGCTATATGTCGCTTTGCTCAATGTTGTTTTGTTTTTATGTCAGCAAATAATGTTGACCACTTTTTGCTATTGGCTGAGCTGCCATTTTTACATCATCACAGCTCATGTCCAGCCAGCCATCCAAGATGTCAGCAAATAATTTTGACCCCTTTTTGCTATTGGTACATCAATACAGCCCATGTCCAGCCAGCCATCCAAGATGTCAGCAAATAATTTTGACCCCTTTTTGCTATCGGTACATCATCACAGCCCATGTCCAACCAGCCATCCAAGATGTCAGCAAATAATTTTGACCCCTTTTTGCTATTGGTACATCATCACAGCCCATGTCCAGCTAGCCATCCAAGATGTCAGCAAATAATTTTGACCCCTTTTGCTATTGGTACATCATCACAGCCCATGTCCAGCCAGCCATCCAAGAGACAAGATGCTAGCTGTTATTTGACAGCATCGCTTTAGTCCTTCATTTCTGCATTCATAAAATTCAAATCACATCTCCACAATTGAATCCTATTATTATGTTCTGTAGTGTATGTGCTAAGTCTATAAAATATCTTTAGATATTTTCACACCATTCAAAGGCTCTAAAAATGTTCTAAACTGGAAGGAATATTTATGTACTCTGTTTTCAATTACTATTAAATATATAAACTTAGCTGTGTTTTGCTAAACGTTATTGACTTTTTTCATTGCCTAAATGCACGCATCCCAATGCTAACATAGTAATTAATTACTATAAGAAAAATTGCTTAACTACACATATTTCAGTGTCATTCTTTTGATGCACACATCCCAAATGTTAAGCGGTGCATACTTGTTACTAAAATACTAAGAACAAGGTGATTTCATGTTTTAAAAAAATATCACTACCAACAGTTCACATGGAGCAGCTGACAATACACGATATAGTATGAAGAATTTTTCCAAGGTAATGGAAGTTACTGTACATAGAGAGACTCCATGACAGCTGACAGGAACCAAATCCATTACGCACTGGATTTTAGGTCCATGCTAACAAATACGCCATCATATGTAGAATGGAGAAAATACTGCAACTGTACAGATAATTAAGATTTATTAACATAATATCATTAGTGTTGGGCCAAAATGGAGCTTTATTAGTCTAGATGCAATTTGTTTAAAGATAGACGATGAAACCAATAGCTCACGATTTTTACAAAAAATGCCACAGTAGATTGAAAATTAAGTTACAGTGACAATTTTTCTAGAGGTAATTAACTCTCCATGAGATGAATCCACGTCTGAAATTTTCATGTGTATGAAATCGAGTCAAAGCTATTGAGGGTATGACAAATGAGCAATTGGAAAGAGGTCACACATACAATTAGGTAACAGTGTCCTAAAATTACTCTTATTAAGACACATCACACACCACTTTTCACAATCGAAATTGGGTCCATATTAATGAGGGTGTAACAAATGCAAGCATGAAAATATATAAATTGCTTGTTTGTAAAAATTAGCTAACAATGACCTGCTTGGGGTATATAGATAATAAGTCAGTCTCCTTTAGAGATATCATTACCATTTTCCAAGGTGTGAAAGCAACTGACAGCTAAATATACCAAAAAAAATTTTAACACAAGACCTAATCTCTCTGATGCATTCACATAGTTGATGAGCTAATGTGAAGCATGAGCTATAATATTAAGAAAATAAAAAAGTTGAAAACATAAGTTCCTTGAAGTGAAAAGTCAGGTCACAGTGACCAAGGTTTGGAAAAATTACTTTCACTGAGATACTTTAACATAAAAATCTGCATGTGTACAAAAATAATGCTAAAATATTGAGGGTGTAATACAAGAAATGAATGAATGCGCACAGACACACACACACAAGAAAAATAATACAGCTTAGCTATGAGATAATAAAAATTATCTTGTATATTTTTTATTTTTTTTTATGACACATCATCACATGAAGGTTTTATTGTGCCAAATTAATTCTAATGTCCCATAATGCACCTACAGATCTAGATCTATGCAGTTAGGAGAAACAGACCCTAATTTGCTGCCCAATCAGGGACTAAATTTGCAGTTGGACCAGTCTTTTATGTGTTAGTATTGTTACGTGCTTAGGCTCGAATAAACAGTAACATAGAAAGAATGAAAATAACAAGCTTGTAAAAACTTAATAAACAATTTATTGAGAACAAATATTTTCCTGAAAAGAAAAAAAAAACTTACGGTTTTAAGAATCAATTCCAAAATTAATCCAAAAATAATTCAAAATATAATCCACTAGTGAAACTGCAAAGTCCTGGTAATAAAATGTCCTAATAATTTCCAGTTCAAATCTTAGTGAAGCATCCAAGATGGAAGATGATGTCACGTGATGAAGTCAGTTCTGGTCTTATGAATTCAATGAGCACAGTTGTTTTCCAGATAAATAACAAAATAAATCTTCTTGATCCAAACGAATTTAAATAATTTCCAGTACAAGGTAATTTAAAATAACTCAAAACAACACAACTTAATATTCTAACAGCCCAACTTCTACTAAATAGTTCGTTCCAAAACATAATTTATATACCTGTTTTTACGTAAACAAGGAAGGGGTCACATGATCTTCTAGAATCTTTAGAACAAATTTACGTTCAAAAAATCTCGTGCACACCGTATGACCCAACTAAAAAAAGAAAGATGTTTATAACAAAGCTCTATAATGTCCTTGGAATCAACCAATCATTTTAAAAGCTTGTTTACAACTTTGAAGCCAGGTCAGAAATGAGGTCAACATCTGGTGTTTATTTGTAAAGTACAGATCATCTCCCAATGAATGAATCTTAAACTTAAAATGTCAAATTTGAATCTGACAAACAAACAATTAAAATAAAAATAAATGACTTAAATCAAATATACTTAACAGTATATATATATATATTGTCACATTTTAATTAAACATGTGATGTATGCATCAATAAATGTTATAAAGTAAATAAATAAAGCTTTAAGGTGAAACCTTGCCTACAGCAGCATATGAATATAGACTACAATGATATACAAAACTATACATCACCAAGGTAAGCAAAAGTCCCAAGAAACTGGTACTACCTGCACTGTTTGGAGAGTGAATTTGTCCTGACGCATTGCTCCCCCCTGATAAAGAGGAACTATCAGAAAAGCCACAAGGGGCCGATTGGACCAAGGTCGCACCCCGAGCCATCGGGCTCACAAGACTGGAGGTTCCAATATTCATGGAGTCTATATGTAGAGAAACCCATATGCGCTATCAGAACACTGATGTTAATGACATCAAGGAGATAATGGTTAACTCAAGAGACCCAATTAGGGTCTCATGCTCACATGAATTATTATCTAGCTCAAGTTAGACAACTCTTGGATGCCATAGTTAACTTCTCATATTAACAGAATTAATAAAAGAAATCAGAAGGAATTTCTCAGACTTCAGCTAAAAGCTGTTCTTAAAAGATTGATTCACGTCTTGTCTTGTCAAATAATTCTTATGCAAATTCTTTTATCCTTGGTAATGTGGCATTAAAATGTCATGTCCCCTGGCAATAATGTTATCAATGAATTAGATCCAAATCTGATACAGATACTTTAGGTTGTTTTTAGGTCATTTCTAGCAGAAAAGCCTTTCTGTCTTATAAACTAGAGATGACTGAAAAACATGAGCCAGCCAGGAGAAATTGCTAAATACCATAGTTTCTGCTTCTTTTCTTGATGTTCAAATAAAAAACAAACAAATATTGCATCATGTCCGGGGAAAAAAAAATGTGAAAAAAATCCCAAACTAAACAACTAAATTCATAAACACAGTACCATGTAAACCCTTATTCTTTTTTTAAATTGTGAAAGTGATATTGATTTATACTTTTTGTTTGATCCAACAAGTTTAGAAGTTTGAAACAATCAATCTGCTCCATCACATAACATCCACAACTCCCAGTAAATCGTTTCAAGAAACCTGTTTTCATAGAAAGGGTCATACACAGTCGCTATAAATAGCAAATAAAGTACTATTATGCTATTCCTAATCATCAGTCTTCTTTTTAAAAATATTCTCATACTCACGTGAGTAGAATTAAAGAAATGATAAAATTGACAAAAACAACATTTTATTGCTTTATTTTTTTTTAAAGTACCAAAAAAACCTGATTATGGCCAAAAGCATAATGGATGACCTTTATGTTAGTACATAAGTAAAAATCTTGTACAACGAATGTCCAAATTATGGAATACATTTAACTAGGAAAAATGGTTTCCAAAAAGAAGCAGAAAAAGGTATTTACTACCCTTTCATACCATGATAAAATCTCCCTAACAAAATGTTTAAAGACTTCACCAACACCAAAATTCAATGAACTACATGTTACTTTATGAAACTGCAAATGGTTAAACATAAAAAAGAAAATAATTGTAGATGCATAAAGTATTAGAAAGCTTCATCTGCAGCTTTTTTTGCCAAGTATCACAAGGAAATGCTATTATCTTGATTATAGCAACTTTAAGAGTTCCACATCAGCATCACTTCCATAAATGTATCAGGGGTGGGGTGGGGGGATGTGATATTTCTTGACATAAATTCATGTAAAATTACACTGGGCTGCAAACTTACATGGAATGAATGACATGGATTTCAAACTGAATGCTGAAAACAAAATAAATATCTTGTTATTAATGATGTCCATCAAAATTAATCTAAAGGACCAATCATCCAAAGTCCAATAATGAGAAGACAATTAAATGAGATACATCTATGCCCTCACTTAATTGTTATTTCACATGGTAGAGTACATAATCTTGTGTTCTTCATATGGATAATTGTTACTTCTAATGTAGAATCTTTCCAATTTAAATGAAGTGGCACTTTCAAAGATATCCCCGCAACCAATATTCTTCCGAAACAACATAATGGACATATTCATTCCAGTAATTATTTACAGGTTTTCACAAATTTAACAACCAAAAGTGATCTCACTTTCAGATGGCAGAAATAGAACCGCTGCGAATTGGGGTCCGTAGTCTGAGATTGCAAACACAGGCAGAAGAACATTTATCCAAACTTTAATTTAGTGTAATGCTGTCATCCTCATGTCTTGCTTGAATTTATACAAAACCGAGTAAGTTGAAGAAAATAAAAATTCAGAATCAATTAATCTTTTTAGCTACAATACAGCATCACTTCTTATAAATAAATAAAAATATGTGCATCCCCCAAAAGGTGTATAGGAGGCTGCCTTCATTTATGCTGGCAACATGTTAAAAAACCTTATATTAAAAATATGTTGTATATAAGAGTCTGGCTTCCTCAAGCAACAACAAAAATTTATCAAGCTTCCTAACACTAACTAGGTGCTTTTAAGCAGGCAATCAGGACAGACAAACAGAGCCCTAGATAAGTATTGTATTTTTGCATTTTACGTTGACAAATTGACATAAAGTGCATTACGGCATTCCATATAAGCTAAAGAATTTCCAATTCCAATTTTTAAGATATGTTCAATCACTTCAAACTATGCTCCCGCTACAAGTTCCAGACATCTCTTGCATTTTAAATAACTGCAGAGATGCTCCTATGAATTTCAGAGAGGTCACTCACACCTACCTACAATGGGTGTGGGGAAATGGGAGGACAATACTGAAAGGGACCTTAAGGGTGACAATATTATCAGCTATATGCACACCTAATTTATATCAGGTATTTTATAAATTTATATCCCTTCTATGACAACAAATATATTGTATCTGCATATCTAATTTAATTTGAGAAGCGGTAAATGTTCTTCTCTGCTATGTATCACTCCACTTGTACATATAATATAAGCAATGGTCTATACCACCCCCTTGTACTCCTCAGTTTACCACCCCTTTGTACTACTCCTCAGTTTACCAACCCCATGTACTATTCCTCAGTTTACCACTCCTTTGTACTATTCCTCAGTTTACCACTATGTTGTACTACTCTTCAGTTTACCACCACCTTGTACTACTCTTAAGTTTACCAACCCTTTGTACTACTCCTCAGTTTACTGCCCCCCCCCTCCTTGTACTACTCCTCAGTTTATTACTACCTTGTACTATTCATTAGTTTACCACCCCCTTGTACTACTCCTCAGTTTACCACTACCGTATACTACTCCTCAGTTTACCAACCCCTTGTACTACTCCTCAGTTTACCAATACCTTGTACTTCTATTCAGTTTACCATTACCTTGTACTACTATTCAGTTTACAACCCCTAGCACTACTCCTCAGTTTACCACTACCTTATACTACTCCTCAGTTTACCATTACCTTGTACTACTCCTCAGTTTACCAACCCCTTGCACTACTCCTCAGTTTACCACTATCTTGTACTAGTATTCAGTTTACCACTACCTTGTACTACTCCTCAGTTTACCAACCCCTTGTACTACTTCTCAGTTTACCACTAGCTTGTACTACTCCACAGTTTACCAACCCCTCATACTACTCCTCAGTTTATCAACCCCTTGCACTACTCCTCAGTTTACCACTATCTTGTACTACTATTCAGTTTACCACTACCTTGTACTACTCCTCAGTTTACCACTAACTTGTACTACTCCTCAGTTTACCAACCCCTTGTACTACTCCTCAGTTTACCAACCCCTTGTACTACTCCTCAGTTTACCAACCCCTTGTACTACTCATCAGTTTACCACTATATTGTACTACTATTTAGTTTACCACTACCATGTACTACTCCTACTACTCCTCAGTTTACCACTATCTTGTACTATTCAGTTTACCACTACCTTGTACTACTACTCAGTTTACCAACCCCTTGTACTACTCCGTGGTTTATTTACTGTTTCTGACGTTAAGAATTCTGCTTTGTGAACTAAATCCACATTCACAATCTGCTGTTAATAATGGGACAGGCACTCTAATTATGGCCAATTTTAACAAATCTGGGAACTGGTCTTCATGATATTTGAACATATTCTTCCACAACTTAACTATGATACTTCTCTTGTGGGATCATTTGTTGCAAGCCTGTAATGAGCCCAGGTTTCAGCCTGTGAACAACATAGGTTAACCTGTGCAATCATTTTCATTAGCAAAAGGACTATCTTTCTTATATTCTGCAGAGAACACACAAGATCCACACTTTTCTAGTTCTTTCCTTAACCAGTTGTTGGCAACCAATTACAGTTCCTTTACTTCTCTTTTACTCAGGCTCCAGTTTCATGTACTATGGATTAGGTGACTATTTTGATGTCATCAATTTGCATGAAGTCTTCAGTTGTTGAAACACAAGGCCTTTTTTCTGGCTCTATAGTATGAACCATAATTTTGCCATAAAGAAATTGGTTATCTTCCATTTTGACAAAATAAACTAGCTGCTTGTAATGCTCTATACATATCTGGTACAGCTGATCAATTTTTTTATACCTTCTAGTACTCAAATTGGAACTCCTGGATAGTGTCTGCAAAAAACCACAGCAGATCTCAATCATCCAGATGCTTGAATCCAAACACTAAATCTATCTTGGTACAGCTTCACTGAGAACTCTGACAAAATGGCCAAACAAGACTTAATTTGACAACCCTAGTCTGGCAGCATATCTGTCACCACACTTTAGAGCAAGAACAATGTCTCAAATATGTGACCACTGAGTCATGTGACATATACAAAATAACATTATCAACGTCTTGACCAATGAGCCATGTGACATATGCAAAATAACATTATCAATGTCTTGACCGAGTCATGTGACAATTGCAAACTAACATTACTAACGTCTCAATTATGATAATCAGGAACAGTATGTTTGTGTTTCATTTTCACCTGAATTAGTTCCAATCCTGGTGGTAAAATCTTATTCAGAGCTCTGTAGGACTATTAATATTACCTGTAAACAGTGCCACAAGTTGCTCTTCCTGTATTAACTTAATCACTGCCACTAAATAAAGTGAAACCTACATTTCCATATTTGCTAATGCAAGTGAGGCAAATAAAAGCTAATAAATTTCTTTATTACTATTCAGTAGTATTATCTGCAGTTTCTGCCACCTACCTGCTTTGGAAAGGCTGGACCCTCTCATTGGCGCTTTGATATAACTTTGTGCAAAGTTTCCAGTTCCTCCAAAACTATTGGCCTTAGGCATGATAATTTTCTTTGGACCTGAAGAGTCTGGATTATAACTGGATTCCAAACTGTATGGTCGTTGAACCTTTTTGCTCCTAAAATGGTAATAATACAGAAGTGTACATCTTTGCGACAAGATGTGTTCATTGTGGTCTTGCTATTAATTTTCAATACTAATTCTCAAAGATAAAATAAAGGCCATCAAATCTTTAAAAAAAATTTAAGAGGCACATCATTCACAATGTCTGAATTGCTATAAGGTCAAGGTCATGGTCAAACAATTGAGTACATGTATTGCATAATCATCTTTCATTTGTAACACATGCCAAGTAAAAGCTCTGGTTAGACATTTATCCAAGAATTATGGAAATATAAGTAAATGAAAATTTGAACCAAAACACATTTTGTATGTCTGTTACCTTGATCCCAAGGTGTAATGGAAAGTTGTAAGGAAAATAATATTTTGTATAATTTTTGGAATTCATTGGCTGTGTTAAGCTTAAAAACCATTGCAATTGCTTTTGTGTTTCTGATGCACAATAAATGCCTCAAAGCCCAAGTCACCAGCATGTTAAAATTGTATGTGTTACTTTAATACTGAAATAGCTAAAACTGTTGTGTTTAGGTCTAATGAATAGTCAGTATTTTGAGAAATTTCATATATTAAATAATATTAGTCACTAATGATTATGGATTTACATTTGGTATTGTTTGCCTTGATTAAAATTGAAAATCAGTAAAACTCCAAATGCTTTTCTTCTGAACAAATCCAACATTTATTTACCTTGGCAACAATCCCAAAATTTTATTTTCGGTAACAATTTGAAATAATGATAATTCCAACAGTTAGCACCAACTAAAATGATGCCTCAGTAGTGGCCGTCTTATCTGGCAGATTACTATCATGTAACCTTGGAGGAAAAGGAGTAAAAATGTGTCTTCTGACTAACCAATCCAATTTGTATTTAGGATTAAAACTGAAACATATTTTGTTAATAGACAATAACCCAATTACATAAGGTGCATGTTACCCAAATCATATATTAGGCACATCTTACATACTTATTACATTAGTTGCATCTTACCCGATTCCTACATTAGGCGCATCTTCTCTTGAATATCCTGTTGGCTGCTGGAAAAGAAGATATAAATGAAATGGTTTTAAATTATTCTTCAGTCAATAGACCAGAACTCAATCAATTAGCTAAAAACAGTATTACGATATAAACGAATGCTGGAAAAGAAGATATAAATGAAATGGTTTTAAATTATTCTTCAGTCAATAGACCAGAACTCAATCTATTAGCTACAAACAGTATTACGATATAAATGAAATAAATGACTCGGCATTGGATATACCAAAATGTAATCAACTAAATGAAATATTGCATTATGAATGACAGTACATGCTACTACCTAACTCGTCATTTTTAAAACTGATGTAGTATCAACTGCCAGTGTAATTTTCCTTTAAGGTTTACTAAAATAAATAGTTTTTCTGGTGTATTTTCCCTGCTTGGGGAAATAAAGTTGTGTATAGCCAGGATCCAAGTTTGCAGCTTAAAGACAAGTTATCTCTAACGTTTAAGCAGATATAATCATGCCATACTCATTTGCATGATATGGAATCGAGAGCATTTGATATTAAAACTACCTACGTTAAAAAGGTCTTAATTTTTAGTGCATATCCATAGATTTCATGAAAAATAGTTTTCAAATGCTTATGTTATGATCTGAATTTATGTATGACATCTATGACAGCTGATGGACATAAGTCTTAACAGTCCGTCAACGTAAATCCCATCATGCTTAATCCTTATACCCTTACCAACGTCCACAGATATTGTCATGTGTTTTGGATATAAGAAACATACAAAAATTTCATATTTACAGCCAAAACAATGCTCTCTGCATATTCTAGGTGTACAAGTTTTTGTCCAGGCTTTTTTTTAATACTGTGAACATCAGTAATTACAATACCACACAAAACTAATTTTTGATTGTCATTTCAAACTGCCATGCAGTATTCTGAGCATACAAAATAAATTCCACAACCAGTCCAATCTATCAACAGCTAGGGCAAAAGTAGAGATGACAATGACTTTGTACTGAACCAATTTGATCAGTATGATTCTAATATGAAATGCAATATGGTATTGTACCAAGTCACATTGTTACTGGGGCTGTCAAAAAACCACAGAAAACTTACCCGGGTACCCATTGCACCGTTTAACGGGTACCTGGGTACTCGTTAGAACATGAAAGACATGTACAACCCTTGAGCAACAAATTTTTTCCACTGAATTACGCGTAAACGTATATGGATTACGACTTTTTGGTATATCCACCTTCCAAAAATCTTGTTTCTATTAACATTCCATTAATCCCACAGACCGTATTTTAGAAAAGACTGCTTTACGTAACTACAATATACGAGTACTTTTGTCTGTCGACTTGTACTTTCCTACAGTAACATGTTCTATTTATAGCAAACCATGTTCTACTTTCCCCACGAATTCTATTTATAGCATCTGTATGGCTTAATGAGGAGAGAACAGACTATATTTATTTACGTGGTTACTATATAATATGTCCATATTATATGCACTTTTGGAAATTTGCTTATTGTCGATATCATGTGACTGTATGACCTAGGTTGCGAGATTTGTGTAGTCATGTGACTAGAAATGCAAATAGCCAGATCTGGGACAAATTTCAGCAATGATGTACTTTCGTCTCATCTGTCAGCAGATTAAAAGCATAACAAATGCTATGCTCATGATTTTTGAGAAAATAAATCATATTCCTATCGATTTCATACTGGTATATCTCGATGAAAGATCGTTCAAGTTTGCTGGGCCAGCATTTAAGCTGCTACCCATGCCGACATCAAATGGAATTGGCGAATTCCAACTTTTTGATAGGAAATGCGCTCTGACCCTACACCCTAATAAGAATGTCCAAATATCAAAAATGGGGTGGCAAGGGTCAGAGGAAACTCGGACTACTCAGACCAGTGTGCTGCTGATAATATATATTTTGATAGTGTTGTCGACAACTAATTTTTGTGAACGGGTACTCATCATTAATTGTCAATACCCGAGTCTTTCGCTACGGTTGGGTACCCGAGTACCCGGGTACCCGTTGACAGCACTAATTGTTACACCAATATGGTAGTGTACCGAGGTGAGTCTGTACTTATGTAAGAGACTAAATGTATGGATGCCACCACTGGGGATAGCACAACTTTCCCAAACTACATAGAGGCATGCAAAGAGTTTTCACAATATTATATGCAACAAGCTGCTTGCGGAAAGAACAAAGGCAGATCTTGCCGTAAAAACTGATCTGAACTCGAAACCAAAATTAAGAGGTAACCAGTTTTCTTCAAAAGTGGGTGTCTCACCTGTATTCTAGTGGTGATTAAGGCTGCAATGAACATGACTAAAACTAATCAAAACATGGGTTTTTAAATAGAACAATTTGTAATTCAATCTTTCCCCCACATCTACCCATTTGGTGTATAGAACAGCTGATTATAGTGATGGGAATCGGTCAAAAATTCATAATCGATAATAGATTCCCCTTAACCAACTGATCATCGATTATAATGTTACTAAGAGCAAATTTTAATTTTTGTTAAACAGTTATATCTGTGATCAAGAGTTCAAAATGTTTATAAATGTACAGGAGTAATCTCTTGTAATGACATGTATACTTTAACCTGACAATAAAATTACATTGTGCGTTACTTTTGTTCAACAATTTGATAAATGAATGCAACTTTTTATGGCTGATCAGTCATAAGTAACTGAAATACTTCCACACTCCCCTGAAATTCTTTCGTTCATATGTGATGTGTCTGTAATTTAAAAAATAGAAGGACATGATTTTCTTGTTTGTCATTGTTTTATAAATACTACAAAAGATGTTGCAATTTAACTGAAACAAATCAACAAAATTTGTTTAAATTTATTAACTCCACAACTTGACCATGTAATAAAGCAAGATCAACACCAGAATGAAAACAATTACAGAGTTGTACCTCCTCCTCCTCCTCTTCTTCTGTAAATATTCTTGACCTGGCCTCTTCATACTTTTGTTGTCTCTCTTCCAAGGACTTGGCCCTCGTCATAGCTAAGGACTCCTTGCTTAGTCCTTTTGACTAAAAAAAAATAAATTTCCTGATCTAGGTCAACGATTATAAACAAGAACAATGTTAACTTAGATTTCACATATACAGATGGATATAATGGTGATCTCATGATTACTACGAGTGCAATGTAATTCAATGATAAATTATTTCTTCATTTCTCTCATCCAATAAAGTACGAACAAAAATAAATATAAAATAAATATATCTGGTTTAGTACTTAAACCAAAAAAATAATGTTGATAATAATAACAGTAACGCTGGAAAATTGACTATAGAAGTCTCATTTCTCAATAATGAGGGCTCGACAATTTCTTATTTAACATTAATTTGTGCTTGATAAAATGTCTCTTCTCAGGCTTAACAGAATCTCTCATTTCTCATTAATGCATGCTGGACATCTCATTTATCATTAATGCATGCTGGACATCTCATTTCTCATTAATGAATGCTGGACATCTCATTTATTATTAATGCATGCTGGACATCTCATTTCTCATTAATGCATGCTGGACATCTCATTTCTCATTAATGCATGCTGGACATCTCATTTCTCATTAATATGAGCTTGACAAATTGTCAGTTTTCTTTAATGCATGCTTGATGCAAAGTTTCATTTCTAACACAATGTCTCATTTCTCATTAATGTGGGAATGACAGGTCTCATTTCCCATTAATGTGGGCATGACATGTCTCATTTCCCCATTAATGAAGGCATGACATGTCTCATTTCCCATTAATGTGGGCATGACATGTCTCATTTCCCCATTAATGTAGGCATGACATGTCTCATTTCCCCATTAATGTGAGCTTAAAAATTCATATATACAATCTCCATTAATGTCCTAAAAGATTCCTAGTCAACATCAGTTACTTCCCTTTGTAATTCCATTGCTATATTTCACTTATATTACAACTATTGAAAAGATATTGCTTAAAAATTCATATATAGACTCCATTAATGACCTAAAAGATTCCTAGTCAACATCAGTTACTTCCCTTTGTAATTCCATAGCTATATTTCACTTACATTACCACTATTGCCAAGACAATCTCCTTAAACTCTTTAACTTCTGCAAGTACTTGCTGCCTTGCCTACTAAGTCTGATAGGCAGCTTGCCTTCTAGCACATCATAGTATGCTGAACCCCAGAGCAAAAAAATATTTTTAAAAAAAATCAATCTCCCTTGCATTTTCTTCTAAAAAAAAATGCTTGCCCTGAAACTGCTGTAAAGTTATCCACGTTTACCGGTCTCGCGTGTTCCAACCAGATTTGATCGTCGAGTGTTTCATTCTCAAATTCAGATAAATTTGAAATGTCAGGGGTCAAAACAGGACTACTAATGTTCGATCCTTCATCTTGAATCTGATTAAAATCAATAGCATTTGCAATGTCATCACTTTCAAAACCTTCAAAACCTTTGTCATAATTGTCAGATTACATAAATGTTGCCATTTTGTTTTACTTTCACAATTTACCTAGTTTTCAACAGGACATCCCACTTATATGCTGTAAAACTACTAACAGAATACTTTCATCATTTTATGTAAGGGCTATTTTCATTAGCTAAATATTTTAAAAAGGAACGGATGTTTGTAATTTAATCTAAGACAAAGCTTTAATATGAAACATGTAAATGCTTCTCTGAGGTTTCTAAACACTTGGCGGAAATACATGTAAGAGCCAAGACAGAGAGTTGTGTTAACAGATTGTATATGCATCTGTGGAGTTACAAAGCTATTTTTATGGTTGCATACATGCGTCAGCAGAAGGTAAAGAGTTAATGTCCTTTCAGAAGATTTCTAGCCAACATCAGTTATTTTCCTTTGCAATTCCAGTTCACTTACATTAAAATTATTGCCTAGTTATTGCTTGAAAATTAACGATCCATTTTTTATGGTTATGACTGACTTTAGAAAGATGCAATCAAAAAAGAGCAAACATCTAGAAATGCACCTGTGACTGATGTTTCTACCTATATTATGCATCTAAAGGGACAAGTTCAAAGACAAACCATTGTAATCACTGTTAAATTTTGACAGAAAGTATTCAAAATCAAACTTGGCATACAGAAAAACCCATTTTGTATAATCATCAAAATTTACAAAAGTTTCTAAGCTGGGACACAATGGGCATGGCATGGAAAACACTCATTGTCTTGCATATGACACGGGCAAAACAGTGTTAAACAAATATCATTTTTAGAACTGCCTATATGCTAACCTCTCGTTCATCAAGACTTCTTCCACCTCTTTTTAAAACCATCTTTGGTTTGGCATCACTGGTGTAAACATTGTCCACAAAGCTAAACTCTGGTCTACAATATAAAAAAAAATTGTTTTAAAGAATAGAAATTATGCTAAATAATGGCATGAAGGTGAGGGCCCAGATGAAGGTCAGACTTTTCAATATGGAGAGTACGGAAGTGACTAAATACAATTAATTTTTAAGTAATTAATCATCTGAGAAATAAATTATCCAAGCTAGCACTCTGAACGAATACACTGCTACTGAAACCCCAAGGTCATTTAAGCCTTAATAAATCGATTTTACACATTAATACACTAGTGTGTCGAATGGACCTCTCCTTGTGTCTATATTCTCACAGATTAAAATCAAAACAAAGGAGAAAATGAACCAGACTGTGCTTAGTCCCTCATTGTGATATCTGTATATTGTAATGCGTCATAATTTTACACTGTAACACTGTTTTATAACTGCATAATTCTGACTTCTGACTTCTTCATACCTTGCAATTCTGTACTCAAGTCACTATAGAAAAGACAGTAATGTGATCTCAATTGAATGAAGTTATTAAAGTGTGATGTAGTTATCCTAGTGTAAAAAAAATTCTTTGTGACATCTTGTCAGCAAATTTAAATAAATGTATCAGTGGCACTATCCCAACCAAGGCAGGTAACCAACCCACTGTCCAGATAATGTAAATTATCATGAAAAAATGTTTTCTAGTGAATCTGAATTATCAACTTTGTACAACTCAAAATTATATGCCAATGAAACAGTTGCACTTTTATTACTGAATAAAATGAAGCTTTGTCACAAAATATTGGGCAATTCTGTGCGATTGGTGAATTTTTTTTGAGTATGATTAAATGGTTTTTTTAAACCTGGTAGTGAGATTTTTAACGATGAAATCTTAGTATGTCCAGTGGTTGCAAATTGCTTGCATTATTAACAAAATCACGACCAAAAAAAAGGTTAGAAAGTGTGCCACTCAGTAAACTAAGAGACAGAAAATCCTTATATATCAGGGTAAAAATGTTTCACCTAATTAAAAGTAACTGGTCACAATTTACATGCTGATGAGGCGTAACCAATCAATTATTGATTTACATGTTGATGACTGGTTAATCATAACCAATCAAATAATGATTTTAAACTGCATAAGGCACTTGCAGATAAGGATCTGTGGAGTTTCAAAGTAGTAATCAGTAGAATAATCAACATAGACCCTAATCATCTGGTTCATTATGTAATCAGTAGAATAATCAACATAGACCCTAATCATCTGGTTCATTATGTAATCAGTAGAATAATCAACATAGACCCTAATCTGGTTCATTATGTAATCAGTAGAATAATCAACATAGACCCTAATCATCTGGTTCATTATGTAATCAGTAGAATAATCAACATAGACCCTAATCATCTGGTTCATTAAGTAATCAGTAGAATAATCAACATAGACCCTAATCATCTGGTTCATTATGTAATCAGTAGAATAATCAACATAGACCCTAATCATCTGGTTCATTATGTAATCAGTACAATAATCAACATAGACCCTAATCATCTGGTTCATTATGTAATCAGTAGAATAATCAACATAGACCCTAATCATCTGGTTCATTATGTAATCAGTAGAATAATCAACATAGACCCTAATCATCTGGTTCATTAAGTAATCAGTACAATAATCAACATAGACCCTAATCATCTGGTTCATTATGTAATCAGTAGAATAATCAACATAGACCCTAATCATCTGGTTCATTATGTAATCAGTAGAATAATCAACATAGACCCTAATCATCTGGTTCATTATGTAATCAGTACAATAATCAACATAGACCCTAATCATCTGGTTCATTATGTAATCAGTAGAATAATCAACATAGACCCTAATCATCTGGTTCATTATGTAATCAGTACAATAATCAACATGGACCCTAATCATCTGGTTCATTATGTAATCAGTAGAATAATCAACATAGACCCTAATCATCTGGTTCATTATGTAATCAGTACAATAATCAACATAGACCCTAATCATCTGGTTCATTATGTAATCAGTAGAATAATCAACATAGACCCTAATCATCTGGTTCATTATGTAATCAGTAGAATAATCAACATAGACCCTAATCATCTGGTTCATTATGTAATCAGTAGAATAATCAACATAGACCCTAATCATCTGGTTCATTATGTAATCAGTAGAATAATCAACATAGACCCTAATCATCTGATTCATTATGTAATCAGTACAATAATCAACATAGACCCTAATCATCTGGTTCATTATGTAATCAGTAGAATAATCAACATAGACCCTAATCATCTGGTTCATTATGTAATCAGTAGAATAATCAACATAGACCCTAATCATCTGGTTCATTATGTAATCAGTAGAATAATCAACATAGACCTTAATCATCTGGTTTCAACATAGACCCTAATCATCTGGTTCATTAAGTAATCAGTAGAATAATCAACATAGACCCTAATCATCTGGTTCATTATGTAATCAGTAGAATAATCAACATAGACCCTAATCATCTGGTTCATTATGTAATCAGTAGAATAATCAACATAGACCCTAATCATCTGGTTCATTATGTAATCAGTACAATAATCAACATAGACCCTAATCATCTGGTTCATTATGTAATCAGTAGAATAAACAACATAGACCCTAATCATCTGGTTCATTATGTAATCAGTAGAATAATCAACATAGACCCTAATCATCTGGTTCATTATGTAATCAGTACAATAATCAACATAGACCCTAATCATCTGGTTCATTATGTAATCAGTAGAATAATCAACATAGACCCTAATCATCTGGTTCATTATGTAATCAGTAGAATAATCAACATAGACCCTAATCATCTGGTTCATTATGTAATCAGTAGAATAATCAACATAGACCCTAATCATCTGGTTCATTATGTGTCAATAGATCAAGGTCTGTACATAGTATATATGGTATTTCATAAACAAGGTCATTTTTACATATTTGGTAATTGCTGAGATGTTTATATCCCATGCACATGGAATAGTTTACATAAACATTTATTTATCAGCTACCATGTTGATGGCACTTTGGGATGAAAAAAAAATAAAAAGAACTGATGGACTGGAACATGTTACTTTCAGTTTACTCTTCCAGGAAGACTTCTTTACTAAAAAGTTGAAGAATTTGAGACAAGCAGAATAATTTATACTGCTTACAGAAAATCATAACAAATTGATTCACCGCTAAGAAAGCAGAAAAATGTTTTAATGGAATATAGCAATTAATGCAGAACATGTTTGATTTGCAAGTCAGCAATATTCTGTTGACAATACTACTAGTGCAGATCAAGTAATACACAAGTCATCTCATTCTCAGTTGAGGCTAGTGTTAGTTTACTTTGATATTTATTGAAAGATTGGATAACAATCAATTAACAATGGGTAACTCTAATGATAATATCATTAATTTATTTTGCATTAACAATAAAAATAAAAATTCTTACATTCTTGTATTCGCAGTTTTGTTAACAATAACACATTTCCCTGTTTGGTCAACATTGTGGTCCAATCCAAAAAAAGCAGCAATACGATGAACAAGCATTCGATCATATGATGACATTGGTGGAAACTTCAGATAATGATGCCTGGAAACAATGTAAGAACTATACAGTTATAATGAAATGAAGAATTTGTGGTTAAAAAAGAGAAGAAAATTGTATTACCTTTCTTCTATTTGCTGATTCTAGATTTTTTAAGAAACATCAGAATTTTTATTTAAAAAATCCACATTTCAAAGTATACCAATGAATTACTGGAAAATATAAATTTTTTGGGACACAATTCTGTAAATGCAATTTCTGTGTAGACACAGGAAGAAAGAAGTACTAAGGAAACAATAAGATATTCTGGTACAGGGGAGGATGTTGCTCACTGAAAAAAAAAACAGTTAATACATGACAAGCAAATAGTTAATCCGACTTTAATTAGATAAAAAAAGGGCAGCAGTGATTCAGAGAAAAAAAACCACATAATTTATGAAGATTAATGTTTGTATTGTTATCCAGATATAATTTATGAAAATTAATGTGTATACTGTTATCCAGATATAATTTATGAAGATTAATGTGTATATTGTTATCCAGATAAAATTATGAAGATTAATGTTTATATTGTTATCCAGATATAATTTATGAAAATTAAAGTGTATTGTTATCCAGATATAATTTATGAAGATTAATGTGTATATTGTTATCCAGATAAAATTATGAAGATTAATGTTTATATTGTTCTCCAGATATAATTTATGAAGATTAATGCGTATACTGTTATCCAGATATAATTTATGAAGATTAATGCGTATACTGTTATCCAGATAAAATTATGAAGATTAATGTTTATATTGTTATCCAGATATAATTTATGAAAATTAAAGTGTATTGTTATCCAGATATAATTTATGAAGATTAATGCGTATACTGTTATCCAGATATAATTTATGAAGATTAATGTGTATACTGTTATCCAGATATAATTTATGAAGATTAATGTGTATACTGTTATCCAGATATAATTTATGAAGATTAATGTGTATACTGTTATGACTCCATGGTCTTAACCTAAACAAAGAGTGAAAACCAAGTTTGTAAAATTCAACAAAAAAAATTGATTTCAGTTAAATACAAAGTGAATAATTGAAAATAGCTCAACTAAATTGTCCTGTATGTTGTTCCACAAATACAAAAGTACCAAGTAATCTAAATGAGTCCCAGTGATATTCACAATGAAGTTCGATCTATTGTATTAATAGTATTGATGAATGACAATATGATCCAAAATGTCCCAAATGAATTCACAGTAATTCTATTACAACTATTAAATCCAAACTCTGAGCACTTCCTAATTCCAAAGAATTTTTAAATTAAATTCTCTAATTTGAACAAAACTAAGTATCTTCTAAGACTGATGTTATTGCTAGAAATTTTTAATTCACAATTAATTATCTGTAATACAGACAGCTGAGATAATAGTTTCAAAACTAGAAAGAGAACTGAATACTCATTTCCAATGCATTCCAACTTGTAAACAATATCAAGCACTTTAACCATTCGCCAATCAGGAACTCCTAAGTAAAATCAAGTGATTTTTAATTGGATACTACATCTCACTTCTAATTCTGCAACCATTCTAATAATGACCTCATCCTAACTCATTCGGGCCTGATCCCGTTAATACGCGTGTTTTAGTTTCTGTATTTTATGGCCAATCCCACAAATTGTTGAAGTGTGTAGACTGCATTCAATGGCTGATCCAGTCTTTTGTCGCTTTGAAAATGTGTTAGATACATCTCTAATTGGCTACAAATGTTTTTTTTCCAAGAATCAGACCAATATTAACCTTTCAGAAATCTGTTTATTTTTCTTTTGTGCAAATATGAATTGTTCAGAAACCAAGGGTTACTAATTGAGGGTAGTTTCACTACACATGTTCTGTTCATGAAAAATAGAAAATGATGGCGGACATAAGAATTGATGATGGTGAGAGCGAAAATGAGGAGTTTTTGGGGTTTAATCTCGAAAATTCAAAAATATTAAGCAAGGAAAAGAAAAAATATGTTCAGCAGTTGAATATTTAGCATTTAGATTCAGGCATCAAAGTTTCTGAGAATGCGTAGTCAGAAGAAGAGGATGCTGATAGTGATGATATTTTTTACATGTCTAGCAGATTGTAGCGATCATGTTAATATCGTGTATAGTGTATAAAAAGTTGTAAAACACAAATAGAGAAAATAAATACATCTCTGTGTAGACATATTCATTTGGAATAATTGGTGTAAACTTTGTGGATTTCTTTTGGATATAATTAGAGAAATTAAGACAAGCTTGACAGGACTAACCGTCATTAAGTCTTTGATGAAAACACATACTAGTTTGATAAGCCTGTTTTACCCAGCTTAAAACTTTTTCAGATTTTTTTACATCAGTCATCCTCAAACATCAGACCCATATTATTTCATCGAACACCTAAGTAATAAATATTACTCCAAACTGAAATACTGTATGCAAAAACGCAGCACTATGATTGATCAGAATAATTCCAATAGGTTTGGTGGACTTGTCATGGTTTGTAATTTATTTGTCAAATAAGCACACGAGTATGAGATTTGATCTATTTCAAATAAGAATTTTCTGTAGATGTTTGGTGATAAACTGATATACCAACTCAAACTGATTTAGTAACTGAAGATGATGTACCAACTCAAACAGGCATAACAAATCAAGCTAAAGTACCAAATCAAGCTAAAGTACCAAATCAAGCTAAAGTACCACCTCAAGCTGAGTGTCTCGAATTCAGCCAATGTGGTATGTGAGAAAGCTTGCCAGTGATTTCTCGTGGGTCGGTGGTTCTTTCCTGTGGTTTTCCCAGGTTCTTCCTCCACCATTAATACTGGCCGCAATGTATAGCCTATCATGTGCTGAAAAATGGTGTTAAACCCTACAACAACAACAACAACAACACAAGCTAACTTACCAACTCAAGCTGATGTACCGACTCAACTGATGTACCAACTCAAACTGATGTACCAACTTAAACTGATATACCAACTCAAACTGATCTACCGACGAATGTACCAACTCAAACTGATGTACCGACTAACTTATGTACCAACTCAAACTGATGTAGCAACTCAAACTGATGTACCAACTCAAATTGATGTACCAACTTAAACTGATGTACCAACTCAAACTGATCTACCGACGAATGTACCGACTCAAACTGATGTACCGATTCAGACTCAAACTGATGTACCAACTTAAACTGATGTACCAACTTAAACTGATGTACCAATTCAAACTGATGTACCGACGAATGTACCAACTCAAACTGATGTACCGACTCAAACCGATTTCCCAACTCAAACTGATATCCCAACTCAAACTTAATGTACAAACTCAAACTGATGTACCAACTTAAACTGATGTACCAACTCAAACTGATCTACCGACGAATGTACCAACTCAAACTGATGTACCGACTCAAACCGATTTCCCAACTCAAACTGATATCCCAACTCAAACTTAATGTACAAACTCAAACTGATGTACCAACTTAAACTGATGTACCAACCAAACTGATCTACCTGTAACAGAATTGTTACCGAGAGGAGGGTGGATTAAATGAACAATACAAACACAATTTGTGAAAGAAAATATAAATTTATGTAATAAATTATAAATGAAAAAAATACAGATGTATTAACACAATAACTCACGCGCTCAACCCACAATTACACTCACAACCATTCACAATACATGAATAAATTAAATAACAATACAAAAGGAATCACAAATGTAAAGGGATCTCTTGGATTATACACAGATCCAAGAATCCTTTACGAAAGTTAAATAAATGCAAGAATGATTTACGAAAAAAAATAAACACAAACGACAAACTATCTATCGCACGATGGATTGCGATAACTAGCACGATCATATACTTGTATTGAATCAAGTTGCTAGCTTTTATTGATATCTATGTGATCACTTGAAATATTATTGTGATCTGACATAAGCATGCAAATACAACAATGTATTAAATTATATCACAATTTCAATACACCTATGTGTCTCCCCTGTATAACCGCACGATTCAGCAACAGTTGAATCGTCTCCCAGTTTCCCCGAGAACCGAGGGTTGACCAATACTATTATCGGACGTTTCCCTACACGGATCCACCACAGTTATACGTTCAGACAGCATACAACATCTACCCGAACCAACAGTTCCTCACTCCCCTAGATGTCAACCCGGACGTTTTACAACTCTAAGACAGCTCCGACACTCGGACTTCTAGCTTTCCGGATATTTACATGTTACACAGATGTTGACGAACAGACAGTTCGACACACAGACAGATACTTCAATTCCGTTTGCACAAATTAACGGCACAAGCACATTCAGATATTTATACAGAGATGTTCCAGAACAAACAATAGATGTCCCACAACAAATCAAACGATTTCAAAGACGTTTATCAAAAGATGGTATCAGATGTGTTTAACAGCTACGGTATCAACGATGTTATTAGCAGCTACGGTATCAACGATGTTATTAGCAGCTACGGTACCAGAAACAATGTAACAACTATGTTAGCAGCTACGGTATCAGAGACGGTATCAACGATGTTATTAGATGCGCTATCAGTGATGTACTTCTACGGTATCAACGACGGAATCAACGACGGAATCAACGACGTAATCAGACTGAATCAAACGGTGACAGCTATTGTCAGATGTTATCAGATCTACGGAATCAACGATGTTATTAGATCTCCGGAATCAACGATGTTATTAGATCTCCGGAATCAGCTATAATAAACAAAACCAGACTAATAATAGTTGTCTCAAAAATAATCTAAGCCGTAGATTACGATATTGTATTTAAAGTCTAAAAGTGACTAGTAATTCCAAATATTCCACGTTTAATTGCAATAAAAGCATCATTATACGAAATGATAATCTGAATAAAATTCACAATAAAACGAAATGTAAATTTAACACTCACCCCTTTGGCTGGAGATTTGCAAGACGAGGTTATCTATCCTTCGATTAGATATTTGGGTTCCCGTAAAAATTTATGATAAATCCTAAGCCTTATATACTCTCAATAGGTGAACATAAATCACATCGAGCTTGCAGTGCACCACGTAAAACGAGTATTTCGGATTTCATGTAAATTACAAATTGGCACATGCAAATCGTTACACGCCACTTAATCACCCCAGGTAATGCGTGTACGACGAAATCAAGAAAAATGGTGAGTTTCGTTTGCAATTGAAGAACAACAAAAATCAGTTCAAATTTTCGCCTAATTCTGTGACAATACCTCCCCCCTAAGAATAAAAATGTACACATTTTTAAAACTAACACAGAATAGAAGAAAAATAACTACTGATGATATCTTACAACATTTACACTGGTTATACTACAAACTGGATTTTATTACTGGGCAAATTCGTACAAATTTCCCTTCATGCCCTACTCAAGTAGTCTGCGCCTATATTTTCAACTCCCCTTATTGACATTGTCGCTTTGTCTCTTGATATACAACTTGAGCATATTCGCATGGAATGTTTTTACATTACCGTCCATGTCAATTTTATAGTCCATGTCACCTTTTACTTCTTTAACTTCATATGGACCTTTCCACTGGACTAATAACTTATTCGAACTAGTTGGAAGAAGCAATAGCACCTGATCTCCCACAAGAAATTTCCTATTACGCGCTCTGCGGTTGTAATACTTGGCATATCTGCGCCCCGATTTAATCAATTCGTCACGTGCCATCTGGCATGTACTCTCAAGTTTATTTCTTAGATCTAACACGTACTGGTAAGTCGTTTTTATTTCCTCGTTCGAGACATCACCAGTCCATAGTTCGCGTAGTATCCGCATCGGGCCTCGAACCGTTCTACCATACAACAGTTCAAAGGGTGAGAACCCTAAACTTTCCTGCGGTACTTCACGGTACGCGAACAGAACAGCGTTTAAATAACGGTCCCAGTCTTGCGGACGTTCCGCGCACATCTTTCGCAGCATGCTTTTCAGGGTACCATTAAACTTCTCTACCAGTCCATTGCACATCGGATGGTATGGGGTAGTGTTTAGCTGTTTGATGGATAACAGCCTACTTATTTCACCCATGAGGTCAGAGGTGAATTGGGCACCACAATCAGTGAGGATTTCCTCTGGCACCCCTACCCTACTGAAGATATCAACTAATGCTTCAGCTACCCTTTCCGTTTCAATAGTTGGTAACGCTACGGCTTCGGGGTATCTGGTTGCGTAATCAACCAGAGTAAGTATGTACCGATTCTTTCTTTCGGTAACCGGGTGTATTGGTCCTACAATATCTACTGCCACTCTTTTAAACGGTGTATCTATTAATGGCATCTGTCCCAAGGGCACCCTTGTGACCCTTCCCTTACAAACGGTTTTCTGACATACGTCGCACGACCTACAGAACCGTGTGACATCGCCATTAACACCGGGCCAGTAGAATTCAGCGACCACCCTGCTAGTGGTCTTAGCCTTACCTAGGTGTCCTGCCATGCTAGACTCATGCGCCACCCTAAGTACTTGAGATCTATATCTCTGGGGTACGACCACTTGCCAATACTTTTTACCCTCCCGAGCGCTAAACTCCCTATGAATTAATCCGTTCTTGCGGACGAATCGAGAGCTACCCCCACGCTTGCAATGTTTAATCGCGCCGGACGTGATTTTCTCAACAATTGTTCTGATGGATTCATCACGATCTTGCTCTTGTTTGAAATCATCACGGGAAATTCCTGAGATCGATTCAGGGACTATTAATTTATGAAACGCGGTTTTCTCTCGCCGTGTTTGCGCTCGCGTTTCGACTGCCTGGGCCAAATGTATTTTAAAATCGGCCATGGTTGGAAGACGGGAACCTTCAACATTACCGATCGTCAGATCGTAAATAGGATTGTCCATACAAAGGGCATCAACAGTTCCCGTTAAGAAAGGTGTTTTTACTGTGATCCTTGCTAAGGGAATGCGACCCATCGTCTGATCAAGTAACATACATGGGGATTCCCACCCGAGCATTTGGTTATCCTGCACGAGACTACGTTTGATCACTACGCCCGTACAACCAGTGTCACGCAATACCACGACTTCTCGACCGTTGACAAACCCTCTCGCAGTTGGTACACGCGCTTCAGGAAATATACACGTGCCAAGTGAATGAATACAAGGTTCTACATGTACGTTGTTATCGGATATACCTTTACTTTGTATAGCCACTGCTACCTTATGTATAAGTGCCTTTCTTTTAGGACAGTCTTTTTGAACATGACCCAATGCATTACACAAGAAACACCGCACACGCTGAAAAACTGGATTCCCAACTGACCTTTTTACCTCAGCTGATTTTACAGGCTCCCTAGGCATAGGTCTTACAGACTGGTTTCCAGACTTAAAATCTTTTAAAACCACGTTCTGGGTTCCCCCATGAGCTTCGGCAAATAAATCGGCTTGCTTAGCCATATCTTTTACGTTTGTGAAGACTTTCTCCTTCAGAAATTGATCTAATTCTCGCCCAACTGTATTAAATAATTGATCTCTGAGCAAGAAATCAGTCAACCCTTCAAACGTTTTCACCGCTTTGCCGCATTCAATCCACCGCTCAAAATAGTTCGCAATTCTGACGGTGAACTGACCAAAGGTTTCTCCCTTATCGGGCTTGCTATACCTGAACTTTTTTCGAAAACCTTGTTCAGTGAGCTCGTACCTTTTGAGAAGTGCTTCCTTTAGGACGTCGTACTTAAACACATCGTCCCTAGGAAGTCGCGAGTATACATCCAGTGCTTTACCTTTTAATAAAGCACTCAGATGCAGCGCCCAGTCATTTTGACTCCACTTCTGGTTTTCGGCATACCGCTCAAACCGATGAAGATAACTATCTATGTTATCTTTTTCATCGTCAAAGGGAGGTAATTTGGGGCCCCTTAATTTGCTAAAGGCAGAATCGTGTTCTCTTCCAGATGTCGCTAATTCTACCTTACGCTCATGATCCCGTTGTTTTGCTTTCTCATCTAACTCTATTCGCTTTTGCTCCGCTTCCATTTCCCATCCTATCCTATCCTTTTCGGCCTGCTTCTCTAATTCTATCTTTTCCCTTTCGAAGGCCCATTTCCTATCTTCGGATTCCCTTTCTAATTCCCTTTTCCTCTCTTCGGCCTCCCCCTTTTCCTTTTCTAATTCCCTATGTAATTCCCTTTTCCTTTCTTCGGCTTCCCTTTCTAATTCCCTTGCTCTTACCCTTTCGTCCCTTTCCCGGGCTTGTTCTTCTTGAATAAATTTCCTTAAGCTTTCACCTTCATACCCAAATTCTTTGCCTAAGGCAACCAAGTCCTTAAGGGATGACATGACAATTGAAATATGAAAATAGATATATAACCAAACCAATAATGTAAACACGTTTATACTCGACACACGGACCTAGGTAAACTAAACAAAAATAAACTCCAACTAGAGTATTATCTTAACAGAAGGTCACGCTCAAATATAAACATTAAATGTATACCTTCACAAAAATGATTGACAGTTCACTTAATCCAACGATCCCACTTCTGACACCATTGTAACAGAATTGTTACCGAGAGGAGGGTGGATTAAATGAACAATACAAACACAATTTGTGAAAGAAAATATAAATTTATGTAATAAATTATAAATGAAAAAAATACAGATGTATTAACACAATAACTCACGCGCTCAACCCACAATTACACTCACAACCATTCACAATACATGAATAAATTAAATAACAATACAAAAGGAATCACAAATGTAAAGGGATCTCTTGGATTATACACAGATCCAAGAATCCTTTACGAAAGTTAAATAAATGCAAGAATGATTTACGAAAAAAAATAAACACAAACGACAAACTATCTATCGCACGATGGATTGCGATAACTAGCACGATCATATACTTGTATTGAATCAAGTTGCTAGCTTTTATTGATATCTATGTGATCACTTGAAATATTATTGTGATCTGACATAAGCATGCAAATACAACAATGTATTAAATTATATCACAATTTCAATACACCTATGTGTCTCCCCTGTATAACCGCACGATTCAGCAACAGTTGAATCGTCTCCCAGTTTCCCCGAGAACCGAGGGTTGACCAATACTATTATCGGACGTTTCCCTACACGGATCCACCACAGTTATACGTTCAGACAGCATACAACATCTACCCGAACCAACAGTTCCTCACTCCCCTAGATGTCAACCCGGACGTTTTACAACTCTAAGACAGCTCCGACACTCGGACTTCTAGCTTTCCGGATATTTACATGTTACACAGATGTTGACGAACAGACAGTTCGACACACAGACAGATACTTCAATTCCGTTTGCACAAATTAACGGCACAAGCACATTCAGATATTTATACAGAGATGTTCCAGAACAAACAATAGATGTCCCACAACAAATCAAACGATTTCAAAGACGTTTATCAAAAGATGGTATCAGATGTGTTTAACAGCTACGGTATCAACGATGTTATTAGCAGCTACGGTATCAACGATGTTATTAGCAGCTACGGTACCAGAAACAATGTAACAACTATGTTAGCAGCTACGGTATCAGAGACGGTATCAACGATGTTATTAGATGCGCTATCAGTGATGTACTTCTACGGTATCAACGACGGAATCAACGACGTAATCAGACTGAATCAAACGGTGACAGCTATTGTCAGATGTTATCAGATCTACGGAATCAACGATGTTATTAGATCTCCGGAATCAACGATGTTATTAGATCTCCGGAATCAGCTATAATAAACAAAACCAGACTAATAATAGTTGTCTCAAAAATAATCTAAGCCGTAGATTACGATATTGTATTTAAAGTCTAAAAGTGACTAGTAATTCCAAATATTCCACGTTTAATTGCAATAAAAGCATCATTATACGAAATGATAATCTGAATAAAATTCACAATAAAACGAAATGTAAATTTAACACTCACCCCTTTGGCTGGAGATTTGCAAGACGAGGTTATCTATCCTTCGATTAGATATTTGGGTTCCCGTAAAAATTTATGATAAATCCTAAGCCTTATATACTCTCAATAGGTGAACATAAATCACATCGAGCTTGCAGTGCACCACGTAAAACGAGTATTTCGGATTTCATGTAAATTACAAATTGGCACATGCAAATCGTTACACGCCACTTAATCACCCCAGGTAATGCGTGTACGACGAAATCAAGAAAAATGGTGAGTTTCGTTTGCAATTGAAGAACAACAAAAATCAGTTCAAATTTTCGCCTAATTCTGTGACACTACCGATGAATGTACCAACTCAAACTGATGTACCGACTCAAACTGATGTACCGATTCAGACTCAAACTGATGTACCGATTCAGACTCAACCTGATATACCAACTTAAACTGATGTACCAACTTAATCTGATGTACCAACTTAAACTGATGTACCAACTCAAACTGATGTACTGACTCGAACTGATGTACCGATTCAGACTCAAACTGATGTACCGATTCAGACTCAATCTGATATACCAACTTAACCTGATGTACCAACTTAATCTGATGTACCAACTCAAACTGATGTACCGACGAATGTACCAACTCAAACTGATGTACTGACTCAAACTGATGTCCCAACTCAAACTAATGATGTACCAACTCAAACTTAATGTACCAACTTAAAATGATGTACCAACTCAAACTGATGTACCGACAAATGTACCAACTCAAACTGATGTACCGATTCAGACTCAAACTGATGTACCAACTCAAACTGATGTGTTTTAAACTGATGTACCGACTCGAACTGATGTACCGATTCAAACTGATGTCCCAACTCAAACTGATGTACCATTTCAAACTGATGTACTGACTCAAATTGATGTACCGATGAATGTGCCAACTCAAACTGATGTACCAACTCAAACTGATGAACCAACTCAAATGGACGTACCAACTCAACAACTCAAGCTGACTTACCAACTCAAATTAATGTACCAATTGAAACCGACTCACCAACTGAACTGAATTACCAATTCAACAACTCAAACTGATGTACCAATACAAACTAATTTACCAACTGACATACCAACTGATGCTGTTGTAGGGTTTAATGCCATTTCTCAGCACATGAGAGGCTATACATGGCGGTCAGTATTAATGTTGCAGGAAGAACCTGAGAAAACCCGGAAAGAACCACCAACCCACAAGAAGCTACTGGTATATCTGCATTGGCCAAATACAAGACTCAAACGCAGGCAGACAAAGGTGAGATGGCAGTGATCCTTAACGAAGAGCACTTAAGACCACTCAGCCACTCAGGATTCCTGACATACCAACTCAAACTGATGTACTGACTGACCATGCAAAGATAATTATCACAAAGTTTGCTTGCTGAAGATATTTGCAAATACTTTGAACACAACCTTGAACTACTCCTGTTATTTGTTACGGTGGGGTTTTCAAATTCATGGTTTGTAGTTACCATGAAAATCAGTACAACATGAAAAGTGATAACCTATGAAAAATCATATCCCATGAAGCTGATCCAATCTGAAAACTGATACCCAATGATAAATAACAAATTCAAATAATAACCCTGCATTCTCAAGAACTTTTAAAAACAAAACGTTTTATCATTCCTACTTTATGCAAGACCTCAATTTCCTGTGTATTTAGCAACCTCCTCCCCCCCCCCCAATATTTTTTGTGTGGGATTAATACAACTTGCTTTGGTTCTCTAATTAATTTGGTTAAATATGTTTGTAACTTGATTGATTAACACTACTACTTACTTTGGTTCTCTGATGAATTTGGTTAAATCTGTTTCTAACTTGAGCAGCATGCTTCTGTCTTTTGATGTTTTGTTTAGAGTTTTTCGTATAAACTCTTCCAAGTCTATTCCTGTAGAATCTTTGTAAGGCGAATCTACACTGGAATCTGAAAATGATAAAAAAGAAACATTTTTTTATAAAATGAATGTTTTAACAGATGTAAAAAATTAATTGTACGGTGTGATCTGACAATTTCCACTTGGAGCAACTAAGCACCAATCAATAGGGTTCTATCTTGGACACACAGAACAAATGAACACATTTGTCTGAAATTTGAAGACGGTTGTAAATAATTCTCAGATCGTCTTGTTGGTTCCTGTCAAACAATTCATAAACAATCCTAAATCAAAAGTTGTCGTGACCACAATTTCGTCAGTCACTTGAAACTAGTATGGCCATGAGGTTCTTTAAAGACATCTAAATATCCATTGTAGGCAGTTGCAATAGTATAATAATTATGTAATTTGAACAACCTATATAATGCATACTAGGAAGGCTGTCAATGCATACTGAATGTCATCATATAACCATGAAAGTTTGCTCAAGAGAGACTAACCAACCCAAATAAGAACATCTCAGTAAGGCAGTTCATTTTTGTCCTTTTAGTTTATTTTGTTTTTATGGTTTAACGCCATTTTACAGCCGCAAGATAGGTTATACATGGCAGCCATTATTAATGGTGAAGGAAGAACCTGGAAAACCCAGGAAAGAACCACCGACCCACGAGAAGCTCCTGGCAAGCTTTCTCCCATACCCACATTGGCCAAATCCAAGACTCGAGCCCACGCTGACAGAGATGAAATGACAGTGATCCATAATGGACAGCGCTTTAGACCACTCAGCCACCCCCCCCCCCTTTAGTTTGACCAGTCTTCACTAAGATGTAACAAGATGAAAACATGTATTTAAAAAGTTCAGTATTCAAAACAAGCAGTGATGGCAAACATTGGCACAAACTTGAATTCCAAACTCTATATAACTCAAAGGTTTGTTGCTATCTCTCAATTTGACATTTCCTAGAATTTGTTTTCCACTTCACATGATCACAACAATCATGTCTCCCACCAGGAGATACACTCAAATCGACACATTATGTCCAATAAATGTAATCATGTGTCTCTTCCTGCTTTTATTTAACAATAATCTCAATACTCCATTTTATCCTTCTGTACTGGTTAATAACACTTTTTACAAGGCTTAGAGCTTCTAAAGATTAGGCGCTATACAAAGTCCTCATTATTATTAATTTCTTTTTATTGTCTTCAAAAAGCATCGCTTGCTAGATGAAATGTTTAAAAAAAAATTCTATCAATAATTGGATCATGCAGACATTTATCATGAAAAATATATTCAATTTTAAAGCATCTGAGGTACTGAGGTCCCTTACTAATTCCACTAAATCTAATATAAAACCCACATCAAATCAAACGTGGACAAGCCAATTATCCTAATTTTACAGTAACAATAATATTTTGATAGCTTTTATACTCTATTCCATAAGTCTGTATTGTAAGGGTCATTTTCGTCAGACTTGCAGCAGAAACCTAAAGGTTGACAGGTCGGTCAAGGTCACATAAAAATGATCAGGTTTACCCACAAACATGTACTGGCACCTTTCATAAAGTTTGGTCTGGTTTTGGCCATCCATAGTGTTGACATCATACAAGCCGATTCCATGATAACAATACTGATGCTTTGTGACAGTTACATCAAGGCATCAATATATCCATTTAGAACCGGGACAGTGCTTTTTATATATTTTAAAAATTATTTTACAAAGTCATTTCAAGCAACCATTCCCAGTCGTCCTCTGAATGTCACCCTGTCATTATGAAAGCTGGATCAATCAATGTCAGAAATATGTTTTGGTTCAATGCCTCTGCTCAACAAGCTTGGTCCAGTTCAGTCAACTACACAGAAGATATCCTAGTAACTTCTCTAGTTCCACGCAATGTATCTAAATAAGCCATTTGGTTTGGCTTCTTAATTTTTTAAAAAATATCTGGTTTCCAAAGTACATGTGGTGTAGGATATTTAGATAGAGTACAATTGGCGATTTTTTTGAAAATTGTTTAACTATTCTGTTTCCAACGTACGTGTGATGGAGGATATGCAGACAGCACAATTGGTGATTTTCTGAAAATTAGTAAGCTAAGTTAGAGGATCAACAACTAGTAAAAAAAATATACCCAGAAAATGTTTATCACCATAAGTAAAACACAAATCATTACTTTGCATTTAACTCCATTTAGTTCAGAGCTGGTAGCTGCTGAATGTATTGATAAATGGAGTTGGTGTCTTCTGTGATACCTATACTGTGCTATGATGTGTACTAATTACCAATGAAGTAAAAACTTCGAACAAAAGACCAATGGCTAATTGACTTTATTTCTGTTTAAGTGGGCAATTAAGATTTTTGCAGCATTCAGAAAACAAAACTTCTCTCAATTCCCAGAAATCTCTTTCTTACCTGATCATAACAAAATGCACAGACTTAAAGCAAAGTTAAACATATGACATCACCCAGAAGTCTCAAGAGCACAAGTGTATACCACAAATATAAAGTCAGATATCCCAGAAGCCAAGATGTATACCACAAATATAAAGTCAGATATCCCAGAAGCCAAGATGTATACCACAAATATAAAGTCAGATATCCCAGAAGCCAATGTGTATAAAAACAAATATAAAGTCAGATATCCCAGAAGCCAAGGTGTATACCACAAATATAGTCAAATATGTTTGAAGCAAAGGTGTATACCGCAAATAAGTCAAATATGCCTGAAGCAAAGGTGTATACCACAAATAAGTCAAATATGCCAGAAGCAAAGGTGTATACCACAAATATGTCAAATATGCCAGAAGCAAAGTTGTAAACCACAAATAAGTCAAAAATGCCAAAAGCAAAGGTGTATACCACAAATAAGAATGCAAATATGCCAGAAGCAAAGTTGTATACCACAAATAAGATGTCAAATATGCCAGAAGCAAAGTTGTATACCACAAATAAGTCAAATATGGCAGAAGGAAGCCAAGGTGTATACCACAAATAAGTCAAATATGGCAGAAGGAAGCCAAGGTGTATACCACAAATAAGTCAAATATAACAGAAGCAAAGGTGTATACCACAAATAAATCAGATATGCTAGAAGCGAAGGTGTATACCGCAAATAAGTCAAATATGCCAGAAGTGAAGTTGTATACCACAAATAAGATGTTAAATATGCCAGAAACAAAGGTGTATTCCACAAATAAGAAGTCAAATATGCCAGAAGCAAAGCTGTATACCACAAACAGCAAGTCAGATATGCCAGAAGCAAAGGTGTATACCACATATTATAAGTCTGAGATCCCTAGAGCACAGGTGTGTGCCAGAAATATTAAGTCAGATATCCCCAAACCAAAAGTGTAAACGACAAATATAAAGTCAGATATCCCAGAAGCTAAGGTGTATACAGCAAATATAAAGCCAGATCCATACACCTAAAGGTGTGTACCACAAATATTAAGTCAGAATTCCGAAGAACACAGGAATGCCACAAATACAAGAGAGATATACCAAAAGCACTGGTGTATACCAGGTATAATAAGTCTGATATACCAAAAGCACTGGTGTATGCCAGGTATAACAAGTCTGATATACCAAAAGCACTGGTGTATACCAGGTATAATAAGTCTGATATACCAAAAGCACTGGTGTATACCAGGTATAATAAGTCTGATATACCAAAAGTACTGGTGTATGCCAGGTATAATAAGTCTGAGATCCTTACAGTATGGGTGTATGCCAGGTATAATAAGTCTGAGATCCTTACAGTATGGGTGTATGCCAGGTATAATAAGCCTGAGATCCTTGCAGTATGGGTGTATGCCAGGTATAATAAGTCTGATCCTTGCAGTATGGGTGTATGCCAGGTATAATAAGTCTGAGATACTTGCAGTATGGGTGTATGCCAGGTATAATAAGTCTGAGATCCTTACAGTATGGGTGTATGCCAGGTATAAGTCTGAGATCCTTACAGTATGGGTGTATACCAGGTATAATAAGTCTGAGATCCTTACAGTATGGGTGTATGCCAGGTATAATAAGTCTGAGATCCTTACAGTATGGGTGTATGCCAGGTATAATAAGTCTGAAATCCTTACAGTATGGGTGTATGCCAGGTATAATAAGTATTAGATCCTTACAGTATGGGTGTATGCCAGGTATAATAAGTCTGAGATCCTTACAGTATGGGTGTATGCCAGAAATATTAAGTAAGATGTCCCAAAAACACAGGTGTATGCAGCATATATTAAGAAATATATATCAGGGTATTTTTTCAAGTTGCCATCCAAAAATGTTTAGTTTGAGCCCAACTATTGTTTCATGAAAAATATAAAGAGAGACACACTTCAAATGCTTAGGAACAGTGACTTGTCATTGTACCAATCATTCACAGAGCTGGTCGACATCATGACCTGAAAGAATACATTGCTTTAAGCGAATTGGTTTGTTTGTTTGTCTGATTAGGATTTTTAACATAGCTTTAACAATTTTTAAGTCATTTTGCTTTGATGTCTGCAGTGAAGCAGTTTATAGTGATGTCTAGCACTGGGGAATCATGACACAGACATGTAGCATGATGTCCCACCCAGTTACATTATTCTGACACCAGGCCTACCAGTCCTAACACTAACCTTTTAATGCTGAGCGCCAAGCGAGGCAGCTGCAAGTACCATTTTTGTAAGTCTTTGGTATGACTCGGCCATGGATCGATCCCACGACTTCCCACTTCCACTGTGGATGCTCTAACCACTAGGCTTCTGGAGCGGTAAAGTGCATTGTAATCAAACTTTTAATTGACAGACACAACACATAACAATATACTGTAAAGCAAACCATTTTAGTACTGTGCTCTAGTATAAAGCATGACCTGGAGTAATATGAAATGAAATCTATTGACAAGGTCAGACTCACTTGATTGTTCTAATGTACAGTATTATCTGACAAGGTCAGACTCGCTCGATTGTTCTGATGTAAAGTATAATCTGACAAGGTCAGACTCACTTGATTGTTCTGATGTACAGTACAGTAGTCCCCCTCTTGAACGGCCCCCCTGACCAGCGGTTACCTGCTTCTTACGGCCAGAATCCCTTGGCACAGACGAGTTTGTATTTAAAAGTACCTCTCAAGAGCAAACACCCCTCTAACGCGACCAGCAGCCAGCATTTTAGTACAAAAATGAAAAATGTCCCCCTCATGAACAGCCACTTTTGTTTCTTCAAATGTATTCAGAACCAATAATTAATTCAAATCTTGACGTAAGGTCAGCAATTTTGATTATCTCTATAGTAGATACACGTCTCAGAGTGTAAAGTCACAGTTGAATGTGTCGACTAAAGATTTATAGTATATCATTATCTATAAAAGTCGATGTTTACAGGAAATGGGCTCAATAATGTTATGATAGAGTTTGGGGTTTAACACCTATGTTGAGTTCTTCTCTTTGATGCTCATAATCAGATGTAATTGTTATAATCATAACAGGGTCAGCATAGGCTAAAAATAGATTTTGTACATTGGCACACACAGAGAACCTTAAAAAAAAAAACAGGATACCAGGCAAAAACCGTAAAAATCACGTGACCACACATTATGGCTTCCTTTACAAAGACTATTTCGTACAATCAACACAAGTTTTGTCTGCATAATTATCTCATACAGTCAGCAATAACCAAATAAATCATTACCAAACATTAAAATGTCATCACGTTAACGGATAACTTTTTTTAGAAGAAAGTCGGTTATTCTACTCGACGACATCGGGGAAGGGGGAGGGGGAATACCAAACAAATTTATGTAGAAAAGACTTGAAAAAACAAGTTTATGTTGAAATAATTTGAATAAACAAAGTCATAAGCGATAAGAAGGTTATTCAGCAGCAGTGGGAAAATGGAGCAAATGGAAACATAATTATGTATGTACCAAGATGTAAATGATGTTTTTGAATCCATTTGCAATGTGCAGGACAACAATACCCGCTAGCATATAACAATTATGCCAAGAAAGAAAAAATAGTAACGTATATTCAGTTGAAATGAATTTGTTATTATAACAAAAAGAATCTTTTATTGATTAATGTTTCATTTAGACGAAGATATTACATGTTTCGAAGTATGTAGCTTTCTTACTATGTACATTACATATACATGTACTTCTCATAATAAATTTAGCCCCCCTCTGGAACGGCCACCCGCCTTATAAGGCCACTTTCCCGGTGCAGCAGGGGTGACCGTATAAGAGGGGGACTACTGTATTATCTGACAAGGTCAGACTCGCTTGATTGTTCTGATGTACAAGTATCATCTGACAAGGTCAGATTCACTTGATTGTTCTGATGTACAGTATTATCTGACAAGGTCAGATTCACTTGATTGTTCTGATGTACAGTATTATCTGACAGGGTCAGACTCACTTGATTGTTCTATGTACAGTATTATCTGACTCACTTGATTGTTCTGATGTATATTTATTTTGGGGGGGGGGGACCGAAAATTAGCGTATATAAAGCATTTTCATATTTCTTTTTTATTTAAAGCATATTCATTTCAAAACTGTGTCAAGGGCAAACAAAAAGGGAGTCTTTGGGGCAACTAATTCTTTTAAAGTCTATTGCTCAATGCCAGTGTCTTAAAAGGAGTATTCCTGAAGCAAGGATTTCATTATGGTAGATTTGTACTGCAAGAAAAGATACACATCTCTTAGCTTAAAAACCCCAAAAGAATGGCTTTGCTTCCTTAAAAAAATCTCTTAGCTTAAAAACCCCAAAAGAATGGCTTTGCTTCCTTAAAAAAATATCTTAGCTTAAAAACCCCCCAAAAATGGCTTTGCTTCCTTAAAAAAATCTCTTAGCTTAAAAACCCCAAAAGAATAGCTTTGCTTCCTTAAAAAAATCTTAGCTTAAAAACCCCAAAAGAATAGCTTTGCTTACTTTAAAAAAACTCTTTGCTTAGAAACCCAAATAGAATGGCTTTGCTTCCTTAAAAAAAATAATCATGTACACTTTTTACCTATATTTTATCAAAGATTAAAGTGCTAATTGTGACAATAGTTGCGCAGTTGATCGATGTCTCATAGCACTTGTCGCGACTTAAGTCGTCTTCAAGGTAACCAACAATACACATATCCTACTACTTCAACTAGCATTAACTGCTTGTAAAACTATATTTGATTGGTTTAAAAAGGCCCGGAACAAGCATTCTGCATTACTTTACAATACATTTAACGATGAAGTTTTACGAATAATTGCTTTTAAACACATGGTACTTGTGCAAAGTTAAAATGGCCAACGCTGAATATGAGATGATTTCTTGCAACAAATACTCGCTTCTGATAGTGATGAAAATAATGATTTTGAAGAATTGAGAAAAATGACATTATTGGAGCAAGCTTAATATTGATGGAAATACCCATGAATGATTTTGAGCCAGGAATTTACGTGGAACTGGAGTCGGATGTACATGCTCGCTTGATGTGAAAAGATGGCTTGCCTGTCAACCCCCATTCACTCGTAATTCAAAATTACATGTCGAGATGGTGAATACACCTGTACATGCAAATATGTTAAACTTACACATGTCTTGATGCTAATCTTAAAGTTTAGACATGCACCATCATTTTTCATATAGGGTTTGTCTATAAATTGTGTATATTTAACAAAATACATACAATATAAAGACTGTGCAGTTTTCTTCTTTTCTCCCCTGAAACAATTCAGCACTGAAGGACCTTGTACTGCAAAACAATGCAGCACAATAGACACTTATTATCCAAAATGTATTCACTTTTTGTAAATATTTTATCAATATACGTTAGAGAATCATTACCCCGAGATAAACTGGAGAGTGTTCCTGCCTCTGAACCTGTCTGAGATCCATCCTTTTCCAATCTACCGGATCCTGAACCATACCCTGAAGTCTGCAAAAAAAATAAACAAACATAATACACTATGTTAGGAAGAAGAAAAAAAAATATGGCAGAAAAAATTAAGCAACAACTGCACAAAACCTATATCAATTATGTATAGTCACCAAAATGTTCTATACAGTATCACTATACAGTCACCAAGTCTTTCTATACAGTATCACCATACAGTCACCAACTCTTTCTATACAGTATCACCATACAGTCACCTACTCTTTCTATACAGTGTCACTATACAGTCACCTTCTCTTTCTATAAAATATCACCAGTCACCAACTCTTTCTATACAGTATCACCATACAGTCACCAACTCTTTCTATACAGTATCACCATACAGTTACCAACTCTTTCTATAAAGTATCACCATACAGTTACCAACTCTTTCTATACAGTATCACCATACAGTCACAACCTCTTTCTATACAGTATCACCATACAGTTACCAACTTTCTATACAGTATCACCAGTCACCAACTCTTTCTATACAGTATCACCAGTCACCAACTCTTTCTATACAGTATCACCATAGTCACCTACTCTTTCTATACAGTATCACTATACAGTCACCAACTCTTTCTATAAAGTATCACCATAGTCACCAACTCTTTCTATACAGCATCACTATACAGCCACCAACTCCTATATATAATCACCAGTCACCAACTGTTTTTATACATTATCACCATAGTCACAACTGTTTCAATAAAGTATCACCATACAGACACCAACTCCTATAAAGAATCACCAGACAGTCACCAACTGTTTTAATACAGTATCACCATACAGTCACCAACTCTTTTTATATTGTCACTGTTTACATAGTCAAAAACACTATTTTTGTCATAACTGAACAAAGAAATGGTTAGAAGCCATGTATATATGTTAGACACCGCAGCTATAGTTGGTCTTGGTAAATGTACAAGAACCCAGCTTTGTTTGGATGTGAAAAGTTGCACATGGACACTGAAAGTTTTGTTCAAGAACAAAGGACCCGTAAAACTCACCACATTGATAGATGGCCTGGGGGCATTGACTGCTAAGTTGGAATACAACAGGATAGAATTGACATCTAACCGGAATTAAGAGAGGGTGTGGTCACCATTTCAATCTGAATTTAATTTAGTATATTGGAGCAGGAACTTAGTAATTGCTCAAAAAACTTCTGTTATAGTTGAGTCTGGAGTCAAAGGAGGGAGACAGAATAAAGACATGTGGAGAAGTCAATTGTGAATCAAAGGCTACTTGGAAAAGGAGCTGAGAAGGAGAAATTGGAGAAGAAGCTGTCAAGGAGGAGGAGAATTAGGTGGGAAGTTGGAAGGAGAGAAGGAATTGGTGTCACAGGAAAGATACAGATGAGTAGAAAACAAGGACAGGTGGATAAGCTATTTCACACAATATATCAAATGATGCAATAGGCTATCACTTGCTCGAGAGGAACAGTGATTGGGGAATTATTATCATTTGACTTGTTAGAATTGTATTCAATTGTTATTCATTTGAATTTAAATTTTTGTGTATTCAAAAATTTAAATGTCAACATTGCTGATTGGGGGCATTAAGCTTTATCTCTCTCTCTATCACTGCCTACAAAATTGAGCCTGGGTGGTACTCCAACACAACAATAAAACACCAGCCATAGTAGTCGGATAACAAACCCCACCACATGCTACATGTGCGTAAAAACAATAATTTATTATTAGTTAGGTGATGCCAAAAGACTGTTCTACTAAATATTTTTAAATCATCCAAAGAAAACTTAGAGACCTTTATCAACATTTTAATATTTTTAGCATTTACTATGCATTTCTTTCTAACTCCTGTTTTTTTTGTGTGGTTTCTTTTTTGGGGGGGAGGATATGGAGGCATTATCTTCCAATTGTTTCTTGTTTGCAATTATTTATATTTGTATTTTTAGAGCTTTATGTTTGATTGGCACCATTTAGTCAGTATTGTGCTGATGTTACATCAATCACTAAAGCTGTCACTTCTACAATGCAATGGGAAGGGTGCACATGATTTTCATTTTCCAAATTCAATTTGATAAGACATAATTGTAAGCAAAATAGTTTTTTTCTCTCTTTACCACTCATTAAGACAACTTAACGTTCCCTTAGAGGTGTGAGACAGAATAAACAAAATTCCATTGGTGTCAAACTACTAAAAACACTAACCTAGGTGTCAGATTAAAAGATTGGGGGGGAGGAGGGGCTGATGTACTAATGAGGCAAAATGAAAGCACTGTCGTAATTCATGATGAAATTTGGCAAATTTTTAAACTAAAGAATCTGCTGTGTAACCCAAATATTGATTACTAGATGCATGGAGAAAATTGGATAAAAAACTTCACCAAGTAGATGACAATACTCCAGAGATAAAAAATGTTTTTACTTCAACAAGCAAATCATGTTTACCATTTAACCATATTTCCCCATCTTTTTCCTTTATAAACTGAAGGACTCCTTTCCTCACTCTTTTCAACAAGAACAACAAATGGATTATCGGGGTCTACACAGGTTTTCAGGAGTTATCAATGAAATTGACAACATAAAATTCTGATCTGTCAATGCATGTTACAATGGCAGATCAGGGTCTATACAGGTTTTCAGGAGTTATCAATGAAACTAACTGTTTGACAATGAAAATAGGTTACTGTTTTGACTAAATGACAACAAAGAATGTTGACAATCAAACTCTACCTAGGCCTCTTCAATATCAAGCAGGGTCATGTTTTTGATTCCCTGACAGACTAACCAGTGTCAGCTTCCTCATTGTGTCCTTGAATAAGACACTTGCAGCCATGACATCAGCATAACATAAGCCAGGAGTGTATAAAAAGAGCCATTAAAATTTAAATGATTTTCCTAATTGTCTGAAAATCATGCTCTACACAGATAGCTGACACTGTACATCAAGCCAAGCACTCATTAATTTTAAACTCAACACCTGACCAATTAAACTGAATAATTGTGTGGAAACAAAAGTGGGTAGGGTTGACAACCGGGCTACAATGACCCTAAATTAAAATGCAGGATGCTGACAATGAAACTAAGTAATGATCTTGTCAACATCTGACTAGTCATGTTTAGTTTCAATACGACAACTAATTCAGGCATGTGCAGCAATTAAATGGGAAACCTGACATTCAGGGGACACAACCAGTCAATACAAAAATATTGTTGAGAATTAAATTCATTGGCTGGGAACTATCTAGATGCATATTAAATATGCTTGAAATTCAATAACAATTAAGGGTACAATACACAAATAAAAATATAAGTGGAAAGAAGCAATAACGGATGGAAGAACATACTTCTAATTTTATGTCTCTACCAAAAGCAGTAAAAAAATAACTCTCTTTTGTCACGGACTCGCAACATTTTCAAAAAAGCTAATTAACAAAATCATGGGCTTTTAATGAGTTTTTTCATCTCTGCTTTTAACGTGCACATGTTTATAAAACTAATAATTAACAGTAACAGGAAACTTTTCCACTCACTACTCCTTCCTTTGAAATTCATCGATTCAAACAAAACCAAGACAACAAAACTAATTGATGACTGAAAGTGATTTATGAAAATGTGTAAAACCACTTGCAACATTTATACGCAGAACATGATCACCTAATTTATTTTTTAAAAAGTCTTTTGATGTTTGTAAATAATTAGAACTGATTTCTAGAGACCTAATCAAGGTAATGCACATAATAACCCATTTACCTTTGTAAACATACTTCAAAAAAAGCAATTAAAAGAAAGTACTGACTTCATTAAAAGATGATATTAAAAGACTATGTTCATTTTAGGAAAATTAAAGCATCATGATGATGATATTGTTACGTATATTTGATATGTCATTTATATTTATTTTTACTGTTTGTTTGTTAGATTTAAATTTGGCATTTTAAGTTTTAAGATTCATTCATTGAAGGGGGGGGGGACCTGTACTTTTACAGAGTAAACACCAGGTGTTGACCTCATTTCTGACCTGGCTTCAGAGTTGTACACAAGCTTTTAAAATGATTGGTTGGTTCCAAGGACATTGTGGGGTTTTGTATAAACATCTTTTTATTCCGGATTATCGAGACAAGTTTTAATGTAATTTTACACTTTGGTCCCCAATTTTGATTTCCGGATCCAAAACGCGGATTTCTTGATTAAAGGAGCAAATTAACGTTAAGGAATTCCGTTCCTGTTGAATTATGTCTGGATAGCGAGGTTTCCAGATAAACGGAGTCCGGATTAACAAGGCTTCACTGTACTCATGGTCATTGACCTTGGACCTAATACCTTACACTGGTCTGTGTCTCAAGATACACACATGTCCCTACATTTAATATGGTTTTGAGAGAGAGACAGAGATAGAGAGATACACATTAATTTAAGTGGCAATGCCCCAAAACAAAATTCGGTGGCATCACCCATTGTATTCATCATGTATCCACAAGCAGGACTGGATAAAAACCTGTTAATCATGCCCATAAGTATAGCTAAAAGTCATTTGACCTTAAAAGTAGTGCTGACAATCATTGAATCAATGTGTTCACTAGAATACAACTAAAGATAAATCTGGTAATATTCACTTGCGGATACATAAGTCGCTGTATTCATATGTGGATACAGAAGTCACAGTTTTCATATGTGGATATAGAAGTCACAGTTTTCATATGTGGATGTAGAAATCATTTTCATATGTGTATATATAAGTCACTGTTTTCATATGTGGATGTACAAGTCACTGTTTTCATATGTGGATATAGAAGTCACAGTTTTCATATGTGGATATAGAAGTCACAGTTTTCATATGTGGATATAGAAGTCACAGTTTTCATATGTGGATGTAGAAATCATTTTCATATGTGTATATATAAGTCACTGTTTTCATATGTGGATGTACAAGTCGCTGTATTCATATGTGGATATAGAAGTCACAGTTTTCATATGTGGATGTAGAAATCATTTTCATATGTGTATATATAAGTCACTGTTTTCATATGTGGATGGACAAGTCACTGTTTTCATATGTGGTTGTACAAGTCACTGTCTTTATATGTAGAAGTACGAGTCACTTTACATACGTGGATGTAGAAATCACTTTTCATATGTGTATATATGTCACTGTTTTCATATGTGGTTGTAGAAATTACTGTCTTCAAATGGATGTACGAGTCACTGTTATCATATGCAGATGTAGACATCACTGAATTCATTTGTGGATGTAAAGTCAGTTTTCATACATGGATGTAAAATCACAGTTTTCATATGTGGATGTAAAGTCACAGTTTTCATATGTGGATACAGAAGTCAAGAGTTTTCATATGTGGATGTAAAGTCACAGTTTTCAAATGTGGATGCAGAATTCAGATTTTTCATATGTGGATGCAGAAGTCAGAGTTTTCATATGTGGATGTAAAGTCACAGTTTTCATATGTGGATACAGAAGTCGGAGTTTTCATATGTGGATATTGAAGTTACTGTTTTCATATGTGGATGTCGATGTCACTGTTTTTATATGTGTATGTAGATGTCACTGTTTTCATACGTGGATGTAGATGTCACTGTTTTCAAATGTGGATTTTAAGTCAGTTTGCATATGTGGATGTAAAGTCAGTTTTCAAATGTGGCTGTAGACATCTGTTTTCATACATGGATGTAGGCATAACTGTTTTGATACATGGATGTACAAGTCACAGCCTTCATATGCTCAATGAAGCACACAAAGCAGTGATCTTTGATTTGATTTAAGTAAATTCAGTAGTTTTCAAAACTTCACAAAGGTGCAAATGTTAGCAGTCTAATCTGTACAGTATTTTATTCAGAATAAATAATTTCAAGAAGTGTGTTAGTTAATAGTCATCAATCAAGCAAAAAGAGTAGATGATCTTTTCATAAAATGGCTACTGTGGTAGCCATATTGGATCTCCAAAATATACCATTTCTATTTAAGAGCAACTGGATACTATTAGAAGTATTCCCAAAGTAAATATTGGATCTCCAAGCTATACCATTTCTATTTAAGAGCATCTGGATACTATTAGAAGTATTCCCAATGTAAATATGACTTTCCAGAAGTACCCATGTCAAGACTGCCAAGATGGCTACTACAATTGTTGTGATGGACATCAGACTGGCACCATTTCTATTTACAATCAGGTAGATGTCATAATATGTCTTCTAGTGAAAACACCAGGTCAATCAGGAAGATGTCATAATATGTCTTCTATTGAAAACACCAGGTCAATCTGGAAGATGTCATAATATATCTTCTGGTGAAAACACCAGGTCAATATGAATTTTCATTCATGGGGAATTGAATGAACAAGATATTAATGAAGGCTACCATAGCAACAAAACTCAATGACAATGTGTCTTTCAGTTGTGACCAAAAGATGCTATGAAAACCCAAAGCTGAATAGACCATATATTCTGGAAAAATTAGTTAGAAAATTTTCAAGATGACCACTGTGTCAGCCATACTGGGGGTGTTCTAATAGCAAAACATTTATTCAGGACTATCTTACATTTCAAGAAGAATGTGTGTGCATCAAGTTTCATGGCAATCTGTATATACTTTAGAAGGAAGAGAGATAATAAACTTGTGAAAATGCATGGATGCATCATAGAAGTATACAAGTATTAAATTGAAATGAAAATCACAAAGATTTTTCTTAAATGACAGATTACTTTTTTTTATGGATTTTTTTAAAAACTTCCAACAGTCTCACCTGTAACCAGGTATTTCACCAACACAACTAAATTTCAGTTTAGAATCTTGTAATCAGATTGAAATTTAAGACTGACTAAAAATTGAGCAGTCAGATAACATACTCACATAAGTATTCCAGTAATATTTTTTATGAAGTAAATGATACAGTACTCAATCACTATAACAAAAATATGCATGCAATAATCTACCTAATATATAATTACACATGAAGATATAATTAATGACCTTGCTGATAAATACATAATTTAGATCACATCTTTCACCTTAAAAAAATTCAGGTAAACAGAACCTTTGATAAGATTGAATTTATTTTATAGAAATACCATAAGTTTTTAAGACACTGTTGACAGAATTTTAGATCTTTCAAAAGAAATATACATATCTGCACAATATTTTCTTTAGACACACACACACAAGCATGAAATAACATCAAACCACAATGTTCTACCTAAATAGTCCAATATATGCAGTAACAACATGTCTAAAAGACTGAATCCTGTCACGCCATGTGGAAGGTAAAATGTGTCGCAGAAAAAAAAAATCACAAGTTTAGCTACACATGGAATGTACATTGCCAAGAATTTATAAATAAAAAGCCATTAGCTAAAAGTCTAGCGTGCAGGTGATGAAGTTACATACTGTTGCAAATAAAACGGCATGATCTGAGTCGTAGAATATCATCTACACGTCAAAATTTTAGTAAACACTGCAATTTTATCCATGAAGACACACACCCTTCATCTACACGTCAAAATTTTAGTAAACATTGCAATCTTATCCCTGAAGACACTCACCCTTCATCTACACGTCAAACTTTTAGTAAACATTGCAAATTTATTGCTGAAGACACTCACCCTTCATCTACACGTCAAAATTTTCGTAAACATTACAGCTTTACCCTTCATTAGAAGCTTTGTTGTAATGAACAGCTGTATGTAGAGTTCAGAACAGTTAATCGTTGTTTTAAAATATTTTCTTGTTCAATGTCACACTCCCACTAAGAGCAGATCGATGTTGCCATTGAAACGATATATTAGACGTTGCCATTGAAACGATATATTTTTCCCCCATATAAGTAAGATTGGTTGATTTCAGTCAAGTATCAGATACAGTAATTTACTCGGGTACACAGAAACTTAACCATGGAAATGTACACAAGGGTTTTGAATTGTATAATTAATTAATTGTACAAATCGACTGTCTTCATTATTATATGTATATAACACTTTCTCATTAAAATGTTGTGCATGTAAACTGCATTATGGTGATGCCATCTTCTATTGATTTACATTAATACAAATATGAAATGAATCCATAACCATATCTGCCTTTAAAATGGAAATGTGCCACAATGATTTACATTACAAAATATGAAATGAATCCATGACCATACCTGCCGTTAAAAAGGAAAGGTGTCACAATGATTTACATTACTACAAATATAAAATGAATCCATAACCATACCTGCCTTTAAAAAGGAAAGGTGTCACAATGATTTACATTACTACAAATATAAAATGAATCCATAACCATACCTGCCTTTAAAATGGAAAAATGTCAATGATTAACATTACAAAATATGAAATAAATCCATGACCATACCTGCCTTTAAAAAGGAAAGGTGTCACAATGATTTACATTACTACAAATATAAAATGAATCCATAACCATACCTGCCTTTAAAATGGAAAGGTGTCAATGATTAACATTACAAAATATGAAATAAATCCATGACCATACCTGCCTTTAAAAAGGAAAGGTGTCACAATGATTTACATTACTACAAATATAAAATGAATCCATCACCATACCTGCCTTTAAAAAGTTAAGGTGTTATAATGAAATACCTTATAGTGATGCAGTGCAATAATATTAGTAAAAATATCCATTCTTGAGTATAAACAAGATTTTCAAGCTGATCTATATATACTAGATGACCAATCTACACCCTTTTCATTCAAGACCAAAACCATCATTCTGGGCGTGTGTGAGATTTGGATTTTTAACGTAGCTTTAACAATTTTCCAGTCATATGGTTACAATATCAGATGTGTGGCAGTTTATAGTGATGTCCAGCACAAGGGCATCATGCTGCAGACGTGTTGCATGATGTCCCACTTACTCATCATCATTCTCGTGAAAATCTCATGTCAATATGGGCAGACTGGACAATGCATAACAATTCTGGTGAAAGAAAACCCTGTTCATATAACCATCCATTCAGCAGAAGTACCGGTAGTGAAAAAAGATTTTCCAAGATGGATGCTGTGGTGGTTATACTGGCTGTCTGTGCAGGCTCATTTTCATTTCCATTTATAATCAACCAGACCATAGGATGAGTGTATGTACCTATGCTGCTTCATGGCAATCCTCCAGGTGTTTTAAAAGTAACAATAACTTGTGCTAACAGAGCGACAGTGGATGATGGATTGAAGTGGTTTGATCCTGGATGCATTTCCTGTGATAGAAATGGCAGTAAATGGTTCAGTGTTAAATGTTTTTCAAAAGTGCCGATTTATAATGACTTCCATCTTTAGTTAAGAACTGTACTCATCCCCTGTGGACTGCTCCATATGATAATATAAAAAGCTTGTCAACTATTTTCTTGACAGGAAGGAAAGTGTACAATATATTTCACATTTTAATATTTATCTGGACAACTTAATTTTGATCAAGGCACAAATTTACCCGAAATTGAATTATGGCTTTGGTCACCTAATTTCTTTCTAGTATCAAGTAAATTTACATTAAAATGCAAAAATTATGAAGCAAAAAACAGGCATAAAAAAGTATTAGTAACAACATCTTGTAGGAGCTCCTAGTGGTCTTAAGTGTTCTCTGGTATGGATCACTGCCATCTCACCTCTGTCTGCACGGGTTCGAGTTTCATTTTCGGCCAATGTGGATATTTGAGTCAGTGTTCTTTCCACGAGTTTTTCCAGAGTTCTTCCTCCACCATTAATACTGGCCACCATGAATAGCCTTCATATGCTGAAAAGGGCGTTAAACACAACAACAACATCATGTACATGATATTCTACTACAGTCTATAAAGGAACAGATAACCAATACATACCACTGACTTCGACCCCACTCCACTAGAACTACTGTCAGTACTGCCTGTACTAGCTGTACTTGTCCACCGATCTGGTGGAGGCGAAGCACATTCTTCACAGAGAGCCTGGCTACGAGTTAGTTGTTTATTCTTTGGTGAAATCTACAAAAAAGATGTTTAAAAGATCTTAGACAAGTGTTTATTATGATGTGACATTTATGAAGTGAGGAAAAAAAAAACTAAACAAGGAACAAATTATTCTACTTAATTTATTCTATAAAATTAATTTTTTAAAATACAAGTTTGAGATTACATTTATTAGAGGCAGTAGGGATTCTGTGTTAATTCATGTGAACATTAATTACTGCTGTGAAGTAGAACATCACAATCCCTGTACTTGACAAGTACCAGAGTTGTGTTGTTCCAATATGCATTCCAATAATCATTTGAGAAAGTTGTGTTGTCCAATATGCATTTCAATTATCATTTGCCAGAGTTGTGTTGTTCCAATATGCATTTCAATTATCATTTGCCAAAGTTATGTTGTTCCAAAATGCATTCCAATTATCATTTGCCAAAGTTATGTTGTTCCAAAATGCATTCCAATTGTAATTTGCCAAAGTTATGTTGTTCCCAAATGCATTCCAATTGTAATTTGCCAAAGTTATGTTGTTCCAAAATGCATTCCAATTGTAATTTGCCAAAGTTATGTTGTTCTGATATGCATTCCTATTGTAATCTGCCAAAGTTATGTTGTTCCAATATGCATTCCAATTGTAATTTGCCAAAGTTATGTTGTTCCAATATGCATTCCAATTGTAATTTGCCAAAGTTATGTTCTTCCAATATGCATTTCAATTATCATTTGCCAAAGTTATGTTCTTCCAATATGCATTTCAATTATCATTTGCCAAAGTTATGTTGTTCCAATATGCATTCCAATTGTAATTTGCCAAAGTTATGTTGTTCCAATATGCATTTCAATTATCATTTGCCAAAGTTGTGTTGTTCTAATATGCTTTCCAATTGTAATTTGGCAAAGTTATGTTGTTCCAATATGCATTCCAATTATCATTTGCCAAAGTTGTGTTGTTCTGATATGCATTCCAATTATCATTTGCCAAAGTTGTGTTGTTCTGATATGCAATCCAATAATCACGTATCCTCCATTTCATTTCCAATGGCTGCAGTAACTCTGCTTTTTAGATTTTCTCTCTTAATTATTTAGTACCATGTTGTCACTTAACTCATTAGCAATGGCTATCTATTAAGCTTCAATTAGCAAGGCAAAATGTGAAAGTAGAAAAACCACTCAATGAACAACAATCTCTTATGGAGAGTTCACTTGTACCTAGATAAAGCAACTAATTCCTCTAGCATAAATGGAATGCAAGTTACATGTTTAAGAATGGAATAACAAGCACAAAAACTCGGGTGAAATTTTAATAGTGGTTATTATTTCCAATACAAAAAAAAAACATGAAAAGGTGGGAATAGAGAAAGGAACTTTTACAAAAGTAAAGAACATGAAAAAATAATATGTATGTCAAGGTACTGATTACACTTTATTTTATGCAACAAAAAAAAGCAACTGTTTTATATATATATATAAATTTTGGAATATATAGAAATAATATCTCCTCTACGTTCAGGTGTTAAAAATAGATCCTTATTTTTGCATTATTTTTTTTTACAAGTCTTTACATCATGGCATGCATGGCTCAGTTTTGAGTACCTACCGTACGAAAGTAACAGTAAGAAAAAAATCAGCATAACTTTCACTGTCGCAATGAATGGCTTGTACAGTGCCTGTTGGGCATAGAAATTATTTTAATATATCTATCAATCGCCGTTTGACAAAGTTGTCTCTAGTGCTTCATTGTCAACATTGTCAAATTCCTGATTGTACTGGCTAGATAGGTCGAAAATGTACTTTAACCCTTTGAACCCGACAGGCCGGTTTACCGGCCTGTTGTAACTGTGTATATACCCAAAAGGCCGGTATACCTGACTCACTATCTACCGTCATAGCCTGACAGGCCGGTATACCGGCCTGTGTTATGTTATTCGCTATATTCGCTATAAAATTGTCAAAATTTCCCGGGGAGGCTCGGGTTAAGGTGCCGAAATATGGGGGAGATTAGGGTTCAAAGGGTTAATACAATAAAATAGGTCATCTCAAATCTGCCATCATTTTAAATCACCGTTATGTAACAGTATCAGCCATCACTATGCCTGACATAGAAAATTTAACTTTCAAAAATGAGCGATGGTGAAAAACTTCAAAGTCACTTGGACTAAATTTGCGTAGATAAAGTATGTAAAACACTGCATTGTAAGTAAGGAAAAATTAAACATTTAAAAAATGTCTATAGCAAATAGAAAATATACATAATTATGCAAATATGCAAAATTTTATATCTTTGGTGCTTTTTACTTAAGTGTGCAAACAAGGATTTTGCCAAACACAGAAATCAATTCGAAGTCTTTAAAATGTGTATATAAAATCTAAACTGTTATAATGACATTCAACTGCAAAAATAGAAATAAACTTATCAAATTGTATTAGTCACATCAAGCGGTTTTAGCTAACAGTTTGGTCCAGAAGTAACAAATAAGCAGAAAATACTAAATAGTTCTGTAATGGCCTGAAAACCTAGTCAGGCCTCCTATACATGGACAAAATGTCGAAAGTGTAATTATTTTTTCTCTTTGGCAGCACGAAAATAAACATGACCAAATCATGATGTCCCATATGCAATCCATGGGGACATGCCAGATATATCTGCTTACAAGAGAGTTCCATTAATCTGCCCATGCCTAATGTACTGACAGATCAGGGTCTATCTTGTTCATTCTCTTGATTACCTGTAACATTATGCCTACAGTACATTATGATTACCTGTAACATTATGCCTACAGTACATTATGATTACCTGTAACATTATGCCAACAGTACATTGTGATTACCTGTAACATTATGCCTACAGTACATAATGATTACATGTAACATTATGCCTACAGTACATTATGATTACATGTAACATTATGCCTACAGTACATTATGATTACCTGTAACATTATGCCTACAGTACATTATGATTACCTGTAACATTATGCCTACAGTACATTATGATTACCTGTAACATTATGCCTACAGTACATTATGATTACCTGTAACATTATGCCTACAGTACAAGTCACATAGCTCACATACAATCTCTAAGTCACTTTCTGCAGCTACAGGTTCCATTTTGGAAAATTGATTGTACACACCTTTAACCTTTTAGCTATGACTACCGCATCTAAGCGTCTCAAGTAAATAGCTCCTAAACCCCACTGACACATATATGCAGTACCGATAAGCCTAGTTTACTACCCCAGTGTTGCTTTTGTTCAGCAGGACTCAAAAACCCAGTGTCATATCAATGTGGATGTGACATGCTATGTTATGTAAGCACTGATTGGTTTAAAGTAGAGGTTTAAATATTTTTTATTATTATAACCAATGAAAGAACTGTTTACTCAACATTTTGATACACGTTTGAAAGCTGAGGTTAAATTCATACACTGTAAAGGCTTTTCTGCACTTTACAAAACTTGTGTAGTTGAGATAAACAAAGATGGATTCCAATTCTGATTTGAGCAACTTTAAAGGGTTCAGTGTGAGTGATATCGAGGAGTTGAATGGATAATTCTTAGAAAATGGATCAGATAATAATAATAATAATAATAATAATAATAATAATAATAATAATAATAAAAATGAAGACTTTGTATAGCGCTTAATCTTTAGAAGCTCTAAGCAATTTACAACATATATAAAAAAAAACACCATCAAATCAGAAAACATAAAAAATTAAACATTGTTAGGTTTTTAAATGGACAAGCCAGTGTAGGGTACAGAGCAGAAGGGAGGTGTGTTCTGATCATGGATAATCAGAGCAGCAAAGTTTTGAACTTTGATGTTAGTCTCATTTCAACACCAGATGCATGTGATCTTTAATCATATGTCTAGCTGGACATAGTCCCACTTGCACAATCGAGTGATGACCTCGCTGTGTTCAAGATCAATGATTTTGATTCTCATGTTGGTTCAACATTCTAGCTCAGACCACTAAGTAATGAGAAAGTTTTTCCAGAATGTCTGGTGGAAAGCTTGTGAAAGAAACAATTTTACCAAGAAAATATGGAAAACAAAGAAGATTCAAAATGGTATGAAATCAGCATCAGAGATGTAAGCATGTCTTCTTATACATTGTCATTTATGTGCGATAATGACTGTTTTGAGAGGTACCATTTTCAACATTGTAATCAGAGTGTGGATTTCATTCATGTTTTTATATGTACACATGTAAATATTGGATTTATTTTGTGGGATTCAAAACAGTTTACATGACTGGGATTTCTGGTATGATGGGATGTAGAAGTAAAGTGGAAATAAATGAATAACAGACACTGAACAAGGTAAGCTGTCTTTTATTTCACTGAAATCCAAAAAATACTAATGAAATAATGAATATAAATGTAGCCATGTTTTTGTTATCAATTTCTGTAGTCAACCCTGTGATGCTCTAGTATTGAGCATAGCAACCAGCCTCAGCAGCCTCAGTAACTGATATGATAGCACTCGGCAGTAGTGAAACTGCTTAACAGCTGTAGTAGCTAAAGGGTTATTTATTTTGCATATTGTCATAAAAACTTTAATCGAAGATTATTGCATATATTCCTAGAAAAATGCTTAATGATTAATTTGATAACGTACTTCGACACTTACACTTACATTTATTTCAAGTTTATTCAATACATTTTGCACCTTGTCATAAAACTGCCATTGAAAATTGCTGTATAAATTCTTCGAAAAATGCCAAATTTGATGATAATGTACATTAACATTTTAAGGCAGCGGGGAGATCTTGTTTAAACTGGTTTTGTCGTGTGCTATGATATAAGAGGGAATGCAGCTGTGGTTGGGAAAAAGTTGCACTATAAACATAAGAGATGCGAAAATTTATAAAGCCTGGAACAACATCAGCAGGATCAAACACAAGTCCAGTGGAGGATATAATGTAACTTCGCATATTATCTTCTGTGTATATCATGTCTTTTATTTCAATTAGTACACAACACCTAACTTTCCAAAAATAAAATGTGTGCTTTTGTGTAGAAACACAGCTGTCAATTCAGATTATTTTAGTTAAATTTGACATTATAAATTATCATTTTGAAGAAATCTAAGATGTACAAGCTAGGAATAAAACTTGCTGCAAGTTACTCCTCTATCCTATTCATAGCTGAACCACCATACAGGAGATGAATAATATACACATGACTTGTTAACACGATCAAACCTTGATCTCCCCCTGCACTAGTAATAGTTCAATATTGACTTTCTTGACCCAGTGTAATGAGGAACTGTCTTTATAAAAATCCATAGTGATCAATAATTTCTCGTCTGGAATTTTTTTTATAACATTGTGTCGATCACTAAAAAATCATGACTGAATAAACTTAGTCCTAACTATAAGATGATTAAAAAAATTTAATTATTTTTTACACTAATATCAGTAAATATGCTTATATTACCCATGTGACTTGTACTATCGGCAGACAGCTACCAGTTTATCATCAATTGCAGATCTGGCTTTATACATTTAGCACCTGGATCTGACTCTTATGCAGGTAACAATTATGGTTCAACTATAATTTACTCTCACAAGATTTTACCTATTAGCATGGTCAATAGATTTGAGATCATAGGAATTAATTTATTTCTTTGCCAATAGCTTGGTCCCTATAAGATCTGAGATCATCAGGAGAAGCAATTATCCTTACATGAATTTGCATATTAGCTTGGTCATTAGATTTGAGATCAGGGGAGTTAATTTATTTCTTTGCCATTTGCTTGGTCACTAAAAGATCTGAGATCATCAGGAGAGGCAATTATCCTTACTTGAATTTGCCTATTAGCTTGGTCATTAGATTTGAGATCGGGGAGTTGATCTAATTCTTTGCCATTTGCTTGGACACAGAATGATCTGTGATCATCTGGAGAGGCAATTATTCTTACATGAATTTGCATATTAGCTTGGTCATTAGATTTGAGATCGGGGAGTTGATCTAATTCTTTGCCATTTGCTTGGACACAGAATGATCTGTGATCATCTGGAGAGGCAATTATTCTTACATGAATTTGCATATTAGCTTGGTCATTAGATTTGAGATCAGGGGAGTTCATTTATTTCTTTGCCATTTGCTTGGTCACTATAAGATCTGAGATCATCAGGAGAGGTAATTATCCTTACATGAATTTGCCTATTAGCTTGAAAATATGCTCCTGGTGCAACTTGTAACCATAATATGTCACAAATTAATCATTTGAAAAACTAACAAACTTACAAAAAAATCTGAATAATTTTACAATATTTATTGTCACATGAATTCGTTCTCCAATACTATTGGTACTTAAGTTATTTCATTCTGCATGTCAGTGTTTACATCGTAATTAGGTCATTAATTAGACAGTCTTTTGCTGCCAACATATCTCTTTTCATAACAAATATGTAAAATAAGCACCCAAATACGTCATCTATATACAAATAATCCCATATATTCACTTGTCTTTTTGTCCACTGAACACAACCTGTTGATATGCCAGTTGAGCTCTTTTTGCGGCTTCAAGAAAGATATCTTTAGTCTTCTTTTTTGTCACTAATGATTTTGCTGGCTCAATGTGCAATCGTTTATTTACCTTCTCAACAAGATCCTTTTTCCGTTCAAGCTTCAGCTTGTATTGGCGACATTCTGACAGAGGGTTTCATTTTTTCCATATGCAGCTTAATTTCCAGACTCTTTCAACCACGACTTCTGACTTCTGTAATGTATATATTGCAGAGGGAACAAAATGCCAATCCTCGAGCGTTCAGTTTTCTTATAAACTGACCAGCTAAATTTCTGTTGACAAATTGTTCCAGCCATTCCCTTCCATTTTTTTAAAAATATTTATCTAAACTTTTCGTGTCATCATCTCTCTCAACAACTAGTGGTCATTTTTTGCGAGCATGCTTCTTCTTTCCATTGCCATCAGTTTCCTTTACACAACGATTCACTGGATGAATTTAAACTTTTGACCAAACAGAATACTCTTTACAAAATTTGTGGGCTAACTAATATATGGAGCGAATACATTACAAGGGTTGTTGCGGAATGGGACTGAAAAAAATGGTTAAAAACCGGGGGAAAAAAAAGGATCGGACATCATTTTTTAAAAAATGGACAATATCAAGAAAAATCTGATTCAAGTCAGTAGAAAAGCGGAATTCTGTTTTAAAACGGAGAAAAATCATGTTTGTATAATGAGGACTTTGTATAACACCTAATCTTTAGAAGCTATAAGAGCTTTACAACATCTATAATGATATGACTACGCTACAGAAAAACAAAACAACAAAAACCATGAGGAGGAGCATACATATCTTGCTGGTGTATACACATGGGTGAGGCTGGATATGTATGTTGGACTGGAGTCAGTGAAACATAGCACAGACAGCAAAGTTTGTGTTTGATTCTGTATTGAATGGAGAGCCAGTGGAAGGTACAGAGCCATGGAGAGGTGTGCTCTGATCGAGGTACTCTAAAGATGATCTGAGCAGCTGTGTTTTGAACTTTTTGAAGTTTCTCGAGTAGATATTGTGATAAACCAGACAGAATTGAGGGTTTCAATAGTCCAGGATTGAATATACTAATGAACGCACAAGTGATTTAGTGGCATCAACTGAAAGATATTTGGAACTGATGCATCTCAGCTCAAGATATGCAGATTGCATATGTTCATTACTTGTTGTTGCAATCTGAAGAGTACTGTCTATAGTAACACCTAGGTTTCATACTGACTGTGTGAATTTAATGTTGGTGTTGTTGATATTTATTGCTTGAGGTAAAGGATGTGAATGAGAAAGTCTTTGTGTTGTAATCAGAATGGCCTCCGTTTAATCATCATTCATCTGCAGCCTGTTACATGTCATCCATGATTTCACATCAGAAATGTACCACTCTACTCCATGGATTGTATCATCAACTATAGTTGGGTGGCTAGACTTGTATACTTGGGTGTCATCAGCGTACAATGGGTGAGACACTGGATGATGATCTGTGACACTTGAGAGCAGCTGAGTGTATAGAATGAAGTGTACAGGTCCAAGAACAAACCCCTGTGAAACACCACAACATACATCAACTGGGCTGGACTTGAAGTAGGACTAAGTAGGACTTGAACCACTGTAAGGCTATATTCTGAATGCCAAATACATACTGGAGACAGTGAAGTAAAATATCATGGTCTGTTGTGTCAAATGCTGCAGACAAATCAAGGAAGGTGAGGACTGTAATCCTTCCACTATCCAAAGCACTGAGCATGTCATTAAGTACTTTCAGAAGAGTAGTTTCAGTACTGTGGCAAGGGCATATGCAGATCTACATTACTAAAAATACTTTCTAAATTCAAATGAGATACAAGTTGGGTTATAACAACTTTTTCTAAGACTGTTAAATGAACAGGAGATTAGAAACTGGGCAGTAGTTCTTCAAATCATTATGGATTTCTTCAGCAGAAGCTGTATGATGGCAGGTTTGAAAAATGATGGGAATTCCCTGGATGACAGAATTAAAAACATCAGTTAGTAAAGGCAATATTGGGTCTAAGCAATCAAGCAGCAGTGATGTTGGAATTGGATCAAGTTCACATGACTTTGGTGTCCTCTTCATCATGATTGTCTGTACCAAATCAATAGAGACATTTTTTCAAATGATCTTAATGGTTGTCGCTGAAATTGTGTATCATAACTGTATGGTGATGAGTCAATTGAAATTGTGTTGTCAAGCAAATCTCTAATGGTTTGTATTTTGGCAGGGAAGAAATTTGCAAATAGGTCCAGAAGGTCTTACATGATTTTGTCCATTTTGTCAATAGAAAATGAAGATTATCGGGTGAAGTGGGTGAGGGTAATTTATTCTTACAATATTTTGTCCATTAGGCTGATCAATAGAAGAAAATGAAGATTATCAGGTGAAGTGGGTGGGGGTAATTTATTCTTACATGATTTTGTCCATTAGGTTGGTCACTAGAAAATGAAGATTATCAGGTGAAGTGGGTGGGGGCAATTTATTCTTACATGATTTTGTCCATTAGGTTGGTCAATAGAAAATGAAGATTATCGGGTGAAGTGGGTGGGGGTAATTTATTCTTACATAATTCTGTCCATTAGGTTGGTCAATAGAAAATGAAGATTATCGGGCGAGTTGGGTGGGGGTAATTTATTCTTAAATAATTTTGTCCATTAGGTTGGTCAATAGAAAATGAAGATTATCAGGTGAAGTGAGTGGGGGTAATTTATTCTTACATGATTTTGTCCATTAGGTTGGTCACTAGAAGTTTTGAGATCAGGAGAAATAGACTCTGGTGAGCCCTCTTGTGGCTTGGAAGTGTCTCCACCTGTAAATACATATTACTAATTATCAAGAAATCTAATTAACAATAAAAGCTATTTCAAATATCAACAATTTCTTCTTTTTTTGTGTGCTAAAAATACCCCACGCTCACTTCCCACCCTATAATATCCAATCTCCTTACAGCATTCTGATTTCACTTTTATCTTCTGTTCATCATCTGGAAATGGCGTATCACTATTAATCACCCTCCCTCATATGGCAATCCGGGTTAGAATCAAGTGTTACTATCATTATGGAAATCAAATCCTGAATTGATAGGCCATTATCCCCTGTTGGACACCTTCAATGTTATCTTCTTTTTCGGGCCAAATTATTGCTCTTCCTAAAACAACATGGATCAAATTTGTTACATAGAAAAGCATGTGGACTGAATTCAAGTTAAATGGGAAACCATGTGGACTGAGTTCAAGTTGAATGGAAACCTATGCAAACTGAGTTCAAGTTAAATGGAAAATAGTGTTGACTGAGTTCCAAGTTAAATGGAAAATAGTGTTGACTGAGTTCCAAGTTAAATGGAAAATAGTGTTCACTGAGTTCAAGTTAAATGGAAAATAGTGTTGACTGAGTTCCAAGTTAAATGGAAAATTGTGTTGACTGAGTTCAAGTTAAATGGAAAATAGTGTTGACAGTTTAGGTTAAATGGAAAACTGAAGCAAGTTCAGGTTATATGGACAATAATGTGGATAGTTTTCATTACTTGGAATGCAGTGTATATTCAAGTCTAGGTTACATGGAAACTGTGGATCAAGTCCCCGGTTACATGGAATTTGTGGATAGAGCTCAGGCTACATGTAAAACTGAACAGAGTTACATGGAAAATACTGGATTGAGTTTAAGTTACAGCTGATAGATGATGGACAGATTGATATAACCAATACAAACATATAACATAATAAAAACAAGACCACAATCTTTGATGAATATATCTGAGCTTCTCCCTGCAACAAATGTAGAAGGGACAAAGTTAATGTAATCTTTCTGTCCATCTGTTGACTGCTCCAGTGGCCTAGAGTATCTGCCTTGGATGCGGGAGGTCTTGGGTTCTATACCTGGCCAAGTCATGCCAAAGACTTATAAAAAAAAAGTACTAACAGCTGCCTCACTTGGCGTTCAGGATTAAGAGGTTAGTGTTAGAACTGGTTGGCCTGGAGTTAGGATAATGGGACTGGGTGTGATGCCCCAGTGTTAGATATCACTATAAACTGCCAAAATGCAGACATAGAGATATGACAGAAAAATTGTTAAAGATAAATCCAAATCACACACACATACTGTCCATCTGTCACACCCCAGCAAAGATTAACATTTAAGTTAGGTATTTCATATAATGTCAACGAGGGTGTGTATGGTATGTATTCTTTAACATATTTCTGCCTTCCAATTTGGATAAGGCTTAATTTAGCATACTTACTACTTAATGACCCCTGGAAAAGGTTAATGGATAGTGCCTAACTTTGCATACACTACATAATGTCCCTTGCATACGGATATTAATTAAGGCTTAACTTAGCATAGTCACTGCATAACTGACCCTCACATAGGGATAATGGATTGGGCCTAACTTAGCATACACTGCATAATGATCCTTGCATGGGGATATTTGTTAAGACTTAAATGCATACTACATAATAACTCTTGCATAGGGATATTAAATAAGGCTTAAATTAGTATACTCACTGCATAATGATCCCTGCATAGGGATACTGAATAGGGTCTAACTAAGTATATCTACTGCATAATGACCCCTGCATAGGGATAATGCATTGGACCTAACTTAGCCTACACTGCATAATGACCCCTGCATAGGGATAATGCATTGGATCTAACTTTGCCTACACTGCATAATGATCCCTGCATAGGGATAATGGATTTGATCTAACTTAGCATATACATATACTGCATAATGACCCCTGCATAGGGATAATGCATTGGACCTAACTTTGCCTACACTGCATAATGATCCCTGCATAGGGATAATGGATTGGATCTAACTTAGCATATACATGTACTGCATAATGACCCCTGCATAGGGATAATGCATTGGACCTAACTTAGCCTACACTGCATAATGACCCCTGCATAGGGATAATGCATTGGGCCTAACTTAGCATATACTGCATAATGACCCCTGCATAGGGATAATGGATTAGATCTAACTTAGCATATACATGTACTGCATAATGACCCCTGCATAGGGATAATGCATTGGGCCTAACTTAGCCTACACTGCATAATGATCCCTGCATAGGGATAATGGATTGGATCTAACTTAGCATATACATGTACTGCATAATGACCCCTGCATAGGGATAATGCATTGGACCTAACTTTGCCTACACTGCATAATGATCCCTGCATAGGGATAATGAATTGGGCCTAACTTGGCATATACTGCATACTGACCCCTGCATAGGGATAATGGATTGGTTTGTTTGTTTGATTAGGATTTTTAATGTAGCTTTAACAATTTTTCAGTCATATCGCTACGATGTCTGCATTGAGGCAGTTTATAGTGATGTCTAGCACTGAGACATCATGCCGCAGACATGAAGCATGATGTCTCACCCAGTCACATTATCCTGACACCAGGCCGACCAGTCCTAACACTAACCTCTTAATGCTGAGTGTCAAGCGAGGCAGCTGTTAGTACCATTTTTGTAAGTCTTTGGTATGACTCGGCCGGGGATCGAACCGACGACCTCCCACTTCCGAGGCAGACGCTTTAACCACTAGGCCACCGGAGCGGTTAGGATAATGGATTGGATCTAACTTAGCATATAAATGTACTGCATAATGACCCCTGCATAGGGATAATGCATTGGACCTAACTTTGCCTACACTGCATAATGATCCCTGCAATAAGACAGGTATTGAACTATGATTCAAGAAAATGCACAATACCCTAAACTTTTGAAAATGAGTCTGGATTGTCAGAATACTAATCTATGCAAAATATTTTTTTAAAGATTACAGCAGCATTGAAAGAAAAATAAATTTTACATTTGAACTGGTCATATGGGGAAACCATTTCAATGATAAATTCAGTTTAAGTGCATCTACTGTACATTTCTTTCAAATTCACAACCACCCAACCAATCATACAATCACAATCATACAATAACAATCATACAAAACAATTCAACAAATTTTCAAGTAAAAAGTATCGACTTGTAGGCCGGAAAATATGGTAAGCTGGTACCTGCAGTTATGGTGACATCTGACTGATCCGACCCTGGGCTTGTATCTTCTTCTTCTTCAACTTCCTCTATCTCCGGTTGTTTGCGTAGCTGCGGTGCTTTCATTGCCCTTTTGTCCTGTTCATATTTTTCTGTAGCCATCATCGTTAGTCTACAAGCCAAAAACAAAACCAAAAATTAAAAGACCAGCTAAAACCATAATTAAAATGTCTGTCAAACAAAAACAATGCATAATAGCGATGAAACAATGCATAATAGCGATGGGGATCAAGATTAGCTATGATAGTTTTCATTCACTTGTCCACTGCCTCAAAATTGGTCTTTAACACTGGATGTTGAAAACATCATGAACTAAAGGACACTGATAATAAACCATTTAAACATACATACCAATACAACTTAACATTAGGAGCAATATTGAAAAAGTTTTCAACATGGCTGCTGGGGTGGCCATACTGGATGGCAGATCAGCAACAGAGCCAACCATACATTGCAAGTCCTTTACAGAAATGTTCTAATATCATTTATTCCGATTGAAAAGCAACCACAAAGAGGTTTTAATGATGGATTCTGTGATGGCCATATGTCTACCGTTGCAATATTTTTATTTAGGTCCAGCTAGACCTTGAGATAAATGAATGTTTAAATCTTCATGGCAATTCCTAATTTAGTTTAGGATGTGCTGCACTAACTTGTGTTAATGCACAGACAACATGCCATCCCATAAGAATGAACCATATCATACCAAAACTCTGATCCAACCGACAATACAACTGATCTTAGTCAATACTGTTGTTGTAAGATTATAAATGGTGCGGGAAGAACATGGTAAAACACAAAGAACCACCGATCCACAGAAGCTACTGGCAAGCTTTTTCACATACCCACATTGGCCGAGCCTGTGACTAATCCCTGCAGACAGAAGTGATGCAGTCAATGTGCATTGCAAGCTAACAGATTGTAATCAAAGTCTACAGAAAAGTCAGGTGGGAGACAAAACTTATGTTATTTTGGAAATCTTCAGGTTTACTTTATTCACTGTTTTAAATTTTACTTGACATTTTAACTCAAAGCACACAAGAGAAATGTAAAACGTCTGAAAAACTTTGGTGACTCTGCAGGGAGGAACATAATTATGTACATCCAAAGTGTTGCTCATCAATTTCATTATCTTTCAATCAGTTATTGAAATACTTGACCTACAGACACTAAAACAGATTCAAAAAGTGTCATTTTAACACTCAAATAAGCACAAATATCTGATACAATGATGGCATAGGACTAAACAAAAACCTAGTAACCTCAGGATTCAAAACAGTCTATATGCACCTTAAATTCTCAATTTGGATTAGCAAAAACAAACAAGACAACTCCCAAACATTACACAGTAAGACTACAAAGATTAATTCTATCTGCAATGTATACTAAACCTGCAGATGCACCAAGCTAACAACCAGTGAATCAAGTTGTGAAGTTTATGGTTCAATTCTGAACAAATGTACAAATAAAGGAAACAAGGACAAAGTCTACACCACCTATATGCTATTCCTGGCACAGTCCAGCACTTGTAAATCCATTACTTCTAAATTGTCTGTGTACACAAGCCTGACCTACATGGGTGTTATGTAACACAGGACCTAGAAATCCCTATATACACAACCCTGATCTTTGAGATCATTATATAACATAGGACCTAGAGACATTATAAACTAGGTAGCATTACAGCCTTTTTCATATGTAAATGAGGTTTCCAGTATTGGCTGGTCAAGTTCACTGTTACTGCTGGGGTTAATATGCCCTCAGGCTAGCTGTGTTTACCTAAGCAACAGGTTATCCCAGAGTTCTTTCAGGTTAAGACAGCTAGAGTTCTTTGAAACTCAGTCCTTGTACAAACAAAACATAAGACTGAGAAAAAAGAAAATGAGTTTTAAATCTTGTATATAGATATACAATTTTAAAAAGATACCTTCCAATTTACAAGGCCGATGAGGGTGCAGAATAAAAATTCATAATTATCTATATGCCATTCAAAATTATTTTTAAAATCCTACCTGGTATAAAAATACAATAAACAGAAATCTATAGGAAATCACTGTCAGCATTGTTCACTGCTTGCTTTTCAGGTTCAAACAACAGCTAATCAGCTGGATATTGAAGCCATTATTCTTGGCAGAGTAGATTAGAAGACTACAACTTCTCCCAAATGTGACAGAGCAGTCACATTACATTTTTTTTAAACATACCTTTAAGGCTGTTTCAAGACTTTTTAGTCACTTTTTTAATTATTTTTCCAGATCTTTTCAAAACATGGCAAATTAATTTCAAAATGTACTCCTTTTCCAAATTCCCGGACCATTGCAGGAAACATGTTACATGTTTACATGTATAGATTTCACAAAGCAATGTGTGTGTAAGAATGGTCAACAGCAATTATTCACAAGCAAAACTATCCATTTAAAATAAATGTTAATGCAACGAATTCTCAACAATTTTGAAAACATTAACAACTGACAACAGTGACCCATTCAACAAGTCACAACACTGATATAATTAACTAGTGACAAAACTGACCTATGTAACCTGTATAACAACACTTACCTATTTGCAAAAAAACACTGAATACTTATGTAAACACACAAGCACTGAATATTTCATGTAAGTAACACATATTAAAGATGTACAAGCACACACACAATGAATATTTCATGTCCTTTCCTAAAAATACATAAGCATGTATATAACAATGTAACACTTTATACAATGTTCAAAATTGCCATTTAACTGCAGTGATGCTGGACCTGTGATGGGTGTAGGCTGTAATGACACCACCCATCGGCCCATATCAGGTAACTATGTTGTCCTTGGCCAATGCAACTGACTCCTAAAAACAAACCAGTTGTGTTATAAATCATCATACCAAACCAATATACTACTCCAGTGGCAATAACTTCAAGAAAACTGAGCTAAAACCAAACCCTTAAAAAAGTGTTTATGACAGATGACGTGGGGGGGGGGGGGGGAACAGACAAACTGGAAGAGGGATATTATCCATCCATAACCACTGATCCTGCAAAATTAAAATTAGAAGTATGCCCCTTTACATCCATCATTCATGCCCAACTGTTCATAAAATTACTAACACCCACACTAATTGAAAAGTGCTGTAGGCAGCTTTTCTGTCACAATAATTATATCCAATGCATAGCTGTTAGTCTGACCTCAATACACTCAGTTCAATATAATAAAAGGTCACTACACCCATGGTGGCCTGGGTCAATTACATATTCAAGATGCTATAAATAATATAAAATCATTATCATGTTACAAAATATATAGGTCAATTCAATTCAAAGCTTATTTCAGTCATTCAAATGAGGGCAAAATAAATGAGATAACATGCAACTTCCTCCAAGGCAGCAAATTTTAAATTTACCATGTAAATGTAGGCAGATGCGAGGTGATGTGTGTGCATGCATATATTCTGCACATTATATATATATATATATATATATATATATATATATATATATATATATATATATAGAGAGAGAGAGAGAGAGAGAGAGAGAGAGAGAGAGAGAGAGAGAGAGAGAGAGAGAGAGAGAGAGAGAGAGAGAGAAAGCAAGCTGATAAAATGGCACATGATTTTGGTACTCCTCACATGAAATAGAAAACTACACCCAAAGTCAAGAAGAAAAAAAATGGGAAATCTAATAGCAGGCTTATTAGGCCATGAAATAATATACAAATGATCTAGAGTGATTTCCAATTGGTTTAGTGCAATGTGTGTGTGTGTGTGTATTTTTGTGTGTTTTCATTTACAAATTTCTTTTTTTAAAAATATCTTTAGAAAAAAATATATTTCATGATAGCTCAATTGGGTCACCTGCCTTCAATATACAGTAAGACAGAACCAGAATTATTTAAGCCACTGAGCCACATTTTTTCAATATATGGAAGCCCATGGGGCCATCTAAATTCAATATATGTTAGCAAAGACCCATTTGGCCCATACTCTCTATAATGACAGGCCGCTGACAGTATTTGTAAACAATGAGCTTTTTTGTAATTAGGAATCCTCTCACTAAAGGAAATGTTTTTGAAACAGCAGACAAGGAAAGACTGGGATGGTTGCCACGTTATGAAGTTATCACTCCTCAGAAATGTGAGCCAAGTGCCTTCCCATGGTCGTACCATGCCAACTAACCTGGAATGGACTAGCAGCTAGTGAACCTGAAAACCTAAGATTATCAATCTGACATTCTACCAAACAAGCCGTCTTAACTGCATGATTCGATAATACATTATTCCTTCCGAAAACAAAATTTGCATAAATGTTTATCAAAAAGGGTTGAAGATATTGAGGGTGTAACATATGAATTGGAAATTAAAAACAAAACTAAATTTAGGTCACTCTGAGCTAGGTTTTATATGCAGAGTTCACTCCCTGCAATGCATCCATATTCAAAATAGGATAAGATACTGTGGCTATGTTACACCTTGGAAAGAGGGTTTCCTGACTTTGTTTGACTGAAATCTTGAATATTCCCTAGGAAGGCTTCTTTGTCCGGTAAAAAAATGCCTACTTTTCGTTTGCGCACGTACATCCACCTCCATGTTTGTGCTAGCAATGGCTAAAGATGCTAAAAGCAACAAAAAAAATTGTAATAAGGCAATGAATCAATCCCATTTAAAACATTTAAATTAGAACATTCGAGGTTTGTGGAAGTGTCAAGTTGCAATGTAAAAGTCTTTGATGGTCACTTGTATGAAATATTTTCAGGTCTGATGACATCTATGGCAATGACAATTTATTTATCTTCAGATTAAAATTAACAACTAAGCGAACAAAATAAATGTAGGTGAATAATGAATGACCAAATACTAGGGTCAAAATAAATGTAGGTGAATAATGAATGACCAAATACTAGGAACAAAATAAATATAGGTGAATAATAGGAACAAAATAAATATAGGTGAATAATGAATGACCAAATACTAGGGTCAAAATAAATGTAGGTGAATAATGAATGACCAAATACTAGGGTCAAAATAAATGTAGGTGAATAATGAATGACCAAATACATGACCAAATACATGTATTAGGGTCAAATGAGAGCAAGAATTGGAATGCAGATGAACACGATATTCAAATGTCAACGGTTTTATGAATAACTTGCGCACATGATGAGAAATTACAGTAATTACAGAAGTTAATGTGTGTGTGTGTGTGTGTGTGTGTGTGTGTGTGTATTGGATTTTAAAATTTTTTTTAGTCATATCCCAAAGATGCCTGTCGTAATTTACAAAGATGTCTAGCACTGGGGCATCATACCTCAGCCATACAACATGGTGTCCCATCCAGTCACATTATCCTGACATTAGTCTTTTTACTGCTGAGTACCTAGTATCATTTTTTTATGTCTACACAAAGAAACATTTAACCTTGAAAAAAACAGTGTACCAGACAAGACCAAAAAATAAGGAGACAGTACAAGTAATACTTTATAACAAGGTTTTATGTTTACGAAAGCTTTGCCTGCAAAACTAAATTGCAATACTGGACACTTAGTGACATAGGAATAAATCATTACAAAACTTTCACAAGGCATCACGTAATCCAAGAAATAATACTTTAGAAGGAAAAGTTACTTGACTTTTCTACAATAGGGAGAGCTCACTTGCCAAAAGATTGGGGGGGGGGGGGGGGCAAAATTCAAATGAAAAAAATCGTAAAAGATAATGAGAATATTCTGTAGCAGCAGGAAAATGTAGTAAATGTAAAGAGAATCATTTTAAATATGAAACGTTACATACCAACATTTAAATAACATTTTTTACCGTCTTTGTAATGCGCATGCCAACAACATACTCCCCTCACATTCCACGCCTAAGTATAGGAACTATACGTTACTTTAAAATAACTCTGATTTTTAGACAAGAACATTTTAATAATTAATGCTACTTTTAAATGAAGATATTAATTGCTTTAAGTTATATGTAACTTTCCTACTATATACACATATGCATACACATCTAAAAAATAAAGTCATAGAGCAGAAGGGGTTGCCATATAAGAGGGCAACCACTGTATATAATAAACCTGACAGTGTCATAGAAACATGACAGTGTCAAAGATCCATTCAAACATTTGTACTAAAGCATAGATTCTTTTCTCTTCTCCTTAAATCTTGCATCAGTAGATACATGCACAAATACACATACCTGAATTGATATACAAATACACATGCCTGAATGGATACAAAACAAGATGTCTTTCAGCCTGCTTTAAACAAAATGGAAATAGAAATGATTGTTTACATACTAACAATACATAGAATATGTTTCTACATTAAATGCAATGTAACCAAAAGAATCCCAAATTAACGTTCTTGCTAACTCTAGAAAATCCAACTAGTATCCCAACAAAGCAACTGTTATTTTGATCCTAAACAGAGATTGGTGCCAAATCCCTGCAGTTAATTCATAAAATGTTATGTTCATTGTTTCTTCACCAACACACTTTTTTATTATCATACTTTTGCATGCTTGTTATCATGTAGGATGCTGTACCTGGAATATGGAGAAGGTTTGCTGATGCAAGTCAAGATAGGAGTGGGTGGTGGAATTGTGTAGACCTTGTGTACCACCTACCTATCAGCACAGAAAGACATTTATTATTCTTGATTCTGGCCCAATTGATGTCTAAGTGGATTTTCATTCTACAAATTGCTGCCTTTGATTCATTTGGAATCAATATTATCTCCTGCAAACCAGAATAAACAGGGCCACTTCTCTACTTAAAAACTGGCAGTCTTCATAACTGGCAAACTATTTTCTTGTTTCTACTACTTTTAAAAAAATCCTACAATATATATGTATAATATTTGGGGGTTTTTTTCTTTTTTTTTCTCAGTTTTTCTAGATATTCCAAGTGCTTTGCCATCTGTTCCCTCCTAGAATTGGTTTAACCCTGGGTAGACTAGTGATGGGAATCGGTCAGGATTTTCATAATCGATAATCAGTTCCCCTTAACCAACTGATCATCGATTATAATCGGTTACTAAGAGCAAATTAAAATTTGTGTTATATCTTTGATCAAGAGTTCAATATGTTTATAAATGTACAGGAGTAATCTCTTTTAATGACATGTATAATTTAACCTGACAATAATATTACATTATGTGTTACTTTTGTTCTACAACTTTGTTAAATGAATGCAACTTTTTATGGCTGATCAGTCATATATAACTGACATACTGCTACAATCTCCCGAAATTCTTTCGTTCATGTGTGCTGTGTCTATAATTTAAAGTAAAGAAGGACATGTTTTTTCTTGTTTTTCATTGTTTATAAATACTACAAAAGATGTTGCAATTTGACTGAAACAAATCAACAAAATGTGTTTAAATGTATTAACTCGACAATTTAACAACTTGACCATGTAATAATGACTATATGTTCCTAATTATGAATAAGGTTTCATATTTGTAGTTGTGAAGGGAATTAATAAATTTCAGGTCAACTTGGGTGGCTGTGAGTTTTACTAACCTTTGTGCTTTGCATACACCTAAAAAGTAGTCTCCCTTTACACACAATCGATTATGGAGTTCACAATCGATTATCTGCCCAACCAACTGATGATCGATTATAATCGATAAACAGAACAACACTAGGGTAGACTACCATAGCAAGTCTATTGGTTTAACCCCGGGTAGACTACCACAGAGAGTCTATTGTTTTAACCCAGGGTAGACTACCATAGTGAGTCTATTGGTTAACCCAGGGTAGACTACCATAGTGAGTCTTTTGGTTTAATCCTGTGTTGTTTCCAGAGGGTTTAATATCAAAACAATGGTGGTGATGGTTTATGGTGTTGAGGGAGTCTGATACCATAGTGATGGTTTACTTTGCTTTACGATATCATTGTTTATCCAAATTTCTTAGCCAGAACAATGATTTTGCACAGAATTTGCATGAAAATATCAATTATTTTCCAAAGTATTATCTCAAGAAAATTTATATCTCAGTTGTGTAATAAAAGAACTGGCATGATGGTTGCCAGATGGAAGCAAGTCTAAACAAACTAGGCTGCATTATAACCCTTTCTGCAAATTAAATACTATTACATAATGTTTATCGTTTACAAATAAAGAATAATGGTTACAGTTTTGTGTTTGTTTTTCATTTGTACATGTAAATATAATTACTGCAAATGGAAATACATGTACATGTACTATGGTCTAACTGCGTCAGATGCAAGTTTTTCTTTCAGCAAGAGCAACACACTCCTTTCAACTGGGTCAAATAAATAGCAACACAAAATGATACATGCCAACCCAAAATAATTTGGTGAAAAAAAAAACATGATTAACACATTAACCCCTGGAGGTTTTTGCTGTTTTCGCATGAAATACTAGTAGGAAACACATTTTGGGGACTATTTCTGAATACATCGTAATCCATCATTTCCAAGCAATATTCCATTAGACAAATGGCTAGTCATGCTAAAGAAAATGTTTTTCATTGGTTAGTTTGCTGACACATGAGCAGAAGGTAAAAAATAAGAAATTTTTTTTTAAAAAATTTCTTTTCTTAATGGGATCTGTGCGCTTCAGACTGGTCTGCCGTATATCTGAGGCCATCAAGTTTAAAATTTGGCCACAAAATCAGAATCCAACCATGGGCGATTTTTGGGTGAAAAAAAAAAACAGGTCCAAAAACTTCAGTTTTTCCCTCTGTATTTTGTAGTGCAGATAAAAGGTCCAGATTATTTGCTATCATTGTAGAGCTACATCTGTCTACCTTTCTATAATACCACCCACTTTAGTGTATCATACATGACCTTGACGCTACAGACCTTGGAAGTAGGCTACTACCTCAAAGTCATCGCTAGGGGTTAACGTGTTAAGTCAAAAGTATAATGGTTGGCATGTATGGAGACAGTGTACAGAATGAATGAATCTCAAACTTGAGTGTGATGGCATCTGCATAAAAGAGGAAGCATAAACTAAGTAAAAAGGCAGAAAATGGTATCTTTTCTCTTGATTTCTGTCAAATATGTTATATTCAGTGTCTAAAATCCAAACAAATGAAAAATCCCAGCCCAGACTACTGAATTCAAACACTCCATATCTGACTTCAACATATTTCACACAGCATAATAAATATATGTGCACATTTATGAATAAAAACAGTTATTATTTGCCTGGCTTTATTTCGGTCAACATGAAAATAAATGCAAGCATAGTAGAAAGTACAAGCCATTCAAAGTTACAGAGACAGAAGTAGAAGGTTTGTTATAAATGCCACTAACAAAACTAACAAATCGGTCCCAGTCGGAACAATCAAGACAAATCAGATTTAACTACATTCCTATATAACATGAATTTATAATAATATATAAGCCCGAAAAATTTTCTCACTCTACAAATAAAAGTCATTGTATTAACCAATGTTATTAATTCTTTAACTCATTCGGCACCGATCGCATCAATGTGTGTGATACAATTTCTGCATTCAATGTCAGAATGAGAAAGGACTGTTATTGAATGATATAAAATTGTTGTTTATTTGAATTTCACATTATGTGTATTCATTAATTTAACTGTCAGCATCACTGACTGGTTTGCTCGGAGCTTTGCATCTCTCAACCATTACTTCAATTTCTGACAACAACGAGCCAGAGTGTGTCTTCTGTAATAATGTAATATAATATTGGGAGCACTCCACCCCAACCTAGTTAACGAGAAACCTTTACAGTTGCACATAATTTTGTAAATAGTATATAAATAAACAAATAGGAAACAAAATGCATCACTGTGTTGACAAATTCATTTGGAATAATTGGTAAAATTTTCAGAGTTTTCTTAGATATAAGAAAGTAAGAGTGAATGCATGTGCATCAGTCATGTTTACAAAATTTTCCAAACAGTTAAAACTATATGGGGCACAAGCAGCTAGACACAGCTTAGTGTTGCAAGGGCACAATAACAGTGATACTTGTAACTGTTGCTAGGGCACAATAACAGTGATGCTCATAACTGTTGCTAGGGCACAATAACAGTGATACTGATAACTGTGCTGGGGCTGAAAGAGTGAAATATGCAAGCAATATATAACTAGTCAAGATGACACTTATAAAGATATCAATTCTCTCCACCAGGATACCAATGCCTAGGCAATCCTTTCCAACTGGAATCCTAGGCTGATTTCAATTTTCATTTTTTCTAGTTATAACAACAATTTAAACAAATTAATGTAAATAACATGCCCATGAAATGTAGGTCAAGTTCATTTCTCAAGGATACATCAAGACAGCTGACCCAGGCTGGTACTGAACCCGAAACCTTTGTATTACAAGTTGTCTGACACTCGAGCAACTAAGATACACTGACTCATGCATAACTATAACAGAGTAAAATAATGTATCCATTAAAAAGTCTTGCCATGGCAAAATAATGAACCCATCAAAAAGACTGTCTTGCCAATGGCAAAATAAAGAATCCATCAAAAGACGGTCTTGCCATGACAAAATAATGTATCCATTGAAAGGATGGTTTTGCCTTTTGCAAATGTATCTGTAAGGAATCTAACACTAAAATTGTCCCTTACGTTGCAAGAAAAAAATGTAACCTTTTTGTCACTAGTGAAAATTATAAAAGTTTATTAAATAATAGCGAAGTTAAAATCAATGAAAATATAAGGCCCATTCTAAGCAGCCACTTGACAGTCTTTGCCTTAGTACACAGTGCTTTTTGACTTTAATAAATAAACTGATGCAATAAAATAAGCTCACTAAACAAAACTATGTTTCTCAGAAAGGAAATCCCCCTTACTCGTTTGGTGTGGTTTTAAAGAGCTGCCAAGCTATGACCCATGGGCTATGTCCTCTTGTGTAAGGATAAACCAGCCATATGTCACATACATTCATCTTTTCAGGCCTGGTAACTGTATATATCAGTGGTTCCCAAATTTTCAGGTCACTGCCCCCATGGTTATTTTCAGCGCACCCTACCTTACCCCATTAAAAGCATAATTTAGCAATAGCACCTACTCAGTAATTCTACCCTCCACCAGGGGGCGATACCATCCACTTTTAGAACCACTGCTATATGTGGTCATTGGTATAGATCATTTTTCATTTCCAATTATGAGCCATGGGATAAATCACCCAGGCTTTGTAGCTCAAATAAGCCTTTGATCACATATGCAATTTCTCAGACAGCTGAGGCATAGAGCTAAGGAATCATTTGAATTTTATGAAAAATATTTTTAAAAGTTGCTCTAATCTTAGCTGCAGCGCCAAGTATGCTCAAATTCTAAATACATGTACACACAATATACCTTTATGATTATCATTGACCGAAGATTTCTGTGTCTAATAGCACAGCCAATTCTAAATGTGCAGGCACACTATATACCCTTATGATTATCATTGACCAAAGATTTCTGTGTCTTATAGCACAACCAATTCTAAATGTGCAGGCACACTATATACGCTTATGATTATTATTGACCGAAGATTTCTGTGTGTATAGCACAACCAATTCTAAATGTGCAGGCACACTATATACCCTTATGATTATCATTGACCTAAGGTTTGTGTGTATAGCACAACCAATTCTAAATGTGCAGGCACACTATATACCCTTATGATTATCATTGACCTAAAAAAAAAATGGTATGCAATGTACAGGAAAAAAAGTTATTACTATTCCATGTGCAACTTGGTACTAAAAAGATTCAACCTGACAATGAAAATCTTGTTTCTCTTCCAAAGCTACGCAAAAACTGGCTACATTAACAAGAAAAATGCAAAATAAGGACTCGCAAATGTATCTTCAATTTGCTCACATAATATGAAAAGATTGGACCCTGATGTGCTGTCACATGATACAAATATAGATTCGAGTCTAGCTGTTCACTCCAAATACAATTGTTATTGATTGATTGATCTGGGGATGTATTATTTGTGATCACCAAAATGTTATGTTTCTCGTTTTATGTTTTATGACACAGCAAAACAAGTAGATAATTTAATTTTTTTTTTAATTGACTGAAATAAATGCTAAAACTATGTTAAAAATCCAAATCAAAACACACAATGCACAAAAACACTTGCATACAATTTGGACATCTGAATTGATAGTAGAAGCACATTTTGTGCAGTAAACAAATGGCAATAAACAATTAGACTTTTGACCTGATAATATTTGTATCAAGTATGATTACATATTAAACGGTAGCAAATCTACGATATTAACTGATAAATTACACTTACTAGTTCAAGGAAAGAAGTTACACTGTGCCTAGAACTAGAGGGCACACACATGTATAATCAGACAGTGCTTTGACTTATCTGAGAGAACATGAAATGGAGTTCATCAGTTGAGACTGTTCCTTGATACAGGATGAGGGGGCGTACTGTGCAGCAATTTCTAGTCAATAAGATTTCCTCCCACACAGTTCTCAGCCTATAAACCAGGTCATTTCAGCACAAATATTTTCAATTTTGAAAGTGTGCTACCATACACATCAGTGAATAGGTCCTTCTATGACAAATCTGCATTTACCTAGTTTTTCTAAAGAGTGCCAAGGGTCTTGTAAAATCAAAGCAAAATTAAACATACCATTAATCTTTTATTCTAAATAAAAATAGACTGCAACTCTATTTCCATCAAAGACTGCTCACTTGAATTGTTAAAATGGGACTCAAGGGATATATAACCAGGTCAGAAAATTGGGTAATTGACAAAACATGGGTCACAAATATCTTTCATTTTCCTTGTCAATTCAAAATAATTAAAACAAACCAATCAACCATGCCTCTATATATTGAAATTGGAATCTGAGCTCACATCATCATGATTTTTAGCAGCTTTACAAATACAGTTGACTCCGGTTAACTGCACACCCTCGTGCCCTTCACAAGACTGTGCAGTTAACCGGAGTGTGCAGTTAACTTAAGTACGGTACAGTACAGCTTTAAATTATGCACAGCACAAATATATGTGAAGAATAATAAACAATGATTAGAATCAACTCTTTCAACTTTTGCTTAAATGTTAAGCTTGTTTTTCTTCCTCCGCACACAATTTCACTGATTGAACCAATGAATCTAGGAATTATAGCGAATTTCAAGAAATTCTATAGATTGCTTGTTATTCAAAAACTGCTGTCAGACATTGATGGGTCATTTCCGACAGAAAAAGTGTTCAGCTCCAATGTCGTCAGCATACCGTTTTTCGCTGTGTTGTTATTTAAATTGAATTCCGTTGCGCATTTTACATCTTTCCAACCATCTATTTTTTGGTTTGAAATCATTCAAACCCAAATGGTTTAGAGCAATGTTTCCCATGCTGTATTATGACTTTTCCCACGCTATTGCTCCCTAGTGGGCGCAGATATACATGTATATACCACCTAAGGCGTTCTTTACACGTCAATCATTTACAATGTCGCATTTACCATCTTAAATCTCGGCTTATTTGAAGCGCTACAGCAGTGGACTGGTAATAACTGATACATGAATATACATTGTGCAGTCAACCGGAGTAAAATTGTATTGAATAATGTACCACGGGCAGAAATTTATCGTGCTATTATCCAGAGTGTGCATTTAAGCAAAGTGCAGTTATCCAAAGTTTGTTCCCATTGAAAAGCATTGGGGAAAAACGAGACCGGCGTGACTACATGCAGTTATCCGGCGTGTGCAGTTAACCGATGTGCAGTTAAGTGGAGTCGACTGTAATTAGGTAATCTTGCATCTAATTGGCTGATCTTGAACAATGGCAATGAGGTGAATTCCATTCAGTCAGCCTAAAATCAACCATGGCTGGCAATGAGTGAGATGCTTTTAATTCAGTCAGCCAAAAATCACCCATAACAACAGCAATGAGATGCATTCAATTCAGATAACCTAAAATCAACCATAACAAAGGCAATGAGATACATTCAATTCAGACAACCTAAAATCACCCATAACAACAGCAATGAGATGCATTCAATTCAGACAACCTAAAATCACCCATAACAATAGCAATATCTGAAATGCATTGACCGGACCTATTGCCATTTGCCAATCATGTTGATCAGTTAACCAGTGTTAAATCAATTAGACACACCTCTGGGCATTGCTTACCTCCTCTATTTTCCTATGACAAGCTGCTTGATGCAAAAATGAATGGATGATAAGTATTTACACTTTTTGCAATGATTTGTCAATTTCTTGATTGAAAGAAGTCAACATGGGCCTTCTAATTCTCACTATCAATATCCAGATCGTATAAATGGATGAATTATATTTATTCCTTTACCGAAGCATGGAGAAAACTGATGGATAAAGACTTTTATGTGGCTATGTGTATGATCAGCTGAATACGTAAACACGTAATTAAAACACTTAATGGCAATTGCAGCATGTCTGTTTGAATAAAAATAAGTAGAAAAGCATGTCCCCTCGATAGCTTGCAAAAAGAAAAAAAAATTGAAGTTTAAAAATATATGTAAAAACAAATGTTTCTAGAAAACAAGTTGAGCCCCAACTTTCAGGCTTTGATGTATATTAATTTTCTTGTACAGGAGCACAAAACCAGTCTGCATTATTTTAAAGCTTGAAAATTTATACTTTAATGTAGGTTTATCACAAAAACAATGAATAATCATCTTGACCTTTCAGACACTTGCGTGACTCTTTGCTTTCTGATCAAGCTGAAGGAGGGGTGGGGATACAATAATGTAATAATAAGGAAATACTAAAACGAGACTGTTTCAGATAATTATTGTTTCATATATTGGGCATGCATTTACATGTTTACATTAACATTCATCAGTCATCAAAATTCAAGCTGATGAACATAGTAAAACTTTAAAATTATTCATCAGTATACTGCTCAACACATTAAACCCTAGAGCTGAGTTTACGGGGCATGAGGTCTACTTCCATGGTCGGTAGCATCGAGGTCATGCATGATATACTAATGTGGGTGGTATTATAGAAAGGCAGACATATTTAGCTCAATAAAGATACCAAATAATCTGGACATTTTAGTTGCACTACAAAATACAGAGGGAAAACCTGATTTTTTTTGGACCTGTTTTTTTTTTAACACCCAAAATTCACCCATGGTCGGAATTTGATTTTGTGTCCAGATTTTAATATTTATGCCTCAGATCTAAGGCAGACCGGTCTGAAGCTCACACATAGGTGAACATGTGCAAAAAGTAGGAGCACGTGGACATATTGAATAAAGTCTTCTCCATACGAAAAGTATGGGTCCGTTAAGCCCCCCCAAAAAAAATTTCACTTTCTGCTTATGCACCAGAAAACTAACCAATGGAAAACACTTTGTTTTAGCACAACTAGGCATTGGATATTGCTTGGAAGTCGATGCACTAGGATGAATTCAGAAATAGTCCTCAAAATGTGTTTCCTACTCACATTTTATGCAAAAACAGCACAAAAAAACTCCAGGGGTTGACATGTTAACAGTATTTATTTACTAATTTCTTATTAATTTTTAGGTAATTTACCTACAAGGCAGCATGAACATAAACCAGATTTTAAAAAAGTAAAATAAAAATAAGATTATATATTAAATACTTTGGCATCTTTCGGAGAAAATGTCCTTGTACACAAACAAGTTTTTGGGCAGCTATAAAATTGATTTTCCTTATTTACAAAAATAACACAATTATATTATTACTGAACAAACTTGAGCCACAAATACAAATATTTTCTACTGCAACATTATTGATGCAACTTTGAAATTTCACATTATTAAGAATAATAGAAATCATTTTTAATAAACATTTCACTTAAGCTGAAAAGTATTTCTTTGCCAAATACCACATGTTTGTGTGTGTGTGTGTGTGTGTGTGATTAGGATTTTTAACGTAGCTTTAACACTTTTTCAGTCATATTGCTACGATGTATGCAGTTTATAGTGATGTCTATCACTGGGGCATCATGCCGCAGACATGTTGCATGATGTCCCACCCAGTTACATTATCCTGACACCAGGTAGACCAGTCCTAACACTAACCTCATAATGCTAAGTGCCAAGTGAGGCAGCTGTTAAAGTTTTTGGTATGACTCAGCTGGGATTGAGCCCGTGACCTACTGCTTCTGTGGCAGACACTAACCACAAGGCCATCAAAGCGGTCCACATGTTTGTCATGTTAGCAGGACATCCTGTCATGTGATTTAATAGGTGGAGTGATCTATCATTTTACATAGGTCAACCTACAAATCAACCATAATGGCAACGAGTGAGATACATTCAATTACATGAAACCTACAATCAGCTAAAACAAGGCAATGAGTGAGATACATTCAATTAAGTGAAACCAACAATCAACCATAACAATGGCAATGAGTGAGATACATTCAATTAAATGAAACCTACAATCAGCCAAAACAAGGCAATGAGTGAGATACATTCAATTAAGTGAAACCTACAATCAGCTAAAACAAGGCAATGAGTGAGATACATTCAATTAAATGAAACCTACAATCAGCTAAAACAAGGCAATGAGTGAGATACATTCAATTAAATGAAACCTACAATCAGCTAAAACAAGGCAATGAGTGAGATACATTCAATTAAATGAAACCTACAATCAGCTAAAACAAGGCAATGAGTGAGATACATTCAATTAAATGAAACCTACAATCAGCCAAAACAATGGCAATGAGTGAGATACATTCAATTACATGAATGTAAAATCAACCATAACAATGGCAATGTGTGAGATTCATTCAATTACATGAAACCTACAATCAGCCAAAACAATGGCAATGAGTGAGCTACATTCAATTAAATGAAACCCACAATCAGCCAAAACAATGGCAATGAGTGAGATACATTCAATTACATGAATGTAAAATCAACCATAACAATGGCAATGTGTGAGATACATTCAATTAAATGAAACCTACAATCAACCAAAACAAGGCAATGAGTGAAGATACATTCAATTAAGTGAAACCCACAATCAACCATAACAATGGCAACGAGTGAGATACATTCAATTACATGAATGTAAAATCAACCATAATAATGGCAATGAGTGAGATACATTCAATTAAATGAAACCTACAATCAGCTAAAACAAGGCAATGAGTGAGATAAATTCAATTAAATGAAACCTACAATCAGCCAAAACAATGGCAATGAGTGACATACATTCAATTAAATGAAACCCACAATCAGCCAAAACAATGGCAATGAGTGAGATACATTCAATTACATGAATGTAAAATCAGCCATAACAATGGCAATGTGTGAGATTCATTCAATTACATGAAACCTACAATCAGCCAAAACAATGGCAATGAGTGAGATACATTCAATTAAATGAAACCTACAATCAGCTAAAACAAGGCAATGAGTGAGATACATTCAATTAAATGAAACCTACAATCAGCTAAAACAAGGCAATGAGTGAGATACATTCAATTAAATGAAACCTACAATCAGCTAAAACAAGGCAATGAGTGAGATACATTCAATTAAATGAAACCTACAATCAGCCAAAACAATGGCAATGAGTGAGATACATTCAATTACATGAATGTAAAATCAACCATAACAATGGCAATGTGTGAGATTCATTCAATTACATGAAACCTACAATCAGCCAAAACAATGGCAATGTGTGAGATTCATTCAATTACATGAAACCTACAATCAGCCAAAACAATGGCAATGAGTGAGATACATTCAATTACATGAATGTAAAATCAACCATAACAATGGCAATGTGTGAGATTCATTCAATTACATGAAACCTACAATCAGCCAAAACAATGGCAATGAGTGAGCTACATTCAATTAAATGAAACCCACAATCAGCCAAAACAATGGCAATGAGTGAAGATACATTCAATTAAATGAAACCCACAATCAACCATAACAATGGCAATGTCTGAGATACATTCAATTAAATGAAACCTACAATCAACCAAAACAAGGCAATGAGTGAAGATACATTCAATTAAGTGAAACCCACAATCAACCATAACAATGGCAACGAGTGAGATACATTCAATTACATGAATGTAAAATCAACCATAATAATGGCAATGAGTGAGATACATTCAATTAAATGAAACCTATAATCAGCCAAAACAATAGCAATGAGTGAAGATACATTCAATTAAGTGAAACCCACAATCAACCATAACAATGGCAATGAGTGAGATACATCCAATTACATGAATGTAAAATCAACCATAACAATGGCAATGAGTGCGATACATTCAATTAAATGAAACCTACAATCAGCCAAAACAAGGCAATGAGTGAAGATACATTCAATTAAGTGAAACCCACAATCAACCATTACAATGGCAACAAGTGAGATACATTTAATTATTACATGAATGTAAAATCAACCATAACAATGGCAATGAGTGAGATACATTCAATTAAATGAAACCTATAATCAGCCAAAACAAGGCAATGAGTGAGATACATTCAATTAAATGAATGTAAAATCAACAATAACAATGGCAATGAGTGAGATACATTCAATTAAGTGAAATTGCAATCAACCATAACAATGGTGTAGACTAATGGCACTTCATTTAACCAATAATAAAAGGTCGTTAAAGTTTGTCAAAATTCAGTTAAGTGCTTTTTTGAAGCAAAGTTGTACATGCATTATTGTTTTTCAACAATAGTAGCAGCAGATCTATTCGAAAGACGATTGACAATGTATCAATGTAAAAGGCTTTCTTGCTTCAACTCTTTCTGCCAAATATGGTTAAAATTCTGTTGTGGCATTTGTGAAGTAGTTATTCAGTTTTCTACTTTGTGTGATGCTGCTGACTACTAGATGTTTCATAATGTCAATCTTGCTACCAGAGATTAAAATCAAGTATAACAGGAAGGTAGAATGCATATTTATGTCCTTTTAACTTCATTCCAACATATGAAATTCCTTTTCCTCCATCACTAATTTTGTGTGATATTTCAACTGCTTAAGATTTTTGGCATTTTAGCTTGGTAGACATCACATGCTTAGAAATCTCACAAACTTCAACGCAAAATATGGACAGTTTTATGATGACTAAATCAGCTCTTCACAAAAAAAAACTTAATCCACTTAATTTGTTTGGAATTACATATATGCACTATGTATAATCAATGTGGACAAGCTTCAAACACTGAAGTCGACCAATCCTACTGAAAGAATCAAAGGGACAGTGAAATTAGAAACTAGATCATCTTACAGTAAAATGAAGGCAGAATACCTAAAATATACTACACAGGAAACAAGGTGTGAAAAAATGGAAAATGTTTAAATTTTCATTAATAAGTTTGCATACATGTGATATTTTAGTGAGTGCCTAAATGGATTACATACATGTGATAATTAGTGAGTGTCTGGGAGTGCCTGGATGGATTACATACATGTGAAATTTAGTGAGTGCCTGGATGGTTTGCATACATGTGATATTTAGTGAGTGCCTGGATGGACAAGAGATGCTTCTCATTTTGAGTTGTGTCGAGGCTTCAGTTGAATTTTAAATTTGGTTCAATTCTTAAGAATGAATTTAACAAGGTTAATGCCACTATTTAAAAATTGATTCCAAACCTTTTCCATGCCCAAAAATAAAAATGTCCAGACCTCCTAAAACTTCTCCAAAATGCAGCAGCAACATTACTGGTTTCCAATTAAACTGTATATAATAACTAAAATGTTGGACGTTTTAGTCATTTTCAATTTGTTCAGACATTTTCAAGACCTGGAAAAGCAATTTTCGTATTTGAGGCATTATCCAGAACACCAGACCCAATTCTAAGAGGTTATTTTGAGGTATTAAAATATTTAGGAATGATGATCCCAGCATCAGTTTTATAAAACTCAATGACATCAATGCAAGAAAACAATCTCTCACACCTGGGTCAAATTCTATTGTCGATTTCGGGATTGAGCTAATAAAAAGTTTTTTTTTATACTTTTAGCAATGGCTGCCAGTTTTTTGGGTCAATTGATGTCATTGGGGGTGGGGAGAGAATAAAAACCATTTATGCCCGGATACTTTCTAATTAGGTCAGATTGTTTTTTTTATGTCTGCGTTCAGTAACAGCAATCGTATTTAATGTGGCTAATCTACAGTTGCATACAAATGAAAGTAATCTATGCCTGATACCTTCAAATTTGGTCAAATTATTTCAAGTAGTTTTTGAAAAGTCATTATAAAAATAAAAAAAATATCTATTTCTGGCAACATCTGCAATATTGTATCATGGATTGGCATCCAGGAAGAAAATCTGAAAGGTACTGATGCCATTTGAACCCAGTAAATTAGTGTGCAACTTGGTCAAACATCTTTACAAATTAAAATAGCAATTGTGAATCAATAATAGATGCTACATGATATAATTTCTGTGGGTGAAAATATTTAAAGTTTTCCTCCATCAGATCAAAAATTTCCATTAATACCTCAAAGCAATCAAATTTCTTACTGGATCTGTGAGATGTCAGAGGTTCCCCTTTATGTTGTGTATTGTGATTATTATCTCAGACAGTACATAATTCAAAGTAAAATAGCATATTAAGAAAACAAATGATCTGCATCTTACACAAGGTCACCAAATCTACCGCTAGACTACACAAGTCTACACTACAAATATCTTCAAATTTTAGGTTTACAATGTTATATATGTATATTGTTGGCCAGAGATTTTTTTCTTCATTTCAGTGAAATATTATTTCTCTCTGAATTTCCTGTACTTCATAACCTAGCATAAAATAGATATAAATAACTGATTCAACTTTAAGTCGTAGCCTATACTTCTATTATGTATGCGTCTTTCAATGAACTACTGGCTATTTGATTATCACTGCACAATACATACAACCGTTTTTCTTCTTCCATTTCATAACATTTTTCAATTGGTAATGCCATACTATATGCTTGATTTGGATGGGAAAGAGGAGACTTGACAGATGCCAACTGTTGCAACAAGATTGTTTTTTCCAGTAATTTCAGCTGGGTTTTTTATATATAGAAAGAACAGACTCGTATATCATTCTGCAAGTCATAAGAACCAAATAATGGAGACAATGTGGTTTCATTCATGTGTACCTTTGTCTTCATAAGTCTTTTTATAAGAAAAAATTCTGACCTTGCATGTTAACAATTTTCTCTTCTTTGACCTTTATCTTTGTTGTATAGGAAAGCCATTATGGCTTTATGGTTACAATAATTTAAATGTGACCAGAAGGCGGCCGAGATCAGACAGTGATGGCTTGGGTTGGAGAAGTGGGGGCTGCATAAATATAACTCTGATGACTACTGTGTATAAAAACATGTTTCTGCTTGTCAGAGAGTGGGTCATTTTGTCTTTTTTACCTTTACTATTTGTTTCATGGCACAAATTCACTGTCTGCCTCTGCTTTCTGCATGGTTTTTGCCTTCCCCGATGCTGTAACCTTGCTTCTGATAAGCACTATAAAACCCTAACTACCTACCCACCCATACTCATACATACTTTTTTATGATTGAACAAGAATATATAATCTTATCCTAAAATTGGCAATATTATTAAAGCAATTTTAACAGGCTTCTGGATAAATAGAAACCTATCATGAAATTTAGGACAGTCAACTTACCTGTTAAACAGCTGATCTCATTTAGGTTTATCCAATGATTATCCTCAGCTACAATAAAACATTGCACCAGAAATATTCAATGCACATTGAGGATTAGATTCCACATCTAAAGATGATCTACATGTCAAACAAAATGTCAAGCATTTATAATAAATCAGCTGACTGCACTGACAGATTCACAAGCACTGATTCTTGTAAAGTGTTCCCAACAAGAGTGCTTCAAGCATAAACAGCAGGCAGCACTGGTTTGTACTGATCAGCTGATTTGTATTGATCAATTACCATGTAGCCTCCCCTTGTACCATAGTCTCCCAAAAGTTACCAACAGACCTCAAATGTGGACAACCTCACACTAACTGGTCACCTTCCATCAAATGTGACAACTTTCATATCCTACCTGGATCATGTTTACTCAAAAGTAATCTCTACATATAAGCTAGCTAGATGTAAACATACATCTCCCATTTACATCCAAAATGATTCTCTCTTAAGTGGTGCATGAAGAGAGGTTGTACAGTATGTTTACACAACTCAGCTGATTATGATAATAGTCACATGTATATAAAGGCCAATACAAGCCTAGTGTGCTAATAATGTGAATGGAAGAGAGGCCTATTCAGGAGCCAAAGAAACTGAAATTAATCTTCACCTATAAATGTGCCTCTTAATCATCTCTTGAAAGTCCATGAACCTTGAAACCATAACACCTTGAAAATCCTAATATTTCTTTTGTCTGAAATTGGATCATCTTTGACATCAATCCGTAACATGTAGGTAACAAATACCTACCAATCAATACAACACACTAAAGAAGGTTAGAATACAAATTTGTAGGAAACAGAGGGAGAAAGCACAGTGTCATCTACATTCACATGATAAACTTGGGATGCATTTCATTTGGAAGGTCATTGCCTTTTGTAGTAAAAACATAATGGTCTGATTACATACAGCAATTCTATATTTTCTGAATAGAAAAATCATTTGTCATTTAATATATACAGTCCCCATAGTTTTAATGTGAGCTTCTAGAACTGGGAATCTGACTTGTTTCCAGTCTTCTCTGAGTCATTGTGAATGTTGATTTGATCTTGGGACCCCAAAATCAATATTCTTTTTATTTTTTAATTGTTAATTTTCATCGCTTCAACCGCAAATCCCAGCCAAGTTTTGCCAGAATATATTTTCTCCAGTAACCAACAGTGCTAATTCAAAATGAATACAATACACATAAAATCTGATTTCATTAATATGTCATCTGTTTAACCTAATGTTTACTAAAAATGACTCCATGAATTGCAAACAATTTATATAAAGTTATTTTGCAATTAACCCCTTTGCAATTAACACCAATGCTTACAGCCTCCGATAAACAGGATCAAATTATAATTTGCAGTATTATTTAAATGGGTAAGACTACAAGCCAGTAGTCTCTCTCCATAAAGCCCCTCAGTATTCCTGCCCTTGCAATAATACCAGTATGATCTTATGCTTTTGTATCCCGATCATAACTTCATTAAATATATATAATTCCATTATTGCAAATTAATTTATTTCACTTAATTTCAGTTTTGGGCTTTGTCAACCAATTACATGGTTTTCCATGATTTTGTGTTATGTGCACAATTTTCACATAGTCTTATTCGAAGAAACTCTGAACAAGGTGGGCTTATTCCAAACACTATTTATTAATTTATTTAGGTGAAGTTTATATTGGGTTTATCCTGGTTCTAAGATAGAATTCAATAGCAAAGCTGACTGTGACATAAAGTAAAGGTCTCCATCGATATAAAGCAATAGTTGGGGTTCATAGCTGCCAACAAGGTTATGTATTAAACCCGGTGCTACAATGCTTAAACATGTAAACATCTTTATTTAGTTTTATTTTGGTAAATGTGTGCATGCTTTTTTTAATTTTAAAGTAGCTTTAACAATTTTGCAGTCATATCACTATAATGAATGTAGTGTGGCAGTTTATGGCAATGTCTAGCACTGTGGCATCATGCCGCAAACATGTAGCATGATGTCCCATCCAGTCAAATTATACAGACACCATGTCAACCAGTCCTAACACTAACCTCTTAATGCTGAGAGCCTAGCGAGGCAGCTGTAAGTACTATTTTTATAAGTCTTTGGTATGATTTGGCCAGGGTATAAACCCATAACCTCCAGCATAGTAAATGTGTAAATAAACATGCATCCAACGTTCAGTAATGTAAATACTATTCATTCAAATTAAATAATATAAATTATATACATCCAGAGGACTGTTCAATCATTAAATCTTTTTCAAAGTACGCATAATCTTCACAGTTATGAAATTGTGTCAACTAAAATGCCCATGTATGATACATGCATGATATATGAATGAAAATGAAGATGGGCTTTTGTTGCCCAAATCATTATTACCTGAGAGTGTATTATTTTTCACTTTGGGGATTTAGAAATACTGATTCATGTTCACTCACTGTTGCATGCAGAAAGTGACTGCAGTGTGGAACCCAACTAATTCTCTGGCCATGAATGTGACCACAACTATCATATGTGTAGCCCTTTGTATCATCAAAATACAGATTAAACTTGTCAATTAAGCTGTCCACCTTATGGAAGCAATCTTCAACTATAGAGGTACATGAATACAAACTATTCTTGTAATTCATTCTATGTGATGAAATTGTTTAATATATTGAATATTTTGAATTTATTCTCAATTATTCCAGAAAGTCTGACCTGTGTAACAATAATGCAATGCTATCAGACAGAATATAGTCTGGTTCAAGTTAGGTATTTTACAGCTGCACAGACATAATGAATTTAATTATATCATGCATGCATTAAATAATGAGATTTTATTAATGACATTAATTCATGTACCTACATGCACAACACATCATTGTAGATACATGTAATTCAGTATGAATAAATTAAAACCAGACTGCTGATAACTTCACGTTTTTCCAAGCTGCGTTTCTTCATCCCCAAAATGTGTTTGAAATGCAGTCCATAAAATTTCAATCAGCATTATCAGTAATTCAACTTGTTGACTAATTGTTAAACAGGGAGAAATGTGGAATTGGATCTAGCTTTAAACAGTTACTGTGGATGTTTATTTATAATTCAAAGGACTGATGAATGAAATTTGTCACCCAACAAATGTACACAAGAGTTCAACAATAAATACAGCAAAATCATATTGTCCCTAACTGAATCTGATCAAAGTGTACAACTTCACAAATGACCTCACCTGTTAACAGATAAGCTCAATGTAAAGAACCGGTCAGCATTATAGCTGATACACAGCTTTATCATCAGACAGGATTAATGTATAGAACTTGCCAATAGATGTGATTGATATATGGAATTAACAAGAAAACTGATGAATGGTATTACTAACAAGTGTGATCAATGTAATGTATCAAAAAGAAGGATCAATATGTGATTGATGGTCACACATGCAGTGATATTTTAACCTATATAATATCTAACAGATGCATTGCATTAACCTATATAATACCTAATAGATGCATTGCATTAACCTATATAATACCTAATAGATGCATTGCATCAACTTATATAATACCTAATGGATGCATTGCATTAACCTTTATAATACCTAATAGATGCACTGCATTAACTTATATAATACCTAATAGATGCACTGCATTAACCTATATAATACCTAATAGATGCATTGCATCAACTTATATAATACCTAATAGATGCATTGCATCAACTTATATAATACCTAATAGATGCATTGCATTAACCTTTATAATACCTAATAGATGCATTGCATCAACTAGTATAATACCTAATAGATGCATTGCATTAACCTATATAATACCTAACAGATGCATTGCATTAACCTTCATAATACCTAATAGATGCACTGCATTAACCTATATAATACCTAATAGATGCATTGCATTAACCTATATAATACCTAATAGATGCACTGCATTAACCTATATAATACCTAATAGATGCATTGCATCAACTTATATAATACCTAATATATGCATTGCATTAACCTTTATAATACTATTTATCTGGTGGCATCTGACTGATGTAAGTCTGATTCCATCTCCATTGCTCCCAACAAATGGCAAGCAATGACCTGACATTGTCTGTTACTCAGTTCCTGCTGAGTAATCCTTCATGAAGCACCTTATTCCACTGATGTTTGACCTCCTAATGAGTTAATTACTATCATCCTTCATGAAGCACCTTATTCCACAGATGTTTGACCCTCCTAATGAGTTAATTACTATCATCCTTCATGAAGCACCTTATTCCACAGATGTTTGACCTCCTAATGAGTTAATTACTATCATCCTTCATGAAGCACCTTATTCCACTGAGGTTTGACTTCCTAATGAGTTAATTTTTATCATCCTTCATGAAGCACCTTATTCCACAGATGTTTGACCTCCTAATGAGTTAATTACTATCATCCTTCATGAAGCACCTTATTCCACAGATGTTTGACCTCCTAATGAGTTAATTACTATCATCCTTCATGAAGCACCTTATTCCACAGATGTTTGACCTCCTAATGAGTTAATTACTATCATCCTTCATGAAGCACCTTATTCCACAGATGTTTGACCTCCTAATGAGTTAATTACTATCATCCTTCATGAAGCACCTTATTCCACAGAAATGTTTGACCTAATGAGTTAATTACTATCATCCTTCATGAAGCAGCTTATTCCAAAGAAATGTTTGACCTCCTAATGAGTTAATTACTATCATCCTTCAAACCAATACTACTGTTGACTGCGTCAAACAAATCCCCTAGAGTGTGAACACTTCATTTAACAGTTTAGAACACAGTGACTGAGCCATGTAATACATTAAACTCACTCAAGTTCAAAAAGCTGCACAAATGCATGATGTCTTTATTGAAATAATTTGCAAGCAAGTACATGTACTAACATATGACAAATTCATGGGCATCATGATTTTGATTGTATGAACAAAAATACTGTACATACTTGGATTTGTATGGGTACCATTTTGTCTTGGTCTTACCAGGAATTTTTTTTTTACTAATTAAATTAAATTTCTGATTTGGTAAAAGGTCTATGTTGTCTCTATTGAAGAACCACTGCTTGTTGGACCCTAGCAACCATAACACACATGTCAGCTATTATCTGGTGCAAATTCCAAATAAAATTAAGATACATGTATCATTATAGATATTCATACTGTACAAGGAGCAGCAGAGGTTTTGTAGGAAGTGTTAGTTTAGCAAATAGACACCTCTATATTTTGGTCTGTTCACCCCCTCTGCTGCTTAAGGACTTCTTTTTTATACTAAATATATCCAGACCAGTGCACAAGATACATATTATGTGACCTCTATAAGATGCATGTCATGGTGACCTCTGTGTATTATATATACATTTTAACCCAGTGAAAGATATGTACACTGTGATGATCCAGTGTTTCCCTTTATCCTCATTTGTGCTTCAGAGATCACCAATTATTTTTACTGACCCTCAGTTTTAATACAAACATTGGCTTTTTACTTAGTCTGACCCCAAGTTTTCACACCAATGAGGCTTTTTACTATCCTAGGGGATACACTGTGTGATCCTTTCATATGGTACATACCATAATGTGACCTCTGTACAAGATACATATATTGTGACCTTTGTACTGGATAAATATCATAGTGTGATTTTTGTATGCCAGATACACATATTGTGATGATGTATATGATGCACCGAATAAACAGCTATGTACATTCATTTCTACATTGGGTTAACTCAACTGTACATTGATTTTTACATAGGGTTAACTCAACTGTACATTGATTTTTACATAGGGTTAACTCAACTGTACATTTGATTTTTACATTAGGGTTACCTCAACTGTACATTGATTTTTACATAGGGTTAACTCAACTGTAAATTTGATTTTTACATTAGGGTTACCTCAACTGTACATTGATTTTTACATAGGGTTAACTCAACTGTACTTTGATTTTTACATAGGGTTAACTCAACTGTACATTGATATTTACATAGGGTTAACTCAACTGTACATTTGATTTTTACATTAGGGTTACCTCAACATGTCAGTCAGATGACAGGAATTGGATTAATGACACAAGTTGTTAGTACTGGACCAGGAAGTTCGATATATCTGTTGTACATGGAGATTTCACTGTAAAGGTAGTTTTTATGTCTGTCTTTCCATCAATCATCATTTCATCTACTGAGCCACTCAAACTGTCTGTAAAGCTTATCAAAATAGCAAGTCTATAACAGTGGTGCATCAGTCAAAAAAGTTCCTCATGTAATAATGCATTACTCAGCTGACCTGTACCAGACATAGCTTCAGAATTGTTATGTATAGCTTACTTGGATCTGATTACATTTCTACACAATTTCATATCATTTTCAGTCAGTGCAATATCTATCTACCTATCTGGACTAACCTTTCAAATTCAGAGGGCTGAGCATCAACTGATAAAAGCAAGAAGAAAAGGCCACACCTTAGAAACTAGAGGAATCAATCTGTCACATTATTACCTCTGTATACAGTGCATACTGCAACTACAGTATGCATTCTGTACTCTTGTTCCAATGCAATGTAAACTACATGCACCAGATTTCAATAAAAACAGCATTACCCTGTACTCTGAAGTGGCATCGCCCTGTATTTCAAAAAGGGCATAGCCCTTCATTCAAAAGTGGCATTGCCCTGTATTCCAAAATGACTTTGCTCTTAGTCCTAAATGGCACAGCCTTAAATTCTAAAAAGATTTGGAAAAAGTAACCATTGAAAAGACAATCTGCACTGGAATACTAGTGTTGATTATACAAAGATGAAATTAACTATTATTTAAATTTGATTCATTATTTAGGTATTCTAAGGTTGCACAATGGTAGCAATAACTTCCTGTAAAGCAGTGTTTAACACATTAACCCCTGGAGGTTTTACTGTTTTCACATGAAATGCCAGTAGGAAACACATTTTGAGGACTATTTCTGAATACATATTAATACGTCGATTTCCAAGCAATATTCCACTAGACAAATGGCTGGTTGTGCTAAAGAAAATGTTTTTCATTGGTTAATTTGCTGGCGCATGAGCAGAAGGTGAAAAAAATGGGCTTCTTGTTTGTTTTTTGTTTTTTTGCTAAACGGACTCATAATTTTCGTATGGAATAGACTTTATTCAAAATGTCCACCTTATCCTACTTTTTGCACAGGTTCACCTGTCTGTGTGTGTTTCAGACCGGTCGGCCATACATCTGAGGCCATAAAGTCTAAAATCTGGACACAAAATCGGATTGCAACCATGGGCGAATTTTGGGTGAAAAAAAAAAAATATGTGTATTTTGTAGTGCAACTAAAAGGTCCAGATCATTTGCTATCATTGTAGAGCTAAATCTGTCTACCTTTCTCAAATACCTCCCACGTTAATGTATCAGCATGACCTTGACACTACAGACCTTGGAAGTAGGCTACTACCTCATGCCTGTAAATTCGTCGCAAGGGTTAATGTTTTAACAGCATGCCAGCACAATAATAAAGGCTATTTGGTGCCAATAAGAAGTAAATGTAAAGCAGTCCCCATCTTATACAGTCACCCCTTCCTGACCAGAAAAGTGGCCTTATAAGACAGGTGGCCTTTCCAGACGGAGGCAGGACTAAATTTGTTGCAAGAAGTATGAGAACAAAAAGCTACATACAAAATTCTCGTTCCATTTGCTCAATCGGTTATGATGTTTATTCAGTCTTTTCAACATAAAGATGTTTGGCACCTACTCCCTCCCCCATCCCACATGATATTAAGTAGAATAACCTACTTTCTTCCAAAATAATACATCTCTTCAGTATGCAAGTGAATTTTAAGCATATGACAAGGTGAAATAGTCCCACTTGCACAATGGAGTGATGACCTCGCAGTGTTCGAGATCAGTGATTTTGATTCTGATGCTGGTTCAACAATCGAGCTTATATCACTAAGCAATGAAAAAGAATTTTTTCTCAAGTTTTTTTCTGAATGTCTGGCGGGAAAGCTTGTGAAAGAAACAAATGATTTTGCCAAGAAAATAGGAGACAAAAAAGTAAGACATGAAATGGTATGAAATCGGCATCAGAGAGAAGTGGGCACATCTTGTAATGTACATCATCATTTATGTATGGATAATGACTGTTTTGAGAGGTACCATTTTCAACATTGTAATCAGTGTGAATTTCATTCATGTTTTTATATGTACATATGTAAATACTGGATTTATTTTGTGGCATTCAAAACAGTTTACATGACTGGGATTTATTATATGATGGGATGTAGGAGTATACAAAGTGGAAATATATGAATAACAGACACTATACAAGGTAAGCTGTTTTTTTATTTCAATGAAATCCAGCAAAACCTAATGAAATAATGAATATAAATGTAACCATGTTTTTATTGTCTGTTTCTAATGTCAGCCTTGATGATGCTCTAGTATTCTGCCTTGCAATCAGCCTGATAGTACTACTGTCAGTAGTCTCAATAACTGATATGATCGCACTCCGCAGTAGTGAAACTGCACAACACCTGTAGTAGCTAAAGGGTTAAATAAAAAGTGGCAGCTTGTGAGGGGGGAACATTTTACATTTTTGTACTAATATGCTGACCGCTGGCTGTGTTAGAGGGGTGGCCATTCTTAAGGGGTACTTTTGAACACAAACTCATCAGTGCCAAGGGCTTCTAGATGTAGGAAGTGGTAGGTGACTGGTCACAGGGGCCATACAAGAGGGGGGCTGCTGTAAAAAAAAATTAATTAAAAACAAAGAATTGCATGAACTCAAGCAATTGGAGTGTTACTGAAGACCATATAGTAGTTTGTTAGATTCTAGACACATTTAGTTTCCCTGTACCCTCATTTGTTTCAGGGGCCTCCTAAATTTTGATTTGACCTGCAATTTTGATACTCAACTTGACCACCAATTCTGACACTAAGGGGCCTTTTCATTTTCAGTCTTTAACCTCTGGGGGATACATTGCATTTATTCTTAAATCTATGGCTCTGCAAATATGGTTTCTTAACACATTAACCCCTAGCACCTCGATAACTCGTCGCACTTTACCTCCCTTATCTCCCGAGCGCTTCGATAACGGGGCCGAGTTTGCAATGCTTGTCTCCCGAGCGCCGAGTTTGGGTGGCAGTATTTAGCAAGGCCCGTATCCCGCATGACGACTTGTGTCGTCACAAACCATTGGTTAGTTTGAAGCTATTTTTGAAATATGCTGGCAGCTTAACCAATGAAATTTCAGCTTACAAATATAGAGCGAACATTCGTGAACAAAAGAAACTTTTGTTTACTTCGATTGCAGCAGAAATAGTGAAGATATATAGATCTGAAAATCATGGAAATTGAAGAGAATCAGGCGCTTGGAGCAGAGTTTTGTTTGACAGATTCTGACGGTGAATTTTCGAGATTTTCATCAGACGAGATCGATAGTGACATCGAAATCGCTATTGATGATAACAGGGGCAGTGATGAGGATGAGAATGTTGAAGAGGGTGCAGAAGAAGAAGAAAATGGAAGAATAGCTGACCGATGGATCGTAAATGATAGAACCCACGTTGACAAGAGGCCATACATAGGACCAACACCAGGACCAACAACAGATTTAGACCCGAATGCAAATGAAATTAATTTTTTGAGCTTTTTTTTCCAGCATTTTTGTTTCAGCTGATCGTAGATGAGACAAATCTCTATGCAAGACGGAAGCAGGAGGAGAAAGAAGACCCAAACTGGAGAGATGTTACGGAGAGAGAAATTAGAGCATGGATGGGAATGAGAGTTTTTATGAGTATTCTTCAGCTACCGGAGACAGCTATGTACTGGTCAACAGATGCCCTATTTGGAAACCTGAGTGTGAGAAGAATCATGAAGAAAGATAGATTTGATAAAATATGTCGCCGTCACCAATGGATTCATACTAGTGAGAGAATCAGAACATCATGTCAAGCGGAGCAAGAACAGACGGATAAAAGCACACAGATTAGTTGATTTCAATATGAATCTGGCGAAATTGCTTATTGGAGATTACCGGGAAAATGATCTAGCAGCACTATCTACAAGCACAGGAGGCCACTATCCTAAGAATGGTGAAAAGAGGGGAAGATGTCGACAGTGCAGTAAAGAAAAGCGACGCCGTGAAGTTATGAATATGTGCATTCATTGCAATGTTCATTTATGTGTAGATTGTTTTAAGCCATATCATGTAGATCTTTTGAAGAATCGTTAAATAAATATTTGTGAATTTTTTTTTACCACGAGTGTTGATAATTCAATGTTTGATAAATGTTTTATTAGTTTTTAAATTTTCAGTAAAATTCTAAGGAAAAAAGGTAAGTAAAGATCAAGAGAAATATGCCAATATGTGTACAGTATTCTAAGGATGTCAAGTCTACAAAAGAGATGACAAATGTTATTTCAGTGTACATAAATATAATTATATAATGGGTTGATGGTGTTCATAATTCTGTGTGAATTCATAATGGATTGTATGGGATATTCATGGCAAGAGAAGCAAATTGGTAAGTACATCATTTGTTGTCACCTTTATGCACGAGTTATATTTCTGCATGTAGCATGAAATTTATACCACTATGTATGTAAATTTATTGAGAACTGCTGTGTCAAATTTCAGCTTAATAAGATGAATAGAAATAAAGTAATAACCAATTTATTGCAAGTAGGCCCTCTCTATAAAAATCTGCAAGCCAAGTGCTGTCAGAAAGTCTCAGAGATACAAGCACTGGTAATGCTAACACTGCTCTAGGTGATCTCTGCAATTATGCTGCAGGGGGCTGCCTAGCTATTTGGCTCAGGGGTTAATGTGTTAATGATATTGGCACATTGATGGAAGGGTCAGTATGGTTCATTCTTAGTAACAATGGCACATTGCCAGAAAGGTCAGTATGGTCCATTTTTAGTGATATTGGCACATTGACGGAAAGGTCAGTATGGTCCATTTTTAGTGATGGTCCATTCTTAGTGATGATGATATTGGCACCTTGATGGAAGGGTCAGTATGGTCCATTCTTAGTGATAGTGGCACACTGATGGAATGGCCAATATGGTCCTTTCTTAGTGATATTAGCACACTGGTAGAAAGGTCAGTATGGTCCATTCTTAGTAATGGTCCAGTCTTAGTGATAGTGGCACATTGGTGGAAGGGTCAATATGGTCCATACTTAGTGATATTGGCACACAGATGGAAGGGTCAATATAGTCCATTCTTAGTGATGCTGGCACACTGATGGAAGGGCCAGTATTTTCCATTCTTAGTGATGGTCCAGTCTTAGTGATATTAGCACACTGATGGAAGGGTCAGTATTATCCATTCTTAGTGATAGTGGCACACTGATTGAAGGGTCAGTATGGTCCATTCTTAGTGATGGTCCAGTCTTAGTGATAGTGGCACATTGATGGAAGGGTCAGTATGGTCCATTCTTAGTGATAGTGGCAAACTGATGGAAGGGTCAGTATGGTCCATTCTTAGTAATAGTGGCACACTGATGGAAGGGTCAGTACGGTACATTCTTAGTGGTATTTGCACATTGACGGAAGGGTCAATATGGTCTTTTCTTAGTGATACTGGCACACTGATGGAAGGGTCAATATGGCCCAGTCTCAATTTATGAACTAGCACCACTATTTCTTCTTACAACACAATGGAAATCACCAGTTTCTAAAATGTACCAAAAACGTTTAGCTGTGTATTGAGAGCTGTATGAGTGTTTCAAAAGAGAATATGATCTGCTAAGTATCATGGATTTAACTGAAAATTTTAGCAACAGCAAGCAGATTTGAAATTTTAAGGAAGAATGTTTTCAGAATACATTTCTTGCCTGGATCTTTCCAGAAGTCTTTAACCATATTGGTTAACCAAATCTTATAGATTTTTGTAGTCATGATCATTGTGGCAGATTTCTTAAGGTATAGGGGAATTTTTCATATCACATTCCATACTGATTTAATAGAGATATATAGCTTGTAAAATGGGGCCCCGCGTGGCCAAGTAGTCTAAAGCGCTCTCCATTACAGATCACTGCCATCTCACCTCTGCGTGGGTTTGAGTCTAAGATTCAGCTAATGTGGGTATCTGAGAAAGCTTGCCAGTAGCTTCTCATGGGTCAGTGGTTCTTTCCGGATGTTTTCCAGGGTTCTTCTTCCACCAATAATACTGGCCACCATGTATAGCCTATCGTGTGCTGAAAAATGGCGTTAAACCCTACAACAACATAGCTTGTAAAATGCCATTAAAACCAGAACTCAACAGGAGTGAGATTTCAACACTAAGCTTTGGACACTGTGTTTACCTCTTGCTCTCTGCAATAGTAAGACAAGCTTCAACTAAGTGTATTAAATATTTTTCAAAGTTTCAGCTGATGGATTAGCATTAAGTATGCATGGACCTTTCTCCATTCTTTGGTGGTGATATTACCGGGTCCAAAGGTTATTGAAAGTCACCAAGAAACGAACACTTAAATTCAAGTCCTTGAAATTTAACTAGGTCACACGTTTCCAAAATACAAATCCAGCAAGGAAACAAATCTATACTCTAGAATACAACTGAACAAGGGTGGGTGGAGGTGGGAACTCAAACATAGGAAATTCTCAGTCAAGCCTTACATCAGAGGATAAGGATTATCAAATGCCCATGAACTTTAATAAACAATACCTACGTAACCATATCTACAGCTTCTTTTGTTTTCTAAATGATCCCAATTTTTGACAAGATAGTGCTCTTGGGTCACCACTGATTGCTAGAATGAACAGTGCATGCATTAATGATATACACACTATTTAACCTAGATCTTCATGGCCAAAATACATGGCCAAAATACATGGCCAAAACGGGCATAATTCAAGTGGATTAAAACCAAACAATAAACATGAAACATTTCAAACTGTGTCACCCTACATTTCCTAATTTTGATTTATTAGCACATTGCTTCAGGGACCATCTTGCTGAAAAAACACATTAACCTACAAGTTCTTATTAGGGGCTTGCTGTCCAGACCAAAAATGGAGTTGTATAGTTTTGGAATTCATCTTGCATACTAGCAGTGTTCTCCAATGACTCAAAATGGAGACTGAGAGAGATTATTTCTGATTATCTGCACATTATCAAACAGTGAGAGGAATCAGAACCAGGTCAGAGCTGATACTGCATATAATTTTTCCTTAAAAGTTTTCCCTTGAGGCTATTCATAAAAGACATTGATGCTATCAAAATGCTAATGGTGAACATTATAGTTCATGTCTAACTTTAAACTGTACTGCAACTTCCGTCAGGTCAACATTAATACTCTTGTAGAATCTATATGCTGTAAACCAAACTCAAGATGTTTGAAAACAGTGGATTTTGGCAACGAATAAGAATTCAACGTTCTTTCTTTAAAAATTATTAACACATTAACCCCAGAGCCAAATAGCTAGGTAGTCCCCGACAGCATACTTGCAGAGATCACCTAGAGCAGTGGTAGCCTTACCAGTGCCTGTAGCCCTGAGGCTTGCTGACAATACTTGGCTTGCAGATTTTTTTCAGAGAGCTCCAAGTATTAAATGTTATTTTTTTTAGATTTATGTTCCTTTAATTGAGCTAAAATTGGGCACAGCAGTTCTCGATAAAATTACGTACAAAATGGTATAAAAATTTAAAACTACATGCAGAAATAAAACTGACACGAAGATAAAATGAATTTTGTACCAATTTGTTTCTCTTGCCATGAATAATCAATAAAAATCCACGCTGAATTCACACTGAATAATTAACACAATCAACACCTGAAATTCACTCCATTTGATGTACATACAAATTCCACTTGTCATCTCTATTGCAAACTAAACCTCGTGTAAATACTTCTTTAGTCTGTCAAGTAAAAGTCTACTTCCAGCGGCTGATTCTCGCAATTTTCTTCATTTTCTAATCTAAATATTTCCACTAATTTTGCCGCTATCAAGTCAAATTTTTTCCCCTTTCTTCAGCAATGTATACTCTATCTATATAACCTAACATTTTATTGGTTAAACTGCCGGCATAACTAGGAAATGGCTTCAAATCAACCAATGGTTTGCGCCGATTCAACTCGTCGCTCGGGATACAGGTATAGTAAAATAGTGCCACTCAAACTCGGCGCTCAGGATACAAGCTATGCAAACTCAGCCCCGTTATCGAGGCACTCGGGAGATGAGGGAGGTAAAGTGCGACGAGTTATTGAGGCGGCAGGGGTTAATGTGTTAAGCTGAAGAAAGAAAAAAATAGATATAATGTTTGTATGTGTTCCCAGTCATCAACCCATCTGCCCTTTGAACGATATATTGCTCTCTCTCTCTCTCTCTCTCTCTCTCTCTCTCTCTCTCTCTATATATATATATATATATATATATATATATATGACACAAAATTTGATAATTAGGCTACCTCAAAATGGTTTCTCAATATTTTGGACTGATGTAGGGCTGTAAATACAACATATAAATATACATAACAAACACCTAACACAATATCGAAAGAAAATTCTGGACTGGAATCACTTGGGACAATACAGAACTAGATATAACCAACGTTGTTTAGGAACCATAGATGAGCAGACTTTGTGCTTATCACATAACAAAGTAAAAATAATTCTGTCTCAAGCAAATTGTGCACAGGTTGACTAAATGGCAAACTTCACAATCTATTGCATAGCTGCACAAGTTTAGTAAAATTGTTTAGGAAAGAATTTGATCATTTTCTATATACATATTTTCAGCACAAATATGAGGTTAATATGTTAACTTGTTTTAGGATTGACAGCAATACCATTTGCTGCTATGAAATATTGCATTGCAGAACTTGGCAGTATGCAGTTCAAAGAGAATTGCGCTCTGAACCAATGCTGCCATTTAAGATATACTTCATTAGGACTTCTTTACAACAACTCCCTTCATTTAAAAAAAATTAAAATTCAGTGCATGTATTCCATGATGTCTACAAAATCAAGGAGCAGATGCAAATCTAAATGAACATATAAAGTGATAAATATACAAAGTACACCCCACCCCCATCCCAATTGAATATTACAGACAAGCTGAAGGCTCTAGAGAGTTGCCAATTCTAATAACCTTCTTGTACACTGTTAAAGTGGACACAACCTGAAATTATATATATATATATATATATATATATATATATATATATATATATATATATATATATATATATATATATATATATATATATATATATATATATATATATATATATATATGTATACCCTGAGGTCAACCTTGCTTAATTACATCAAATACCATCAACAGGCAATACAAGAATACTTTAACTAAGGTTACCATTGCACATGTGTTAGTTTTCTGGCCATGCTGTTTATTTCTTCTTGCCCTCTTTGTGAATAAATCTTCATTTTTGCATACATGTACTTGTTTCATTTTACCCTTATTTGTGCTTCAGAGACCTCCAAATTTTTAATTTGACCCCCAGTTTTGGTACCAAAGTATGAATTTTACTCCATCAGACCCCCAGTTTTGGTACCAAAGTATGAATTTTACTCCACAAGACCCCCAGTTTTGGTACCAAAGTATGAATTTTACTCCATCAGACCCCCAGTTTTGGTACCAAAGTATGAATTTTACTCCATAAGACCCCCAGTTTTGGTACCAAAGTATGAATTTTACTCCATAAGACCCCCAGTTTTGGTACCAAAGTATGAATTTTACTCCACAAGACCCCCAGTTTTGGTACCAAAGTATGAATTTTACTCCACAAGACCCCCAGTTTTGGTACCAAAGTATGAATTTTAATCCATAAGACCCCCAGTTTTGGTACCAAAGTATGAATTTTACTCCATCAGACACCCAGTTTTGGTACCAAAGTATGAATTTTACTCCATAAGACCCCCAGTTTTGGTACCAAAGTTTTGGCACATAGATTTTTTTACTCTCACTCTTGCACCCCTATGGGGTGTAACAGAATTGTTACCGAGAGGATGGTGGGTTAAATGAACAACACAAACGCAATATGTGAAAGAAAATATAAATTTATGAAATAAATTATTAATGAAAAATAATGATGTATCAACACAATAACTCATGCGTTCAACCCACAATTACACTCACAACCATTCACAATACATGAATAAATGAAATATTAATACAAAATAAAACACAGATACAAAGGAATCTCTAGGACTATACACAGATCCAAAGAACCTTTACAAAAGTTATATTAACTAAAGTATAAATCACGATAATAAACACAAGCATCAAACTATACTATCGCACGTATGGATTGCGACAACTAGCACCAACATATACATGTATTTAATCAAGTTGCTAGCTTTTATTGAGAATCATGCAATGCCTTGAAATACTATTGCGATTTGAAGTAACCATGTAAATACAACAATGTATTCAATTGTACTACAATTGCAACACACATATGTGTCTCGACCCTGTATAACCGTACGATTCACTAACAGTTGAATCGCCGCCCAGTTTCCCCGAAAACCTAGGGTTGACACAATACTTTTATCGGTCACTTGCCCTTCATGGATCCACCACAGTTATACATACAGACAGCATACAACATCTACTAGAACCAACGTTCCTCAATACCCTAGATGTCGCCCCGGATGTTTACAACTCTAGACATCTCTGACACTCAGACTTCTAGCTTTTCGGATATTTACACGTCACGACAGATGTAGACGGACAGACAATCTGACAGACAGACATTCAGATACTTCAATTCGATTGCACAATAAATCAGCAACAATTTCAGCTACGATATCAGAGATGTTATCAGCCGACGTTATCAGAGATGTTCTCAGATGCGTTATCAGACATTATCAGATGCGTTATCAGACGTTATCAGATGCGTTATCAGACGTTATCAGATGCATTATCAGAGATGCTATCAGACATGCTATCAGATGCGTTATCAACGATGTTATCAGCTACAATAAAGAAACCAGACTAATAATAGTTGTCTCAAAAAATAATCTAAACCTTAGATCACGCTATTGCATTTAAAGTCTAATAGTGACTAGTAATTCCAAATATTCACGTTTAAAATCTGCATTGCAATAAAGGCATCATTATATGAAAATGATAAACTGAATAAAATTCACAATAAAACGAAATATAAATTTAACACTCACCCCTTTGGCTGGAGATTGAAAGACGAGCTATCTATCCTGTGATTAGATACTTTAGGTCCGTAATATTGATCATAAATATTCTGCCTTATATACCCTCAAATAGGTGAGCAGAAACAACAGCAAGATTACCGTGCACTACGTGAAACAAATGTTCCGGATTTCATGTAATTCAAAATCAGGCATATGCAAATCGTTACACGCCGCTTAACTTGGGAAAAACAACTTATTCACCCCAGGCAATGCATGTACGACGAAACAAAAAAAATGGTGAGATTAGTTTGTAAATCAAGAAAAAAAAAAAAAATTAAATTTTCGCCTAATTCTGTGACCAGGGGATACACTGATTGTAATCATCTAGTTAAAATCTATCAATCATTTCCATATACAAATACATTTAATTCAAAATCCAACTGTGAACTGCATGGACCCAGATATGCCATCACATGTGCTGCATATCTGAGTCTATGTTGTATGTTAGGAAATAATAAACAGGAAGAAAAAAACAACACTGATGGCAAATGAGGATCTATGATAGGAAATAATAAACAGGAAAAACAACACTGATGGCAAATCAGGGTCTATGATAGAAAATAATAAACAGGAAAAACAACACGGACGGCAAATGAGGATCTATGATAGGAAATAATAAACAGGAAAAACAACACTGACGGCAAATGTGGGTCGATGTTAGGAAATAATAAACAGGAAAAACAACACTGATGGCAAATCAGGGTCTATGATAGGAAATAATAATTGGGTAAAACAACACTGATGGCTAATCAGGGTCTATGATAGAAAATAATAAACAGGAAAAACAACACTGATAGCAAATCAGGATCTATGATATGAAATAATAAACAGAAAAAACAACACTGATGGCAAATCAGGGTCTATGATAGGAAATAATAGAAAAAACAACACTGATGGCAAATCAGGGTCTATGATATGAAATAATAAATAGGAAAAACAACACTGATAGCAAATCAGGGTCTATGATAGGAAATAATAAACAGGAAAAACAACACTGATAGCAAATCAGGGTCTATGACAGGAAATAATAAAGAGAAAAACAACACTGATGGCAAATCAGGGTCGATGTTAAGAAATAATAAACAGGAAAAACAACACTGATAGCAAATCAGGGTCTATGATAGGAAATAATAAACAGGGGAAAACAACATTGATGGCAAATCAGGGTCTATGATAGAAAATAATAAACGGGAAAACAACACTGATGGCAAATCAGGGTCTATGATAGGAAATAATACACAGGAAAATAACACTGATAGCAAATCAGGGTCTATGATAGAAAATAATAAACAGGAAAAACAACACTGATAGGAAATCAGGGTCTATGATAGAAAATAATAACCGGGAAAACAACACTGATGGTAAAAAAGGGTCTATGATAGGAAATAATAAACAGGAAAAACAACATTGATAGCAAATCAGGGTCTATGATAGGAAATAATACACAACAAAAACAACACTGATGGCAAATCAGGATCTATGATAGGAAATAATACACAGGAAAAACAACACTGATAGCAAATCAGGGTCTATGATAGGAAAAAAATACACAGGAAAAACAACATTGAAGGCAAATCAGGGTCGATGTTAGGAAATAATAAACAGGAAAAATAACACTGATGGCAAATCAGGGTCTATGATAGGAAATAATAAACAAGTAAAAACAACACTAATAGCAAATCAGGTCTATGATGCTTACAGTTGAAACATGCCTCATAAGCGAGAATACATGGTAATAACATATTTGTTATCAAAGATATTACAATGATCAAGTCAATGTATGTATGTATGTATGTATGTATGTATGTATGTATGTATGTATGTATGTATGTATGTATGTATGTGTGTATGTGTGTGTGTGTATGCATGCATGCATGTATACATGTTATGTCATATTATCCACTAATATATGTTATGTCACATTATCTACTTATACATGTTATGTCACATTATCTACTTATACATTTTATGTCACATTATCTACTTATACATGTCATGTATATGTGTGTGTGTGTGTGTGTGTGTGTATGTATGTATGTATGTATGTTGCTCTAGGGTTTAACGCCATTTTTCAGCACACGATAAGCTATACATAGTGGCCAGTATTAATGGTGGAGGAACAACCCAAAGAAAACCCTTGGAAAGAACCGACCCATGAGTAGCTACTGGCAAGCTTTCTCACATACCCACATTAGCTGAATCTGATTCTCAAACCCATGCAGACAGAGGTGAGATGGCAGTGATCCATAACGGAGATATCTTTAGACCACTTGGCCATTCTGGGCACCCATAAGTATGTAGTTACACAGCTTTTCTTGGAGTACTTAGGGACATGAAACGATATGGAGTTCAATGACAAATTAACCTAAATATTTATACAGGGAGAAGGTTCTGCTATGGCAGCACATTCAGAATCTTTTTAACTGACACTTGGTATAGTCGGCAATTTTAATTGGAATGATTTTCTTCACATTTATTAGATGAGACTGTGAAGCTGTCCAGGCTTTTGCAAGTACATACAGTGTAGATGGAATAATCGTTTTGCAGTCTTTTGGCGTTCTATGATATTGATGAATTAGAAAATTAGACCCAAGTACAGCACATTAACACAACTGCATGTCAAGTTGCAAGGAAATTGCCTTACTGTGGTAATCTACAGTTCTTGTCAATAACTTTGCACAATAAATCACAAACCAGTCTGCTCTAGAGGTAATTCTTCCATCCTCCATATCTAGACCAGCATGAGTCATTGATTACATTGTAACACTTGGCCAAGAACTAGGTTATGGCATCTGTGTTGCAGCCAACTCTCTTCCTGTCTAGGAGAATTCTCGGAAAAAAGACTTGAATGCTCCTAATACTGTTCATCCGACTTGCATGGACATAACGAAATTGACTACATCTTACAGTCAGAATCAGGGAATGAAGGCCTGTACAAATCACTAATTACAAGACTTGGTAGTAAAATAAGGCCTGCACAAATCACTAATTACAAGTCTTGGTAGTAAACTAAGGCCTGTACAAATCGCTAATTCCAAGACTTGGTAGTAAACTAAGGCCTGTACAAATCACTAATTACAAGACTTGGTAGTAAACTATGGCATCAATGAAGCAGCAAACATAAATGAGAATTTTCCAAGAAGAGACCAAAAACTGATCCTAAAATGAATAACATGCCTTACACTAAGTATAAGATGAAGGAAAAAAAGTCAACTCCCGACACACATCTAATTTTGGGTAAACAGGCACAAGCTATTACCATTGAGGGAAACAACATATCTGAAGATATAAATTTCCAAAAGCCACAGCCCTATCTAAAATGCAGCTGTGACAAAACCCACAGAATGAGCATGTAGGTGACGAGACCAAGGTACACACCAAACTTCATCAGAATACACTGGAAGAATCTTAAGCTAATCTAAGACTTTGCTAAAGTGCAGATGTAATGTTAACAGCTGAAGGGCAACAACTCCATCAAAATTTGACCTGAAAAGATGACTCTTTTAGAAAGTCACATCAAACATGCAATAAATAATTTGCCTACTTAATGGAATCCAATTATTGCAAGGGTTATGAAGATTTGTTGGTTAGAAGCAACAAGTTTCTGATGTGATTGTTTTTTGTTTTTTATGGTTTAACACCATTTTTAAGCACAATATAGGCTATACATGGCGGCCAGTATTAATGGTGGAAAAGAACCTGGAAACCCCCCCCCCAAAGAACCACCGACCCACGAGAAGCTACTGGCAAGCTTTCTCACATAACTACATCAGCCAAATCTTAGACTCATACACACACAGAGGTGAGATGGCAGTGATCCGTAACGGACAGCGCTTTAGACCACTCAGCCACTCTGGGCCCCCTTTCCTATGTGAAGACATGATGTTAATTGTTAAGGGTTATAACTGTCCATAATTATGCTGACCTGATAAAAACCAATCAAGGTGCATCTAGATCTAGGAAGACAATTTACATAAAAAATTATTACAAGAAGAAGAAGAAGAAGAAGAAGAAGAAGAAGAAGAAGAAGAATTAATATGACTTTATTTAAGAATGGTAACTCAATCCGTTACATAACAGAATTAATCTACCTTGAGACCCTCTATGATATATATGCCAAGATATACACAGTGTAATCAATCACTACCCATCTTTCTATGCTAACATGTGTCCACACAAACCACATGCAGAGAAATTATTAACCCATACCAGACAAATTAGTAAATGAAATCTACACTTACAGCTAAAATCACTTTTGATGTAGTGCAAGTTCAATTTGTGCATAGTACGTACCAGTATATATTTCTACATACATTTCATAAGCACATACAGTATACATTTCTCTTAGACTATGTGTATGTGTATACTAGGATACAATAACTGAGGTCAATATAACTTCTCAACTTTTACTGCCAACTGGAATAAGCAATGAGATTTGCAGTCTAACACCAAGAAGCAAACACAGAATGAATAATAAGTAAACTTTAAAATTATTAGCTTCACTACTGCTCAGTGCTATCATATCAGTTACTGAGACTACTGAGACTGGTTGCTAGACTGAGAACTCGGCATCATCAAGAAACTGACAATAAAAACATGGTTACATTTATATTCATTGGTTTTTTTCTGGATTTCACTGAAATAAATTATAAAACAGCTTACCTTGTATAGCATTTGTTATTCATATATTTCCACTTTGTATACTCCTACATCCCATCATACCAGAAATCCCAGTCATGTAAACTGTTTTGAATCCCACAAAATAAATCCAATATTTATATATGTACATATAAAAACATGAATTAAATCCACAACAGTTACAATGCTGAGTGCCAGTCTCAAAAACAGTCATCATCTACACATAAATGTATACATGTACTGAAAGATATGCCCAGATTCAACGTGCATCCCCGCGCAGCTGAATTGTCAATTTTTGCTTAATAAAATGTTAAATTTTGCTTTGCTTGTCTCTGTAATGCTTGCGCAGTGCAGCGAGCAATGCGCACACACCTACCATTTGCTTAGAGGGAATGTTGCCCAGATCTCTGTGGTGCTGATTTCAGGTCTTGCTTTTGGTCCCCTATTTTCTTGGCAACATTGTTTATTTCTTTCACAAGCTTTTCTACCAGATATTCAGGAAAAAACTGGAGAAAAAAATGTTTCTCACTGCTTAGTGGTAGGGAGGCCCATCGCCATGAGACAACACAGCATACAAAGCAATTTTTACAAAATTCTTTTATTATTTGTATTTTTTTATATAATGCTTCCTAAAAATACATATTTCATAATAACCCTTACAAAAACAAATTCATGACTTTATGAACAATCATAAACTCTTCGTGAATTATCATGAACTTTCATGAAAGTTTCTCAACTAAGTTTATGAACACTTAAATTATTTATAATGTTCTTGAAGTTCATGAACACACTGACAAACTTTTATGAATTATTATGATCCCTAAAAAGTCATGAACTTGATTCATGAACAATTTAAATACTGTGATACACCACCAGGAAATTATTTAAAAATGTAGATGAAATTTCTATATCATTATATTCATAAAATGTTCTGGAAAATTCATCATACAAACTTCTCACACAATAATATTGAAATATAAATAAATGTGAATATTTTTCTTTTTTTAAATGATATGATACTGAATAAATTGTTCATAACTTAATCTGAGTAGTTCTGAATTAATATGGGAAAATATGGCCTTCATGAACCAGCATGATTTTAACACAAGAAGGTTGTGGCATATATATATATATATATATATATATATATATATATATATATATATATATATATATATATATATATATATATATATATATATATATATATATATATATATATATATATATATATATATGTAAAGTCTCCTCATCAGATGAATTCCAATAACTTTCAGGATTTACACCATTTATATTTGCTAGTATATTCAGGTCTAGCTTGAATTATAACTTACTTCATGCATGAAATTCATTAGGACCTTGACATACTAGTAAATCCTTTCCTGAAATTCATTAGGACCTTGACATACTAGTAAATCCTTTCCTGAAATTCATTAGGACCTTGACATACTAGTAAATCCTTTCCTGAAATTCATTAGGACTTTGACATACTAGTAAATCCTTTCCTGAAATTCATTAGGACCTGGACATACTAGTAAATCCTTTCCTGAAATTCATTAGGACCTTGACATACTAGTAAATCCTTTCCTGAAATTCATTAGGACCTTGACATACTAGTAAATCCTTTCCTGAAATTCATTAGGACCTTGACACGCTAGTAAATCCTTTCCTGAAATTCATTAGGACCTTGACATACTAGTAAATCCTTTCCTGAAATTCATTAGGACCTTGACATACTAGTAAATCCTTTCCTGAAATTCATCAGGACCTTGACACGCTAGTAAATCCTTTCCTGAAATTCATTAGGACCATGACATACTAGTAAATCCTTTCCTGAAATTCATTAGGACCTTGACATACTAGTAAATCCTTTCCTGAAATTCATTAGGACCTTGACATACTAGTAAATCCTTTCCTGAAATTCATTAGGACCTTGACACGCTAGTAAATCCTTTCCTGAAATTCATTAGGACCTTGACACACTAGTAAATCCTTTCCTGAAATTCATTAGGACCTTGACACACTAGTAAATCCTTTCCTGAAATTCATTAGGACCTTGACATACTAGTAAATCCTTTCCTGAAATTCATTAGGACCATGACATACTAGTAAATCCTTTCCTGAAATTCATTAGGACCATGACATACTAGTAAATCCTTTCCTGAAATTCATCAGGACCTTGACATACTAGTAAATCCTTTCCTGAAATTCATTAGGACCATGACATACTAGTAAATCCTTTCCTGAAATTCATTAGGACCATGACATACTAGTAAATCCTTTCCTGAAATTCATTAGGATCTTGACATACTAGTAAATCCTTTCCTGAAATTCATTAGGATCTTGACATACTAGTAAATCCTTTCCTGAAATTCATTAGGACCTTGACATACTAGTAAATCCTTTCATGCAATCATGATGTTCAACCTGACACTATATACTAACTGCCCTCCACATTCAAATTTGATCCAACTATTGACATTTGTTCATATTTCTCACAGCTATGTGGTCTCTACACAAGTGTGTTCTTGCTTTAAAAAAATTCTTCTGTTTTTGTTCAACTCGTATTATTCAACATTTTTTATTTTAGCATCCCTCTATACCTTCCCTTCCAGAAATCGCTGTTTGATTTGCTCATTCTTTGATTCTTTGTCCCTTCTTCCTGGAGCTCAAGCTTTGTATGCTTCATAGCAACACTACAAATCTTCTCCAGTGCTATATTGACATACTTCACCCATTCAACTGGTTTATCTTGCTTCTCCAGTGGTATGTTGGCACTATTTAACCATTCAACTGGTTTATCTTGCTTCTTTCCTGGGGTTTTCCCAGGTTCTTCCTCAATCATTAATAGTGGCTGCCATGTATAGCCTATTGTGTGCTGCAAAATGGCATTAAACTCTACACAACAACAACAAAAACAACATCATGAGGTATCTTCTTGTGGAAGCCCAAGGTTGAAATGACATCCATTTTGAGGAGTAACAATAGTAAAGTTTTCAAGATGGATGCTATAGTGCTATATTTGATTTTAAAAATTAATATTTATTATTAATATTTCCTTTCATGAGCAGGTAGACACTATAAGAAGTCTTTTGGTGAAATATCAATATGACCATTCATTAAGATTTTCAAGATGGCCCTTGTTTCAGCAATATTGGAAGCCATATTGGTAGCATTTTCATTATGGATTAAATCAACTTAAAAAGAAGTCATTCAGTAAAACCCCAGTTTGATATGACCATCCATTTAATTGTGCAGATTTGCAACTTAACAACTATGGTGGATATATTGGGCATCCAACTGGCGCTATTTTTAGTGAACTCCAACTAGACATCATCAGAAGGATTCTGGAGAAAACCCAATGTCAATATGACATCATAAGAAAGATTCTGGAGAAAATCCAATATCAATATGACATCATAAGAAAGATTTTGGGGGAAAACCCAATGTCAATATGACATCACAAGAAAGATTCTGGGGAAAAACCCAATGTCAATATGACATCACAAGAAAGATTCTGTCAATATGACATTCTGGACTAGTAGCAATAATAAGCTTTTCAAGATAGCTGCTATGACAGTCAGATCAACACAAGAAGTCTTTAAGTAAAAACCCTATGTTTATATGACTATCTGTTTTAATGGAATAAAGACGAGATTTTCAAAATGGCCACTGGGCAGCAATATTGGATGTCCAAGCAGCATGATTTTGAATTAGGACTAATTAGACCTTGGGTCGAATGTATAATAAAACAGTAATAACTTGTGCTAATGGATGGACAAACAATAAATGATGGACAACAGATAAGGACTTTTAGTCTATGACCAGTAGACCTAAAAAAGTCCAGTATTCTAGAGTCAGACAAATCAAATGGAAAATGATCTTAACTTGAAATAAGGCAATGAATTTCAAAATAATTTTTTTAAATTAAGTTTTAGAAATTCAATACTGCAGACAGCAATTGCTATACAAATATAGACTGAAAAATGACAGCTTATAAACTGAAAAATGACAGCTTTTATTGAAGCCACTGTGTTCTTTCTAAGGGTAGTTTTATGCCTAAATATCCCTTGGCCATAAGAACCCATGTTTGGACAATAAATGGGTCATGTGACAAATACTTTGGCGCCAGGTATATGGTAATTTTCAAACGCAATCAATATTGGGTAATAACTGCCTTTGGGCCAGAATCAGGAATATTGGGTCAATATGGACTTCTTCGGCTCAGGCCACTTCAACCTGGTGGTTCGTATCCTATCCTCTGAACAGTCCATACCCAATGATACTGCCCTCTTCACAAGTAATTATTACTTTAAAAAATATTGTATTTTATTTTACCCATTAATTTCATAGTGGACTGGATATATACTCCTAGAAAAATTTGAACTGTATTGGAGGAAACTGAGTTTTGTAGTTAATGGGATCTCTGACCATAACTGTGATTCATGGCAACCAGTTTTCCACGTTCAGCTGAAGAGAAATTATTTACCATTGATTTCTTCCTCACAGAAGACAATGCAAAAACAAAACTTGCCAATATGTCAATACATGATGTTGTGGTGCTATACTTGAATGAAAACGAAATAGGAAATTCAAGTGTAAAAAAATCTATATTCATCTCGACAAATAGGCCGCCATGATTATAACAGTATCAGCTAACTATTACAAAGTATTTCCTTACAAAGCATCCAGTGTGTGTCAGAAGAAGACAACATTAACCTCCTTCAGCAGCGTTATAATTGTGCCATGTCCCAAACTTTTAACAAAACCAGCAATGGGGTAATGACAAGACCATCTAGAGCAAAAATCCATACAAAGGTACCAAGCAGGGATGCAGCCATGGTAATACTATTTAAAGCAAAACTGTATACCATGATAAAATGTGTACTCAATAAGAACATGTGTAAAATGATAAAATGTGTACTCAATAAGAACATGTGTAAAATGATAAAATGTGTACTCAGTAAGAACACGTGTAAAATGATAAAATGTGTACTCAGTAAGAACATTTGTAAAATGATAAAATGTGTATTCAATAAGAACATGTGTAAAATTTTAACATGATTGCACACCTTTTTAAAATAAATAAATTATATATTTTTTCTAAACCATATAAACACGTCACAGAGTGCACTTCACCCATTTTGCCATGCAGCACATCTTATATACTTGATTTGATCATGATGTGTGTGTGTGTGTGTGTGTGAGAGAGAGAGAGAGAGTGTGTGTGTACATGATAATATTATAAGTAACCACATATGAGCTCACTTGAATTTTCAGATAAATATTATCAAATAAATAAGCAGTTTTGTAAAATAAAAAATACTGGGTCTAAAACACATGGCTAATGGAGTTATTTCACCCTGAATTTATAAAATAATAATGCAATTTTTTCTTCAAAGCAAGCCAGTTTTGATAAGACTTGACTGTTACATCATATACTTCTTGTTTCTAACATTTCAACAGGTTTATAGTTTAAGCCACTTTCACAAATGAAAAGGTTTTATTGGTACAATTCTTGGGCCAATGTACTAGAAAGTATGTGATCTCAGTTTAATACTAGGAAATATGTGGGACTCAGCTGAATGAAACAGTTGATGTTACCAGTCAGTGAATGAAACAGTCGATGTTACCAGTCAGTGAATTAAACTGTCGATGTTACCAGTCAGCTGAATTAAACAGTCGATGTTACCAGTCCGCTGAATTAAACAGTCGATGTTACCAGTCACCTGAATGAAACAGTCGATGTTACCAGTCACCTGAATGAAACAGTCGATGTTACCAGTCAGCTTAATTAAACAGTCAATGTTACCAGTCCGCTGAATCAAACAGTCGATGTTACCAGTCAGCTGAATTAAACAATCAGTGTGTGTACGTTTGATTTGGCTTTTAACATTGCTTTAACCCTTTAGCTATGACTACCGCATCTAAGTGTCTCCTGTAAATATTTACCTAGTCTACAGCAACTTTCAGGAATACAGTCGACTCCACTTAACTGCACATCGGTTAACTCCACACTCCGAATAACTGCACGTAATCACGCCGGTCCCTTTTTTCCCCAATGCTTTTCAATGTACTGTACCGTACTTCGGTTAAATGCACACTCCGGTTAACTGCACAGTCTCGTGACGGACCTGAGGGTGTGCAGTTAACCGGAGTCAACTGTAGTCATAAAGTCCACAAATGATGATTGTTGTAGTACCTTCGGCCTACCATGTTTCATTCCTTAATACAAGATCCAACAGTCACATCGATATAGTCCATTTTTTAAAAATATATATCTGGTGCCATTTATTTTCAGACTGTAGATAGTTATTAGATTTTCTTCAGTGTTATTAAAAAACAAAAATTTCCCTTATATTTAAATATTTTTGTGAAAATTTAATTCTGTATAGTTGTCCATTTCATTCGTATTTTCCTAACATGGTATACATCAGTTCCATTCGCAAACATCTTTCATATGATGCCACTAAAACACTTGTGTGTTCATTAGTACTTTCAAGACTAGACTATTATAACTCAATTCTGTCTGATTTGTCAGAATATCTACTCCGGAAACTTCAAAAAGTTAAAAACACAGCTGCTAAGATCATCTTTAAAGTACCTCGATCAGAGCACACCTCACCGTTGCTCTGTACCCTACACTTGCTATCAATTCGATACAGAATCAAACACAAAATTTGTTCTCTGTGCTATGTTTCCCTGACAGACTCCAGTCCAACATACCTATCCAGCCTCACCCATGTGTATACACCAGCTAGATCCTTATGCTCTTCTTCCGACAATCGTATACTCATTGTTCCCACTATGAAAACGAAGTCATATGGACAACGTTCTTTTGCATACCAGGGCCCAGATGTGGAACAAATTGCCCAGTGAAATAAGACATAAAGATGCAGTGGTCACTTTAAAGAATGCTCTTAAAATTCACCTTTTTTGACTGCAGGAACAAACTTAGAAGTTAGAGACCTAAGAATGTCTTTGAACCTTATATATTTTCAGCATGTTTTTATGTTTTCCAATTTCATGGCTCTTTTTTTCTGTAGCGTAGTCATTTCATTAAAGATGTAAAGCGCTTAGAGCTTTTAAAGATTAGGCGCTATACAAACTCATTATTATTATTATTATTATTATTATTATTATTATTATTGCGTGTAACTGTAACCAAGTTTATGTGTTGCCTTTGACAAATATATGCCATGGGTTTTCTGATAATATAAAACGTTCATTAAACGAACGTGAACAGCTAATAATTACTCCTGGGCCACAAACTTGAGGCAAAGAGGCAAAGAGGCATTAGTTGTACCCAAAATTTATATTGTGCTCTTTTCTTTGAATTTTAGTACGTATTTAAATTTAATTTCGTTGAATATTTCTTAATCAGTACTTAATATGACACTTGAAGAAAGGTATTGAGCTAGTTAATTTCATCAGGATCTGAAACAAGCACATTTATGGTGCGCGAAAAATAGCGTACAAACCATGGACAGGCATGAAGTTAGGACAATCTAGCTTTAAATATCAGCATTGATTCTTAAACACATTGCGTGAGAAAGGAGAGAAGTGTTATTATTATATAGCACTAGCATGTACCTGGCATGCGTTGCAATGCCACTCAAAGAAAGAAAGTGTTTATGTTTTAATCCTGGCATGCATTGCAATGCCACTCAAAGAAAGAAAGTGTTTATGTTTTAATCCTGGCATGCGTTGCAATGCCACTCAAAGAAAGAAAGTGTTTGTGTTTTAATCCTGGCATGTGTTGCAATGCCACTCAAAGAAAGAAAGTGTTTGTGTTTTAATCCTGGCATGCGTTGCAATGCCACTGAAAGAAAGTGTTTGTGTTTTAATAGACTATTTGACTGGTTTCTGGAAAGCATCTCAGATTATTTAGTGGTATTTATCGAGCCCACAATAAGTGGTTACCTTACCGAAGGCGTTTTAGGTATCGCTACCAATTAAATTCACACCGCGATTGTTTGACGTAACCAAGGCGTGAACCAAACGTAACTAAGTAAACATGACGTATCCATACATGCCAACCCCTGACGAGGAAAAAGTGTAATCCAAGTGGTCAAAAAGAGGAATCCAAGCAGAAAAAGAGTAATCCACATATAACATACTACAATTACAATTAACAATGATTTATTTGCTTTTCTCGTCTTTTATCATTCATTAATGGTTCAAGTGTTCATATGTAGCACTTTTAGCTTTAGAAAGCAACAGATTGTCATGTTGCATTTCAAAACATTTTGTACCAGCTGAGGCCATGAATGTTTTGCATACCAGTAGAGCACTCAGTACCGGGTTACTTAGCCTGGACCTGAATTCAGTTTTATTTTTGTTAACAACACTAAACAATCTCTCACAGTCAGCATTAGAATGGTAAAGAACCAATATTCCTTTCATAACCTGACAGTGATAGAGTCTTTTAGCTGGGAAATAAGGTGCCATTGCACATCAACTCTATCTGCATTAAGTATATTGTCAGGTAGAATCCCAACTTGATACTTCAGGAATTCTTTTTCCAGATGATCCAAGTTAGACAAGGGTGGCAATAGAAAGGGATATCTCTTGACAAAGAATCTAACACTTTTGAAGCTTTTTGACTGTCTCTCATTTACATAAGCAACTGAAGCATTTAAAAGCAGTTCATCTCCATATGGGAATTTCTGGAGCATGTAATCACAGATATCTATTAATAAATGGCCAATATCTACTTCTAATTTATCAGCAGCAAGGTGCATCAAATGACAGGGGCAACCTGTTATGAACACTGATGGAGACATTTTCAAAATATAGGATGCAACTCCTTTATGAATTCCAGTCATCACTGATGCATTATCAGCTGCAAACCCCATACAGTTCTGCCAACTTATGTCATGTTTCTTCAAAACATTGTCAAGCAAATCAAAAATGTTTTGTCCAGTGGAATCTACTGTTAATTCTGGTAAAGAAAGAAGAACACTCATGACTTTGCCTTTTTCACTGTCAAAGTATCTAATACATACTGGGTACAACTTTTTATCATCATAATCACAACTCCCGTCTGTGGCAATACTAAACGGCCCAATTTTCATTGCTTCTGCAATTTTAAGTGAAGTATCTTCTGCTAGGCACCGAACAATGTGAGATGATTTTGTTCTTGCACAAGCATCATCCGCTTGAACAAGGGACCAACGTGGTCTGCTACCGCTAAGGGTAGTCCGTGTTCTATTAAAAACTCGGTAAATAACACCTCAGCATTTATAGTATTCAAGTCTGCACTTGAGCTCTGCTGTAAATAAGAAGTTACCTTAGTATTAGAGTTCGTAAGGCGAGCTAATTCGATGTGTTTCCTTGTTTTCATGTGTTTTTCCACATCAAATTTACCACCATGACCAATGCTAAAATCGTTTCCGCACAGTCTGCAATGAGCATGATGTTGTCCAAGAAAGGAACGCTGTATTATGCCATTCATATATTCATCTTTGAATCTTTGGAGGACTCGTTGTTTTGCTTTTTTCTGATCCATCTGCGAAATTCTTGGGGAAAAAAATGTGCTCTAACATACACAAAGACTAGAATCCATCTTAACATCTGAAGCCATTTAGCGCCAACGATTAGACGTCACGTGATGATGCCCTCGTCGTGTTTGGAGGATTGATTACATTTTGCTTTGTTTATTATTGACTTTTTCTAACCCATCTGTGAAATTATTTAAGAGATATTTTTTGCACTCATAAACGCATTGAGAATTTTTTAATACTTTTTAGCGCAAAAAAACTTTTAGACTGGTTCTGCACTATGCAAAATTAGAACAAAGAGTATGTGCATAATGATTTAAACAAAATAGAAACCAGTCTGTTCTCTCCTCACTAAGCCGCTATAAATAGAATATGAGGTTGAAAGTTTGAAAGTATCTTAGTAACATGATAGTTGCTATAAATAGAACATGAATATTAGGAAAGTCCACGGACAAGTATACTCGTATATCGTAGTTATGTAGAAGCGGGGTATTTTTTTTATTTAAAAATAAAACAGTATGTAAAAAATAAAGTAATGCTAATAAAAACGAAAAAAAAAAAATTTTCTTTTTTTGCAAGATGGATATATCGAAAAAGCGTAATCTATAAACGCTAACGCGTAACGCGGAATTTAGTGGGAAAAAGCGTAATGATTACGCCAAAAGCGTAATGGTTGGCATGTATGCGTATCTAAGGTGGCTACAGTTCACACCGAACACACGCAAAATTAGGTATCACTACCGATTATGAATTTCATACAGCTGTTGATTTACGTCATCATAGTTTCAGCCAATCCAGACTGTGTTCGATCATGTGACGTATTTAAAACACCTACTGTTCGATCATGTGATGTACAAATTCACACTGCAATTGTTTGACGTAACCAAGGTGTGAACCAAACGTAACTAAGTAAACATGACGTATCTAAGGCACCTACAGTTCACACCGAAGACACGCAAAATTGGGTATCACTACGCACCATGTTCGATCAAGTGACGTATTTAAGGCGCCTACTGTTCGATCACGTGACATATCTAAGGCACCTACAGTTCACAGCGAACACACGGTAAATGTCGCAAAACTATATGAAATACACACATTTGTTAATTGTACAATTTAAATGGTTGAACTAATTCAGAAACCTTCGTGGGCATGCGCAGAACAACTCACCAAGTCTTATCGCAATCGGATGAACAGTATAGGAACGCATATGACACAAACAAACAAACATTCATTTTTATATATATAGACATGTAAGACAAGTAAATTGTAAGTAACTATACAAGCACCAGTGATGATGAATAGATGCGCACATGAAACAAGCCTCTGTAATCAATATTCTGTGTCTCGATCTGAGTTGGAATACTTTTTTTAAATGGGTACCCAGTTGTTTATTTTAGTACCTGGTTTATTATCAAAGAGTGGATATCCAAGTATCTGAGTACCCATTGGCATCTTTATCGATGTTACCAATCAGCTGAATTAAACAAAGTAACCAGTCAGCTGAATTAAACAGTCAAAATTACCAATCAGCTGAATTAAACTGGCAAAGCTACCAGTCACTTGAATTAAAGAAAAAAGTCAGCTGAATTAAACAGTCAAAATTAACAATCAGCTGAATTAAACTGGCAAAGCAACCAGTCATTTAAATTAAAGTTACCAATCAGCTGAATTAAAATGGCAAAGCTACCAGTCATTTGAATTAAAGTTACCAATCAGCTGAATTAAAATGGCAAAGCTACCAGTCATTTGAATTAAAGTTACCAATCAGCTGAATTAAAATGGCAAAGCTACCAGTCATTTGAATTAAAGTTACCAATCAGCTGAATTAAAATGGCAAAGCTACCAGTCATTTGAATTAAAGTTACCAATCAGCTGAATTAAAATGGCAAAGCTACCAGTCATTTGAATTAAAGTTACCAATCAGCTGAATTAAAATGGCAAAGCTACCAGTCATTTGAATTAAAGTTACCAGTCAGCTGAATTAAAATGGCAAAGTTACCAATCAGCTGAATTAAAATGGCAAAGTTACCAGTCATTTGAATTAAAGTTACCAGTCAGCTGAATTAAACTGGCAAAGCTACCAGTCATTTGAATTAAAGAAACCAGTCAGCTGAATTAAAATGGCAAAGTTACCAGTCATTTGAATTAAAGTTACCAGTCAGCTGAATTAAAATGGCAAAGTTACCAATCAGCTGAATTAAAATGGCAAAGTTACCAATCAGCTGAATTAAAATGGCAAAGTTACCAGTCATTTGAATTAAAGTTACCAGTCAGCTGAATTAAAATGGCAAAGCTACCAGTCATTTGAATTAAAGTTACCAGTCAGCTGAATTAAAATGGCAAAGTTACCAATCAGCTGAATTAAAATGGCAAAGTTACCAGTCATTTGAATTAAAGTTACCAGTCAGCTGAATTAAACTGGCAAAGCTACCAGTCATTTGAATTAAAGTTACCAATCAGCTGAATTAAAATGGCAAAGTTACCAATCAGCTGAATTAAAATGGCAAAGTTACCAGTCATTTGAATTAAAATTACCAATCAGCTGAATTAAAATGGCAAAGCTACCAGTCATTTAAATTAAAGTTACCAATCAGCTGAATTAAAATGGCAAAGTTACCAATCAGCTGAATTAAAATGGCAAAGTTACCAGTCATTTGAATTAAAGTTACCAGTCAGCTGAAGTAAACTGGCAAAGCTACCAGTCATTTGAATTAAAGAAACCAGTCAGCTGAATTAAACTGGCAAAGCTACCAGTCATTTGAATTAAAGTTACCAATCAGCTGAATTAAAATGGCAAAGCTACCAGTCACTTGAATTAAAGAAACCAGTCAGCTGAAGTAAACTGGCAAAGCTACCAGTCATTTGAATTAAAGTTACCAGTCAGCTGAATTAAAATGGCAAAGCTACCAGTCATTTAAATTAAAGTTACCAATCAGCTGAATTAAAATGGCAAAGCTACCAGTCATTTGAATTAAAGTTACCAGTCAGCTGAATTAAAATGGCAAAGCTACCAGTCATTTGAATTAAAGTTACCAATCAGCTGAATTAAAATGGCAAAGCTACCAGTCATTTGAATTAAAGTTACCAATCAGCTGAATTAAAATGGCAAAGCTACCAGTCATTTGAATTAAAGTTACCAATCAGCTGAATTAAAATGGCAAAGTTACCAGTCATTTGAATTAAAGAAACCAGTCAGCTGAATTAAAATGGCAAAGCTACCAGTCATTTGAATTAAAGTTACCAATCAGCTGAATTAAAATGGCAAAGCTACCAGTCATTTGAATTAAAGTTACCAATCAGCTGAATTAAAATGGCAAAGCTACCAGTCACTTGAATTAAAGTTACCAGTCAGCTGAATTAAAATGGCAAAGCTACCAGTCATTTGAATTAAAGTTACCAATCAGCTGAATTAAAATGGCAAAGCTACCAGTCACTTGAATTAAAGAAACCAATCAGCTGAATTAAAATGGCAAAGTTACCAGTCATTTGAATTAAAGAAACCAGTCAGCTGAAGTAAACAAAGTCACTAGTCAGCTGAATTAAACAAATTAACCAGTCAGCTAACAAAAGTTCTAACTGTAGGTCAGTGGTGAAACAAAAGTAAATCAAATTTTAAAAGTTGCATAAATGTCTTTTCTTCAATTATTTCCAATTCAATGATCAATTATACTTCTTTACTTACCAAAGGATGATAGTGTACCTTCTTTATGGAAATGATGGCTTCTCACAAAAAGTCCACTGCATCCAAATTGGTGATCAAAGAACAACTTTTATATTGAGAAAAAAAACAACTAAAAGTTCCAATTTCCAGACCTGTTGTATCATATAATATATACATGTACTATAATATATACAAGTACTATAATATATACATGTACTATAATATATACATGTACTATAATATATACATGTACTATAATATATACTATAATCACTAAAAATTTCAACTCAGAATCATCAAGCATAATGAAATGCAAGCAGTCAAAGAATCTAGAATCTGGAATCTGTCCTAAATATGTGGAATATCTTGAATCCTATTGGTTCACACATCCACCTCCATTCAAAATTTGGCAATGTTATGTTAAGATAGATTTTCATACTAATTAGTTCAAACTTCCAAAACCTTTTTATTCTGAAAGAACAATATTACATAATGGCATAGCAACAAATTCTGAAATCTCCTTTTAGGGGAGTTATCATACAAAATTTCATCAGCAAATGACACATTTTGAAATTATACAGTATCGATTTGCGTGACATGCAGGTCACAGCGTAAGTGTTTTCATTCATCTACTGCATACCAAAGCAGAATCAATAAGACTGGATGAGGCAATGTAACACTGTTGCTATAGTTACTCTGTGTCTTCCTTGACATGACTTGTCTGATTGGTCTTTGATACTTCTTGGAAAAGTAAATGTCTATGATGAGGTAATCACATTTGCATTGATCGCCATTGAATCAATTGCTATCAAGGCCCTCAAGAGCAAACAGCCTTGTGCTCAATCTCCTGTTTTGAAATTATGTTACTTCTTAAATACTGTGTGAATCTATTTCAAACTTACTGCATAAATTGTGTCATTAATTCACGATTTGGTTGTACTCAGCTTACACACTGCATACAAAATATACTGATGGAGAAGACCAGTCTAGCTGCATCCCTGCTTTACTATCAAATAACATGGCAGTATATCAGGGTCTATATTGTTTGTTCAACTTATTAATCCTAACTACGCTGACTCGGTTCTGCTGGCATATAATGGGTTTATTCATTTTGCGACTGGTTCTAACTTGTATGCTGTCTATGTTGATACTGAATTTACCTCTACATATAACTACATTTCCCGCTGGAAATAAAGAAATCTGGCTTCTCATAATGCGATCACAGATGGGTAATGTAATACCAACCACTTCTTTAAGAAATGTGGGTATATTTATTAACATTAACAGCTAATGTAAACTTCAATGGACTTATGTTGGTTGAAATATTTTCAAGACAAAAAATGAAACATACTAAAAGGTGTCAAAATATTGGTCTAAAGCTACCCTGTTTACCAAGAATGAAATCTGGTGAAAAACTTCAGTCTCTTGCATACTAGATTCAGAAAGCTCATACTACCCACCTAGTTGTAATCATTCCATTAAGTTATAAATTCATCCCATTATTATTTTAAAGAATTCCTTTATGGATATCATGTACATGTCAACAAAACTTTAAACAAGCATCTACAGCATCTCATCTGATGGCTGAAGATTGTGGTTTCAAACCCTAGGTAAGTCAGACAAAAAAAACTTATAAAGAATGTACTGACAGCTCCCTTGCTTGGCCCTCGGCATTAAGATGTTAGCCCTTAAAGTGCTGCATTGTTTTGCAGTAAAAGGTCCCTCAGTGCTGAATTGTTTCAGGGGAGAAAAGAAGAAAACTGCACAGTCTTTAAATTGCATGTATTTCATTAAATATACACTATTGATAGACAAACCCTATATAAAAAATGATGGTGCATGTCTATACTTTAAGATTAGCATCAAGACACGTGTAGGTTTAACATATTTGCAGGTACAGGTGTAAATACAGGTAAAATGACAAGTTACAATTGTATTTCATCAGTATTTTTGTTTGTTTTTGATGGAAAAGTTCAAATATATCTACGAAATGTTATATTCTTTAGTAGTCCAAACATGCACATGTTATGTCTGTCACAATGTTATATATAAATTGTGAAAATCACAGGTAAAGGCAGGGTGACAGTTTTGCAAAAATCCACTCTATGAATGTCAGAGGTATGTTTAAACCCTCCAGTCAGCAATTAATGTTCATGAAAAACTATCACCTGTTATTTATTATAATATCATCAAACCGAGGTCCATATCTGGTGATTAAACCTCAGCAAGGGCTTTATTTTTGTTCAATCATTGGGCTGATTTTGTGTGAAGAGTCACCTTAATTGTTCTCATTGTCAGACAGGCGTAAATTGCTCGGAATAGCTTGAAATCTATCCCATACTTATTTTTTTGCTGAAGTATGCGGTTGATATCACATCATCAATAGCCCATTAGGAATCGAGAACAGACATATGTACCAAACCTATTGTTTTAATCGATGCGAAAACGTTTTAGATGCTCAGACAAGACAGGCCGCCATTTCTTCATGCAACTTTTTTCATTCAAGTCTGCCCCATGAACTCTCTGATCTGCATTACAATTTGTTTTATCTACTATCGGATGCAATAGCTCGTCATCTAAGAAAAACTCTTCAATAGTCCGTAGGTTCATTAGTCACCATCTCGACATTTAATTTTGAAATTACCAGTGAATGGGTGTTGACAGGCGCGCCATCTTTTCACGTCAAGCGAGCATGTACATCCGACTCCAGTTCCACGTAAATTACTGGCTCAAAATCATTCATGTGTATTTCCATCAATACCTCGCTTGCTCCAATAATGTCATTTTTCTCAAATTATTCAAAATCACTATTAGCATCACTATCAGAAGCAAATATTTGTTGCAAGAAATCACCTTCGTATTCAGCGTCGGCCATTTTAGCTTTGTACAAGTACCATGTGTTTAGAAGTGAGCATTTGTAAAATTACATCGTTAATAATATAGTAAAGTACTGCAGAATGCTCGTTCCGGGCCTTTTTAAACCAATCAAATATAGTTTTACAGGCATTTATGGCAAGATGAAGTTATAGAATGCGATCAGTGTTGCTCACTTCGAGCGCGACTATAGTCGCGACATGCACTACGGGACCAAAAACAACAGCGAGACTATAGTCGCAACACGCACTTTAAGGGTTAGTGCTAGGACTATTTGTCTGGTATCAGAATAATGTGACCAGGTGGGGGGGGGGAGATGATGCATTATGTCTGCGGCTAGAGGCCCCAGTGTTAGACATTATAAACTGCCACACTGCAGGCAGCTATATGACTGAAAAATTGTTTAATCTACATATAAAATCCAAATCACACATACACAAAGGCAGTATAATGATGTAGCTGTCTGCTTAAACTGCAGAAACAAGAACCAAAACCGATATCAATGTACAAACTAAAGGCGTATAGAAATATTGTGCCCTAGTTTCCGTTACTGACATTTTCAAAGGTGACAAAATAAAACAAAAATAAAAAATAGGTCAAACTTGATCCTGTTAGATATATATCTTTCCAAAAGGAGATACCGGTACACTGTATCCCATCATGTGATTCCCCACCAGTAAATGGTATTCCAACCAACCTTAAACTGCTCCATTTCCAGGACAATTTATCTTGAATTTCTTCCCAAACTCAAAAGTCTAATTTCTTAACTGAGTTGATGCATCATAATCAGGGTATACAGTAATTAATATGAACATTATTTTCAAAAGGGTGTGAGATAAAGTGAGACTTTATGCCAATTGGTCCATGGCCGATGCTGAATTAGCCCCCAGCATTCCAGGTGGTAGTTCAACTTCATGCAAAAAAAACTTTTACTGCAGCTATCAGTGAAGCTCCTGTAGGCATGATTACTGGAAACCGTTTACAAAAGAAATCCTGCATTACAACACTGATGACGGCCTCCATTTTTTCAGCACAAAATAGGCTAAGAATGGCAGCCAATATAACTGGTGGAGGACAAACCCGGGAAAACCCCAAGAAGAACCAGAAACCCACAAGAAGTTACTGGCAGGATTTTTCACATACCCTCGTTAGCCAAGCCTAAGACTTGAACCCATGCAGACACAGACAGAGGTGAGATTAAAGTGATCCAGAACAGTGAATGCTTTAGGCCACTCAGGGCCCTGTAATATATGTCTTTGCTTAAGGAGATAGCTATATCATGTCACAATGAAGGCTTTTAATGTGCTGAAAAAATGGTCTGCCTTTTGTACAGCAAGTTTACGTTCCTGAATGAAACAAGCTGCTTGAACAATCACTATATCTATATCCTTCTTTATGTTGTTGTGTACTCAACTGACAATAAGGAAACTTGACCTGCATGTCTTGCAAAATGCTATATATAGCCAGGCATGAAAACTTTTGGCCATATGAAGCTTGGAAAGAAGTTTTATTCTTTTTTACTTTCCAATTTCATCCAAATCTTCCATTCTTTAAGACAATGTAGAATACATCCATGAAAACGAAGGATTCGACTCTCCTACAACTTTAATGTGATTTTAAATAACTTCCAATCACTCTCTAAGTACATGTAGTTTCAAATTGTTCTTGTTTAAAGAAAACAAAATTAGAGCAAATACAAAATGCAGATTCTGGGAGTCTCCCACACACAAAAAAAGAGGGATGGATGGTCTAGTGTACCTTCATGTACAAGAAAAACAATTTTAACAGCTGGCAAACCATCACCATTTGTGAAATGAATAGACAAATTCAAATTTGCAGGCTTCTAAAATGCATACAAGTTTGGAAGTTCGGTGTTTATTCCAATACGGTCAAAGTGTTGAAAAGAAGAGACATCCATATTTGCAGTTTGAGGATTTACAAAGCAATGTATATGATTATGAAATTATGTCAGACGAACTTGCCAATTCTATGATATATTCTTTACGGGTGAATTTAAAAGGAGAAAACTACTATGTATTTCGTTAATGTCACTCTGATGTTATTATGAACAAAAAAGTCCAATATTCTAATATTTCTGAAGGCCACTGAAATTTAGTTTGGGAAAGTGCATTTTGGAAGTTCACTGGCCCACTGCATTCTTTACATTGATGGTATGATACATTCAATTGATGGGGGTAGGGGAAACAGAGTTAGATAAGCATAAGAAAACAAAATATGAAATAGACCTAAATATTGAAATATAAGTTTTAAGAGCATATTTTCTATTTGTAATTCGAAATAATAGTTCACCTTTGAATCCATGTGTACATTTCATTATACCACAGCTCAAAATATACAATAATAATACTAAATTCATATGTAGATTAACTTTCAATTCACTATGAAAAATCAACTGCTTGCATCAGACACAATGACCCATCTTGTAATGGAAAAAGCCAGCATTTAACTCTTTCAGCCCCAAGAAACTTATCAGTAACACTGTTACTGTGCCCCAGCCACACACTAAGACTAGCTGCTTGTGCCCCAGAGTGTTTTACCTGTTTGGAAAATTCGGTAGAAATCATGCACATGCCTTCACATTTCCTTTAATTTCTCTTCTTGTATCCAATATTAATCCATGATAATTTCACCAATTAATCCAAATTAATTTGTCTACACAGTGATGTATTTTTCTTTCTATTTTTACAAGTCTTTCACAATTTCTTTATACTTTTTCTACAAAATTATGTGCTACATTTTTAGGAATATTACATCATCAGCACTTAATTCCATTAAAATAAATCAGGAAAATTTAATATGTGATATGGTTTGAAACAATTTGTACATACATTACTTGGCAATGTTCACATCCAGTTTTTGATTAAGATAGAACTTTGTTCAATAAATACATTTTATTTCCCCTGTAAGTGCCTCGGGATCTCATGAGATGGAATTGGTCACGTGATGAGTCAGTGAATGGTCCAGCATCAAGGAGTCAGTACATATGGTTTTCTAGAGTTTTAATTTGGCGATTCCAGTAATTTACGTCTGAATTTTCGTGCAAATTTGAATTGACAGAAACTTCCTCTACCTTTCTCCAGGCCTTATACAGTCATAACTGTACCATACTTCATTGTTTCATCGTTTTTGAGTGTCATATTTTGCACAAAGGCGGAATCGGGACGAAGACAAAGGTATCCTGTCAATACAGGGAATGGCCAAGCAGCGTTTAGCTGATAAGGCCAAAGATTTCTCCATCAGGGATGCAACAAAATGCAATGATTCACAAGAGGGAACAACTATGCAAAATGATAGCCCTGTTGTGGCGTCAAAATCTAGGAGAAATCCAGCATCTACAGATAAGGGGATTACGCCATTAAAGACAATGAGTTCATCACGTGACTGTGAAATCTCGCAAGAGTCGGTGACAGCAAACGTGACATCCGCACAACAATGGCAGCCCCCAGATGACAGTCTTATTGAACGACAAGCGACCCACAATCAAGCCATGTGGGACCGACAGCTTGAATTATTGACAAATTTGTCAGCTACGGTAACAACTTTGAAGTCACAAGTTGACAGTCTTAGCAAAAAACCAATGGCTGATGTGCCGAGACTTAATGGACCGGCACAAAAACGTGTATGCACGGAAACAGTTCAGCATAACGAGGGAAGTGATTTTTCCAACATCGGGGCGGAAAGTGAGGAAGATGTCGATAACTTCGAGCATGGCCTTCAAAACTTGGTAACATCACCACCAAATTTACCATCAGAAACTGAAGGAAATGACATCCTTAAAGAGCTCTCTGACTTTTATGAAGTGCACGAACGTTGTGGGCTGCCCATTCATGAGAGCTTGGCTAAAGTCGTTAATGCAGGATTCCGGTCCCAAATAGCCCAGGATAAATTTAAGGACTTGAGCGAAAAACATTTAAGGCCACAAAATTGCCAAAATTTAAGTGTGCCTAAAGTAAATCCTGAAATTTGGGCAAAAATGAACAAAAGTACAAAACAAATGGATGCTAAGCTCCAAAAGTTCCAAGGAACTATTGCCAAAGCTAGTGTTCCCCTTCTCCGACTTATGGATGCATTACTACAAAATAAATTAGATGGTACACCTGCAAATGTAAATAAATTACTCGCAGATGCTGGTGATGTATTGCGGATGCTTTCTTCTGCGTTTTGTGACATGTCTCATAAACGGAAAGAACTGATCAAACCAGATCTGCATTTCGGTTATCAATCTCTCTGTTCAATCCAAAATAAGGTAACTGACCTCCTCTTTGGAGATGACCTGTCTACAAAAGTTAAAAATATTGCAGATGCTCAGCAGATGGGGAACAAAGTGTCAGGAAAATTTTCTGCTTCAAACACTGGGAGATATGGCAATTATAAAGGTGCTCAAGCAGGACCCAAGTCTTTTTTTATTGAAGATGGGGGCCAGGTCCCAGCCCTATCAACGGCAACCATACTAACGGGGATCACAGAACCTCAAAACGAGGAGAACTTACAACCCCCGTCAAGATTTGTGAACAGGGGCAGTGTTGCATCTTCCACAAAAACTGTAAGTAGCAGTTTTCCCATTCATGACAGCAGTTTCTTTGCCAGCCTTGTATAATACACCAGAAAATTTTGTTGCTGGTAAAGTTAGTTGGCGTGCTAAAAAATGGCAGCAGCTAACATCTGATGCATGGATTTTATCTAATCTGAATGGTTATAGACTTGAACTTGATAGCAGCCCAGTCCAAACTTGTATCCCAAAGCTGAGAAACTTCTCTAACAAAGAAACCACAGTAATTACAACTGAAATTGATAAACTGCTGAAAAAGGGAGTGGTCGAGAGAATAAACTTTGCTGGTGTAAAGTACTTGTCTAACATATTCACTAGAGAAAAGCATGATGGGAGCATCTGGGTTATTCTCAACCTGCGTGCTTTCAATGCACATGTGGTACATCACCATTTTAAAATGGAGACATTAAAAACAGCACTGACCATGGTTCGCAAAGATTCTTATTTTGCTTCTATTGACCTAAAAGATGCATATTACTCTCTTCCAGTTCACACTGCTTTTCGCAAATATTTATGCTTTCACTGGAAAGGACAATTTTATCAGTACACCTGTTTACCAAATGGACTGGCATCTGCACCACGAGTATACACCAAAATGATGAAGCCTGTTTTTTTCTTCCTTACGTAAGATGGGTTATCTCAATGTTGGCTATTTGGATGATAGTCTTCTTCAAGGTTCAACATACTTAGTGTCAAAACAATGTGTACCATAATTATTATTGGATGATTTAGGATTTACAATACACCCAACTAAATCCATTTTGCAACCTACACAAACTATCAGCTTTGTGGGATTTCTCATTAATTCAGTAGATATGACAGTTAGATTGACAGAGGGAAAGGCACAGGCATTGATTGAGTTTTGTGAAACAGTGTTGAAGAGGAAACATTTGACTATTGGTGAATTAGCAAAATTAATAGGCACAGTGGTTGCTAGTGAGCCTGGCTTAGAATATGCCCCTCTCTACTACAAACCTTTGGAAAGGGAGAAAGACAAATTACTTAAAATGCATAAGGGCAATTATGATGCATCAATTTCTCTCTCCAGCAGTGCTAAAGATACAATTAAATGGTGGATCCAAAATGTTAAAATCAGTTTTAAACCTATCTGCAGAGGTAACCCAGAAATTATTATCAAAAGTGACAGTTCTCTTATAGGATGGGGAGGGGTAAATGAGACAGATGATGTTAAAACTGGGGGTGGCTGGAGTAGTACTGAAAAAATGAGCCACATCAATGTTTTGGAATTGCAGGCTTGCTTCCTGATATTAAAGTCTCTTTGTAGCTACAAATATAATGTACACATTAGGATCTTCATGGATAATACTGTAGCTGTTGCCTACATTAACAAAATGGGAGGTAGGAAGAGATTACTCAATCAAATGGCCCGTGATATTTGGTTCTGGTGTATAGAAAGACAGATTTGGTTGAGTGCTTGCCATCTTCCTGGGAAGAATAATGTAGTAGCAGATCAACTATCTAGGAAATTCAATGATGATGCAGAGTGGATGTTAAACAAAGCAATCTTTAACAAAATTCATGCAATATTTGGACAGTTTGATATTGATATATTTGCCTCTAGACAATCATCAGATTCATAAAATGTGTCATATAGACCAGACCCACATGCATGGGCCATTGATGCTTTCTCTATGACGTGGTCAAACTTAATTTTATATATATGTTCCCACCTTTCAGCCTGGTGGGACGTGTTCTTCAGAAGATAGTAGACGACTGTGCAGAAGTGGTACTTGTAGCACCATTGTGGACAACACAGCCCTGGTTTCCCTGCCTTTTGTGACAAATTGTTCATCAATCATACATTCTTCCCCAGACTCGCTTTCTGTTAACCTTGCCTCAGGATCCACTCAAGGAACATCAACTGTGGAAAACCCGGCTAGCTGTGTTTCGCTTATCAGGAAAGCCTTGTTCCGTAAAGGCATATCAGGACAAGCTGCCAGTGTTATACTCGAATCATGGAGAGAATCAACAAGGAAACAATATTGGACACATCTCCAGAAATGGTTGCATTTTTCGGTTGGGAAACATATTGATCCCCTTGATCCACCTGTAAATTTGGTCCTGGCTTTCCTGACAGAACTGTTTGATTCTGGTTTAGGTTACAGTTCCATAAACACTGCCAGATCTGCTATATCTAGTTTAGTTAAATTGAGTAGTAATGTTGACCTTGGTAATAATGTGCTCATAAATAGATTTTTGAGAGGAGTTTTTAGGCCATGTTTGCCAAGATATGGTATAACCTGGGACGTGAGAACTGTTCTTCATCTGGAAAAATTGTTTCCCTTGAGGAAAATTTCTTTGAAACAGGTGACTCAGAAACTAGTGATTCTGTTGGCCTTTAGTGGCCAGTGATGCCAAACTTTGCATGTCATAAATATTGATGATATTACTATTTTTTCTGATAGAGTTGTTGTCAGAATTAGGGACCTTTTGAAGCAAAGTAAACCTAGTCAACATCTATCACAATTGACTTTTTCTGCATATCATGATAAACAACTACCGTATTTTCCGCCCTATAAGTCGCTCCGGGGTATAAGTCGCGGGAGGGGGAAATCCAGATAATTTTGGAAAATTCAACAGATAAGTCGCTCCTGCGTATAGGTCGCTCCTGCGCACTTACCGTAATCACGGTTTTGATACTGCCGGCCATTGCATACGACTTAGTAATTCCAACAACGTGTAAGTATATTCTTGTTTGAAATTTTAAAAATAGAAATATAAGCAAATAAGATTTATAAATAATGTTTATTAAGTAAATAATAGCGCCACTGCACGATTTCCTATTTCTTTCGCAATTGCTACGACGTTTAACTTAAATTCTGCATCATAACTTTTTCGCGTGGTAGTTATTGGTGCCATGATTAAACTGTATTGACTTACGCTAACATAACAATTTTAAATCATACAACGTTATTGTGAAACTATCTTTTTTTAATGCTCCATGGTATGAACGGTCCGTATTTATATACCGGTCAATTCCACAACCCGAGCGAACTTCAAAGGCACTTTATAAAACAAATGAAGTTGTTCGCCAGCCTTCCAGTTTTTTTTATTAATTACTTTGAAGTTCTCTCAATGAAGCCAGTCTCGGTATTCCGGTCAATTTCCACAACCCGAGCAAACTTCAAAGGCACTTTATAAAACAATTGAAGTTGTCCGCCAGCCTTCAAGTTTTTTTTATTAATTACTTTGAAGTTCTCTCAATGAAGCCAGTCTCGGTATTCCGGTCAATTTCCACAACCCGAGCGAACTTCAAAGGCACTTTATAAAACAATTGAAGTTGTCCGCCAGTCTTCCAGTTTTTTTTTTATTAATTACTTTGAAGTTCTCTCAATGAAGCCAGTCTCGGTATTCCGGTCAATTCCACACCCAGAGCGAACTTCAAAGGCATTTTATACGACAACTGAAATTGTTCGCCAGCCTTCCAGTTATTTTTATTAATTACTTTGGAGTTCTCTCAATGAAGCCAGTCTCGGGTTAATCCAGAGTTTTTATTTTATAAACTATTGAAGTAAATTATGAAGCGCTACCGGTACATTTAAATACATATATTGTAGCGACATCTGACCAACACTTTGCTTGAAGCACATGGTGAATAATAAAAGGAAAACAATGGCAATCGTAATTTCAATATTTTTTTTAATTAATAACAACAAATTTTAACACATATATATTATAACTAAATAATATTTGATTATTTCATTTGATATTCTTGTAGTCTAATACTTACGTGTATGTAAGTTTCGAGCAATTGGCTTGCCGGTATACCGTAGATGCATTCGCTATAACACAGCATCACTGCGCATCAGTCATATCGGTCATTAAAAAAATTTATTTATCGTATAAGTCGCTCCTGCGTTTAAGTCGCACACGTCATTTGAAAGAAAAAAAACGAAAAAAAGTAGCGACTTATACCCCGGAAAATACGGTATGTATAGTTGAAACCTTACAAGAATACATCAGTAGAACTTCTTCTCCTCGAGGAAATGAGAAAAAATTATTGATAACCACACAATCTCCTTTTAGAGCTGTTGCTAAAAGCACCATAGCTAGATGGATCAAGACTGTTATGAAGGAGGCAGGGATTGATACATCCATTTTTGGGGCCCACAGCACTAGAGCTGCATCGAGCACTGCTGCAGCTAAAATGAAACTGTCTTTGCATACTATTATTAAGACTGTAGGATGGAGTAATGATTGCACTTTCCGCAAGTTCTATCATAAACCTGTATCGGATAGCTTAGATTTCAGTAGTGCTGTGCTTGGGAAGTCCCAGCTATAAAAATTTTGATATAGTCTCAGATGCTTATATCTTGTTCATTATAGTTTTCCTAGTATCACAAATAAACACTTTACTTTATTTTTTCTTCATTGTCATGCTTGGATGCATAACTCTGAAATCTCATGAGATCCCGAGGCACTTACAGGGGAAATAAAATTTCACAATTAAACAAGACTTACCAAAGTCGCAGTTTGATTGGGATTTTATGAACCTATGAGTGCCTGAGGGATCACATGCCCACCCAAATGCATCTTAATTAGCTTGCATATCCCACCCTACTGTTGTTCTCTGCGGCATCCAAGCTGATCATGCTCTAAAGACTGACTCATCACATGACCAATTCCATCTCATGTGATCCCTCAGGCACTTACAGGTTCATAAAATCCCAATCAAACTGCGACTTTGGTAAGTCTTGTTTAATTGTGAAATTTTGCAGGTTGGATACTACGTTTGTTTGGTGATACCAAATGCATTTTTAGGCATATGGATTGGTTTCATTTGCGATGTCCGTGTACAGTTTCTCCAGAAATAATAAGTGAAAAAAGATAGATTTCTCTTTTTTCCTTGTCTATTGGTCATTGTACCGTATTTTCCGGCCTATGGGTCGATGCGGAGTATAAGTCGAATTGACGAATTTTGTAAATTTTCCATCCTTCGTCCATATATAAGTCGATTCGGAGTATAAGACGAGGCCAGGTCAATAACTTGGCTATGTATTTTATACTACCGGTAGTAACTTCCGGTTGCATGAATATTGGTGGTATCGTCATATAATATTCCATATTACCGGCAATATCCATTGCAACAAGAGCTATGATCATTCCTTCCAGTTGAAAGTTTAAACCTACGGTAATTTATTTGAGAAATTTTGTCAAATACAATTACGGTACTTTATTCAGAGAACCATGCATTGGTACATACACGTGTCTAATTTATATATACATGTATAATCTATTGCATGAAAAGATTATCAACACCGTGTACTCACCAGCGAATCTTGTAACATACATTGAATCCATAATACAAATATTTCCATCGAAAATATCCACACACGGATGTAAAATATTCAATAATTTTGTCACAGATCATTATGTGACTGAATTCAATGAAAAGAAAATAACAACAATTACGTAACGGATGTACGTAATGAATGATGAAATAGTACATGTCCGTAGATTAAATAATGGAAGCTAAAGCACATTTTCCCACACAAGCTGCTAGTCAAAGTTCTTTGAACTTGCCGCCCAGCTATTGCGTCATGTTCTTTTGATGTACTCTAATACGCGGCACGTTGTGTCAAAACATAGTCTTCTAATTTATCCTCAATATTACTCCATCTTGCTTTGCAGCCACGATTTGCTTTCTTTGTTTTTTTTGTAGCGCATAATGCAACCTTAGCTTTACGCCAATCCCGGACACATTTTTCACTTACACCATATTTCCTGTGAGCAGCCATATTCCCACCATTCTCTTCAGCGAACTTTACAACTTCCAGCTTAAAAGCCACCGTGTAAGACTTGCGTGATTTTACGGGAGGCATTGTGAGAGAAGTTGTATGATTTGTAAGGGGATATTTATATGAATGATTATGACTGAAAAGATTGATCAAAATATACCGAACTCATTAAAATGTGCCCGTACTAAAGCAATGAAAACAATGCCCATGGCTAAATTCATTATTTACATCGAGAGAAGGGAGTGGGCATCATTTCCTGTTGTACTTAATCCCATTGATATTAAACACGAGTAGCGTAATTGATGCGGATTAATGATAAAGAACAATGGGGTACTGGCAATATGGTAACTAGTATCGGTAGCTAAAGCCAATATCAAGATCGAAACAATTGAGGCAACTGGCTTTGATTGTTGTTGGAAACCAAATACCAATTTATCAACAACCGATATAATCAAAGAGAGACACCGAAATGTCAGCTGGTTAAAAATGAATATAGGTGAAGTATTGACATTACAATTTGCTTTAAACTGAATTGCGAAACTAAAAATCATGGATCACTGATGATCTATGAGTACTGGTAGTCCATCTATATATCTGATTTTAGTGTAGTTTAAACCTACGGTAATTTATTTGAGAAACTTTGTCAAATACAATTAGAAACATATGATTTGGGGGATTCAGTAGAATGCATGATCTACATTATTTTATAAATAATCATAGAACACTCGAGTTAATATGGATTACATCCCCTTGTAGGATCAATTGGATCAATAAAAAAAGCTATGCCGGTAATTGCTCACGTGTGTCCAACATTATACTGGAAAATCAAATATTAATGGACCAGTTATTTCATATCTTTTTTTTTTAAGGAACAAACAATATGCTTTGAATTAGTACAGTAAACTATAGAGTATAGACCGTAAGTGTGCTATGCGGCCCGGTGAAGTTTTTACCGGTAATTGTTTTCTTTTATTTTATGTTTGAGAAATAAGAAAGAACACGCAGAATGCAAAATAAATAATGACAAAACTTACAAATATAAATGCAGTCATATTATTTTATGACAATTTATTGACATAGTAATTTAACATGAATTTGTACTTCTATGTGACCTGTTTTCGATTATGCCGATTATAGAGCAATATCAATAAAATACCGGATACTGTAATCCATATATAAGTCAATGCAATTTCAATGACAAAATCCATATATAAGTCGATTCGGAGTATAAGACGAAGACTGAACTTTCAAGTCAAAAAGTCTCGACTTATAGGCCGGAAAATACGGTATGTTGTAGGTCCAGGATTCATTCCACTAAAATAATTGATTTGGATAGACAGAAGATGATCGTTCCAATCTGCTAGATCAGCAGAAACTCTTTCATTTTTGATATCAGCATCTGCTTTTTCTGACTATTCAATCTCAAGAATCTTCAATGTCCCATTCGAAATCTCATAAATTATCCAACTGTCAAACATATCTCTCCTCTAATTACTCAATATTTTCGAGATCAAAGCCGAGAAACTCCTCATTCTCGCCCTCACCATAGCTGCCAACCCCCGAATGCAAAAATACTGATTACTTGTGACAAAAATACTGATTTTCAGGAACAAATACTGATTTTCAAATGTCAATGCATATGTATCTATTTACAACATATACAACCATCAGTAAAGTTGGACAGTGCCTTACATAATTATTTAATGTCAAAGATGCACATGTTGCACATTTGTACCTTCTGGAGTTGCACCATATTCCATATGGGTGCCCATTCAAAAGGTGCAGGACACTCAAACAGAAGCTATTTATAGGAGCCCTTTCCACGCCAGGTTTATTTTTTAATCATTGATTCCAATGTACCAACTTTCACTGATTATCTCAGTTCTGAGATTTTCTTATTGAAATGTTTTTGTTCAAGCATAAGAATTATCTTTTGCGATTTTAATGTCTGAAAAAATGTGTGCAAAATAAATTGCCAACAACACTAGTAGCTAAGAAAGGAAGGTTTATTTCTAAAAGAAATTTAAAAATCAAATTTCAATTGATGTACATTAAGGTTTTCTTTGTCATTTATATACGTCGCAAGTTCAGGCTGAGTTGTGTGGGATGAAGCAGGAAGCTGATGTTCGTTAGCTTTTATGTGCTCTTGCAATTTCATGGGCGCCTCCGTGCCCAAAAGCGAAATCACGTTACACAATTTACAAAACGTCAATTTTTCTCCTTTACTATATGGTTTCACAAATATATACAAGCCGGCATAAATATCCTTCCAGTTGTCTCCTATTTCTCCTGGAGAAAATTCTGAATATTCTGCCTTCCAATTTATCATGATTAGAAGCTGAATATTACGATGACTAGATATAGCAACAACGGTAACTATTGCGAAATCCAATATGGCATATAAAGACAGGCCTGGCAGTGTCGATTTCGAATGAACCAATCGTATTGTAGAACTGTAATCATAGATACATGTGATATATTCTGTCAAAATAGAATCGAGAGTGCGTTCTAAACTGACAATTCCAAATTTTTTATTAAAAAACGTAATTTTTGCACCAAAAAACGTACACCCGTATTCAGGTTCAAAATACGGGACAAATACGGAAAAAACGGGACAGTTGGCAGCTATGACTCACCGCCATCAAAACCACTCGTGCTTCCGTCATCATTTTATGACTTTTTAAAGAAAAAAACGTGTATTGAAACGGATCCCAAGTAGTAATCCTTGGTTTACGAACATTTAAAGTTTGCCTAAACGAATGTAAATTCATTTTTGATTGGCTACAAGTGGGTCTGATGCTAGAAAAAGCCCCATTTGTAACCAATCAGAGACTTTCTCTCGACCATACATTTGGACCGCAGAGCAGCGGTACCGGCCATTGAATGCAGTCGAAAAACTTCACGAAAAGGCAGTATCAGCCATTGAATGCAGAAACTGGATTACGCGTAAAGGCGGCATCAGGGCCGAATGAGTTAAATTAGAAAAACATCTGAAATAATGAAATATTTTTTACTTTATTACAATATGCATAAAATAGTCTTTGCTGTGCTGATATACCATTAAACATGCATGTACAAGTATACTGAAATAATTGAAATAATACAAGTATGGCAGGTATCAAAATCCCTTAGCAAGTACATTAATGGTCATTTAATCCCCCCCCCCAATCACTAATGTCAGACATTCAATCTATGTTATCCCAAGTTTAGTTCTTGCTTCATTGAAGGCTATCAGGAATTTGCTGGAGTAAATATAACTGATCTCTACAGAGTCAGAAATGAACACACACACACACCTTGATGTCAAACCCACCTTTCTTAGAAATGCAAAATCCTGATGTTACAAAACTTTTCCAAGAACGAAAACAATCCTTATATTTTCTCTACACATCAATTTCTGTCATTTCCCTTGTCATATTAGGTGTTATTCTTTTCATCTTTATTACACTTCCAATCTGTCTTTATTACCAGTGAGGGACAAATGCTATTGCCACACTGGCTGAGGTATCACAAATGTCAATATTACTAATACTATCCATATGTACTGAGATGATACCCAAAGCGTAGTAAGTATTATATATTGTTACGTGCTTAGGCTCGAATAAGCAGCAACATAGAAAGAAGTGAAAATAACAAGCTTGCAAAAATTTAACAAACAATTTATGAAGTACATATATTTTCATAAAAGAAAATATTTAAACTTAAGGTTTTAGAGAATCAAGTCCAAAAATTTATCCAAAAAGAATTCACAATATAATCCACTAGTGGAATTGCAAGAGTCCTGATAATAAAATGTCCTAATAGTTCCCGGTTCGAATCTTGACGATGTAATCCAATATGGACGACGATGTCACATGATGAAGTCAGTTTTAGTTTTATAATAATCCAAATGAGCACAAGTAATTTCTAGATAAATAACACAATAAATTCCTCTTGATCCCAAATGAATTGAAATGATTTACACTCAATAAAACACATCTTTGTATTCCAAAGCCCAGACTAACTACTGAACAACACAACTATATACTGATTCTCTCGTAAACAGAAAGGGGTCATGTAATTTTCTAGAAGGTCATACAACGAACCCATGCTTGCAAAGTCACGTATACCTGTCACAGAATTAGGCGAAAATTGAACTGATTTTTGTTCTTCTTGAATTGCAAACGAAACTCACCATTTTCTTGATTTCGTCGTACACGCATTACCTGGGGTGATTAAGTGGTTTTCTCCAAGGTAAGTGGCGTGTAACGATTTGCATGTGCCAGTTTGTTATTTACATGAAATCCGAAATACTCGTTTCACGTGGTGCACGGCAAGCTCGATGTGATTTATGTTCACCTATAGAGAGTATATAAGGCGAGATATTTCTCATAATAATTACGGGAACCAAAATATCTAATCGAAGGATAGATAAGCTCGTCTTGCAATCTCCAGCCAAAGGGGTGAGTGTTAAATTTACATTTTCGTTTTATTGTGAATTTTATTCAGATTATCATTTCGTATAATGATGCTTTTATTGCAATTAAACGTGGAATATTTGGAATTACTAGTCACTATTAGATTTTAAATGCAATATCGTAATCTACGGCTTAGATTATTTTTGAGACAACTATTATTAGTCTGGTTTTGTTTATTGTAGCTGTTACCGTGTTTCTGATACTGTAGCTGACAATCGCTGTTACCATAGATCTGATAATCGCTGATACCGTAGATGTCAATGTTTCTGATACCGTAGATCTGATACCGTAGATCTGATACCGTAGATGTCAATGTTTCTGATACCGTAGCTGCTAACGTAGTTGATACCATTTCTGATACCGTAGCTGTTAACACATCTGATACCATCTTTTGATAAACGTCTTTGATATCGTCTGATTTGTTGTGGGACATCTATTATTTGTTCCGGAACATCTCTGTATAAATATCTGAATGTGATTGTGCCGTTAATTTGTGCAAACGGAATTGAAGTATCTGTCTGTGTGTCGAACTGTCTGTTCATCAACATCTGTGTAACGTGTAAATATCCGGAAAGCTAGAAGTCCGAGTGTCGGAGCTGTCTGAGTTGTAAAACATCCGGGTCGACATCTAGGGTAGTGAGGAACCGTTGGTTCTGGTAGATGTTGTATGTTGTCTGAACGTATAACTGTGGTGGATCCGTGAAGGGAAACGTCCGATAATAGTATTGGTCAACCCTAGGTTTTCGGGGAAACTGGGAGACGATTCAACTGTTGCTGAATCGTGCAGATATACGGGGTCGAGACACATGTGTATTGAAATTGTAATACAATTTAATACATTGTTGTATTTGCATGCTTATGTCAGATCACAACAATATTTCAAGTGATCGCATAGATATCAATAAAAGCTAGCAACTTGATTGAATACAAGTATATGGTCGTGCTAGTTATCGCAATCCATCATGCGATAGTATAGTTTGTCGTTTGTGTTCATTTTTCGTAATTTATACTTGCATTAATTTAACTTTCGTAAAGGATCCTTGGATCTGTGTATAGTCCAAGAGATCCCTTTACATCTGAGATTCCTTTTGTATTAATATTTAATTTGTTCATGTATTGTGAATGGTTGTGAGTGTAATTGTGGGTTGAGTGCATGAATTATTGTGTTGTTACATCTGTATTTTTTTCATTTATAATTTATTACATAAATTTATATTTTCTTTCACAAATTGTGTTTGTATTGTTCATTTAATTCACCCTCCTCTCGGTAACAATTCTGTTACAATACCGTATGATCTAGAAAGATGTCCTTGGAATCAACCAATCATTTTAAAACCTTGTTTACAACTCTGATACCAGGTCAGAAATGAGGTCAACACCTGGTGTTTATTCGTAAAGTATATAGGTCATCCATTTCTAGAAAATCTCTCCCAACTAACGAATTTTATAACCCAAAATGTCAAATTTTAATCTGACAAACAAAATTAAATGATTTAAATCAAATATACGTAACAATATAAAAACACAATTCCAACAAAAACAAATGAATACATCATAAAAATATTAGTATTGTATACAAAAACGCAAAAAATTAAAACAAAAACGAACAAATAAGTCGTACAAATAAATATATATCTTAAACGTTTGGTCCAACTGAAACAACAATGATTGTAGCTATCATCAAATGATGATCCGGCATATCAGGGTCTATTTTACTGCACTGTACTTTATCAATTAGTACATTTTGCAGCGGCTGTTCTGGGTCTATGCAGTTTGCAGCTGGAACATACTGAAGAAGAGTATTTCATGCCAAAAAAGAAAATCTATAAACCAAACATCACTTTCTAAGAAAATCAGCATTCTATTGTATGTAGTATATCAAGGTCTTATTACTTAGGAAAATACATATAGCTAGTTATGAGCCAGCCATGTGCCATGCCTTATCTGTCAAGAAAAATAGCACTTTACAGCTTTCCTCTTCTCTAGGTCCCATCTACACATCTATTATTTTTCATTTATGAATCATTCTCAAGTAAATTTTCTTGACCACAAAATCAAACACAAAGAATAATTCAAAAATTATACATTATGTTATTAAGAGCATGCATTACTATTTTTGGTTAAAAAAAAAAACATAAATGAGATGGATTCTGAAATATGTTAAATCTTAACAACATTACAGTTACTAGCTATAGTTGATAAAGAACATGGAATCATATCTAGTATAAATCTAAGTAGGCGTAAATATCAGCCAAACTATTAAAGCATTGTAAGATAACAAGGTGTCAACATCTTCACTAGTCAAAGTTCTGATATGTTAACCCTATCTACACCTTGGCAGATCAAGCAGACATTTCTGTGCTTTGAGTGAATTTCATTGGATCCAGAAGCAAAGCACCACAGCTTTAAATTGTTAAAATTTCAACACTGTTTCTACATGAATGGGGCTAGTAAAGCACAACTTGAAGTGACCCATAAAAAAAGCAATTTTCCACTGCATCTGTGTTGTACAAATACCCTTCACTCAAATGCACCTGTAATGGCTTCTCTTTGGTATGTAGTCATACGTTTCAATATGACTTCATGCTACAATGTCTGCAGTGTTGAAGTTTATAGTGATGTCTAGTAATGGGGAACTATGCTGCAGACATGTAGTATGATACAACACTAGGTCACATTATCTTGACACCAGCAAACCAGTCCTAACACTAAATTTGTAATGCTGAGTGAAAGGCAAGGCAGGTGTAAGTACGATTTGTATGACTTCTGTATGGTTTTGCTAGGGTTCGAACCCACGACCTACCACATTTGTATAGTTATTTAGTAATGTAAAGTTTTTGTAAATATGATCATGAATTTTTTTTCTTGCAAAGCTTTTGCAAAGGGTACCAAGACTTAGAAAAACCATTCTCTTTGAGGAAACAATTGATGGAATTAAAATGTCCCCAAATTCAAAGAGTATTAAAAGAGTTTTTAAAAACAAATTAATAATTAAATTTTTAATTAATTAAAAAATATCCCAAACAGTCAGGTAACAACAGCAGTTCAACAGTCAAATGTCAAAAGAAAGAGTTTGTTGCTGCATCCAAAATTCTAGTTACTTCCTACATAATGACTTTGAATTATATATCTTACCTTTGATCTATCAAAGGCTGGCAATAATGATTAGTTCAATTGATCATATCCCTTATTTCTTAAGACTGGATAATCTATACAAGAAACACAAGCTCAAACTTCAAAAGAACTGTGTCACATTTCTTACACAGATTGTGCTTTGTTATTAAAGTCATGGACCTTTCACAAATACAAAGATAAACAAAGATCTTATATGAAAATCTATTCTCCACCTACATTAAAACTGCATAATAAATATGAAATAATTATGAAATGGAAAGTATTACTTATAGGAGAGCTCCAACACAGAAAAAAAACAAACATGTGAAGCAATATAGAAATTATGCCCATATTCTGTTGGATCCAGTCATATAAACTATATTTTCTTTTATATACATGTTTATATTATACGAGTAATTACATTTTCAAGCTTATGTATTACCGAAAAATATTTCTATTAAAATTCTGAGATACCTACACTTTCTAAAACTTTCATAAGAAACAAGTTCTAAAGCAGAATAAAGACAGTTCCTGAATGACATCATTGACTGCCATATTTGTGGCTAGCTGGCAGATTTTATGATTATTCTTGTATGAACAGTGCTTCAGAGTGAACACAAGAATGCAGCATAAAATATGGGTGATTGATTTCTATGATGAGGGTAATCATGAAAGTACATCCTTCAAAAATTATATATAGCTATTAGAATGCAAATTGTAGGTCGCAGTGACCTTGTATGGCAAAAGTATGGTTCTGATAGAGATGCACATGTGAACAGTACATTTATCAAGTTTGATGACTAGCCAGCCTGAGAAATAAGACTTAGAATATAAAATTTACCCCTAGTCAGAGAAGCAAATATAAAACTTACCCCTAGTCAGAGAAGCAAATATAAAACTTACCCCTAGTCAGAGAAGCAAATATAAAATTAACCCCATGTGAGATAAGCAAAAATAAAATTTACTCCTAATGAGAGAAGCCAACATAAAATTTAAAACTGACAACTATGCATAAAGTTAAAAAAGCATGAAGGTCTTAAATGACTACATCAAGTTAAAATAGCATGGTGTTAAATGACTACATCAAGTTAAAATAGCATGGTGTTAAATGACTACATCAAGTTAAAATAGCATGGTGTTAAATGACTACATCAAGTTAAAATAGCATGGTGGTAAATGACTACATCAAGTTAAAATAGCATGAAGGTGTTAAATGACTACATCAAGTAAAAATAGTATGCTGGTGTTCACTGACTACTATGCATTAAGTTGAAATATAAATTTTCCCTTACTCATAAATACCATGGAGTTTGAAATAAATTTTCACACTGCCCTCATCAGCAGATCATGTTACATACAATGGTTATGTCACAGAATTAGGAAAAAAAATTAACTTTGTCATGCCTGAGAAATATTTGACTATTTTTGTTGTGCATGCGTACAACGCTATCAAGGGTGAACAGATGTTTTTCCAGACAAGCGATGGTACCAACATATGTATCGCCATAAACTACCTGTGGCTACGGACATTATAATCATGATATGCACAGGTATTTTACCCTGAATATTACTCACGGTCCTATGAATTTAAGCAAGATTAATGTATAACCGACACTGGTCGCTTTGGATCTGTTGAGGAGAGCACACATGGTATTTCTATAGTATAAACTACGTATTATTTCTATGAAGTAAATATCTTTATCAACAATTATATCAGATTTTTATTCTGAATATATGTGATGACTTATGATGACAACAGTCTGACAGGGTCTCCAAATATTGGTGCATATTGTGTGCACATTGCATTGTAACATGTGTGAAAACAATCCATTTCACTTGCATCTTTTACTTTCCTTTTCCAGTTTTTGTCCTCAGAGTTTATAACCTTGGTCTGATTAGCAAAGATAGAATGTCCCATACTGTTACACTGTGCACATGTTACATAATTTTCACGAAACTAACAAGAATGAAAATAAGCCCAACACGTTGGTAAGATAAGCACAAAGTATTATAAATCATATAAAAGATAATAGTAATTACTATTTATTTTAATGTCTTTTTTAATGTCTTTAGTGTACAACAGCACAACACTTACACCCAAATACTCACAACAGAATCTTTGAAACTGCATGAAGAATTCACAAAGGTACAAGTCAGCAAACTAGATGTACATAACACAACCAGAAAAAAACAAAATTAAACTCCACAACTTGTGAGGCCAGGTTAAATTGAGTAACTATCATGGAATTATTACTTGTAATCAGATAATTGACCTCTCCTTTAAAAAATATGAAGTCATAAACTGGTTTCTTGCAATGCCAGCTCTTGCAGAAAGATAATCCAAAATATTGATTTGGTATTGAAGTAATTATATAACTGACACCCTGTCAGTGCCAAAGTGGCAATGAATGGAAGTCATGCTCTTACTGAATTACACAGTTAAGTAACATTTGCAATATAAACTTTAAATAAAATTGTATTCTAATTTTGTGACAGGGTGGGTCGTTAATACTCACAAAATTATACATGGAAGGTTAGAAAACTAGAATCAGAAACCTGTAGAAACTTTTCTTTAAGCATCTTGTAATATTCTAGTGGGCAGATAGTTCGGTAAATGTGTTCTTAAGGTCTTGTCTATGATTTTTTTAAATTCCTTACTGTTGGAAGCATTTAGTGTTATTCATGAGTTTATTAATTCCACCACCACCCACTGCCAATGGTGTAAATAAGCAATCACATTTCATTTGCTTACATAGTGTAGCAAATGAGGTCACATTGCATACAACTTGTAATTTTTTAACTCTTTTTGCAACAGTAATTGCAACAATTTTATGCCTGCAATATATTTGAATTCAAGATTCACTAAAATCTCACAGTACTGCTATCCTTCAGAACAAGAGTCCTTCGAAGGGACTGTAACTCATCTGGGTGCGAGAAAAAAATTCACGAGTTGAAGATAAAACCATTTCTTCTCTTTCACTGTTGAGCTTTGATAATATCTGGTATTCTTCAAGAATAACCAGATTTTCCAATTAGATGCTGTCGTGCACATACTGATGTTTATTTAGAGCAATGCAGACTTCAGTTTTTAAAAATCCTGTTATTATGATCACACATTATAGGCAGGAAGTAACAAGAAGTGTAAAGATGTCACGGCATCCATATCATAAAAGGTCTACCAGCGGAAATTCCATGTTGACATCATTCATTTGGAAGTAGTAGATATAACAATATTTTCATGATCTACAAAATATTGAAGTCTTTAACCCTTTCATCACTACAGACCGATTTTCCGGTCACGGGCAAGTAAGACTATAACCCTGCAGACCACTTTACCGGTCTAGGGCAGTGTGCTTATTTAACATCAGATACCAGACTACATTCATTTTGGGATATCTCTAAGAAGCTCCTTACTGCAATGTAGATATTATACTTTATTTTAACATTCCATTATCTCGCGAGTTAAGCTTGTATTCAACTAGAAATCTTGAGGCAAGCAGGCACATTCTAAGAGTGTTTTCCGAATGATGAATTTCTATTCAAAATGGCAGACTTTGACGCAAGATGAGAATGAAGTGTCAGATTATGAATTATCAAATATTTAGCTGTTGTGACCTAACACAGTTGATTGAAAATGAGAGAAAACATCTGGAGATGCATTTGAATGTGTTTCTGGGAGACAGTGATAACGATAAAGAGGACTTTGAAGGTTTTGAACCAGACGAAGTGTGAACTCCATGTGTTTTTGTTCTCGACGAACCAAAGTGATTTATTTTAGTTTTCTGAGAGAGTTGGACCCACTGAAGTGTTAGATGGCTCCAGAAAAGCTTTGGAATACTTTGAAATCATTGATTTAGTCGAAACGTTTGAAATTATCAATCATGTAATGTGGTAAATAAATAATTGCTTGTGCATTTTACCTGTTGTGTTACCTGTTTGCACCTGTATATTATTAAAAGTTTTAATATATATCATTATATGCACATTTTGTTGAATTATTCATACAAGTTGACTTCTAACCTTTATTTTGATACCAAATACAGCAAGTTATCTTTAAAATCGGCAAAGTTATGTTCTTTCAAAGTCCACAGCTCATTCTACTTTACAAATCCAAAGTTACTTAGTATTTGGGGCTTAAAGCCTGAAAGTTACTTAGTGATGAAATTGTTAAAGAGAAAATCTCATCATGCTCATATAAGCACTCATTCAGAAGGATGTACAGTAGAACCTGTTTTGAAAGACCACCCATGGTCTCTCATAACAGATCATAACACTATATAATGAATAAATCTGTGCATGGCGATTCTGGTCTCTCAAGACAGGTGGTCTCTCATAGCAGTGGTCTCTCAAGACAGGCTTTACTGTAGTAATGACTAAATTTTCCAGCTGCCAGACTTACATCATTTAAGACTTTAACTAGGAGAAGAATTCTATTGAAAACACCATGCTAATACGACTTTCCATTCAAGAGTACCGTATTTACCGCATATGTTGGGACACGAAAAAATAATTATTTTTTTCCGTGTCCCAGAACTTATGGTGAACTTTTTTTAAACCTATATCACGTGTCCCAAGACTTAGGAAATGAAAAACATTATGTTCAATTTGCCCCCACCCCCGCCGCAACCAGCCACATCACATGTTACAATAAAATTGATAAATAAAATGCATATTTGATAATAAAATGAAAGAAACTAACCTTGTACTGTTATCATTTATTCACAAATGTGGTCGACATTAGCATTTTATTAAAGGAAAAGTATATCCACAAACTCTGTATGAGTAGCACATGAATCCATAGTGCAATAGCTTTCGTCAGACAACACAACACATTAGTTATTGACGTGAATATTGAGAAACGAATCATGTTTAGTTGTCCTCAAAGGTTTGAATATAATGGAAATGAAAATTAGATCCCGCAAAATCACATACAAATGAGATAAAGAAAGAGCGAGAATTATCAGCCCCATTGGTCGAAAGCAACAGACATTTACACGTGATATGGTGTAACGTACAAAATAACCAAGAGTGTATTATATCCAGGGTAACAAATATGACAATATCTCGCAAAGTAAAATCATTATTAGAAATACATTCACTGTGAGTAGGGCTGTCAATGGGTACTCTGGTACCCGACCGTAGCAGAAAACCCGGGTATTGACAATTAATGATGAGTACCCGTTCACAAAAAAAAGTTGTCAACAACACTATCAAAATATCATATATCATCAGCAGCACAATAGTCTGAGTAGTCAGAGTTTCCTCTGACCCTTGCCACCCCATTTTTAATATTTGGACATTCTTGTTGGGGTGTAGAGACAGAATGCATTTCCAATAAAAATGTTGGAATTTGCCTACACCATTTGATCTCGGCATGAGTAACAGCTTACATGCTGGCCCAGCAAACTTGAACGGTCTTTCATCAAGATATACCAGCATGAAATTGATAGGAATATGATTTATTTTCTCAAAAATCATGAGCATATCATTTGTTATGCCTTTAATCTGCTGACAGACGAAAGTACTTCATTGCTGAAATTTGTCCTGGATCTGGCTATTTGCATTTCTAGTCACATGTCTACACAAATCTCGCAACCTAGGTCATACAGTCACGTGATATCGACAATAAGCAAATTTCCAAAAGTTGTTGTGCATATAATATGGACATAATATATAGTAGCCACATAAATAAATATAATCTGTTCTCTCCTCATTAAGCCATACAGATGCTATAAATAGAATTCGTGGGGAAAGTAGAACAAGGTTTGCTATAAATAGAACATGTTACTGTAGGAAAGTACAAGTCCACGGACAAGAGTACTTGTATATTGTAGTTACGTAAAGCGGTCTTTCCTAAAATACGGTGTGTGGGATTAATGGAATGTTAAAATAAATGAGATTTCTAGAAGGTGGATATACCGAAAAAGTGTAATCCATATACGCTTACGCGTAACGCGTAATTTAGTGGAAAAAATTTTTTGGCTCAAGGGTTGTACATGTCTCTCATGTTCTAACGAGTACCCAGGTACCCATTAAACGGCGCAACAGGTACTGAGGTAAGTTTTCTGTGGTTTTTGACAAAACTAACTGCGAGTACAAATGACAATCTTTTTGATTCCATGGGTTACAAAAAGTATTATTAAAGCAAGTTAATAACTCTAAACCAGTTTGTGTCAATTATGACTACAGATGGCATATGAATAAAAGTCCAGGTGTTAAATAAACACACCTTGTAACAACCATAAACTCATTGTTTGAACTTACTGGCAAGATATCAAATACAAAGGTTAATTTATTACAAAGCAAGCCAACCCCGGAAGCAGACTTTGGATTCCTATTAGCGTGGAGATTTTTTTTAACTATGCATATGTATACAAAGTTGGCCTACATGGGGAAGCCAACTTTTATTTCTTTCTACCAGTTTTCACTGGGATTTTGAAACTAAATGGAAACAATGGGACACTATGAAACGATAACTTCTCACACATTTACACAAAAAGTGATTCCTCACAGTCATTGTTATCGTGTACATAGCATATATAAAGGGGAATAAAAATAAAACAAAATAAATCACATTATAGATCTTCGCTATTATGGATAAGTTTGTAGTGCGATACTCAAGTAGTGAAGAGGCCTTGCCTCGTGCATGGAAAGAAAATGTGTTGCCTAAAGCTTCACCTAAGAGACCCGTAGGTTGACCAAAAAAGCATGCTAGAGAGGAGGATTGTGATGTAAAAGAAAATGAACCAGCTGCAAAAAGACACGAAATTGGAGAACCCAATCAGGAGAGAGATGATGCCTACAAAACTTATGATGTCAGGTGAGGGCATTATAAATGTTTTACATTAAAGCAAAAAGAGGAAGTTGTAAATTTCTCAAAATTGCATGAAATTCGAGTAACAGCAAGACATTTCAAAATCCCCGAATCAACCATTGCAAATTGGTCAAAAATAGATTTTTCTCAGCAGCTCTGAATGAATGGGGACATTTAGCAAGGAGTGGGAGACCAGTATCTTATGGCAATGAGTTAGATACAGAAAATCTGCATTGTGGTTTTAGTTCTTTTGTTTGTTCATTTGCTTATGTTTTCTATGTTCCTTGACAGGTTTTTTGTAAAATTTGGAATGACTGATAATTATGAAGCAAAAGTAATTTATTCAGTAACTTATGCGAGACACATGCAAAACTTTTTGGATGTGGTGTCAAAATCACAGTGTTACAGAAATAATATGATTATGGGTTCAACATTCTTTATTATATGCAGCACGTTGTTGGAGAGAAAAAAATATATCTTACATTTGGTGTGCAAAAATCAATCCAACACACCAAAAATATGTAATGATAATGCGGTAACTGATTCCACGCAGCACAGACCCATTAATGAAGACAATTTATGGGAAGATGTAGTACTGAAGATTTTAGGTCAAACTGGGAAAGGGAGACAATAAAGTACAAATGAACCATATCATTGCAAGCGTGATATGTCATTGTTAAGGAAGATTATGTAATCATTTGTCGTGTTTTATTTTGCCATGATAAATACATTTTATGTATAAAAGAGGTCCTGGCAGTGCAGATCAGTAGTTTTGTTTGTTTTGTTCGGGTTTTTTTTTTATGGTTTAACGCCATTTTTCAGCACAATATAGGCTATACATGGCGGCTAGTATTAATGGTAGAGGAAGAACCTGGAAAACCCCCGGAAAGAACCACCAACCTACGAGAAGCTACTGGCAAGCTTTCTCACATAACTACATTAGTCAAATCCTAGACTCAAACCCATGCAGACAGAGGTGAGATGGCAGTGATCCGTAGCGGACAGTGCTTTAGACCACTTGGCCACTTGGGGCCCCGCAGATCAGTAGTAATATATAGGTTGTTGTTGAAGTGTTTAGCACCATTTTTTCAGCACAAGATAGGCTATACATGGCAGCCAGTATTAATGATGGAGGAAGAACCCAGGAAAACCCCAGAAAGAACCACCGACCCACAAGAAGCTACTGGCAAGCTTTCTCACATACCCACATTGGCCGAATCTGAGATTCAAACCCAAACAGAGTGAGGTGAGATGGCAGTGATCTGCAACAAAGAATGCTTTAGACCACTCTGGCACTCGGGGGCCCCTAGTAATATATCGGTAGTTGTGCTATTAGATATTCATCCCCAAGCAAAGGTCATTACATACATTAATACTGAGGGGAAAAGAAGAAACACCACCATCACTTATTGTACATGTAGTAATAGCAAAAGTATTTTTCAAAAATTCATCAGATTTTCGTATGTTGAATGTCAGACAATTCTCAAAGAAAAGGGTAGCCTGGTTGTTTCCAGCATGAAGCAGCTATGGAGATGGTATCATTTTCTGGCAACAAAAAGAGTTGTGGCCATTTCATATCTGACCATAAATTGTTAAATATCTTGAATACCTTTCATTAACTTCATCATTTTCTTTGGTTGTTACTGATTACAGTATAAGAATTGTTTCACATTATTCTCATGTAATAAGAGATCTGCTGGCTCAAAGTTCACAGTGCTGTATCTAGGTTAAACTATTGTCAAAAAATCAGTAATGTTCTAATGTAATGCTCACATTGTTTTTAGCAAAGGTCATGTAATGCTCACATAATTTTTAGCTGATGTCATATCAGTGATGTTCCAATGTAATGCTCACATTGTTTTTAGCTGATGTCATTCATTATCAGTGATGTTCCAATGTAATGCTCACATTGTTTTTAGCTGATGTCATTCATTATCAGTAATGTTCTAATGTAATGCTCACATTGTTTTTAGCAAAGGTCATGTAATGCTCACATAATTTTTAGCTGATGTCATATCAGTGATGTTCCAATGTAATGCTCACATTGTTTTTAGCTGATGTCATTCATTATCAGTGATGTTCCAATGTAATGCTCATATTGTTTTTAGCATAGGTCATGTAATGCTCACATCATTTTTAGCAGAGGTCATATCAGTGACATTCCACAGTAAACATAGTTGTGCAGAAGAAAATTACCCATTCAAACTTGCTAAAACCACATTTACAAGAAAGTATTGGCACTTTCATCTTCACAAGGAGAATGTTAATATCAGTCATTCAGTATTTAATTTTGAAAATTTACATTGGATGCAGCTGGTTTTGAGATCAAATCTGATCTTGTTTAGTCGGAAAATAGACTTACAAAGGACACTTCCTGGTTCTCATATCTGTGACAACATGACAATGGGCGTGAGGTTGTTAAAGGCAATTTAGGCTATTACATGTGGCATAAGGAATTGATTTAATGTACATGTCAGTTCATAAGGAATATTGATTTAATGTACATGTCAGTTCATAAGGAATATTGATTTAATGTACATGTCAGTTCATAAGGAATATTGATTTAATGTACATGTCAGTTCATAAGGAATATTGATTTAATGTACATGTCAGTTCATAAGGAATATTGATTTAATGTACATGTCAGTTCATAAGGAATATTGATTTAATGTACATGTCAGTTCATAAGGAATATTGATTTAATGTACATGTCAGTTCATAAGGAATATTGATTTAATGTACATGTCAGTTCATAAGGAATATTGATTTAATGTACATGTCAGTTCATAAGGAATATTGATTTAATGTACATGTCAGTTCATAAGGAATATTGATTTAATGTACATGTCAGTTCATAAGGAATATTGATTTAATGTACATGTCAGTTCATAAGGAATATTGATTTAATGTACATGTCAGTTCATAAGGAATATTGATTTAATGTACATGTCAGTTCATAAGGAATATTGATTTAATGTACATGTCAGTTCATAAGGAATATTGATTTAATGTACATGTCAGTTCATAAGGAATATTGATTTAATGTACATGTCAGTTCATAAGGAATATTGATTTAATGTACATGTCAGTTCATAAGGAATATTGATTTAATGTACATGTCAGTTCATAAGGAATATTGATTTAATGTACATGTCAGTTCATAAGGAATATTGATTTAATGTACATGTCAGTTCATAAGGAATATTGATTTAATGTACATGTCAGTTCATAAGGAATATTGATTTAATGTACATGTCAGTTCATAAGGAATATTGATTTAATGTACATGTCAGTTCATTTTCTGTACCAAAGTTTTTGAAATAAGCATTAAGAGCAATTTTGCTTCATTATCCGCAGGATCACAAGGCTTGTGAAATGAACAGTAATGCAATTAATAGCCACGGTAGTGCCATTGCATGTTTTCCTTTTGATAATTTTGAAATTGGAAGCCATTTCTATTTTCACATTGATATTCGTCTGTTGTAAGTAATATTTTTATTTTTTAGTTGTTTATGTAAATGGGACAAAAAATATTTTGTGGAAGTTCCAGATGTTACATCTGTTTGATTGCATTATCCTAGGAGTGTTCTGTTTCTTGTAAACAAGACCGGACTTGAACTCAAATAATATGTAAACTTTCTGATTATAAACAAATATAATAAGTATTACTTACAATCATGGATAAAAGTTATATGCAAACTATAGATTAAATATATACTACAAGTGAGAGACCTCTTTGTCCTCTTGTATTAATGAGCCTTCTTGAACAAAGCACATAACATTAACCTTGGCTATCGCATTGCATGCAGGCTTTTCATCTTTTTCATGAAGGTGTCTCTAAATTTATATTACCAGGCCAAGTTGGTACAAAAATATGACAGTACATGTATTATCAAAGTAGCTGGCTCCAGTGGTTTTTATTGTTGTTGTAACTTGTAGGGTTTAATACCATTTTACAGCACAAGATAGGTAATACATGGCAGCAAGTATTAATGGTGGAGAAAGAACCAAAGAAAAAAACCTGGAAAGAACCACCAACCCACAAAAAGCTACTGGCAAGCTTTCTCAAATACCCACATTGGCCGAATCTGAGACTCGAACCCACACAGCAGTGATCCGTAATGAAGAGCACTTTAAACCACTAGCTACTCGGGGCCGCAGGATTGGTAGAGATTAGGGTTGTTAAAACGAAAATCCGAAATCTGATTATCGGTTTTGAAAACGATTATCGGTTTTTGTTTTTACAAAAGGATAATTGAATTCAATATTTTTTACCATTTTTATAGTGAAAATTTTAAAAAATCCTAGAAAAAAATTCATTCATACATTTGTTTAGTGTTTACATTTTAATACAATATGGCCAGCAGATAAGGTGTGTTTGTTTAAAATTTGTGAACGCTCCATGCAGCGTGTTTGTAAATGAATACATTTATTGTTGAAGGATGTCAATAGTTAGTCGACCAATCGGTCGCTAAGTTCTTTGATGTCCGAAATTGAAAAACAATAGACTGTTAATAGCTACAGTCTGTTGTTGAGGACTGGTCTCTGCTGGTTGTGTCTTTTCAAGTTTACAAATATGGCTGGTCATATAAATAAATCTGATGTATGGGAAAACTTTGACAAAATTTCATCAAGCATGGCTCGCTGTAAACTATGTTCACAACAAATAAGTCGGAGCAGTGGTACTACTACTGGATTGCATGCACATTTGCGTAGCAAACATCCCAGATTTGCAGCTCCTTCAAATGTTCAGCCGCGATTATTTGCAGCTCCTTCAAATGTTCAGCCGCGATTACCAACATTTATTGGAACACAAAGAAACTGTCATGATAGTCATCAAGAAAAAGTTACTGCTGCTGTAGCTAAGTTTGTCGCTGAAAACATGCTACCAATTTCGATTGTTGAATCCAATTCCTTCCGTGATTTGATGGCTTTGGTGGAGCCACAATATCATCCTCCATGCCATCAGATGATGTCACGAATAACTACAATGAAGAAGACGCTAATGGCGAAAATGCAGACACATCTAGAAGAAATTGTCAAGGATATTGCCATTACCACCGACATATGGACCAGTGTAACCAACGAAGCATACCTGAGCTTCACTGCCAGCTACATTGATCCAGACTGGACTATGAAGACACCCATTCTTGCAACAATTCCAATGAATGACCGCCACACGCAAGCCATCATCGCTGAACATCTGGGAACTGTGGCTGAAGAATGGGTTATAAAAGGTAAAGTTGTTGCATGTGTCCATGATGGTACTTCCAATGTTAAAGATTTCGGTAGCGTGAATGGATGGTTAGATGTTCATTGTGCAGCACATAAATTGCGTCAACCTGCACATATGTACGTTAATGCATACAGTAACATGCATAATAAGATTACATTTTTATGAAGGCCAATAAAAACCGATTATCAGTTTAAAATTGGATTGCTACAATCGATAATCGGTTTGCCAGAAAAACCAATATTAACAACCCTAGTAGAGATACATGGCATATGTCAAATTGCCTCTTCATGATATAATTTTTTCGTCACATATGCTAAGCCACAACCATAAAGTCATGTACAAGCTATAATCTCTTGGAAATATTGGCCCTATGTTTGATGTCTAAAGATTGGCGCAGAGTAGTGTTCATTTCACACAATGTTACCGTAACCAGCCAGAAGACCGAAATCTTGAAGCGACAAAGGCAATAGATCGCTTGCATCATTTGACAAAGACTTGAAGTATCACACTTTACAGCTTAGTCCTAAGATCTGTGGCAAGACTGCGGGGTTAACGAGGTGTGTTCTTATCCATCCCTACATTGACAGACAGCTAGATCTGGTCCATTTTCTAAGAATGATCCATTAAACTTTTCGATATCACATGTAATGAACCCTTTAAAGTCGCTCATATCTGAATCAGAATCCATCTTTATCTCAAAAGCATTTGTTTCGTAAACTCCAGAAAATTCATTACATTGCATCTAAATTTAACCTCTCAGCTTTCAAACCTGTATCAAAATGTGGAGTAAACAATCCTCTCATTGGTTATGATAATCAAAAATATGTACATTTTCGTACTTTCAACCAATCAATGCTTAGTTAACATAACAGTATTCTGCACACATAAGCAACACTGGGGTTTCGAGTAGTACTGAACTTTATGCACATGAGCGACACCGGGGTAGTAAACTAGGCTTATCGGCACTGCATATATGCGTCAGTGGGGTCAGGAGCTATTTACAGGAGACACTTATATGAGATAGTTGAAACGAAGGGTTAAAGGGTTGAATGGAAGAGTGTAATTGGGAATTTGAATCATTTGATAACTGAACTGTTTTAAGTTGCTATTCATTGAACTTCTATGTTTTTGTATATGTAACCATATAAACGTCGTCATTGCAGACTGAGGGGGCTCTTTACATCTGTCTTTCATTAATTTAACTTCCAACCAAATTCAAACCTGGGTTGGACTTGCATAATATCTTAAATAAAATACTAAAAGCACCCCAATGATAGCAACCCTCATCCTTTAAGTGTCGTTACGGTAAATGCCTAACAACAAAAACATGACAAAGAAGAGTATTATTACAAAATAAAATTAGTATCCTTACCTTAAACTGCATATGCTGAGAGACGAAATTGTGGTCAGTCCAGGAAAACAATATCCACATCCATATTTTGTAAACAAGTGTTTCTATAGCAACTGGTGCAACAACCACAAGGTCATAGGAATAATAATGGATAACCTCTTTTCAACTCAAATCATACTGAACCTGTAAAAGAAAATGAGAAAGAATAAATCCTTCAAAATACTTTTCTTCCAGCTCCTTCTTCAGGTGGTGGTCAGGGAGAGTCCAATTTGCTTCCAGTCTATATTATTTAATTTGCGAAAAGTCTGCAACATTTTTCATGCATAATTGGTTCAGGAAAAATTGGAAAAGGTATCAACATACACTTACATGTTGGTGATGCAGGAAGTATCCTTTCCCATTAAACATATTTCTATATCTCTGCTTAGCAGGACATTGTTAAAAGAATGGTAATATTTTTCTTAAAGCATGTCTGACTTTCACATTGAAGCTGGCATCACTATGACAATGCCAAAGTTGACAACTCTCCATTGCTGACTATATTAAATGGACAGATTTACTGATACTGCTTACAACAGTTTATTTCAATTTTATTATTTATCTTTTAAAAACATACCCACATACATAATTTTAATTAATAGAATTGCATTTTAAAGAAAAATTATTTCAAGCCATCCTCCAGTCTCCAAATCATGGTGCACCCTACCAAAGAATCCTATCTGGTTATCCACAGTATTTCTGGTTGCATTATTTATGTTTCATCACGTACAGTAGGAAATAACATGACAATAATCCCTGGGATATTTTTACCTAACATACTCCATTAAGACATATCTTACATAATATGTTGGTCACAAAAAGCAGTACTGTATAAAGTAAATGATATAATCACAATTTGAGTGTAGTGTGATCTGTATTTCATAACAGCTGCCTCAAGAATCAGGACATAAATATTTTTAATGAATATTAATAAAACTTGATTTGCATCTGAGCTTAATGGGAGAAGAGATTAAAACTGTATACGTTTAAAAATTTGATAAACGCTTGAGCCTCAACACCATGATCACTCGTAATGAAAATGGTCTTTCATTAAACACATCTCCTTATTGAAAATACAGTGGTTTTTACTGGATTTTCACACATCCTCTAGCATTTTTATAAGTGGGATATTTTTAATGGGATGCAATTTTATACTTTTTTTTAAATATCCCTTATAGCATGCCTCAAGAATAAAACTCCGATGTTTATCTTCATTATCGTCACAGTGACAGCAATCGGAAACTGATGGTCCATTTTATCAAGAACTGGGAATCAATTTTGTATTTTTAATTCAAGCATATCTAGTAAAAGGGAAATAATGACCTACAATACAAGGAAGGAAAGAAAGATGAACCTTTGACACACCTATGTACAGAATATTTGATAGTGATCTCTGTAATGAGGGCTACATTGCAAAACTAATCTAATGCACTGCTGAAATGTGACAAGCGTAACATGATTGGACACCATCATCACGTGACAGTCAAAAACTAAATCCACAAATGCTCAAATATCGAAACAACCATTTTGAATTAACAAAAGTGTAATCTAACTGGTTCCTCAATATTGAAGGAATAGCTAATTATTTTCTGATTGGTAATTAAAAATGGTGAATGACAACTAAGAAGGTATTTCCAAGGTGAACAGGCATGATAAAACTGTGATTACCAGTGCTGTATGTATCCATCATAGTGGTGACAACTGAGGGACAAGATAAATAAGTGACAATATTTTGCACATCTGAACTGATCACACCCCTCCCCCTATGAATATTTCAATTTAAAGCACCAAGTCTGTATTCTAACGACTTCTATAATGGTAAATCAAACACATCTTGTTTTTCATTCTCTTCACTTACCCTAAATGTCTGCTATGATAGTTCCTCTTTAGCTCAAGAAGAAACGGAAGGACAAATTACAGATTCTAGTGGAGTTGGTAATATACTGGCATTTACTGCATTATTAATATGTGGAAGGTTTCCATGGTGCAATGTAGACTTAAATCATCCCATCTCCAGCAAGTCAGGTTGAATAAGAATTGGTGTATGGGATTTGATATATTCATTCCTCTAGATACACACATTACTTATCTAGTGCTTCTTAGGAAAAGGAAATGGGTGCATGAAGGATTGGATTATATTTGCACCCACAATTTGAATGGGGGAAAAAAAATGAAAATATGTGTTACTATAGTAGGGATCTAATGTAAACATAATGTAAATGTAACAAAAATCTCATGCACACTCAGCTGATTTTCAACACATTTGCATATCGAAGACCGTACACAATAATATGAATTAAGGGGGGGGGGTACATCATCCTGGCTACAGAGTGCTAACTCAAAAGCTTTCACACTTGTCAAGAGACACAATTTCAACACCTTCATTTTATATAAAAAATCTGAATAAATATAAATATGAAGAACAAGATAATGTATCATTCATTGCAAAAGCTGTCACCAGTGATTCCAAAGTTGTTAGTCTATCACTATTTACTAATATGAAAGCAAATAAAACAATAAAAAGCCACTAAAAACACCAAAGAAATAATAATAATAATAATAATAATAATAATAATAATAATAATACTTCATTTATAGAGGGTGACTCTTTACTCAAGGAATATTATTATCACTTAAGGCTCTCTTACGGAGAGTATAACAATGCACATTATATGAAGATAGCAACAAGTACTGTTTATTTTAACACGTTTAGTATTAAAATACTAAATTCATGATATGACATCTTAAATACTCTAATATTTTCAGCAGACTTTACATGTAGTGGAAGCTTGTTCCACAGAACTGTACCAGAGTATTGTTCTTAGTTTTGGTGTTACAAGGTTTCCATGTGATATGGATCTCAACTGGTATTTTGTTGAAAAAGGCCTAAATAAGTCTGAAAATACTCTGGTGCAGTTCCATGTAGACATATATACAAAAGAACTGCCTTGTAAAAATCTATCCTGCTATATAGATATACTGTGAACCACTTTAGTTCTGTAAACAATGCTTTTGAGGGAAGATCAATAGATGCAACTAAAATAATGTGTGCTGTTCGTTTCTAAAGTTTATAAATGCTATCAAGCTCAGATTTTACGGTTTCCCCATACATTTGAACAATAATCCATTGTTGGAAGAAAATTTGACTTGTAGTATACATTGCCAGTTTCCATAGGGAAATATTTCTTGATTCTTTTGAGTAGGGCAATTTTTGATACTACAAGTGTTCTGTTCATGAAAAATTGTAGATGGCAGACATAGAACTTGATGACTATGAGAGCAAAAATGAGGAGTTTCTCGGGTTTAAAAAAAAAATATTAAGCAAGGAAATGAAAAATATGTTCAGCAGTTGGATATTTTGCAAGATTTAGATTCAGACATCAAAGTTTCTGAGACTGAGTCATCAGAATAAAAGGATGCTGATAAGAGTTCTTACGAATCTAGCAGATTGTAGCGATCATGTTAATTTTGTAAACAGTGTCTAAAAAAAGTTGTGAAAGATTTGGACAAATAGAAACAAATATATCGCTGAGTAGACATATTCATTTGGAATAATTGGTGAAAACTTCATGGATTTTTATTGGATATAAGAAGAGAAATTAAGGTAACAGTGAAGACATGTGCATGATATTTACAAAATTAACTACACAGGTAAAACTATATTGCTGCGTGGGCAGAGCAGTAGTAATGCCATTAACACTGCTGAGGATGAACAAGTCAAAGAAGGATTGTCAACTTTTGCAGGAGAATATCATGATCAACAAGATCAAACGCTTTCTAGATGTCAAGGAAAACAATCCGAGCCAAAGACCAATTAATTTGTAAGTTCTGTTTGGCACAAGTGGTACTTTCTAAATTCTGATTGTTTAAATTATATTTTTCTACAACTTTGTTAAATGAATGTAACTTTTTATGGACGATCAGTCATATGTAACTGAAATACTGCTACACGTACACACATAAGCCGAGCCTGAGACTCAAACCTAGTGATGGGAATCGGTCAGAAAATCATAATCGATAATCGGTTCCCCTTAATCAACTGATTATCAATTATAATCGGTTACTAAGAGCAAATTTAAATTTTTGTTACACAGTTATATTTTTGATAAAGAGTTCAATATGTTTATACATGTACAGGAGTAATCTCTTTATACTTTAAACTGACAATAATATTACATTACATGTTACTTTTGTTCTACAACTTTGTTAAATGAATGCAACTTTTTATGACTGATCAGTCATATGTAACTGAAATACTGCTACAATCCCCCAAAATTCTTTCGTTCATATGTTATGTGTCTATAATTTAAAGTATAGAAGGTCATGATTTTCTTGTTTGTAATTGTTTATAAATACTTCAAAAGATGTTGCAATTTAACTTAAATCAACAAAATGTGTTTAAATTTTATTAAATCAACAATTTAACAACTTGAACATGTAATAATGACTATACGTTCCTAATAATGAATCGTAAGACTTTTTATTTGTAGTTGTGAAGCGATTAATACATTTCAGGTCAACTTTAGTGGCTGTGAGTTTTACTAACCTTTGTGCTTTGCATGCACCTAAAATGTTGTCTCCCTTTACACACAATCGATTATGGAGTTTCACAATCGATTATCTTATCGGTTTGCTCAACCAACTGATGATCGATTATAATCGATAATCGGAACAACACTAGGTGGTATTATCGAAAGGTAACAGAGTTAGCTCTACAATGATACCAAATAATCTGGACATTTTAGTTGTTCAACAAAATAAAGACGGGAAATTGTTTGGACCTTTTTTTTTTTCCACCTAAGATTAGCCTGTGGTCAGAATCAGATTTTGTGTCCCGATTTTAGACTTTTTGGCCTCAGATATATGGCAGACCAGTCTGAAGTGCACACAGACAGGTGAACATGTGCAAAAAGTTGTACAAGGTCGACATTTTTAATAAGAGTGGTCTCCATACGAAAATGATGGGTCAATTAAGAAAACAATATATTTTTTTAAATTTAAAACTCCAACTATTCATCTTATGCTCATGTGCGATCAAAATAACCAATGGAGAATGTTGTTTTTAGGCATTGGGGTAGTCAAAAATTGCTTGGATGTTGATGTATTAAGATATATTCAGAAATTGTCCCCAAAATGTGTTTCCTACTTGCATTTTATGCAAAAAACAGCAAAAGCTCCAGGGGTGAATGTGTCGGGGGGGGGGGGGGGGGGGGGGGGGGTCAGCTCTTTTAGCTGTTTACACGATGTGATGTCTTAGTACTCTTACTTTCATCAATAGCCTGTTTATACCACCAGTAGTTCTCTTTTCTTGCCTTATCTATCAGATGCTTAGTTTTATTCCTCAACTTTCTAAAGCTTTCTAAAGCTTCTCGTGTCTTTTTCTTGTGAAAATTATCTCTTAGCTGCTGTGAATCGTTGATCTCAGGGCTAATCCACTTGGGTGTAATTTGGTATTTAACCCTTTTTGTTTTAATTGGGGCATGCTTGACTAAAGCTGCATTGAACATCCCTTACCATTTGTCTAGGGCAGTGTTTACGTCAGCTATATTGCCGACTGATTGGAAGGGTTTGCAAACTAAATCATTTAAGAATAATTCCTCTGTTTAAAGTTCCTGTATTTTATTTCAATGTGTTGGCCATTTTCAGATGATTTTGGAACATGTCTAGTTATACAGACTGGGTAGTGCATACAATAACACATTTTATTTCCCTTATGTTTTCAGGTTTGTTAGTACAGACATGATCAATGTTTGTAGCATTATTATTTTTTACTCTAGGTAAGGTTTTAATTGCATAAAGTTGTCAGTTTCAAAGTTACTTATCAATGTTAATGATGGAGTTTTCATGAAGTCAGTGTTACGATCACCTAATACGATAGTTTCTAAATCTTCCTTTAGTAATGCTCTTTGAATTTGCACCTCAAATCTATAAATCAAATCTATAAATCCAAACAGCTATGGAACTAGGTGGCCTGTAAACTGAACATAAGAGTATTGGCTTTGTTTTGGACAAGAGTTACTTTGATCCAGATACTCTCTACCCCAAAAGTCTTAAGTGTCAAAACAAATCTACATAACAATGGCATAAAATCCACATAACTGGGCTAAAATCTACATAACAGTGGGCTAAAATCCACATAACAGTAGCATAAAATCCACATAACATTGGCATAAAATCCACATAACAGTGGGCTAAAAGATGTCCTGACAGAGCAGACTAATACAGAATCTTGTATTTAACCAATGACAAAGGCAACTATAATATAAATAAACTATGAACTTTAAAGGATGTAAAGCAACTGCCAGATTTACAGTACAGAACTAAGCAAACATTAAATGTTCTTCCAAATACATTAAGCTTAAAAGAATTGTCCAATTAGTTCATTCATGTACATTATTCTTCATATACATGTAACTGTTTATCAACAAACTTAACCTTTCTTCCCTTGCAAGTCATATATCAGATTATTGATTTAGTAATTATTTATCAAAGATGATTTCATATTAATTATTTGAATTCCTTTTTTATTTTTAGTCAAGACTAAAAAATATTACTTGTCTAAAAGAAAACAAAAAAGGATTCATAAATGGCTAAAATGAATGACTTGTTAGGTTATGCAATTCATAGTTGCACAACAATCACAAATGTCAGAGTTTAGTTAAACACCTCACGTTTGAAAATATGCACACAAAGGAGTCCAAAGACACAGACTGCACTATAATCAATAGCGCAAGATACAGAACTCTCAAAATAATCTCTGAACATCAAGAATACTGGTGGGGAAGGGGAGTTTGGGTAACATCTAAAACGTGACGTCACTGCTTATTGTTATTCATTGACAACCACACAAGATTCCTTTTCTCCAAAGTTAAAGAGATTAAGTATTTGAAACAACTACCAACCTCAAAATTGGGGGTTTATTTTAAACTGCTGGATTAGTAAACTATGTGATTTCATTGCAAGCCAAAACAAAACTATTTCCTTCATTAACTCAGAAGGCCAACTGAGGAACTTTTTATAACTACAAACTTGCTGCTTCACAATGAAGAGCATCTCAGAAACGGATTTTTATTTCACTACATACACATTTCACTTTTTTGCATTGCTATCGTTGATCCCATTTGTGATTGAGTATGCTAATTTTAAGTAGCTTATAACATACGATAATATTTACAACATTGTTTAAATTAATCAACTGAAAAAATCTGACCTGACACACAACCAGGCAATAGACTATTTCATACAGATTTTAACAGAGTTTCTCCGTAATTATCCGAATAACCTCCCGAGTCCCTTTATACTCCAGCCAATCAAACGCTGGTAGGTACATGTACATACCAAATTATCGTCCATTGTTGTTTAGAAATATTTCATAGATAAAACAGCAAGAAAAACCCGCTTCTTGTATCGTCAGAGGTTGCAAAAGTCGTTCCAATCAAGGATCTGGCATTAAATTCCATTATCTGCCATAGATAGATGATTTTACTTGTATTAGTATTGCGACTTGATAAATAGTTGTGTACTTGTCTGTGAACGTTATAGAGATCAAATACCGGTGACACCGATATTTTCAGCTTTTTCCAAATCCAAGCAAGTTGAGCTAATTAAATTATTGAAATTGACATATAAATTATTCACAGACTTTCAAAAACAAAAGTATAAATTCAATTATTACAGTGACGTTACAAATGAATATAAATAGTTTGAATAACCTGCTCTTTGATTGGCAGGATGTAATTTGTTTACTATGACACCGTTTTCTACTTACATGTACATGTCCAGATGTAAACAACTAAAAACTACTCTCTCGTATGGCTTTGAAATCCGCCCTGGTTCCAGAAAATAAGACAGAATGGATCCAATATTAAATTTTGTCAATATCTGCGGCAGCATCGCTGTTGAATAGGCATCTTACAACTCGATAAACGAGGTTGACGTGGTTTGAAAATTGATGCTGATTCTGAAGCGTCTGCCATATTTTGCCTACCGCCTATCGAGTGGCTATTGCGGTCAGATGACCACCCGCCACGTGATAAAAATTCCGAGCAAATTACGAAGTTTGCCGAAGTTTCCATGAAATGGTCTATGGCTTTTATCCAGGTAGAATTTGCATGCCTTTTTAATCTTTTAATCCACCCTCTTATTTTTACTGGATACAAAATAACATAATATAAAGCAGGTCTGAATATAACCTGGTGCAGCATTATAACATATACTCTTGACAGTCCTATTTCAAAACCTGGTTGGCACTTACACATAGTTGTTACGATCAACTCGTGTGTTCCATGGTAGATTATAACGATGATTACACTTACACTGAAACTAACAGACAGAATTAAATGTGAATTGCATTTGACAAAAATTATTTAATTTGTATATTATTTATTAAAGTGCAGTCTCCAGTAGTGTTTGGGACTATTTCAAAGATCAAAATTTCATTTAATATTGTTACTTACAGAATACAAAGAATGTTGTGTGGAAAAATTACTAAACATATGACTTCTTAATAAAAGTTGAGAATTTCATGTTGATTCAAATCGCCTGTTACTACTGGTTTTGATGATAAAAGAAGCAATACATCAAGGTTTCAAATGTAAATTATGATCATGATTTTCTTCACATTCAACAAAGGAGGTCAATTTGGGGTTATTTTCTATTTTAAAAATATGGGATTCATGCAGGATCCCATGTAATAAGCTGGTTCACAAGTCACCATGGTACAATATCAAGAAAGTGGTGTATATGGGGGGGGGGGGGGGTAAATGCCATACAAAGTTTGATCCAACTGCCAATCACATAGATCCTGATGTGTCATTATATAATGGGCAGGTAGATGAGGATCAATCTGATTACTCCGAGTAAAATGCATTGACATGGATCTGCTGTTGCAATTTGGTTTTTTTTGCTTTTTTATTTATGGTTTAACACCATTTTTCAGCACAATATAGGCTATACATGGCAGCCAGTATTATTGATGGAGGAAGAACCCGGACAACCCCCAGAAAGAACCACCAACCCACGAGAAGCTACTGGCAGGCTTTCTCACATAACTACATTTGCCGAATCTTAGACTCGAACACACGCAGACAGGTGAGATAGCAGTGGTCCGTAACGGACAGTGCTTTAGACCACTTGGGGCCCCTCTGTTGCAATTTGTAATGACAGATCTTGCTTTATGCAGATTTCAATTACATCCAGTTAGGATGCATTTATATGCTGCATGATTATGATGTTTCTGTAGAAGTCAAAGAGGGTGTTTCCAAAATGATGGTCTTATACAAGTCAATCAAAGAGGGTGTGTCCAGTGTCAAGTACTTTTACTTTAAGAAATTTTATTTCCAAATTCAATTCCTTCATTTTGTTTAAAGTAATTCATCTATCCGTGTTACATGACGAGAATCTCAATTTCTCTTGGCAAGTACAATTGATTTTTTCTTTCATTAATTGTATTCCTGTATTCTCAAAGTATTACTGCTGCTGTAAGTTAGAATATGGAAATAATTCAGTGATTAATATAACTAACAACCTTAGTAATAATCAGGTAAATAAATGTCATAATGCATAATAGGTGACTATTTTTAAAAACCCGTTTGACTCGGGGCTTGCATATATTTCACAAAATAGACTATTAGCAATTATCTTAAATTGACAGACACAAGTTAAACACTTAAAGCCTAGCTTTGGATTATGTAGTGAAATAATCAGCCTTGACTCAAGGGAAGGACAACTTTTGCCATGTAAAAAAGAAGCCACAACATACTTCTACAGGTAAACAATAAAAATCACACTTGACCTCATGACCTTATTATGACCTCATGACCACTTCACCTCAAATTTCTCATATATATCTACAATTAAAACTAAGCTTCCATTCATGAAGCCCTAAAAATGATATGGAGCTGAAAATGATGGGTAAAGAACAAGAGTCATAGCTCAATAATTTTTGTGTGGAAAATATTGATATTTGAGCTTGACCTAGATTTTGTGTGAGAAAAGTCTGATTCTAATCTCCATTCAGTCCTTCAAAAGTCACTGAGTAGAAACAAAATTTGAGTAATGTAATATAACATGAAAAAAACTGAGCATATGATTTCACGGAAAGAAAAGGTTAGGCAACACATCACCTGTCTTGAGAAATGGCAGGAGGCATTAAATTAGCACTGTTTCCAGTTACTCAATTAAGTGCTGTACCCAGGTACACAATTAGCACTTTACCCAGGTACACAATTAGCGCTGTACCCAGGTACTCAATTGACTGCCCTTTCTTAATTAGCTGGATACTAAAATTTAGCCACTAGGTATCCACTGAGTTCATGTAAAATTAAAAACAATTTTCCAAGTTCATATCATGATTGTACCTGGTAACATCAGAAGTGAGCAAGACATAAAATAACACGTACAGTAGTATCACGGCTCACGTCGTGTGACTAATGGCTGCTGCACATTTTTATCCATAACAGATTTTACAATTTCGATGTGTGTGACCATTTGGCCATGAACGCTGAACAGTTTCTTTATTATCTATTTATAGTAAAGTACAAGACACATTTCCGAAAAAGCAGCCAGAAGGGTTTCTAATATTGAAAACGTGTCACTGAGTCATGACATTTTGAACTTAGGTAACAGACCAGCCTAGATTGACAACAAATGGCACCAAATATTAAATGGCACCAAATATTAAGAAAAAAAAAATGACTTTATCAGTGTGATTTGTGATGTGATATGAATGAAACATGTTAAGAGTTTTTTTTTTATTAAACTGAAGAACATGTTGCATCAGGAAAATTACAACTGAATACCATTTAAGAACTTTGGAAAGAATTCAATAGCAATGTAATACAGCATTTAGAATTTGTGGACTTTATGACCATTCTGCAAAAGCTGGACATACAGAAAAGTTAAAGTCAATGGTTTGATAAATAATTTATCATTTTGCTTTTTGTCTGCATTCTCAAACTAATCCACTGGGATTCAGCCGATTTTTAACTAACTGCAGATGCTGATAAGTAGCATTAACAAATGTGCATTGTAATTATGGTTTTGTGTAATTATGGTTTTGTGTAATTATGATTTTGTGTAATTACAGTTTTGTGTAATTACAGTTTTGTGTAATTATGGTTTTGTTTAATTACAGTTTTGTGTAATTATGGTTTTGTGTAATTATGGTTTTGTGTAATTACAGTTTTGTGTAATTATGGTTTTGTGTAATTACAGTTTTGTGTAATTACGGTTTTGTGTAATTATGGTTTTGTGTAATTATGGTTTTGTGTAATTACAGTTTTGTGTAATTATGGCATGCAGATGCATCAGTTGACCATCCCTCAAAAGCATTATTTACAGACCTTAAATGGTTCACAATATATGACAGGATAGATTTTCACAAGGCAGTTCTATTATATAAATGTCTACATGGAATTGCACCAGAGTATCTTCAGAACTTATTTAGGCCTTTTTCAACACAATAGAAATCTTTTAGTACCAAAATCATGGAAATCTTTTAGTACCAAAACCAAGAACAAAGCAATTCAAAAAGAGTTTTCAATACTCTGGTACAGTTCTGTGGAATAAGCTTCCACTACATGTAAAATCGGCTATTAGAGCATTTAAGAAGAGATATCATGAGCATGCATGTGTTTCTATTAGATAATGGCACTTAGTATTTTAATACTAAACATGCTAAAATAAACACTAATTATTGCTATCTTTATATAATATACATTGTTATACTCTCCTTAGGAGGGCCTAATGAGTCACCCTCTATAAATAAAGCATTATTATTGTTATTATAGATTATATATATATATATAGATTATTCTTTTTATGCTCAGATTGCACTGTTTTTTAATACTACTACTTACACTTACACCTCAGCAGCTCAGGTTCAGGTTGCATTGAAAATATCTTCCCTTTGATTGGATACCTGGATAACCAATCATTAGAACTGACAGATACAAGTAGCCTGTTGCTAAAACTGACAGCTTGAATTAAAAAACATGGACTTGAACTAATTCAGTTGGTAATACATCAGACCTGTGGAAGAAGGATCAAATATTCTAGACTTGCCCTGAATAGCATAGTCTATCAAGATTTGTCCTTGAGAAATGTAATTAGCTCTGATTTCCCTATATCATATAGACAATCACATTTAAAAACACACTATTGACACATTTAACACCTGCTGCTCCATTTATGGGGCATGAGGTAGTAGCCTGATTATGAATTATCAACACAGTTGATTGAAAATGAGAGAAAACACCTGGAGATGCATTTGAATGTGCTTTTGGGTGACAGTGATAAGTATGAAGAGGACTTTGAAGGTTTTGAACCAGAGGAAGTGTGAACTCCACATTTTTTTGTTCTCTACACCAGAGGGATTTATTTCAGTTTTCTGGAAGAGTTGGACCCACTGAAGTCTTAGATGGCTCCAGAAAAGCTTTGGAATACTTTGAAATCTTTGATTCGATGAACTGTTTGAAAATATTGTTCATGTAATGTGTTAAATAAATAATTGCTTGTGGATTTTACCTGTTGTGTTACCTGATTCCACAAGTATCTTAACAGATATAATAGAGATGCAATTAATTTCTTGAATTAGTCATACAAGTTGACTATTAAACTTTATTTTGATACCAAATCCAGCCAGATATCTTTAAAATTGACAAAATTATGTCCTTTCAAAGTCCACAGGTCAATCTGCTTTACAAGTCCAAAGTTACTTAAGTGTTTAGGGTAGATATAGGACTGTCAGGGGGAATAACCATTTCTGGCTTCCCATTTTCAGTGGCCGCTTTGGTTCCAAAACAGTGGTCTGCTTTTATGGCATATTTTGAGATAAATTTGGAATTTTTTAATGTAAAAGCATTTGAACCGAACAGAATAATTATCTGGATACATGTTTATGATACCAAGGGATCCGTGGAAATCAAAGTTAATATTTTTGCGAAACGCTGAAAATTGTCAACATTTTATTTCTATACATTAGGAGGAGGTAATAATCATAAACACAGTAGTTCTTAAGCTGCCAAAATTTTTAATATATCCATGTATATTTCTTATTTCTGAGTAACCTCTATTTAACGTATGAAGCCTCAATTCAGGAGTCCTATTAGGTCATTTCAGCCATATCTGCAATGACCGGTGCATAGGTAAAGTTATCCCTCAAATATTTAGCACATTAACCCCATTGTCGGTCAGTAGTGGGTAAACTTGATTTAATTTCTAGAGGTTATTTCATATATACATATATATATCTATCTATCTATCTATCTATCTATCTATCTATCTATCTATCTATCTATCTAGAGAGAGAGAGAGAGAGAGAGAGAGAGAGAGAGAGAGAGAGAGAGAGAGAGAGAGAGAGAAATATTTCATTCAGATAAGCAAAACAGCGTTTGTGTTTTCTTTCTCTTGAAATGTATGTATATAATTTATTCAAATGAATGGTGTCATGGCAAGATAATACCTTTATGAATTTAGTTCTAAAAAGCTCTGTTCAAAATGGACATACATCACAATTTTACTATATGTTCTTTACATATATTTCTTAGTACTTACTTTTCCACTGTCTGTCAATCATTACAAATCAAATGTTATCTAAAATACCTCCAAAGGTAAAGTTCTTGTGAAAGGTTCAACGGCACTTTTTTCAAGAGGCTACACTGTAAACTGAGCAGTATGTAAAAGAACACATATTTCACTTCCGGTCTATCACCAAGGCCTTATTACTCAATGTGCACTGTCGACTAAATACACACAGACAAACACTCTCTGAATTCATATTCTCAAGAATAAATAATTACCTTTAAATCCCTACCAAAAATTCAAGAAATATAACTCTTCTATTAAAACCAAAATGAGAGTAAAAAATGTTCTCAAATGGGTACTAAACTGGAAATACTAATTGTGATGTTATTCCAAATGTTGGTTATCAGAAAAGCCCCCCACTGAGTTATCTCCCCCTTATTATGGCCCATATACAAATAATTTTTATTTCTGAAGTTTAGCATTTATTAAGCATGGCTATACGGTAGGTGGTTCTTTCCAGGTTCTTCCTCACTATTAATACTGGCCGCCATGTATAGCCTATCTTGTGTTGTAAAATTGCATACAACAACAGATACTGATTAATGTTTGTAAAGATTTTATTTCATTGAGCTTAAAATATTTGACATCTTAATTCCAATTGTGCTATAAACTGACCAAAACTGTTTCACTGGCATTTTGTTTAACACCCCAGCCACATCCCCATATTGTTATGCACATTAGCTACCAGTACATTTCCAATCACTCTTGCTGTAGACATTTCAGTACATAACACTGTCTTCATTTATGGCAACAAAATACCATGTAATATATGAATTCCACTTTACCTGTCATAACACACAGCTTGTCCAGCCAGCAAAAGATTTAAGTATTCAAACTCCATTTCTTTTCTTTCTTATTTGCTAATGTAGATCTAGAGCCTTAAACAGATCCAGTTCAGGGAGTCAACTGATACTTTCCACATTTGTGAATAAAATAAAATAAAATGTTAAAACATTCCCATGGGTATCAACTATCCTGTCCTTTGAAGATGAACATCAGAGACTTGTGTGATGCTTGCCAATTAATCCTGGGTGTAACCAAGCTGAAGCACATGCAGCAAGCATCATTTTGTAATATACACTATTAGTTTGGTGGCGAAATACTAAAAATCGTGAGCATTTCTGTGCAAACAGAAGGAATTTAATGTGGAATCTTTGTCATCGTTGGGGCGGGGGGGGGGGGGGGGGGGGGGGTGTTGGAGGGGTAGTAGTTAGTTTGTTGATGGTTTTATTTTTCAATTAATTTCTTTAATGAAAGCCGAAATGTTCATATTACCCTCAATTCTAGAGGAGTGGCAAAAAAGATTTTCAAGATGGCTATTGTAGTGGCCATTCTATATGTTCAAGAAGCACCCAAAAATAACTGTAAGAAGTCTTCTGGTGAAAACTCCACATTGATATGACTTCATACTAAGGAGTAGCTATAAGAAAATTTTAAACCAACTAGGGCAAAACCGAGTACCAAATCAGAGTATTTGGATGTACTATTTGCCAGATCCGGGCACGAGCCTAGTAGTAGGCGCTACTCCGGAGAGTACCATTTGTTTCATTATCATATGCGAAGCTTAAACTTTTCATATATCGCCTATAAGATGAAAAATTTTATTATTAACTAAAATTATGTATTAAAAAAACTTTTTTAAAAAAAAAAGTTCGATATTTATTAAATTATTTTAATTGTAACCAATATTTGCTGAGGACAATACTTCCGAATAGTACTAAAAGACCAGATATTCGACCGAAGCGAATGAGGCGATTTCCGGTTAGGCCCTAAAACTAACTAGATATCAGAAAAAATATTTTTTATTAAAAACTTCATGTCGATATGTCCATGAAATTAGGAACAGTTGCAAATAACAAGATATACAACATGACTGCTGTTTCATTTAAAAGAGACAGACCATGATATGAATGGTGGTGTGCGGACAGTTAATCACGCAACATTTAAACGACAGTTTATCACAGCAACACATAATAACAGTGACAGATAATCACAATATATAAGTGACTATTTTTTATAATATCCTTTTTTGGTTGTCAAATCATTGTAATTCAAAAAAAAAAAAAATTCAATAAAAAATTATATTTTAATTTACTGCAAAAAATTCAATAAAAAATATTTTAATTTACTGCAAAAAATTCAATAAAAAATTATATTTTAATTTACTGCAAAAAATTCAATAAAAAATTATATTTTAATTTACTGCAAAAAATTCAATAAAAAATTATATTTTAATTTACTGCAAAAAATTATATTTTAATTTACAGCAATTTACTGATGAGACAGATGAGCCATGGCGCGCAAATACTGCAGCACGTCGGCAGCCAAATATAGTCCAACTGCACGAGCCACACGTTCCTTCAATTCCCTGTACTTCTTCCTTTGAATCTGCTGAACTCCAGTTAAACCTTGTAGAAAGGTCGCTTTCTGATTCTGCATATCTTTAAGGGTGATGACATTGAAATAAGGTTTGAAGACCACAGTGCCATCCCTCCACGGCGTTGGTTGTTCGAGCAATGCCGTCACCTGCTGCCTGATGTTGATTCCAACGATGCACCGGAAATATACTTGGTCCATAATTGCCTTTTCGTCCAGCCTGGTGGCGTCCACGGATATAGGTGTGTTCGAAGTAAGATAGCAATTCCGGCATGCGCTCATGTAGATCAGCAATATCATCAGCGAGAAGATCGAAAGCTTCTATGACATCGACTTCCGGCATGAGAGCCAAAGCAGCTAAACAGCGGACACTTCCACAGACAGCGTTGTTGGTTTCGTATTCCTGTTTCATCCCGATGTCATTCACCTTAAGTAAAACGCTTTGACAGAGGTGGAAATAACATCCGGATATGACTGCATTAGGATACGCTGCCTGGAACGCAGACATCGCAGCCGTTTCGAAGTCGACAAGAATTCGTTCAGGATTTGCTGCTGGTATCATAATTTTCATCTGGGCTAGTATGCGCTCATACGAAGATCGTTGCTTGTTGCAGACGAGGCAGTATACTGCAACTGGATTATTGCCAGGACATAGCTTAAAATGAATCGAATACAGCTGAAAGAAAATAGAAGGCACTACTGCAAACGTTCCATTTGCAAGCCACAGCTTAGCGCGCGCCAGTCCGTCGAGTAATTCGTGGCATCAAAAAATCAGTATACGGTCTTCATCTTCTGCTCCAGAGTCGTACAGGATCATGTCAACAAAACGTGGTGGAACAGTGAAGTTAGTATCGGCTGGCGGTGGAGGCATCACTACTTCATTCTCATTGTCAGCATGTATAGCTCTTCCGCATTGGACAGTGCGCGTAAGGGTTGATCGCTTCGGCAGCGCCATCAGCACGTGATTGTCTAATCTTCGTGAAATCGATCCTATAACGGCATCTGGCGTGGATGATGATTCACCCATTTTGTTCTTCATTTTGGCAACTGCTTTACGTGCGAGTGATGTAGCGATGTTGCCTTTATGTGTGTGTCACTGCTCGTTGTTGGTTATGATGCGATCTGTCGTCAGATGAGCTTTGCATTTGAAACGCTGAAACATCTTGCAGCGCCAATACGTCTGTCCATTCTTGTTTTCACGGAACTTTACATATTCAAAGTTTCCACATATAACTATTGGGCATCCCTTAGTTGATGTTCCAAAAGTTAACTGAATTTATTTTAATGTTATCTTTGGAAAATATGTAAATGTTGGAATTTATATGGTTTATATACTTCCAGTCGAAGTAGGTAATTGATAAGATAACAATGGCCTAATTGCCTATCGAATCCAAGCAGAACTTGCCTCCTGTTTAACTGATAAGATAACAATGGCCTAATTCGAATCCTAGCAGAACTTGCCTCCTGTTTAACTGAGAAGACAATAACACAGAGTTGTTTTTAATTGCGTTCCATTCCAAGCAGGTGAAGCCAACACAAAATTTTGTAAAAAATAATCAAGAATTAATGATGTGGAACGAATGTGTAATAGTAATACGTATTTGGGGTATAATAACGGATTTGTTTCTAATTGCCTATCGAATCCAAGCAGAACTTGCCTCCTGTTTAAAACATCACTAGAGAAACCAACACTCGTATTTGTACCAATAAATAGAAATAAAATGTTTAAAAATATGTTTAAAATACAATATAATGCTGTGATTATCTGTCGCTTTGATTATCTGTCACTGCGATTATGTGTTGCTGTGATTAACTGTCGTTGTTTAAATGTCGTGTGATTAACTGTCATGTAGCCGGTGTGGGTGGAGGTCTATGGTTTGTTAGATGAAGTTTCATATAGTTCAGGAGTAGCCACAACAAACTTGTGCTAATGTATGGATGAACATATTTATGGCCTAACCGAGTAGATAATTTTCGCAGAGTACCGAATCCGAGTATTTGGATGTACTATTTGCCGTATCCGGCCACAGAGTACACCGCTCCCTCGATAAATCGCGAACCCTCTTATAACGTGGTGTCCAGCGTGGATCCCGTTTTTTTTTTTTAAAATAAAGAAAATATTTTTTAAAAATGAAGAAAATCGTGATCAGAACTGGTGAATGAAACCTTGATATATCGCCCGTTTTATCGTCGAAAATGACGGTTAGTGCCCGAATAGTTAGAATCAACATAGTGAAATTTTCAGGTTTTAATTAGGAATCACATATCTTGTTAGATTTTATAGGAAAAAATATTTTCTCAGCTCACTGTAAATAATAATACTGTATATGTATACTTTGAAACAGCGATCAATGAATTATAGTAAATGCTAACATGTGGCAGCACTTAATGAAATGAACACTAATTAAATATATCTTGTCAGGGGAAATTAGTGTTTTAATCTTTTCATTGTGTTGCAGTGTAAGCAGTATAATCGTTGCATGTTATCTTCTATTCAAACATGAAAAGAGTCAATTGACCGTCACATCGATGCCCCCGAGCACATCTGTGAGAACCTGATTAAGTGCTGGCTGCGTTTTGATCGACGACTTGGGGAAGTGTTTGTTGCATTGTAAAACTCTATTAAAATAGACCTGCTTTGTATTATAAGGCGTTCTTTTGTAGTGTTGTTCCGATTATCGATTATAATCTATCATCAGTTGGTTGAGCAAATCAAAAAGATAATCGACTGTGAAACTCCATAATCAATTGTGTGCAAAGGGAGACTACTTTTATGTGTATGCAAAGCACAAAGGTTAGTAAAACTCCCAGCCACTAAAGATGACCTGAAATTTATTATTCCCTTCACTACAAATAAAAAACTTATGATTCATAATTAGGAATATATAGTTATTATTACATGGTCAAGTTGTTAAATTGTTGAGTTAATAAATTTAAACACATTTTGTTGATTTGTTTCAGTTAAATCGCAACATCTTTTGTAGTATTTATAAACAATGACAAACAAAAAAATCATGTCCTTCTATACTTTAAATTATAGACACATCACATATGAATGAAAGAATTTCGGGAAATTGTAGCAGTGTTTCAGTTACATATGACTGATCAGCCAATAAAAGTTGCGTTCATTTAACAAAGTTATAGAACAAAAGTAACACACAATGTAATATTATTGTCAAGTTAAAGAATACATGTCATTAAAAAAGAGATTACTCCTGTACATTTATAAACATATTGAACTCTTGATCAAAGATATAACACAAATTTTAATTTGCTCTTAGTAACCGATTATAATCGATCAGTTGGTTAAGGGGAACCGATTATCGATTATGAATTTCTGACTGATTCCCATCACTAGTCTTTTGTATCAAATCAGGTAAAAGACGTACAGTACAAAAGTTCAAAGGAATGCAAATCCTACATGCATAAACTCTTGTGGTCAATATCTTGTCTCAACATCAATCAAGTTAGCTGGACCAATCTAACATGGTTTCAAATAGTATGTACTTATTGTCATTAAAGTATATATTAATCAGTAATTTATCCTAATCAATTGTAAATGTGATCATGGAGAGCAAGGGAATCAAGCGAAAGACGTATTCGGTGAATGAAAAGCTTACTGTCATAGAGAGGGTTTGTAATGGTGAATCAAGATCAAAAGTTTGTAGTGAACTTAAACTTGCCGAGTCGACACTCAGAGGTTGGCTCAAGGATGAGCAGATATTTCAGGATTATTTGCATGAAGTTGATTCTGATGATGGATTTAAACGGAAACGGGCACGCACTGCAAACGACACAGAATTAGGTGATGCTGTGTACACCTGGTTCACACAGCAATGTGAACAAGGTGTTCTGATTTCAGGAACAATTCTCAAGGCCCAGGCAGAGAAAATGACAAAAACTGTGGATACTGATTTAGATTTCATGGCAAGCCATGGATGGCTTTGGAGATTCCAGCGCCGACATGGAATAAAACAAAATTCATTGTCGGGAGAGATACTCTCAGCAAATCAGGCAGTCCCAACCAACTCCGAGAGATAATGACCCGTGATGGATATACAGACGATCAAGTTTATAATTGTGATGAGGCTGGTCTATGCTATCGGATGATTTAAATTTTTTTTTTACATTTTACTCTATGTATCTATCTAATCAATCTATCTATTTATCTATCTAGTGATAGCAGAATTTTATTTTTTAGAGCAACAAGTTTCGTCATTGTCGTTTTTCGATATGAATATCTTTTTTGATAAAATAAATCTCTATTCATTTTGAACAAACAATAAAACTAGAATGTATCCAAATCAACAAAAAAAGTAGTGACGTTAAACACAATGTGTATAGCGATACACGTGTTAAGAGTACTGATACCACGTGGAATAATGTACGTTTTTACGATCTTTTCAAGATATTTTATCCAGAAATTAAAGGTAATTTATAAAGAAAAACGATCAACCCCTTTATAAAGAAATATTTATTCAGTTATTTTCAGCACGATTATAAAACGAGTATTTAACAATGCACCCCACCCCCTTTCACCTCTCTCTGTCGATCTCCCATCTCTTTATTAGTTTTTTTTCATAGGTCCCTCGGCAACTCACGGCCTCGCATATAGTGCGGTCGATGTTTTTGGACCCCGTTGTGCGCGAGTTATCGAGGGAGCGGTGTAGTAGGTGCGACTACATAGAGTACCGTTTGTTTCATTATTGTATGCGAAGCTTAAACTTTTCGTGTACCGTATACTGTATATATCGCCTATAAGATGAAATTTTTTATTAATAACTAAACTTATTATGTATGAAAAAATATTTATTGAATTATTTTACATGTAATGTCCAAGGTGATTTCAGGTTAGGCCCAAAACATATGACAGACAACATAAGCTCAGCTAGAATATGACAAGTAAAATGTGAATTGGTGTTAATAATTGAATTGGTGTTAATAATTGAATCTGTTTTAAAAACTGAATCGGTATTAAAAACAGAACCAAGAGTCCATTGATTGAGTTTAAAAAAAACGTACAGGAATTATTTTTTTGGGACAACTTCACGTCAAAATAGTCTTTTGGTGAAAATCCCATGGTAATAAGACTTTCCGTACAGGTGGAGTAGAGATAAACATTCACGATGCTGCCATGGTAGACATACTGGACATCAGATTCGGTAGGCACCAATTTCATTTCAGTCTGAGAGACATTATAAAAAGTCCGTAAGGAAAAACACCATTTTCAGTTGATTACCAAACCATTGTCATTCAAAACCAACTGGATGTCTCCTTCATGAGAAGCAATGACAAGTTCTTCAAAAATGGCTGCCGTACAAGTCATAATAACGTCAGATCAGCAGTTTTCATTTAGTACCTGATGGACATCTTACAAAACTTTTTTTTAAAACAACATGCTGACAACACCATATTTAAGTAAAGAAGCACAAACAAGATTTTCACGATGGCTGCTGTGTTGTGATAGTAGACATCATTTGGTAAAAATCCCATGTCACAATGACATTTCATTCAGAATAAGTTACAAGATTTTCATCACAACTACCATGGTGACCATTTATTGGATTTCACATCATATGCTTTAGCAACTGTAACAACTAGGCCTCAGGAAAAAGCGTAATTTTGTTAGTTTAGGAAGAATGGCAATAGCAACATGCTTTAATGGATGGAGGGAGACTGAAGACAATAAACAACCATAGGTCATCAGGAAAAAAAAGAAACATCAGACAGAAGCCCAATCCTTACAGTACATTCCACAACCCCCCAGAAACCATCACAATGTTTGTACTGGTCCTAGTGTAACACCTGGTCATAGTTGAGCTGTTCTCCCATCCCCACCACCATTTATGATAACAATATGGATATTTCGTAAATAGAGGACATCGCAGACTGGAGTGAAGAACACACATGGAACACAACACTAAATACGATCATCTTTCTTATTCATTGCAGATTAAGGCCACACACATCAAGTTGAACAGACTAGTTCCAAACCTGCCACTGCAGATAAGAGATTTTTATTTTTATTTCAAGTGTGCACTGCCTTTACAATCATGATATACACAGGTTTAAGTTCTGTATAAAGGCACATATCTTAGGTCAAAATGATATCTTCCATCATTTGTACTGTCAGTTATCAGTATCTTTTATAAATATGCCTCATAAATCATACAAGTCCAATAAACCTGTCAAGTGAAAAACTCTTCACAAAAGGTGGGGCTGTCAATCTTTCATAACATAAATCTGATTTATAAATGGGACATGTTTTCATGCACCTCAAGACAACTTTTTTTATTACTGGATATAATTTGTTCTTTAATATCTATATATCAGAGCCAGAGTATTTGTTTGAAACAATAGGCTATACAAGGCGGCCAGAATTATTGGTGAAGGAAGAACCCAGGGAAACCCCCGGAAAGAACTACCAACCGACAAGAAGCTACTGGCAAGCTTTCTCACATAACCATACATGCCAACCCCTGACGAGGAAAAAGTGTAATCCAAGTGGTCAAAAAGAGGAATCCAAGCAGAAAAAGAGTAATCCACATATAACATACTACAATTACAATTAACAATGATTTATTTGCTTTTCTCGTCTTTTATCATTCATTAATGGTTCAAGTGTTCATATGTAGCACTTTTAGCTTTAGAAAGCAACAGATTGTCATGTTGCATTTCAAAACATTTTGTACCAGCTGAGGCCATGAATGTTTTGCATACCAGTAGAGCACTCAGTACTGGGTTACTTAGCCTGGACCTGAATTCAGTTTTATTTTTGTTAACAACACTGAACAATCTCTCACAGTCAGCATTAGAATGGTAAAGAACCAATATTCCTTTCATAACCTGACAAAGAAGAGGAAATTTATTTCTTCCAGTGATAGAGTCTTTTAGCTGGGAAATAAGGTGCCATTGCACATCAACTGGTTCTTCTTTCTGCAATACAACATTTGCTGCATCAAACAATGGAATGGCACTCTTCATAAACAAGCAGTACAGTTTTGTAACTGGATCATTAAGCTTTTTGTAAACCATCTCACATTTAGAGTCTTCAAAGCAGTGAACAGATTCTTTTTCTTTCTGTGCCATCTTAGTATCCACTTTGCTAGTTTTGCCCTTGGAAGTATGAGAAGATCCAGTATGCTTTTTAACAGATTTATACTCTGAAGAACCTGATCCAGATGGCTGATGAGATTTTATGTCAAAAGATTTATCTTTCACAGTCATGGTCTGAGCCTGGAGGCCCTCTAGCTGGATAGACAGAGGCCTCTCAAATAAAAATTCCATGGATTTAAATTTCTTTCTTTCTGCTACACCAATCTCTTTATTGTTAGTATGTCTGTCTATACTTTCATCTCTTGTTCTCTTCTGACTTGCAATAACAGATTCTGCTTTTGTACCACTCTTCTTCACTTTTCCACCACGTTTTCTCTGTGCAGATTCACTTTCAGTTTAAAAGAATGCTTGTAGTGCCTCCCAAAGCTCAAGTAAACGGCTAACACATTTGCCAAGGGATAACCATCTTGTACACACATGCTTTATAACTTTATAGTCTTCAAGATCAAACTGATCTTGTAACAACTTTAGAGCCTGTTTCCTTTTACTACTTTTCTCCAAATAATAGTAGATATCTATTAACAAATGGCCAATATCTACTTCTAATTTATCAGCAGCCTTACCAGCAGCAAGGTGCATCAAATGACAGGGGCAACCTGTTATGAACACTGATGGAGACATTTTCAAAATATAGGATGCAACTCCTTTATGAATTCCAGTCATCACTGATGCATTATCAGCTGCAAACCCCATACAGTTCTGCCAACTTATGTCATGTTTCTTCAAAACATTGTCAAGCAAATCAAAAATGTTTTGTCCAGTGGAATCTACTGTTAATTCTGGTAAAGAAAGAAGAACACTCATGACTTTGCCTTTTTCACTGTCAAAGTATCTAACACATACTGGGTACAACTTTTTATCATCATAATCACAACTCCCGTCTGTGGCAATACTAAACGGCCCAATTTTCATTGCTTCTGCAATTTTAAGTGAACTATCTTCTGCTAGGCACCGAACAATGTGAGATGATTTTGTTCTTGCACAAGCATATTTTTCCGCAATTTTCGAATCAGGAAACATCCGCTTGAACAAGGGACCAACGTGGTCTGCTACCGCTAAGGGTAGTCCGTGTTCTATTAAAAACTCAGTAAATAACACCTCAGCATTTATAGTATTCAAGTCTGCACTTGAGCTCTGCTGTAAATAAGAAGTTACCTTAGTATTAGAGTTCGTAAGGCGAGCTAATTTGATGTGTTTCCTTGTTTTCATGTGTTTTTCCACATCAAATTTACCACCATGACCAATGCTAAAATCGTTTCCGCACAGTCTGCAATGAGCATGATGCTTTCCTAGAATGGAACGCTGTATTATGCCATTCATATATTCATCTTTGAATCTTTGGAGGACTCGTTGTTTTGCTTTTTTCTGATCCATCTGCGAAATTCTTGGGGAAACAAATGTGCTCTAACATACACAAAGACTAGAACCCATCTTAACATCTGAAGCCATTTAGCGCCAACGATTAGACGTCACGTGATGATGCCCTCGTCGTGTTTGGAGGATTGATTACATTTTGCTTTGTTTATTATTGACTTTTTCTAACCCATCTGTGAAATTATTTAAGAGATATTTTTTGCACTCATAAACGCATTGAGAATTTTGTAATACTTTTTAGCGCAAAAAAAACTTTTAGACTGGTTCTGCACTATACAAAATTATAACAAAGAGTATGTGCATAATGATTTAAACAAAATAGAAACCAGTCTGTTCTCTCCTCACTAAGCCGCTAAAAATAGAATATGAGGTCGAAAGTTTGAAAGTATCTTAGTAACATGATACATGTAGTTGCTATAAATAGAACATGAATATTAGGAAAGTCCACGGACAAGTATACTCGTATATCGTAGTTATGTAGAAGCGGGGTATTTTTTAATTAAAAATAAAACAGTATGTAAAAAATAAAGTAATGCTAATAAAAACGGAAAAAAAAAATTTTTTTTTTTTTTGCAAGATGGATATATCAAAAAAGCGTAATCTATAAACGTTAACGCGTAACGCGGAATTTAGTGGGAAAAAGCGTAATGATTACACCAAAAGCGTAATGGTTGGCATGTATGCATAACTATATTAGCTGAATCTTAGACTTGAACCCATGCAGACAGAGGTGAGATGGCAGATATCTGTATTGTGTAACGGAAAGCGCCTTAGACCACTTGGCCACTTGAAAGAATGAGAAAACAAAAACTTTACTTTGTATTAAAAGAAGTTACAGTCATCACCACAAATTCAATGATAAGAACCACTGCCCTAAATAAAGGTGAATAAGCAAAGCAAGGATTGGCGACCCAACTGCTCACTCTGTATTGAAGCAGACCTCTACAGCGGGCTCTCAATCGCAAACCACCCCAAGGGCATTTTTGATAGCCCAAAGGGCAGCACCACCTTTGTTATCTCTCATGACACATCACAGTGTAACACCACTCAATTCGTCTTGGCATGTCCAAGACGTTTGCTCAACTGCATAAGTGCATGTTAAGCAAAGCTTACAAATTTTGGGATGTTTGGTTACGTGTTTTACAGCACAGCAACACAAGTAGGTTACTTAACTGGAGTAAATCACATTGTCCAAGGAAACACCACCTTAGCCAAACCATGCTGAATCAATGGCAGTAGTCAAATCCAATCCATTTGATCACAAGAATGGCAAGATATTCCGCTGTGCGAGAGGACTCTTCTTCCTTTAGTTGCCTTATAAAAAGCATAGTCCACATCCCCAGCCTGCAGAAACAAACTCAAAGGGACCAAAAGCGGTTAATCTTAAAAATATAACCAATGAAAATATTTCTAGTCCTAAATTTCACGGCATACTTCTTGACCAACTCTGCAACAATTACCCAAGTAAACTGCGTAAGTTAGTTTATTGCCTGTAAACATTTATAAAATCGGTAACACTGTAGGCAAACATGTACACGACTCCATGACCTACCAGTTCCAATTTACATTTACAAAACTGGTAACACTGTAGGCAAATATGCACACGACTGTGTGACCAACCAATTCCAATTTGCATATTTCAACTGAAATGCCCGTTTCATAGTCTTTACAGTTAAAATTCTTTTCTTAAAGTATGAATGATTTTCACAATAAAGGTGGCTTTTTCAGAAAGCTTACGTGGATGAGAACTGATTGCAATACATACTAAATATCAGACTGATTTACTAATAATGCTTCTCAAACAATATATTTACATTCTTTACCTTTGAAAAGCATCTTCACGAATGAACAAATCTTTGTTAAGCATTCATTTTAAAGAAAAAGTTTCAAGTTTGTAAGCCATTAGTTTCTCAATTCTCACAGATCCTACAAGAACATGATATTCACATGCTATGGTAATTCCTGGAAAAATGGGGAATGAAAGTCAACTACCAAGTCAAAAAGAGGAGACCAAACGAATCGACCATGTCAAAATATAGGATAATTCTGGAAAAAAGCAAGTTTCAAACAGCCATTCCTGATTGTTCTTTATTTTTAAAAAAATCAAAACACATTATGATCAGTCTTCCCTGCACCAAGCCTCCAATATTAGGATCTAAATTATTACTTTCTTAAATGTAGTGAAAACTGAAGTATGTGAAGAAGTGTTGTCCAAGATTTACTACCTTTTTCTGTGGCATTCAAGGTGCATTGCAATTCATATACTTTGGGATATACATATACAGTAGTCTCCCTCTTGTACGGCCCCCCTGACCAACGGCCACCCGCTCCAAACAGCCAGAATTCGTTGGTACCGACGAGTTTCTGTTCAAAAGTACCCCTCACGAGAGGCCACCCGGCTAACGCGACCAGCGGCCAGCATTTTTGTGCAATAATATAAAATTTTCCCCCTCACGAGCGGCCTCATTTTATTTTTAAATGTATCCAGAACCAATAATTAATTCAAATCTTGACGTAAGGTAAGTAATTTTGATTATCTCTATCGTAGATACACGTCTCCGAGTGTCAAGTCGCCATTAAAAGTGTCGACTAAAGATTTAAAGTATATCGTTATCTATGAAAGTCGATGTTTACAGGAAATGGGCTCGATAATGTTTTGATGGAGTTTGGGGTTTAACACCTATGTTGAGTTCTTCTCGTTGAAGATTATAACCAGACGTAATTGTTATAATCATAACAAGGGTCAGCATAGGCTAAAAATAGATTTTGTACATTGGCACACACAGAGAACCTTAAAAAAGACAATAGGGTACCAGACAAAGACCGGAAAAATTACGTGACCAAACAATATGGCTTCCTTTACGAAGGCTGCATTTCGTAGACTCGACACAAGTTTTGTCTGCATAATTAAATCGCATACAGTCAGCAATAACCGAATAAATCATTACCAAACACTAAAATGTCATCACGTTAACGGATGCATTATTTTCGAAGAAAGTCGGTTATTCTACTCGACGACATCGGGGGGGGGGGGGGGGGGGGGGGGGGGGGGATGCCGAACAATTGTATGTACAAGAGACTCGTAAAAACAAGTTTATGTTGAAATAATTTGAATAAACAAAGTAATAACCGATAAGAAGGTTATTCAGCAGCATTGGGAAAATGGAGCAAATGGAAAGATAATTATGTATGTACCAAGATGTAAATGACGTTTTTGAATCCATTTGCAAAGGTGCATGACAACAATACCCGCTCGCATATCAAACTTACGCCAAGAAAGCAAAAATAGTAACCTATATTCAGTTGAAATAAATTTGTTATTATGACAAAAAAAAACTTTTATTGATTAATGTTTCATTTAGACGAAGATATTTAATGTTTTGAAGTATGTAGCTTTCTTACTACGTACATTACATATACATGTACTTCTCATAATAAATTTAGCCCCCCCTCTGGAACGGCCACCCGCCTTATAAGGCCACTTTCCCGGTGCAACAGGGGTGGCCGTATAAGAGGGGGACTACTGTATAAATGAAGAAATTACAGATTTTTTTTTTATTTCACCATAAAAGTACCAATATCATTCAATATAGTCTTGACTGGTTTGGTTTCTGCATTCAATGGCCAATCCCGTCATCACATGAAATTTCTCAACTGCATTCAATGGCCGGTCCCATTCATACACGGTCCGAATGTCTGGTTCTAGAGAAAGTCTCTGATTGGTTACGAATGGGACTTTTCCAAGAATCAGACCCACTTGTAACCAATCAGAAATGAACTTACTTTCCTGTGTGCAAATTTGAATTTGAATTGTTCAGGATTCAAGCATTTCAAATTGAGAGCAGTTTCCCATCACATGTTCTGTTCTTGAAAATTTGAAAATGATGGTGGAAGCACGAGTGATCTTTTGAGGCGATGAGAGCGAAAATGAGGATTTTCTAGGGTTTTATCAAGTTAATATTGAGGAAGCGGAGGAAAGATATATTCGCCAATTGGATAATTTGATCAACCACAAGTATCTGTCTAAAGTGTTTTGTAGAAGAAATATATGCATGAAGATGCCCATTAGAAGGGCTTAGTGATAATTGATATTTATTCAAGTCAAAAACTAAATAAAATGCAATTTTTTTAAAGGCATAAGTAACTTATCTTAAATAAGTAAAGTAAGTAAATAAACATCTTTGACATAACTAAGTTTGAGCCACCAGACAAAATCCAACAACAAAACAAACCCTGTATCTTCTGAAACTGTAATATAGTGACATAATAAATTACCAGTTATTATTCATGGATATGATTTTGCATATTCCCAAGCAACATGAATTTTTCTGATAATTTAGTGCCAAATGTGGTAAATTGACTTTTTTTTTATCTAGGATGCCACTTAGAGTGACCTCTTGAGCATGCAACATATGAACAGGTTTCACAATAGATATGTCCTCTCATCTTTGATGCTTTGAATTTAAATTACAACTATTACCCTTGGCATGATTTCCTACAAAGCATTTGATTTCAACAACAAATCTTATGTTTGTTGTACCCTATTTTAACCTAACCAGTCAATATTATCATACAGCTGCAAAATCAATATTAACAGGGCAGAGCTAACTAACAGGTCACTAAGTCATGCTTAGGTGGAAATAACCTAATGAAGGTTAAATTGTTTTGCGTTTATCTTTGACCTTTATCATAGTAAGATAAATATTACTTGATTGGATTAAACATTTCATCCAGGAACACTTTTAGGCTGGTTGTCTGTCACCATACACATGATTCTACCAGCGGTAGGATAAAATACTGTTATAAAAGCCATCCGCTATATATAACCTGTGTATCTGAAATCTACACAAAATGATTTTGAGATGAAAAAAAATACTTTTATTATATTTATTATTATTATAATAAATCAATAGATCCATATATTTCTGCTTTCCACTGCCACATTAATTCCAGAAATCTTCAACCTGTACCGGTATATGTGGCCGAGTAATCAATTACAAATGGTAACATGTACACAGAACAAGCCATTGATTGGTTACAATACTGTTATAATCTTTAAAGATAAAGGCTGAATACTTAATGTTTTATGAAGGTATAATAAGTAATTAAGTGATCAAAGGTGGTAAAGGTTTTCAAATCATTTAATAAAAATCAGCTGACAGGAGGTACAAATATTATGGCAGAAACATTTCAGTTGGTACAGTGGAACCTTGTTATAACATGATAATATGGTTTTAAAAGATTAGAATGTATTAACAGCAGGGTTGCATTAATGCAGGGTTTTACATTATTTGATTTTTTTCAGAAAACACAGCATTGGAATATATACAAGTTGCCATGGGATAGAAGAAACCAGATGTTAGCATGGGTATGTTAAACCCTGAGGGAATAATTTCTCACCAGCAAAATGTATGAGGTGTCAAGGCTCGTGATTTATTTTTGCCAAAGTCAGTTACATATCCTTGTTCACAGGAAAGTGGCGATTTCTTGTTTGGAAGAAGGCACAGTCAAATTGTATCATAAACATCTTTGACAGACAATTGGGTGGGGCTATGTCTGATCATTAGGAACTAAACTCCAATCAGAATTGAGTTAGGCATGCAAGACATTACAATCTTTAGTATTATGTCATCTTTAGAACCAGAACTTTAGTATGGTTACAATTATTAGGTGAGACGGACAATGCAAATAAAACTACTCCAAGACCATTCGTAATGGTGGAATAATTCTGGGAATAATCAGAAAGCTTTGAAACAGGTCAGTTATTATTTGCTCGATTGTTGTGAAATATTACTGATAAGTAAGTGTACTTTAATTATTTATTTAATTATTTAATTACTGCAAAGTAAGTGTATATCTATATATTTGAGTATATATAAAATCACCATTGAAGTTTCATTTGTACTGTTTGATATACATGCGTATTTTGAGATATAAGCAACGTGATGTGTAGAATTAATACTGTAATTCGTTATTGGGTTAATTCGTAGTAACCTCATGCATGTATTAATTTGATATTATAGATCTGCAAATGTTGAATTGAATTATAAACTTTGTATAATGTTACGATGTGCAACATTAATATAGGAATTTGTCTAGTTTTTGTACACTTGTAGGAGAATCAAATGTATGGATATACAGAACATGAATGTGCATATCTGTGTACACTTGTAGAAGTGCTATGTACAGAAATGCGTCTGATTATATGATACTGTTTTGTATATAATAAGATCAAGAATTTTTATATATACCATGTACATTTAGCAGGAAGAATGTGTGTATTTCGATAGGCACGAATGCGTTACAAAAAAAAACGGTAATGCCATGGCCTATCTGATGGTATTCATGTTGGTGTGAGTTACGTAGCAAAAGGAAATTAACCAGAGGGAAATACTCAGTGCTGTGGTCCAAGTCTCTGGGAGACAAAAGAGAAGCAGTTTTAGGGACCAGAGGGAATTACCCCAGCTGTGGCCTGAGTCTATGGGAGACAACTGTTCTGGATCTCATTCACTCCTTTTAGTGATTGAATCCATTTGTAAATATTTATTAAATACCTTGTTTATTTTACCATTTTACAACCTAAATCAGTTTCCGGATTTGACTCCGTATTCCGCTTCCGCGTTTACATTTAACTTTTACTTTGGGCTACTTAACACCTGATTTTCCTGAAAATCGTGCATAACCTACAGTCTTATCGACAGGACAGGACAAACTACTGTCAAGTAAGTTTTTATATATTTTCCCTTGTTCAATTACACATTTATAGTTCTTGTTCATACACGTTTGTGAGCCGGTGTGTATGAATTTGGTTCATTTCAGCGTTTGTAGAGAAAATATTTGCATATATTTGTAATCCGCGTTTGTACGGTTGTTTATGGTCCTGTATCATATACAGTTGTTGTTGAAAAGGGGGTGTGTGGCCCTGGTTCGTAGGTGGGTTAGTAATGTTCATTCATTTTGCGTGTTTGAAGTTCGTGTTCGTATTTTAGCCCTTATTAATACACATGATTAGTCCTTATTCTTATGCATGCTGATTAATCGTATTGATTGATACATGTATTTAAATGTCGTGCCACTATGCATATTGTAATACCCCCTTATTTTATTTTTTTTTTTTTTTTAGTTTACCATACAAACATACTTCCATAGACCTACCTATGAAAAGTATTGGGTTATACTGTCTGGTCCGGCCAGAACAGTAAATTGACATCAACAGTCAACGTCCCGTCGACCAGTAACACTGAAGCACGTTCCATCCGGTAGGCAACCAGCTCTCAACGTTGGAGTCGAGGTAAGAACGCTCCTCACTAAAAGTGGTAGAAGTTCAGGGCACTTTTAGTCACCTAAAAACATGGACAACTTCGAGTCTTTACACTCAGAAGAATTGGGTCCAAGGAACCGTACTCTGTCAGAAAATAGGAGAGAATCCTACATAGAAAGGAGAGACAAATATTCCCAGAACGTGGAATACCTATGGTCCATGCTGGATTCATATTTGAAAATTGCAGACAGCCCGCCTGAAAGGGTCCAAGACTGTCTTGCTCTGGAGCAAAACATCATACAGGAAAATGCCAAATATCTGGGTCAGGTCAACGCCTTTACGAGCTTTCTGAAAGGAACCAGGTCAGATGAAAGTACCCAAGATTTAGATACTTTATTCAACCTAGTGGACTTTCGGAAACGTGCTGTCGATAGGGCGCTAAACCTTCTCAAGAACGAAAGTCAATATGACGACAAGAGGTCCGTGAAATCTCATCATTCTGGGAGCAAAGCTTGTTCCCAATCGTCAAAACATTCTGACGCCCCAAGCGTTGCCAGACAAAAACGGGCAAAAGCGGAAGCCGCTAGGGCCGCCATTCTCTTTGCAGAAAAACAGGCTGCACTTGAACGAATGGAGGCTCGACAAAAAGCAGTCATGGACGAGGAAGCAGCCATATTTAAGACTGAAATGATCCTCCTTCAAACCAAGAAAGAGTTGGCCATTGCCGAGGCAGAAGCTCGTGTCTACGAAATGGACGAGGCCGGAAGTCAAGTCATTGAGGATGGTCCTCCGCAACAAACGGCGGATTACTCTGACCGGATTAAAGAATACATAAGCCAACAAAGTCAGCTCATAGATAAAGGAAACATTGGCGATGTGGAGCCTGATAAGGTATCGTCTGGTACGATGACCAGTGAACCGCTACTTTACGTACAGAGACCAACAGGCGAGGATAAGAACCTTGATTTTCCTTATGGAGTCCGAGAACATCGTTCTGTTCATTTTGGGACGTCCTTTGATGATTATCAGCCGATTACATCTACTCTTACCAGATTACGTCCCAGCGAGGAGCCAAAAATATCTAAACTCTCCGCAGGCGCACTGGAATTTGTCCCTACTTCACACAACGCAAGACAAAGGGACTTAGTCCTCTCTCAAAATCATAGCTTAAATCAGGACATACAGATGGGGACGCAGCATTCAACCCTGCCGAATGCCTCAGCTATGACCGATAATGGGGCATCGGAAATGACAAAGTTCTTGTTACGGAAAGATTTGCTTTTCTCCCAGCTCACGCAATATAACGACAAACCTGGATGTTATCATGCTTGGAAAGACAGTTTTCAATGTGTAACCAAAGAACTGAGACTATCAGACTCAGAACAAATCAACTTGTTGGTTAAATGGCTAGGCCCAAAATCCTCAGAACAAGCCCTAAGCATAAGATCGTCTAATGCAGGGGATCCATCTAATGGATTAAACGAACTTTGGAAACGCCTAGATCGGAGGTATGGTTCGCCAGAGATGGTAGAAGCTTCCATAAAGAAAAAACTTGAGTCTTTTCCCAAACTCACCAACCGGGACAACGAGAAGTTATATGATTTTTTGGATCTACTGTCAGAGGTGAAATTCCTCAAGAAAAAGGATGAATTTAAGACTCTCCTTGCTTACTTTGATTCATCTACTGGGGTAAGACCTCTCGTATCTAAACTTCCTTACGGATTGCAAGAAAAATGGTCAAGCAGAGCAGCCAACAATGCTTCGAAGCATTCCATCGCTTTCCCACCATTCGAGGAATTCCATGCCTTTCTTGAGCACACATGCGATCTGAGAAATAACCCTGGTTTCCGACCCGTAGATTTGGACAATCCCACTCAAAAAGGTGATTCTGCAAAAAACACTCATGGAACCAAACCTAAAGTGAATGTCCGAAGAACAGAGTTGACAAATCAAAAGGACGATCAGCCAAAAAGTCAACCATTAAGTAACTGCATTCTACACAATACGAAACATACACTCGATGAATGTAGGGGCTTTAAGTTCAAATCCATAGAAGAGAGAAAAAAACTCCTAAGACAACACAACATTTGTTTTAAGTGTTGTGCATCGGATAAGCATGTCAGTCGCGATTGCAAGGCTAAGATTTGTTGTAAGGATTGCGGCAGCAAACAGCATACTACGGCTTTACACGTCAATAGGCCTTCTCCATGTTTACCTCCTGAGGCTGCGGAAAATCATGGCGGGGAGTTCTCCAAAAACTCCAAGAAGCAATATGAGGAAGATATACGAGCTAAATGTACTGAAATCTGTAAAGGAGCTCATGGAAAGTCATGCGCCAAAATCTTACCGGTCAATGTTTACAACAAAGATAATCCAAATAAAATTCTTAGAATATATGCTATTATCGACGACCAAAGCAACAGATCCCTAGCCCTGCCAAGTTTATTTGATTTCTTTGATGTCAGATCAGAACCTGAGAGTTACACCCACAACACTTGTTCAGGTCGAGTCATCACTTCCGGCCGAAGAGGAAGTGATTTCATCGTAGAATCCATCAATGGAGACGTAGAATTGGAACTTCCGACACTCATCGAGTGTGGCAACATACCTGATGATAAAAACGAGATCGCAACTCCAGAAGTTGTAAAGTTCCATGAACACTTAAACGATCTTATTGGGTCTATCAAACCAATAGACAGAAGAAAAGAGATTATGCTACTGATCGGAAGAGATTTGGCAGAAGCTCATTACGTTCTAGAACAACGAATAGGTCATCGAGGAGCACCATACGCCCAGCGACTCAAGCTAGGATGGGTCGTCATAGGAGAAGCATGTTTAGATAAACAACATGCGCCCGATAATGTCAACGTCAGCCGAACTCACGTTTCACCTTCGGGTCAGCCGACAGCCCTAGTGCCATGTCACAACTATTTGGAAGTACGGGAGCAACTTTCTAATCCCGCACTACATCGCAAAGATAGCGAGTTTGGTTCCTCAGTTTTCGAGAGGACAAAGGACGACGACATAACTGGTATGTCGCACGAGGACAGAATATTCATGCAACAAATGGATAATGAGTTTCAAATAGACTCAACTGGGCACTGGGTAGCTCCATTACTTTTCCAGTCACCTAGGCCGCCATTGCCGAACAACAAGACCCAGGCAAAACATAGGGCACAACTTCTTGACGCCAATCTGAAGAAAAATACAAGGAAACGTGAACTCTTCCTTGAATTTATGGCAAAAATCTTGGACAGTCATCATGCCGAGGTAGCTCCACCGCTAGCGGCAAACGAAGAATGCTGGTATTTACCATTGTTTGGTGTTTACCACCCGAGAAAACCCGATCAAATACGAGGCGTATTCGATTCATCTGCAAAACACCAAGGAGTGTCATTGAATGACGTACTGCTTACAGGACCAGACTTAATCAACAATCTTATTGGTGTACTTCTTCGCTTTAGAAGGGAAATGGTAGCTGTTACTGCAGACGTGCAGCACATGTTTCACTGCTTCATCGTTCGAGAGGACCACCGAAACTATTTGCGTTTCTTTTGGTATGAGAACAATGACATCAATAAGAAACTCATTGAGTACAGGATGAAAGTACATGCTTTTGGAAACAGTCCATCGCCAGCCGTCGCAACTCTGGGATTACGTAAGGCCGCTTTGAAAGCTGAACCTGAGTACGGAAGCCAGGTTACATCGTTCGTCTCCAGGGACTTCTATGTCGACGATGGGTTAACTTCTTGCTCAACACCCGAAGAAGCTGTTAAGCTCTTAGTGGACACTCAAAGTGCATTAAAAGACTATGGCAATCTTCGACTTCACAAAATTGCATCGAATAGCACTGAAGTAATGGCTGCTTTTCCAACAACTGATCTGGCATCTAATTTGAAAGATCTAGATTTAGACTCGGAAGAAAAACCGCTCCAACGGAGTCTTGGCATAATATGGGATGTCAACGCGGACAAATTTCTGTTTGAACTGTCTTCCGATAAAAAACCCATTACCCGTAGAGGAATCTTATCAACGATTAACAGCATTTTTGATCCGCTTGGATTTCTGTCTCCCGTTATCATATATGGGAAACTCATCCTTCGAGACATTGTCTTAGAGACCATAGATTGGGACGAGCCCGTATCCGATGAATTTGCCTCTAAATGGGAGTCTTGGAAAAACACCCTTGAACCACTTAAAAACTTGAGAATATCAAGGACATATGTGCCCGAACTTAGCAAATGCATCACCAGGGAACTCCATGTCTACTCGGACGCTTCAGATAAAGCTATTGCCGCCGTCGTTTATCTTCGAACGAAAGACGTCAGTAACCATTATCACGTAGGATTTGTTATTGGAAAGGCTAAAGTAGCCCCCAAAACTGGAACCACGATTCCAAGAGAGGAACTATGTGCCGCGGTCCTAGCTGTGGAGATAGCTCATTGTCACAAGGGCAATAAAAGGATCCGATAATCACGTCTGAAAGGCGGACGTCCGGATCGTTGTTGGTGATAAATGCGAACCTAAAATTTACACCCGTCCGATTACTGAACTTATACTTCTGATTGACTAAAGACATTCATTGGATCATCTTTCATTCGTTATTGACATTCAGACAATTACCGTTTTTCCATTTACATAACTGTTGGATAGGAATTCATTCATGTGACATTCGTTGGGTTTACGTTATATTTTTCATATATAATAATTTGGATTACTGTGTATCAAGAATATCGTTATATATTCTATAATAGAATAAGTGGTAGTGGTATCTCTATAGATACCAGGCGGGGAGTGTTCTGGATCTCATTCACTCCTTTTAGTGATTGAATCCATTTGTAAATATTTATTAAATACCTTGTTTATTTTACCATTTTACAACCTAAATCAGTTTCCGGATTTGACTCCGTATTCCGCTTCCGCGTTTACATTTAACTTTACTTTGGGCTACTTAACACCTGATTTTCCTGAAAATCGTGCATAACCTAGTCTTATCGACAGGACAGGACAAACTACTGTCAAGTAAGTTTTTATATATTTTCCCTTGTTCAATTACACATTTATAGTTCTTGTTCATACACGTTTGTGAGCCGGTGTGTATGAATTTGGTTCATTTCAGCGTTTGTAGAGAAAATATTTGCATATATTTGTAATCCGCGTTTGTACGGTTGTTTATGGTCCTGTATCATATACAGTTGTTGTTGAAAAGGGGGTGTGTGGCCCTGGTTCGTAGGTGGGTTAGTAATGTTCATTTATTTTGCGTGTTTGAAGTTCGTGTTCGTATTTTAGCCCTTATTAATACACATGATTAGTCCTTATTCTTATGCATGCTGATTAATCGTATTGATTGATACATGTATTTAAATGTCATGCCACTATGCATATTGTAATACCCCCTTATTTTTTTTTTTTTTTTTTTTTAGTTTACCATACAAACATACTTCCATAGACCTACCTATGAAAAGTATTGGGTTATACTGTCTGGTCCGGCCAGAACAACAACAGAGAGAAGGTTTCAAGGAAATACAGAGGGAGAGGACAGAAGTGAAAATTTCAAACACTAATTCAAAGGATGAAGTTTGAACTAAGTCGTCACTTGGTGAAGTGATATGAGATTAGCTGAATTGTATTTGAGAGATTACTGTTTGAATTAAATTAAATTTTTGTTATTTGAAATTTCAATTTGTATATTCATTAATTTAACTGTCAGCACTGCTGACTGGGGGGCTCAGAGCTTTGTATCTCTCAATCACTACTGCAATTTCTAACAAAACGAGCCAGGGTGGGTGTTCTCTATTAATTTAAATAAATTGGAAGCTCCCCACCCCAAAAAGGGAAGAAACCTAACCTTAACACATGTATTCATGTCTAATGTAAAAATTCTGGGTATTATCGAACAAATACTAACTGGAATGCAGTAATAAGACTTGTTCAAAATAATGGGCAGATAATACATTTACAGGTTATTACTTTGTGTTAAATAATTTTACTAATCCCCCCACCCCGAAAATACATGTTGATCAATAATACCCTGCCTGACATTATAGCTTGAATAGGCTAACATCATTTACTATCGTGCTGTCGTGGCATGCAGTTCACCCATAATGCATGCAATTCCATTGAAAAAATGTACAAATTAAAAATATTCAATAATTTTGTCCAAGATCATTGTGTTTTAATTCAATGTACAATAGCATGAACAGAGTATTAACACTGTTCACTTACCATCTGAAATAGTACTATGCAGCTAATCCATAATACCTATAATTCCGTTGCAAAAATTACAAATGTATTTAACACATTAATCCCTAAACCAAACAGCTAGGTGTCCTCGACAGAATACTTACAGAGATCGCCTTACCAGTGACTGTATCCTTGAGACTTGCTGACAATACTACATGCAGAAATAAAACAGACACATAAAGATAAATTGAATTTCGTACCAATTTGATTCTCTTGCCATGAATAATCATTAAAAATCCACGATGAATTCACACTGAATAATTAACACTATCAACACATGAAAATCACTCCATTTGATGTACATACAAATTCCACTTGTCATATCTATTGCAAACTAAACCTTGTGTAAATACATCTTCAGTCTGTCAAATAAAAGTCTACTTGCAGTGATTGATTATCGTAAATTTCTTCGTTGATTCTCGTAATTTTCTTCATTTTCTAATCTAAATATTTCCACTAATTTTGCCGCTATCGAAGTCAAATTCCCCCCCCCCTTCTTCAGCAATGTAGACTCTATGTAAGCTAACATTTTATTGGTTAAACTGCCTGCATAATTAGGAAATGGCTTCAAATCAACCAATGGTCTGTGCCAATTCAACTCGTCGCTCTGGATACAGGCATAGTAAAATACTGCCACTCAAACTCAGTGCTCAAGATACAAGCTATGCAAACTCAGCCTCGTTATCAAGACACTCAGGAGATGTGGGAGGTGAAGTGCAATCAGTTATCGAGGCGGCAGGGGTAGTGTTAAAATATTCAATAGTTTTGTCAACGATCAATACGTGTCTGAATTCAATGAGAAAAATTTGGTTAAGAAAGACAAAGTACATGTACGTTTCATTACATTCCTGGATCTATGAACAGTGTCTATACAAATGTCATACTACAATTTTCTCATATGCTTCAAGTGTACTATTATGAAATGTAAATTCCCAAAAAGTAACACATGAATGCATATTTGTTTTAACGACTACAGCAAGAATAATTAACAATCAACACAGGCGTCCAGTTTTACTTTAGATTTTGTCAATATCAAAAGAAAAGTGTAGTAATCATTGAGCAAAGTGCAAAGACAATTTGACTGCGTGACTCCAAAATTTTAAATTAAATCATTTCTTAAAATATCTATCTAGTCCAGCCAATAAGTGGACATTATGTACTGGTCAAATGATCGCATCTAATAACATCACGGGCAAGCATAGAAAACATGTTAGTGGCTTTGGTTTTCTTAGGTTTATTAAATTGTGAGAATCTTTTATCAACCATAGCATTGTCTGCTGCTTGGCTGTGCATGGAGTTAATGAAGAAATATTGTTTGAGTAATGTTTGTATACAGCACTAATTGAAAAGACAATCACAAAGATGACAATGTTTATTTTATCATACCTTCAAAAACCTGGTGAAATTGTTAAATTTCAGAACCTATGCCACGATCATATGATATTAAAACTTATATGTGACTCTTCCCTAAAATGATTAAAACAAAACATATTTACACACTATTTCTGTTACTTGTAGTTTTTCATGTGCAAATTGAGTATACAAAATTTCATAACGCTGACGTGTTATATCGGAATTCACATTATCACTAGGTTCCATTGTATTTTCAAATTTTCAGATATTAATTGTTATATTGTTCAAGATGGGTTTATAAGAATATCCAAAGCAGTTAATATGTGTATGTGTATACATTCTAAGAAAATTGGTAACAAGTCTAGGAAAATGAGAATAAATCTCAAAGTTGTAAATAATCTTTAGCATCCTTTTAGTAAAAATGTGTTTAGAACCACACACATATGCAAACATACAAAAAACTTAAACTTGTGTGCTGTGACCAGAGTTGTCTAAAGCATCTATATCTGTCTCAGCATGTTAAGTCAGTTTATAAGTACATCAGGTTTTGATAACCCCTTTATATTTACATGAATGAAATAATTATATATGTTAATGTGTTACTTGTGTATTTCTTGTACACTCCCCTTTTAACACTAATTTATTAATACATGCAATAATAAAAAGAAGAAACAGTGCCCAAGTTAATTCAAACATGACTGGTGTAATTCTCTCCTGCCTTAAGGCCAACTGATAGCCATAACATTACAACATGCAAATATCCGTCACGTCATGAATTTATGACATTATATAAAAAATCATGTGACAGTATTGTGCCGTCACAGGCATTGACTTATTCTCTCTCTCTCTCTCTCTCTCTCTCTCTCTCTCTCTCTCTCTCTCTCTCTCTCTCTCTCTCTCACATACAAATACATGTACACCCACACAAACATGTTAATATACAACCACAAAACCAGTTGAGACCAGTGAAAACTGAGGTTATTAGAAAGATAGGTCAGTATGCAAATCTCAGAAATTGTTACACCAAATAAAGTGTTAAACAAGAACACTGATGAGGGCATTGACCTAATCCTCAATATGAGAGCATTAGACTGGTGTTCATGTTTCTTGTGGGTGCAAGAGCATTGGTGTCCTTATTCATATAATATACTGCAGGAATCAAATTATTAACAGCAACTCCACTCTCGAAACCTTTTAAAGCATAGCAACTGTTAATGGTGGGAATTCATAAGAAGTCTACTGGTAAAATACTCATCCTTATAAAGCCATCCATTTGGAGTGTGTGTGTGTGTGTGTGTGTGTGTGTGTGATTTGGATTTATAAGATAGCTTTTAATAAAATCAGTCATAAAACTGCAATGCCCGCAGGGGCCCTGAGTGGTCTAAAGCACTTTACATTACAGATCACTGACATATCACCTCAGTGTAGGCTCTAAATAGTATTACAATGGGATTTAACAAGAAAATTTCTAATAATGTCCAGTTGGTCTTGAATGAAAATGACATCCTGTATGGCTTCCACAGCAGATTTATTGCAAATATTGTTATGGCTATTCCTCCTTTTGAAAATATTATCCCTTCTTCTCTCCATACAGATGTGACTGTGATAGTGGCCTAGTGGTTAGCGTCCACCTTTGATGTGTGAGGTCGCTGGTTCATACCAAAGACTTAAAAAATGGTATTACATGTACAGCTGCCTCGCTAAGACTTTAGTGTTAGGACTGATCGGCCTTGTGTCAGGATAATGTGACTGGGCAGGACATCATGTTACGTGTCTATGGGCATAGTGCCCAAGTGCTAGATGTCACTATAAAACGGACACACTGCAGGCATTGTTGTTTTTCAGCACACACAATAAGCTATACATGGCGACCAGTATTAATGATGGAGTAAGAACCCAGTGAAAACCCCCCCAAAGAACCACTGACCACACAAGAAGCTACTGGCAAGCTTTCTCACATACCAATATTGGTAGCTTCTGAGAATCGAACACGTGCAGACAAAGGTGAGATTGCAGTGATCCGCAACAGAGAGCGCTTTAGACTACTCAGCCACTTGGGAGGCCCCCAAGAACAACAGGTACCTTTATCATAACACTCTGACTTGAGCTTCTTGCAAACTGATTGAGTATCCTTAGCAGCAGAATTAGCAGACACTTAACTGCTCAGTTGTGGTAGAATTGGTAGTTACGACTGTCCACTATCACCCAGAGGTGAGTGATAAGTGTTCACTCTAACAATGATTTCTGATGCATTCTGCAAAATTGTGGTAAAGATTTCATTCCTTCATGCATCGCTGAGGAAAGATAAGGCTTTAAAATGTGGATCTAAGTCAGCAGCAATGGTGATAGTTTCTTCTTGTCGAGTGTATCTATCCTTAAGATCTTCAACCACAGCCGTTTTCATCTGAGCTATTACTAGAGTCATCATTGCTATATTGGAAAATGATGTTAATTAATTTACGATGAAGAGACATGATAATAGCTGTGTTGATAAATTAATGAGACCGTAAAACTTTCAAAGTGAGCGCACTAAACCGAATCGCAAGAACTTACACCCTTCACAGTCAATGTTCTAAACAGACTCGTGAGATCATACACCATTCAAAATCAATGTACTACCCAAAATCACACCATTCAAAGTCAACGTATAAACAGAATCATAAGATCATACACCCTTCTAAAAATAGTCCAAGATGATTAAAATTTAAAGTCAGTCACTCCAAAATCTCAAAACAAGCAAAAATGATTCTTTCTGGATATGTCCAAAACTGTAAAATGTATTAACAAATTAAATGAAAAAAAAACCTGAAGAAAAAAAAATTAAAATGAATGAATTGTACAAGTCTCATAATAATTCATGAAAGCTTCACACCAAAGTTAAATTTTCAAAAATGTTAGAACAAAGCCATATCTTTTTATAGGAAGTAGTTTATGTGTGATCTGGATATTATATAGATTTAATGATTATCTACGATGTCTGCAGTGTGGCAGTTTATAGTGATGTCCAGCACTGGGGCATCATGCCACAAACATGTAGCATAAAGTCCCATCCAGTCACATCATCCTGACATCAGGTCGACCAGTCCTAACACTAACCTGATAATGCTGACCCAAGCATAGGCAGCCGTTAGTACCATTTTTACAAGTCTTTGGTATGACTCAGTTGGGGCTCAACCCTTGACCTTGGCATCATAGGCAGATGCACTAACCAATAGGACACCAAAGCAGTCAGGTGTAGTTTATAATAATTCTAAAAGTTAAATTCTGAATAATTGTACAATTCCTTTTCTAACTGGAATGACTTGCACAATTTTTACTTAACTGGAATTACAAATGTCTGGCAACATATTTATTAGTCTCTTCGTTTAATAGGCAAAACATGCCCTACCCCTGCATATGTATATGATAAATGGTTGTTCTTGTTCAGAATCAATATCAGTGAACAATGCCAAACCCAATAATGCACTATATTAAAACTCAGATAAGACTCAACAAATATGATTTCAAGTGGATAACATACTGCCAAAACATACGGTGCTTTATGGGATTGTAAACGGAAAATCATTCTCCAGATTTATGACAAATAATTACGGTTTAGAGAATTAGCATTGTGTGTCTTTTGAGTGATATACAATCAATAAACATTAGCTGTCTTACCTTCCAGTAATGTCTGGCATTAATGGCTAATTTGGCCTTAACTGTTGTTTATCAATCTTAAATGGCCATGTACAATTCCAGATTATACCGCTGACAAGTAAATGTCAAAAAATTATCTCTAGGTACTTGAATTCATCAAGTATTCAAGTACTGCCATTTACAACTTGTGCATTGTATATACAATGCACAAGTTGTAAATGGCAACTCAACAAAAGTTGCCATGGCAACAAATCTTAACATTCCATTTTATGGAAATAATGAAAAAATTCATACCACCACCAATATGATGAAACTGAAGCAATGTTGGTTCAATATCAAGGGCAAATTGTCAAGTCAAGGACCTTGAATCACAAATTCTGAAAATTGTGAAAATATAAGTATTAAATATATTGTCTCTCAATAAATTTCGTTTCAATCAACAAGTTGGAACTGTAAGCATATGGCCAGGTTACCTCTTTTATTTATTTAGTGACTATATCTTTGATTATGTCCCCTTATAATAATTAATTCAGAATTATACAAATTAGGTGGCCATTGGCAGCGTGAGGTGTCACAATGTTTCTTTAATTATCTCTAGGTACTTGAATTCATCATTACAATTTTTAAAGATTCTGTGCATGGTTTTGTTACGGCATTGTATATACAATGCACAAGTTGTAATTATCTCTCCCCTGTAACCTAAAATATTTCCAGAAGGAAGCCTAAAATTCAACCAAGAGGCTTACATTACAGTTCTGCTATTGTCTTTATTAAAGCAGTACAGGAATAAATGTTTTCCATAAAGACAAGAAATCTACAATTTATCTTTTCAACATAATCTTAAGAAATGTTTTACATATAATTTATCATTCAGCGTAACCTGAAGAGCTAAATAAGCAACAATCACGATTGATTTTCTTGCCATCTTGAAGACTGAAACAGAACATTGCTTAAATCTTTAATAAATTTATTGACGAGTCAAATTATCTTTTTTAAATTAAATTTAAGTCATGTACATTGTCACATTAAGTGTGTAATTTGTGAAGAAACATATAACAAGATATATTCCAGTAGTACCAAAATTATTGCCGTATGAGTAAAATATCAAACTATTGATGTGTATATATATGACCCCTCTGCACTTCTGGCAACAGGGTTAGTAGCATAGTTTGTTTCAAAATTTTCAAGGTTCAAAATCATGATTTTCAAGTTGCATTATTACATTAATTTTAAAGGATACATAAATGAAACTGTATCTAAACACAAGTTAATATTTACTACTACTACAAATAATATTAATAATAATAACTTAATTTAAGAGGGTAACACAATTAGCTAACTAATCTCATACAAAGGAATATATTTATTTTAGCCAAATCTCTGAAGCCACTGGATATATTGGGTTCGGATGAAGGAAATAGTGGGCATTTCTAATCTCAGCTTAAATACTATTCCAGAGCAATGGAAACTTTTTAAAATAATTCCTTATTTGGCTTTGGAATTATAAACCATTTGGTAGACATGAATCGCAGGTGGATTAGTATTGCCAGATCAACTGACAGGAATAGTGAGTGTAAATATTCAGGAGCACTATTATTGGATATATTGTACATTAATTGGCTTTTATCAACTGAATTCAGTCTTTCATAGGAAATATTTTTAACTTGCCAGCTAAATTTTCCTTGCTTTCTTTCTGGATTGATATTAGCCCAAATGTTTTTTTTGAAGATGTACCAGCGTTACTATGTTTTAATCATTTCAATTACCTCATACTAATTATATTAGTCTAAATAGGGTTGTATGTAACTGTTATAAAACAGTTTTCTGTGCCTTTCAGGCAGAAAATGCCATATCCTATTGAGAAGCCATAAACTAGAATTTACTCAATCATGACAGACCATTTGCAAATGTGCATCCTTCCTTGTCATCACTATCAATATTTGTCCTCTTTTTAGCTGTGTTGAGTTATATTTTAGTTTTACCAGTCTTGACCACCATGCCATTGCATGAGCACCACCAATTGTCCAGTTTGTTTAGGGCATTCTGTAAATAAATTCATACTTTGTGTTTGGGATGTCTGACAATGTTGTTTCATCTGCATAGAGATATGTAGATGATACAGATTCTCTTAGAAAAAGTGATAAATAAAATAGTAATGGACCTAGAACTGAGCCTTGTGGTACACCATATCTAACTGTTCCAGGTTCATAAAGAACTATATATAAACATGTGCTCTGTCACTTAAGTATGAAGCAAACCATCTAATTGTGCTTTCATCACATTGGTTGATTTTCAGTTTCTTGAAAAGGATTTCATGATCCACCCTGTCAAAAGCTTTCCTAAAATATACAAATACAGATCCTATTATTCTAACTTGGTCAAGTGCTTGAAGGCATTTATCAGTAAGGGAGATCAAGGCAGTCTCACATGAATGTTTCTGTCTAAAATCTGATTGATTAGGGTGTAACAGTGGTTAAATATGACACGAATGAATTATCGACATGTTTTTCAATCAATTTTGACAATTTTGGTATTAATTGTGCATGTATTGTGATTAGCTGGTAGTTATCAGCATCATCCTTATAACCAGATTCGTGAATATAAGTTACGTTTGCAGTTTTCCATATTTTGGGGACAGATGATTGAAGTTCCAATACTTAAACTGATTATGAATATTATGCTACCTAGCAGAGACAGATTTAATGAGTCATGGACCAATCTGATCAAGGCCTGTAGACTTCTTGGTATAGAGTTCACAGAGACATTTTTAAACAAAGTCTTGTGATACTGGTGAGAAACACATCTCCTTAAGAGATTTTGCTGCTGATTTTTTAGTTAAAGAAAGTTGTTTTATAAAAAGGTTACTTCTAACCTAAAATGTTTCTTGCTATATAAAAAAAAATATCAAAAAATACAACATGAAGTCAGAGCATGATTATTGATATCTTCCCATTAATACTAAACATACTACATCTGGACCTTAGAATAATGCAGTTACTGAACAATGTTCATTTTACAGTATACACTACTCTTATTTTCCAAGTCCAAAATATCTTAAGAGTGAATTTTTCAGTTCTTATAACTTGCCATCAAGTTGTTTTTTTAAGCTCTGCGATTTTGTCCATTACACTTTTCCTCAAATTATTTTGATGTTGTGATAAAGTTCTCCCTGTGACAAGCCCTATTTTCCCCCAGGCCATGCTCTATTTTCATATTCTGGTCAGCTGGTGCCAAATTGCACAATAGCTAAATATTAGTCTTAAATAAACAAGCAAGAAAGCCAGCACGACTAATTAAAAGTTAATCGTTATTGATGCAGTTATTTTGAGAAAATTTATCCAATTCCAACACCACTGCTGCTTGAGTGCTTAGACCCAATATTGCCTTCACTAACTGATGCTATTAATATCTCTCTCTCATCAGGGGAATTCCCATCATTTTTCAAAAATGCCATCGTAAAGCCACTGCTGAAGAAACCAACACTGGACCATAACGATTTAAAGAACTGAAGAAACCAACACTGGACCATAACGATTTAAAGAACTATCACCCAGTTTCTAATCTCCCTTTCATATCAAAAATCTTAGAAAAGGTTGTTCGAACTCAACTTGTATCTCATTTGAATTCAAACCGTCTTTTCAGCTATGTACAGTCTACATATCGCCCTTGCCACAATACGGAAACTACTCTTCTGAAAGTATTTAATGACATTCTCTGCTTTGGATAGTGGAAAGATTACAGTCCTCAATCTCCTGGATTTATCTGCAGCATTTGACACAACAGACCATGATATATTACTTCACCATCTCCAGCATGTATTTGGCATTCAGAATATAGCCTTACAGTGGTTCAAGTCCTACTTAGTCAACAGGACACAAATTATATCTTCAAACGGAGTACACTCCAGCCCAGTTGACGTATGTTGTGGTGTTCCACAGGGATCTGTTCTTGGACATGTTCTCTTCATTCTGTATACTCAGCCGCTCCCAAGTGTCATAGATCATCACCCAGTGTCGCACTAATTGTACGTTGATGACACCCAAATATACAAATCTAGCCACCCAACTGAAGTTGATGCTACTATCAATGGAGTAGAGAGGTGCATTTCTGATGCGAAATCATGGATGACATGTAACAAGCTGCAGATGAATGATGATAAAACTGAGGATATTCTAATCACAACACAGACTTTCTCATTCACATCCTTTATCTCAGACAATAAATATTTGCAACACCAACATTAAATTCACACAGTCAGTATGGAACCTAAGCGTTACTCTAGACAGTACTCTCACATTGCACCAACATGTCATGAACATATGCAAGGCTGCATATCTTGAATTGAGACGCATCGGTTCCATTCATAAATATCTTTCAGTTGATGCCACTAAAACACTTATGTGTTCGTTAGTACTTTCAAGACAGGACTATTGTAACTCAATTCTGTCTAGTTCATCACAACATTTACTCCAGAAACTTCAAAAAGTTCAAAACATAGCTGCACTGATCATCTTTAGAGTACCTCGATCAGAGCACACCTCACCACTGCTCTGTACCCGACACTGGCTGTATCAATTTGATACAGAATCAAACACAAAATTTGTTCTCTGTGCTATGTTTCCCTGACAGACTCCAGTCCAACATATCTATCCAGCCTCAGCCATGTGTATACACCAGCTAGATCCTTATGCTCTTCTTCTGACAATCGTATACTCATTGTTCCCACTATAAAAACAAAGTCATATGGACAACGTTCTTTTGCATACCATCAGCCCGGCGACGTGGAATGAATTGCCCATTGAAATTCGACACAAAAACACAGTGGTCCCTTTTAAAAGTGCTCTTAAAACTCACCTGATTCGACTGCAGGGACAAACTTGGAGACCTAATAATGTTTTGTATCTTATATGTTTTCAGCATGTTTTTATGTTTTCCAATTTCATTGTTTTTGTCATTTGTTTTTCTGTAGTGTAGTCGTATCATTATTGATGGTGTAAAGAGTTAGATCTTCAAAAGATTACTCGCTATACAAATATCCTCATTATTATTATTATGTCTAATATGTACATGTACAAATCAATGTGTTAGACCAAAATAGCCTGGAAGATGGGGTGGGCGGGTCAAGCTTATCAGTGGGCCAAGGTCTAAACTTGAAAAATTTCAGGATTTCTTTGTCGACTACCATAATAGCTATAAATCTTGGAACTTGAAGAAAAAAAATCCATGCCCTAAGATGCATAAACATGTGAAGAAAAAAAAATTCTCTGTATTCCAAAATGTAATACTACAAACTGATTAAAAAAAACGCTCTGGTTGCCAAATGGTTAGAGCGACTGTCTCTGATGTGTGAGGTCGTGGGTTTGATCCTTATCAGAGTCATATCAGACCTTTAAAAACGTTACATGCTACCAACAGTTGCCTCGTCTGAAGCTCAGCGTTAACAGGTTAGCGTTAGGACCAATCGGTCTGATGTTAGGATGTGACACCATGATATGTCTGCATCATGATGTCCCAGAGATAGTCCTACAATGTAAGCCCCGACGCTGATATTTATGTTTGCTCGCGTCTGGGTCTTACTGCCTAAAGATCAGCGCTGTGTAGTGTTTTTAAATATACTAAACAGAGAATAAGAGGTGAAATTTTCATACTTGGCAATGAGTATCAACAGTTATCCACATATTTAAGAGTTATTGATCTACTTACTTTGCTGTCTGATCGTGATCGACTCTAACGCTGACACTAGGAAATGAACGCATTTTTCATGTTCCTTTGAAACACGTTTCAATGCCATGGTGGCTGAGGAATGCCGAAGTAAGTTTCAATAAAGCTGTTTTATTTTCACGAAACGAAATTATTTCTATATTGCCTATTTGAACAACAAGCAATATTTCGTTTCGTTCAAACAATATTTCCGATTAGAACCTAACTTAAACATACTTCGGCATACCTCGACAACTGTCGCATTTCAGCAAATTCAAATGTATGTCAAGTGAACAAAAAATGCGTCCGTTTGCAAGTGTCAACTATTGATTCCATTTGGATAAAAACAGCGCAGTAAGTATAATTAATTAAACATATATTAGTGGAAGAGTGTCTATATAGGTTGCCAAGTATGTTCGATATTCCTGAAACTTTGATTTATCGTTCCGATGTCGACGACATCGGAACTAACTACACTATGGCGTCATTAGGCTCGTAAGACGTAGCACTCAAATCAAGATCAACATGTGATACGTCTTACGGGTAGGACTAGTCCCAGAGACAGATGTCACCAGACATTGAAACACGCCATACAAGCCCGTTATTGGGTGGCAAGACAGCACTAAAACAAAAGTAACATGTGATATGTCTTACAATGAAGGACTAGAGATCACGCTTACCAAAATTGATAACCATTTCTTCATAATCAGAATATTCCCCACCCACACGTACTGAAATTTGTGCATTACCGGTAAGTTGTACTAAAAATGTACCACATAAAAAATATAATTTCAATGCTTAAGTGATTCAAGCGTGTGTATGGACATATTGACAGTTGTACAGAAGTTATTGCAATGTCGAGGGAAAAGAAGAAAAAAAAAGGGTGTAAAATGTTAAAGCACTGACCTACTAAACAGAAACCGGCTCATATCTTTATGAGTAAGCGCATCAAAAACATTGAGATGGCAGATTAAATATCAAATCTATATCATACGTACCTTAGACAATCTTGTATGTCAACTTTTTGTTTTTAGTTTTGAGGATATTTCTCTTCCAAGAAGTGGCTCTAGCTTGTTGGTACCGAAGATGGCAGCTGAACCGCAGAATGCCGATGACGTCACAGGAAATGGAGAACATGATTAGAATTGCTTCCGGTTCAATTCTGGAGTATTGCATAATCAGTAGGTTACTTCCCTTGGTTTAGCTAATATCCCTTTAATGTCGATGTTAGAATCCTACATATAAAAACTATGCTCAATAATTGAATCACGCTCAATATTAATAGCGCTATAATTATTGCTCGTTCTTGGACGGAAGTGATAATAAAAGTTTCAGGATCAAAATTTAAAAAAGTTTTCAAAAAATAAATAGAATAAGCGAGTTTAAAAAAAGAGTTTAAACCTAAAAGTACCAAAATTTATTTATTTTACAAATTGGAATGAAGTTGCAAGTTTCAAACCTGCGGTCTCAAGTTTAGTAGGTGTGACACGCGGAAAGACACGCCTGTGACTGTACTAGATTATGAAGATCAAAACCCTCGTCTGTCCATATTACAAACACAATTATTTATTCAAACTCACGAACACGGCTGATAGAAACATAATAGAAACAGATGAGCAGACTAGAGGCATTAACTCTCTTAACTAAATAAATCTCAATCAACACTTCTGTAACTGATACCCCAACCCCCGACACAGCAAATTGAACATATAGCAATTTACAATATACGTCAGCTAAACAGATATTGCTTGTTGGATAAAGTCTCGGAAAAGGAGAATCCACGTAGGCCCCATCTGGGAGGAAGGAATATTATTTATTCTATTGTTTATATTCCCATCTCTCCTTAACCTTACCGAAACTTACAAACAAAACAATCAACCTACCTACACAGTCAATTTTCTAACTCTTGTTCCGATACATGCTCAAGAATATACAAATTTCGTCTCGTTGACTGTACTCCGTCAGCATCCAAATAATAATTTCCGAAGACCACAAAACTTCACAAAAAGAAATTTATCTATCTCACACAACAAACGTAAATTGATTCTACGCAGTATGGTTCCATATTGGTCAACATTCAATATGTCAAATATTGTTCTCCCCAATTTGTAAGAATGCTATCTGTGCACCACAAAGACTAGGTAAATGACATACAAAGTCCAAAACACTGGCTCATGATCGCCAATCGAAACTAATGCGCAAATATGGAAAAAGAATACATACAATTGGGAAACTAGCATTATGGACCTATCGAGCCACTGGACTATGACCGCAAATTAATAGATGCATCTCCCAAGAAAATCACTGACCATAATGACCAAAACATTGATCAAAACATTGCACCCTCAGAGACGTATATACACAATGACCTACAATTCACAATAATACTACAAAACACGCATCGCACAAACAAAAACCAATCAAAAATATAACCTTAAATTTCCACACCACGTAGACAGCCCTAAAATTGGCATACTCTCTCTCTCGCTCTCTCTCTCTCTCTCTCTCTCTCTCTCTCTCTCTCTCTCTCTCTCTCTCTCTCTCTCTCTCTCTCTCTCTCTCTCTCTCTCTGGTTTTTGCTGTTATTGAATTTCTTCACTGTCACCGGTTTTTCATTTTCTTTTTACTGACTCTGGTCTCGTCTTCTTTTCTTGTCTTTCTGCACGTTTCGGGGGGGATCTTCCTTTTGGGAGGGGACCTCTTTCTTATCCTGTTTGGAATCCCTCCCCCAACCCCTTCTCCTGTTCCATTTTATTTTCCAGAGCAGTTTGGAGACTAATGTCCATTCTCTTTACAATGATACTATGTATATTGACTCTTGTCCCTTCTGGGACCTGTTTCCTCTTTTCACAGTCTGGACATTCTGTAACCCAATATCATTTCTTCTACCAGTAAATAGCTTGACTTTTATTTCAAAAGAGGGAGGGCACCACGCAAAGATCTGATCATCTGATCAGAAGTTTAGCTTGTGTAGGCTCTTCTATCGTTCTGGTCGATTTGAGAGTGAAATGAATACTGGAAGGTTAGACACTAACTAAAACATACATAAACTTGTCTGACATGAATATGTAGGGGGTTATGAGCTTTAAAATGAAATCATTTGACCTTTTTGCAGTCAAGATGAAACGATTTCATCAATTAGTAGAGAAAAGAGAAGAAAGTAACAGACAGAAATGTGATTTATCGCCACGCACAGTAGATGAAGTCTTGGCTCAAGACTTTGAAGATGAAATGAGTCAGCCCGAATCCAGACTCAGAGAATCGACGTTCAAGCAAAGATGACCAGTAAACAATGAAGAGTACCACCACATTCGAGAGATGGAAAAGCACTCCTCTAGAAAAGTTATGACTACCGCATACACGTACACGCTGATGTTTAAGGATTTCAAGGCCGACGTAACTTTGGAGAATGCAGAGGCGTTCATTGCCGAGCTGTGGAATTCTTTGTTAACTACACTGAAACAGAAATGTCAAGTCAAAAAAGGCGACCGTGTAAGACTTTCCATTCATCATTACGGTTTGATGTCTTCCGTTTGGATCTAGTTTAGCAGAACAGCAATATTGACACCATACAAAGATTAACATCACCGATGGAAAAGCGACACTGTTCATAACCCACGTTTCTCTTCCACAAGACACGGGAAGCTAAAAGGTGTTTATGGTGAACAACCAACGTAGCATCAAGCGTAGCCTCATCAAAATTAACAACCCTCAAGACCAGATGTATTTAGCCCATGCCATCGTGGTGGGACAAACATATGCCAACAAGAACGACACGACGGAATGGAAAAAAGCCTGGAAGAACATTCGACAATCGGACCGAGCCAAATAACGAAGAGAAGCAGAGATGCAGAACTCCTGTAACAGCAAGCGGGCATATCCAATGACACACCGTGTGGCATTCCAGAAATGAAAAAAAAAATGAAAAAATTGCTCCTCGTTACACTTTGGAAGTGCGTCCTCAAGAAGTGCGTGGACTATTGATTTTTCGAGGAAACGAATTTAAAGACAGAAAATACATTCACGTCAATCATCAAGATTAAAATTTTGGCAATTATCACAATTATCGCCGGATTCCTGAGATACATTTATTATTGCGAGAAATGTGAATATGGCTTGAACAATTGAGAGCAACATAAGTATTCTGGATCGAAATGCTCAGGATGATTGACCTCCTAACTCTGTCTGGACGAAGGACAAGAACGAATACATGGCACAGCTTGTCAGCGCACATTTTTCAGCCACACAAGATTTCTGAGTTTGTGGATAAGGCATGTGTACCAATAGTGCCACGTTACACGTTTGTCGAGGAAAGAAACGATGTCACATTTGTCACCAAACTGTTGCCATGGATCACTAGTGATCCATGCAAAAAAATAACATTCCAAACATCAAGAGGAAGATGATGACATAAGAGTGGCAATTTCATCTTTTTGGATTTCGAATTTATGCAAGAGACCGCCATTCACATTCCTAATTTCTGCGTGGTTCACCGAGCGTGCGAGAGGTGCTTCCAAGAGTCTATCTTTAGTCATTGCCCTCACAGTAACAAGATTCCATCAGGACGTGAAAAAAATCTTTCTGGGACCGAACACGATCTCAGATTTTGCCCAATGAATCTTACACCCCATCCACGATACATGGAGTCAAGAGAATCTCGAACGCTATGGAGATTCTCATTGCCATGCCCCAGTAATGGCTCACAATTTCTCGGACATTTCTTCTCAGATACTATACGGAACAAAGTACCGAACGTCCTAAAGTGACTTTGAATGGAGCCAAAATCATTTCAATGCAAACGGAACAAGTGAAGTTTAAAGATTTTGATGAGTTACATGGCCATGCAATTGAGCCGCATCCCTAAATCACTGGAATGCCAGAAATGGCTAAAGGATATTTTCCGCACTTTTTCATTACCGAAGCCAATCAACGTGTCGTTCTTTCCCATTTGCACGAGGATCACCACTACAACCCTGACAACATACACACCAAACAACGAGAAGCTTTCTACGCTTCGAACACGACTCATGTCTCGGACCCCTTCGACTTTCAAGAAGAAATGTTAAAGTATTGTCGATCGGAAGTGGATATTTTATGGTCTTGCTTTGGAAATGTTCGAGAATTGTTCATGGAACACGGAGGGATCGATACTTTGAAAGAAGTTTCACCATTACCAAATCGTGTTCCTTAATGTACCGAAAAACGATGCCCGAAATTAACCTGGCTATCATCAGTCCTCAACGACGAACTTTGTCATATGGTGACAAGCAAGATAAATGGATCCAACACGCCCGCAACGGATGAGGCGAAAAGTCAATCGCAACGTATTTGATAGATGACTGAGACTAAGAAAAATATCAAAACGTGCACGAATCGTAACGGGGGCTTATTTCCAGGATGTCCCCTCTGTTTCCATCAACGTGACACCAAAAAACAGTTTTTACAACGACTTGTCAGCGACTCTTGAAGTTAGAATAGCAAGGTAACCAAGTGATGGAAATGTTGGAACATGAGTACGATCACAGTTTGAAGACCGACCACAAATTTACAAGTTGGTGGTCCCACGGAATCCACGGGATTGTTTGTAGGGTGTAGGTAAGACGGACGAAAGCCGCCTCTTTGCTCTACCAAGCAAACGAAGACAAAGGAGAAAAACGTGTAATCTCTGTATCCTTACGCGTGCTAATATTGTCACTTTCCCGTAGGGCATCCACAATGGATGACGGAATATATTGACCTGCGCAACACTCGATAATACGAAGGATTGATTAAGTTCAAAATCTTGCCTCCCACGGACTTGTACAATTCCCGTTTTACCTAACCATTGCCAAAGAAAACTGATGCTTCCTTTGTGTCCGACTTGTGCCGAAACGTGTTACTAAGAGCAGTCTTTTCAGCACACCCAGGAAGAACGCGCTTTGACAGTAACTTTGGTCAGCATGGACATGTTTAAAGCTCTGGACCTGGGATACCAACTGTTGAAGTGTATGAAATTTACCACTTTCCCAAGATACAACAATACCACAAAGGTGACGAGACACAGAAATGTATTTTCGCAGCCTACGTGGATGCCTTTTTGAAACTGAAACAAGAAGCCAGCGGCTATCCTTCCAGGTGCCACACTCCTAAAGACCAACATAAATTCAAAGACAAATACTGGAAGTAGGAAGGCATCACTTTAGACCAGGTGGAAAGAAATGTAGGAAGGCAGCTGTTTGAGAAAGTGATGCCAAATTGCTTGTGGAGTAAAATGGCACAACAACCGTCTTTACCCAAGACATAGTATGTGTCTGAACCTTCCCGCTAATTCCAGATGATTCACGATAAAACTGAACAAATGATAACACATGGAAGTCCTTCGGGAGGAATTGATCTTAGACAATAACGAGGAAGAACTGAACTTAGTAGATGCCGATGAACTTGGAAATCATCATTGCGGCTTAAGTGACAACCCATGCACGCCTAAAATTGAAAGTTTTAGAACTGTTAGGAGATGGTGTTTTGTATTTTGACAAGGATAGTTGCACCTGCATCGATCGCTCGGGCCATTGTTCCCCTAACATCGAAGGAGACTGCTTAGAAGCATGGACAGATGAGCATCCCGACGACAAGATTCTAAGTATTGCAAGTGGCGATCCTACAAATTGAGACTACAAATACCGAGACCTACCAAGGAGAAATGCACATCAAATGTAAAGTGAAATGATTGACACTCAGTTATCGCAACAGTCGAGTGGTGAACTTTGACGTGCTAAAAGAAACTGTGCAGTCTGGACATGATTAAAAGTTTCGAGTGTCCACCAACACAATACCACTATCCATGACGCCATGCCCTATGGGCGTTGTGTGGAGGTGTTACCTAAAGTGGTACTCACACTTTGAGCAGAATAACAGAATACGACGCGTTTAAGTAAAACGTTTAACCCTTGCCAATGGACTCCGATCCAATATCGAAGATCATCTGTTCCAAGTACTGTTACCCAAACGTTTTTTCACTGGTAAAGTTAGCAATGCAGCATCAACGATGCCCTCAGTGAAAACCGTTTCCAGTTTGAGCACTACAGAGTATCCAATATCGAAGTAAGTCGCGATGGCATTACTTTGTGTACCAGACCCTCCGAACCAATCTTCACCCAGAAGAATGACTTGATGTCGTACTTATCGGTGTACGAGGCCAACGGACAGTTAGGAAGCAACACTAATCACGGCATTTCGTACGACGATTATCCAGGAGGTTACGCTTTGTGGGCTTTTGATTTCACTCCAGACCAAGGCAGTGACGAGGAACATTTCCACACTATAAAATCTGGTCAACTGCGTGTGGAACTTCAGTCTGCAGATGCTCTTACCGAGACGGTGAATGTCATTCTCTATGCCAAATTCGATAATACCATAAAAATCAACAGTTTGAGAGAAGTCAGTATAGACTACAAGAAACTATGAAAGACAGATATCCCTCTTTGGATAGTGGAAAATTGATGGAAATTGAATGGGCGGATTCAGAGAAAGCAGAACACCAATGACTTATCATTACCCGTAAAAACAAACCAAGACCACAAAAAGGATACATGGGAACGTTATTATCTTTTGAACCACAGTTCATACACTTCTTGGAATCTTGTGGTGTGTGCTAAAGATGAACTACCGCAAGACCATCAAGAGTAGTAATGTGGGATACTATAGCGTCAAGGGAAAATCAAGTCAAAAGGCATGGGAACGTATGGCGTCAGCCAGGTGGGACTGTATAACGTCTACAGGTGGGACTGTATAGCGTCAAGGGAAATTGAATATGGTGGGACTGTATAGCGTCAAGGGAAATTTAACATGGTGGGACTATCAAGCGTCAAGGGGAATTTAACACGGGAACTCTTTGGGCATATCTAGTGTCAAGGGAAATTTAAGATGGGGAATATTATTGTTATTTGGGACTGTCTAGCGACAAGAGAAATGGAGGCAAAGAGAGCAAATATCTTTTCGAGGTATATGAGTGACCCTGAAAAGGGCCGTTATATGTAATGTTAACAGTAAATTGTTAACACAGAGGACATCTCACAGATCTTCTTCTCTTCCTTAAACTTCTCCGCACTGCTGGGCCATTTAGAAGAACTCTTCAGAGAGGAAAATCAAAAAGACAAAGAAGAATATACTGAGAAGTATAGACTTCAGAAACAACAGAGAGAGCAGAGAGAACAGCAACAGCGATAGCAACAACAGCAGCAGGAACCAGACAAAGTTTTGTCGACTGTCACTGTCGACACGAAAAAGTTTTCTTTCTCTTTCCGAAAAAGGAGACCCTATCCTGTTGCCAGACGAGGACGCAATTTTAGACGATAAAAGATTGTCATCCCTACTCGTGCACACAAAAAAAACAGCCCTTTTCAGGGCTACCCAATGTTCTCGAAAAGAATTAATAATTCAATTTGCTAATAGTATGTGAGGAAGTTAGAAAAAAATAGAAGTGAGTTCAACAAATTACAAAAAATACAGAGGAAAGCCCTTCTCTTAGCTACTGATGCACCGCCATTCACGTCCACAGCCGAGTTGCAGGTCCTGACTGGGGAACCGCCATTACATTTAAGGAGACAGGAACTCATATTGAGATATGCAACTCGACTGTCGACAAATGATAAAATGCACCCCACCCTGGTGGCTATTAATAAATGTAACACCCCCTTTCTGAAAACCCTAAAAAACAATACATCTTTTGGAAAAAAAGAACATGAATTAAAACATCAAATACCAGTAGATATATTCCAAGTAGAAACAAATCAAATAACTGAAAAAGAACATTGGAATAATGTACCAATAAAAGTAAATACCTCCCTTGTAGGAAAAGGTAACAAAGAAAATCAACAACAGTACCAAAAACACTAGCAATGGAAACTATTAACAACCAGTACCAAAATTATATACAAATTTACACGGATGGCTCCAAAATTACAAATCCATTGAAAACAGTCGCAGCCTGGGTCATACAAGAACAAAATATCCAAATGGGCAGTCGTCTTCCCAACCACTGTTCCATTTATACAGCTGAATTCTGGGCCATCCTTGAATCTTTAAAATGGATACATGATAACAAACCAAACAAGACTTTGATTATTAGTGACTCGCTTAGCGTCCATACTTCCATTAAAAATAATAACACTAAATCTAGGAAAAATTTCCTTACACAAATTAATCAAACCATGAAATTAATCAACTCTCAAAATCTAACAGTCGAGTTTTTATGGATTCCATCCCACATAGACATAAAAGGAAATGAATTAGCAGACCAACTGGCTAAAAATAAACTCTCCGAACCAAATTACATGCCGCTCAAGTATAGTCAGACTGAAATCTACAGTCTGATCTATTCAGTGATCAATCAAACATGGTAAAAGGATTGGGAAGTAAACAAACAAGGGAGAACTTTACATAACATCATCAAGGAAGTTAATAGAAACATCTTAACGCCTAGGTGCAGCAGTTTTGAACAAAATAAAATAAATAGAATAATTCTAGGAAAAACAAAACTGGCTAACAGCTTTGGTAAATATATAGGACCTCACAGCATCAATTGCTTCAGTTGTAACCTACCTGAAGACTTACACCACATATTTAATAACTGTAAAAAAAAAAAACTAAAGGAAAGGAATATATTTAGATCTAAACAGCTAAACATCTCTGCACCAAATACATACCCGGAAGTAATTCAATTAAATAACACCAACCCTCAAAAAACAATTCAATATATAATAGAATTACTTAGAACATCAGGACTTATTGATAAAATATAAAAATAATCACATCCACACGGAATGGGAATGTAAATGTACAGGATCAGAAGGGACTCCGTTACTCCGTATGGGGAGCCCACCTACACTACACTGGGTAGAACGTACCACGGATGATACATGTGCTAACCAAACCTAACAGGATGCTGTAACGTTCATGAAATTACCAGGCAAAACAAGATAAACATTGAAATATGCAAAATAACAACGTATAGAACAATATAAAATTAACAAACAAGTGTCTAGGAAACCACCTCTCTTCTGTCTGCTCTTACAACTCTCCCTATATACAGTCTCATTGACAGCATTTATACAACTAAACTAGATTACATATTCAGATTAGAACCCCAACAATCCGGGATATCCTCATGGTCTAAACGTGACCATTTAAAAAGTCTCCCGCTTTATGGCCTCAAATAAGTATAATGAGGTAGTCTCAAAATCCAAAGACTATCAGGCCCAGCGACACAATTTTGCAATATAAAGTTATTTACTCTAAGCCAGATCCTTAAATTAATAACATTATATGGTAGTCAATTCCCAGACCATCAGGCCTCGCAGCACAAGGCTGCATCATAAACTAAGATGCAAGAACTAAGGCCTATAACACGATTTAGATGGTCAAACCTGATCATCTAGCAAGACCGCTCACGCTGCAATAAAAATTTACACAATAACCTTAATTACTCTAAAAACTAAATTTTTCACGTTGCATAACTACTAACGCGAGAATAGGCTGTCATATGAGACTGTATACTCTACTTTAATAACAGCGCAAAGCATTCCAAATTGTTAAGGAAGAACACGGAATGGATACGACGGGAGGAGGCAACATCAAGATGGAGAAACAACAACAAAAGCAAGACACCCAAGAAGGACACAGGGTCTCATCAGACGAAAGAGGGAACTACGGTTACACCCTGTAACACTCCATCAAAAAAACCTTTTAAGAGCTTCTTGCCATTTACTTACAGAGTTTCCTTTTGGCTCAGAAACTCTATTCGACAATCTCGTTCTTCAAAATCAAACTTGATCATTTTTGTCTCTCCACCATCAAAATTAACAACCCATTTAACCTGACATTGACCAACCTACCCATGTCACTTGACATACCTAGTTTACAAAATTGATAGGGAACACACCAAATGTACACTCTGTACTAGACAAAAATTGGAATGTTAGGATGTTAGGAAAAAATATAACTTGAAAGATTGACTCAATTGCACAGGTGGCTTACACAATATCGGTATAGGGTGTCCACTAGCAGCAACTGGACTCGATTTGATAAAGCTAGGGCGTGCAAGATGAACGACACCAGCATGCCAGTTCACATATCCTTTTCCATCTTTTCCTCGGCCAGACACCAGCAAAAGACTAGACGTGGAAACCATTTTTCACTAGTCATCATTTGGTGCCATTGCACCTCTAGCACTGCAGCTTCCGATAGGCTGATAGGGTTGAGTGCGTGGCTGTTCTATTCCCACTCCCCTAGGTCTCTCATTAATGTCGATAGCCCCTTCTAGGGGCGCGACATGACGACCAAATCAAATAGCATACTTTGTATGCATAAATGCTTGTGGGGATGTGGCACCATTCCTTCCCACGGGAAAATCTAAATCACTACCATATTAATTGGTAGTGTAAAATAGTGAACATATGACCCTTCGTGGCCGGTTTCACTTAAAACCTTAAATATTGATTGATTGAGTCTGGCTACCTATCGTTGGCCCATCAACCCAAAGAAGATGAGTAGACTCAACAAGCTTAGGGAGCTTCAGATGCACCTGGAGCATGCTAGACGTCTCCTGGACGAGCTGGCTATGGAGGCCTTAGAAGAACAGGCCAGAATTGAAGAAGAAGAGAAGGAGAGAAAAATGAAAGAAGAAGAGGACAAGAAAAGACCAATTTTGTCATGATGGTTGAAGTCTGTCAGGTGAAACCTGAGGTGAGGACGCCTCCACAACCAGAATCAGTTCGCCAACCACAGTCACAGCCCCAGTCGCAACAACCACAACCACACCTTCATCCACGGTTGCGGAATAGAGGAAGGCGTGAACAGGCTTTCACTATCCCTCATTCTCCATCTGCGGTCCCAGTCACAGGAGTCAATTGGGGGAATGATTGGGATAGAAGATGTGTGTGTGCGGGGCTAGACCTGGGAGGTGCCAGCATTAGCCAGGTGTATTTAGGAGTTTTAAAAAACAGCCCTTCTCAGGGCTAACCAAATGTCTAGAAAAGAGAATGTTCAAATTGCCAATTTTTATGAGAGGAGCAGTGTAATTATAAACACTGACTCCTTTTTGTATGGTAGATGGTGTGATATAGGATAGTAAATTATGTGGTTTGTTTGGCTTCTTCCCTCTGTGTGTGTGTGTGTGTGTGTGTGTGTGTGTGTGTGTGTGTGTGTGTGGATGGTAAATGGTGTGATATTGAATAGTAAATAGTAAAAACTAACAAACGACCTAAATACCCTAAACTATGTATACAGAATCAGCCCATCCAATTCCAAAACGAGACCCACTTCCTGGGAATGCTACTAAATGAAACAATCAACTGGAAACCACACATACAACAAACTATTCAAAAATGTTAAAAAGATCTAAACATACTTAAAAACATCAAAGGTACTACATGGGGAGCTGATCAGCAAACTATGCTAATGATCTACAAATCTTTAATCCGAGCTAAGATAGACTATGGCTGCTAGATCTATTCTTCAGCCAACAAGGAAACACTTAGACAACTAGACAGCATCCAATATAGAGCACTTAGACTCTGCACCGGTGCATTACCGAACACCTCCCTGGAAGAACTACAATTTCTCGCATGTGAACCACCATTACAACTGAGAAGAGAAGAACACATACTTAGATACGCCTGTAGAATCTCAATACATAAGGAGATTCATTCCACCAGAAACATAATAAGTAAATGTCAAACCACCTTTAGCTCAAGACTGGTACCACATCCTCCAGCAGCTAACGAAATACACACACTCTGCAAAGAACTCAATTAAATAGAACTCCAAGCAGAACAACTACTTATCAAGGACCCCACACCTTGGAGAAATAACCAACCTAACATCAACCTAACAGCACTCCAACTATTACATAAGCACGACAACCCCAGTATCACATTAACACAAGTACAAAGCCTCGTCAACAATAATTATGATGGATATGTAAAAATCTATACTGACGGCGCAAAATCTAAAGAACTACATAGAACGGCTGCAGCTGTAGTAATCCTAGAACATCAGACCACATTTACGACGAGACTACCGGATGACTGTTCCATATATACCGCGGAATTATGGGCCATCAACCGAGCCCTAAAATGGATAGTAACACAAAATCAAAAACATTACGTCATCATAACAGACTCACTTAGTGTTCTTGAAAGTATTGAAACAGGTAATTCCAAAAGTAGACAAAACCTGCTAGAGGACACTATGCTGACCATCAGGGAAGCAGATAAATCACACCTAACCATACACTTCTTTTGGGTGCCATCTCACATCAATTTGCCTGGAAATGAAAAAGCAGACCAAGCACCAAAAATCAGTCTGATGAAAGACCAAATTGAACCCGTACAGTACAACACTCAGGAACTATATAGTCAAGTCAGGGACAGAATTAATAATAAATGGCAACAACAATGGGAAAACTCCACAAAGGGTAGACATCTATACCAACTACAAAAAGAGGTCACTAGAACCCAACGTTTACCAAAAAGCCTGGCAGCCATTGATATTAAAATCATCAACAGAATCAGAACAGGTAAAACACTACTAAATGGCAGCTTTATGAAACATATAAGTACATGACCCACGCCGGATAAATGTCCACACTGTCCAGAAACTGAAACATTGGAACATGTATTCAACATATGTCACAAATACCATCGACAACGTACCGTCCTCCAACTACAACAAAGAAAACTTGACTCAGTTACATCATTCCCCCAAATTCTAGATAAAAGGTATAACAAAAACGTAAATACTACCTATATAAATATACTTAATTACCTAAAATCAATAGACATAAAACACAAAATATAAATATCAAAACCATCAAATAAATAAATAAACATAAACATAGAGGCCGACCGAAACTAAATTTCTGGTTTCGGCCGAAAACGAAACCAGACCAAAAGTTAAAAATCGACTTTCGGCCGAAACCGAAAGTTTACCTACACCTTCGGCCGAAACCGAAACCGAAAACGAAAGATAAACCGAAGTTGCCGAACACAAGATTTATTAAACAGGCCTGGGTCATGATGCAATGCCACACTAATTAAAAACGAATACAGAAGTAATCATTCAGAGCCTGCATTAAGGAAACTTCGCTAAATGTCAAATTGCCTAGCGCCGACTGACCGGCCGACAAACAGAGTAATAGACGCAGCACTAGCGTTGCATTCTGAAAGTTAAAATAGATCTTTGGATGATGACCGAAAGTCAATATCAGTTTCGGCCGAAACCGAAAGCAAACCGAAAGCTAACTTTTTGGCTTCGGCCGAAACCGAAACTATGCCGAAAGTAGTCATTTGCCAACTTTCGGCGCCGAAACCGAAACCAAACCGAATTTCTGTCGGCCTCTACATAAACATAGCCATAGAGTTAATATTTATCTGTCAAGGGGCCAGAGCAGATAATAACATCGCTAGCTCAAAAGCAGACCCACGTAACAATGCCTTAAATAAACAGACAAAAAATAAATATTATAACTACCAAATAAATAAATAATTAACGAGGTTAAAGGGGCCAGAGCGGATAGTAATACCGCTAGCTTAAAAAAGCAGAACCACTTAACATTACCCTAAAATAAATATATAAAATAAAAGAGAAAAGGGGAAAGGAAGGGAAAGGGGGGGGGGATAATATAAACATTGTAATGCGAGGAAAAAAGGAATAAAGGGGAGAAAGGGAAGAAGGAGAAGGGAAAAAAAAGAGAACATTACACTAAGTAGTGGCACAATGTAGGTACAGTAAAACCATTTAACCGACAAGTGGCAAGATAAATACAAATGTGATGAGAACAATGGGATCAAATAGTGATAGCCCAAGGAAACATAACACCAACCAACCGACAAGAAAAAGTAAAAGGAAAGGGAAAAGAAGAATGGAAGAATGAAAAAGAAAGAAAGAGGGAAGAAGGGAGTAGGAAGAAAGTGGGAAAAAGAAAAGGGAAAAGAAGAGAAAAAGAAGAAGGAAGAAATGAAATAATACCAAACACACCCCAATCCAACTCTAATTTTTTGTACTTTTTTTGTTTTTATTTTTAATGTTTTATTTTTTATTTTATTTTTAATTTTTAAATTTTTTTTATAGATTTTTTTTCCCCCCAGGGTTCTAATTTGGTACGAGAACCCTTTTCGAACAATCTCTTTCTCGAAATCTAACTTGATCAATTTTGACCACCGCTCAAAATTAACAAGAAAAAATACCTAACAGTGACTACACTCATTTATGTCGCTAAGACATTTTAGCAATTAAATTTGTTAAGGACCTACAACATGTACACTATGTACCAGAAATATTTATTGATAGGAAAGATGAAAAATTCTATGACTATATGGATTTGATATAATTGCACAGATGGCTTACACATTATTGGTATTTATTCTGCCTTCCTGCTTTGCCGTGACCCGACATGTTACTCTAAGGCGAGACTGCCATTTAACGCGGGTGCCGGGGAGACTGCGACAACACAGCCTAGTGTAGTCAAAGTTACCTTTGGTCCCGACCAATTAAATAGCCCGACCCTCGGGCATTAACTGGTCGCGAAAGCACATAGTTGCGCATGCGACCTTAATTCATATAAGATAAATGTATGTATGTATGTATGTATGTATGTATGTATGTATGTATGTATGTATGTATGTATGTACATGTCGTTGAGCCACGACTGTAGACGTAGCTAATACAAGGGTGCTGTATGCTGTCTGTACGTGTGTATACGTGTAGTGGATCCATGAAGGGTGCGAGCGGTCGATACAAGAGTGGGCCAACCAGAGGGACGTGGTGAAACTGTGCGGTTTATTGGTTATGAATCGTGCGACTGTACAAGGGTCAAGAATCATATGTTTATTCCACTTGTTATTTCAATTAGTATATTTGTATTTACATGAGATTATTTTGAATCTTAGTTGAATTCCAGGAGATTTGTGCATCTTACTGACAGTGCAGAACATTTTAAACGTATTCTAAAATTTGAGATTGTTTGAATCTCAATCCTAGTCTATACGTGAAATTATGTGAATATCGTAGTGTGTACTATTATTTGAAACTGAGGTTTCTTGAAGCTGTATATCAGATATATATAATATTATTGGTTTATTTTCAATGTGTGAATATTAGTATAGAGTGATTGGATCAATTGTATATTGAGAGCGTGTGAGAATCATTGTGTTTTTACATCATACATTTTTCTTTACTAATTAAGTTAATACATTTTCATCTTTCACAAATTGTGTTTGAGTTATTCATTTAATCCCAAACCCACTCAGTTTCAATTATGCGACAGTGCAGATAAGTGTAAGTTGTCTTAAATTTTTCGAAATCACCGTCTGAGTCATTTTGATGCTAAAATATTCATTTAGGTCTACTGAATCATTTTCCTTCTTGGGTCCACTTTGCTGTGACGGTCTGGTGCTAAAAGAAATCAGTATTTTTTTTTTCCCATCTGCGTAGAGTGATCCGTCTTTCTCAACGTTTGTCTTCGTAATAAGGTGTCGTTCTTGTAGGTCGTCCCTTTTTATACTGGGTGATATCAGCGTGTTCACATGGTAATGTCTTGTAGTCTGGAAGTCTCGTAGTCTGGTTCCCTGACCGCTCTCCACTTCGTCATAACGAATAACGAAGGGTCAAGGAACCAGACTAGAAGTCTCGCTGGTTGCACATAGTTATCCATGGTGTTAGTAAATAAACAACTAATATGTGATACGGCTTTTGTGACGTGATCGTGCGGGTACAGCATCGCACTAGAGTTACTTGTTGGACTTGAGGCTTACTCTCCATACTAGCTGTGTGAAAGGATTCATCTTTCTCGCTTGGCATTTGTAGTCACAATGAACTATCGGTCTTGGTCGTTGTCCATTTTTATATGCTGACCAATATCGACTTAAACGTACGTTAAACTGAAGTGGTTGAGAACTGGCATCTCGCTTCTGGTATCCTATTTGTTACATTTATTCCAAAGGTCGACTGATAATTTGGTGTATGGTTAAACGTACAACCTTGTGCGGTTCGTAAGTGGTTACTCTAAAATTTCGATTATTTCCAGACTGCTACTTTCATTACCCCAAAGTTTACTGCTCATCTAGTGCGATAATTGAAAGCCAGGCCTTACTCTTTATACTCAGTGTGCACTTCTTCTTGTTGATCCGGGTATTCGTAGCCGTAATATTTAGGACCACCACTAGCACAACTAAACGGTCTTCTTCCATGTCAGGGAGACGTTGGCCCAGGCGATCGATGTAGATGGAACTGTCCGTTTCCAAGTGCAGGACGTGATCTCCTCACTGTTCTAAAGCTTCATACAATTTTAAAGTGTGCATGGGTTGTAACGTTAACCGCAATGATGACATTTCTAAATTCGTCGGCTTCTACAAAGTCCAGCTTTTCTTCATAATTGACTAAGATCAAGTCTCCACGAAGGACGTCACGTGTTTCATGTATTTGGTTTTGTCGTGAATCATCTGGAAGTAGCGGGAAGGTTCTGTCAAATATTCCATCTTGGGAAAACACAGTCGTAGTGCCATTTTACCTTACAAGCAAGTTAGCATCACTTTACATCGATCTTATTCCCTCGTTTTTCTTCACTTGGTCTAAAGTGATGCCGTCCTGCTCATATTATTTTTCATTGAATTTATTTTGTTCTTAGGGAGTGTGGCACCATGAATGATAGCCGCTGACTTATTTTTTTAGTTTCAAAAAGGCATCTAACGTAGTCTGCGACAATGCCTTTAAGAGTCTCGTCGCTTTTTCGGTACTGTCCTGTTGTGGGAAAGTGGTAAATTTTGTACACTTCTAACAATTGGTATACCAGGTGCAGACCTTTAAACAATTCCACGCTGACCCACGTTCCCGTCAATGCGCGTTTTTACTGTCTTTGTTGACAAGGTCGGTCTTGGTAACACGTTTCGACACAAGTACCGCACAAGGGAAACATTAGTATTCCTTGGCAATCGTTAGGTAACACGGGTTGGTTCAAGTACGTGGGAGACAATACTCTGCACATGACCAATCCTTGATATTGTCGAATGTTGTCTGGGTCGTATTGTTCCGTCAGCAATTGCGGGTACCCTGCGGAAAACGTGACGATATTTGCACACATAAGGATACAGTGAACACATCGTCCAAGTATTTGATTTATTTTCCTATTTGCTCGTCGGCTTAGGACAGAAAACAGGTGGCATTCGTCCAGCGCCGGATTAAGCACCGTGGAGGCCCATAGGCAGTCAAACTTTTGGGGCCCCAGACCCACGGTCACGGTCTCATGGGGGCCCCTTATGGGGCCCATAAAAGTCGCGGTGCCCATAGTCAGTTGCCTACTCTGCCTAATGGGTAATCCGGGACTGCATTCGTCCATCCTACGTACAAACATTCCCGTGGGTTCACTGGGTCCACCATCTTGTAACTTTCCATGATGTGTTTAAACTCGTGATCACTTTTCGAACTGTGATAGAACTCGTGTTCCCACATTTCCACCATTTGGTATCTTTTTGTTCTAACTTACAATGCAAATAACATGTGCTTTGTATAAGTCATCCATTGTCCGTTGTAAAAATTGATTTTTGGTGTCACGTCGAGGTTAACAGACGTCCGTAAAAAAAAGTCTCCGTTAAACTCATACAAGATCTGGGGGGTTTCTGACTCTCAGCCATCCACCGAATACTTTCCGATAGCTTTTCGCCTTTTCCATTGCGGACGTGTTGGATCCATTTGTTTTCCTTGTCACACATGTGATGTAGTCATTGTAAGGATTTGACTGGGTATTGACGTTTGATAAAGGTAGTCGTTTGAGAGATTATGACAGTCAGGGCATGAATCGTTGACAGTACACTAAGTAGCACGCTTTCCAGGGTAGCAGAGGGGACATCCGTGAAATAAACATCCGTTAAACTCGTAGACGATTTGAGCGTTTTCTAAGTCCCAGCCATCCACCGAACCTCCTCTGTTCCGGGAGTGTTGGGTCCATTTGTCTTTCTTGTCGCACAAGTAATGTATCCAGCGTAGGACTTTGACCGAGTATTGACGTTTGATAAAGTTCGTCGTTTGAGGGCTGATGCCAGCCAGGGTATTTTCAGGCATGAATCGTTTTCGGGACACTAAGGAGCGCTTTGGCAATGTTGCAAGTTTCTTTCAAATGATCAATCCCTTCGTGATCCATGAAGAATTCTTGAACGTTTCCACAGTAACGCACTGTGCCGGGAAATGATTTTGGCTCCGTTCAAAGGCACTTTAGTACATTCAATTAGTTTCTCCGTATAGTATCTGAGAAGAAATTTCTCATCGTATCCCGACACCGTGGCATGGCAATGACAATATCTGTAACGTTCGAATGCCCTCTTGGCTCCACGTGTCGTGGATGGAGTCTAAGATGCATTGGCCAAATCGGCCAACATGTTCGGTTTCTTTCACGTCCTCCAGGAATCTTGCTGCAGTGAGGGCGATGACTAAATATTGGCTCTTGGGTGAACTTCTCGCACGCTTGGTAAGCCACGCTAAAATTAGGAATGTGAATATCGGTCTCTTGCATGCATTCAAAATCGAAAAGATGAAATTGCCTTTCTTCTGGTGATCTTCCTTTTGATGTTTGGAATGGTAATTTTTAATGAAGCATTCGTGTTCCAAATCCACGATTTGGCGACAAATGTGAAATCCTTTCTTTCCTGGACATACATGAGCCTTGGCATTATTCCTACGTCTGCCTTGTCCACAAGTAGAGCACAATCTCAGGAGTTGACAAGCACTTTTCCGCTGTGAACCTTGCGTCTTTAAATGTTGTTGGTAACAGGTTGAGGGACAAAAGTGCGCTGACAAGCTGGACAGTGCAATAATTCTTGTCCTTCGTCCAGACAGGGTTTATGGGCCAAACATAATTCAAATTTCCATCCACAAATGCTTGTGTTGTTCTCGAATGTTATAACCATATTCACATTTCTCACATTAATATATTAATATATGTATCCCAGGAATCCAGTGATACTGGTAATGATTTCAAAACTTTTCATCGTGATCATTGACATGAATGTATTTTCCGTCTTTGAAATGTTGGCCTCGAAACAAGAGGTCCACGCACTTCTTGTGGGTGTACTTTTAAAGATGGGGCGTGGAGTTAAGACGTATTTCAATGTTTGCATTTCAGGAATGCAACTGGGTTTGTCTTTGGATATCCCCGCTTTCTGTAACATGAGTTCTACTTCTCTTCGTTGATTGGATTGGTTCGATTGTTAAATAGTTTCCCAGTCTCTTTACCATTCTGCCGTGTCGTTCTTGTCGGCATACGTTTGCCTCACGACGACGGCACAGGTTAAATACATCTGGTCATGAGGAATGTTTAATTTAGACGACGCTCCTTTTGGTGCTGCGAAGGTCGTCAACCAATAACATTTTTTGCGTCCTCACTTTGAGATGGTATTTGGATGTAATCTGCCGTGCACCAACACCTTGAAAAAAAATGTATAAACAGAGAGAAATCTTAATTCAAAATTTAATTTTGTTCCAAATTGTTTTGTGTTTTTAGGGAACATACCAAAGCCCTAATAAAGGGTGGAACAGGGAAGATGCACATAAAATCTCTGATATTTATGAAACAAGCTCCAGATTTGTATATATTAAATGGATAGTGCTTAGACTAAAGCACAGGCCAGGAACCCATGTATATACTTGAATAAATGTAATGTACCCATAAAATATACTTTTCTTTTTTGAACCCATAAAATAAACTTTTCTCTTTTTTGGATCCCATAAAAAAGAGTCCTCCTAACTGTCGGTCTTTCTTTAGAACATTTCTGTCCTCTTTTCTACTCTGTGTGTTTTGGATGTATATTTGTTTGTTTCTGTATCTCTATGTTTGTCCCTATCAGCCCTTTGTCCCTACAAGTACATTTTAATCTATAAATAGTTTTGACTCTATAAACACGATGATGTCACCAAAGTTCAATTCCCTTTGATCTCCAGTTGACATTCTCAAATAAATTCCCATTGACACCAATTTCGATATAACCATTTTCAACGTTAAGTTCCCAATGACGCTTAAGTTTCCAATCCCTTGTCGCTATGTTCAAGTCCGATTCACCTCTTGTCTCAGTTCCCCATATTAAATTCCCCTTGACGCCAAAGTGACTCACGGTTGTTTTCACTGGGATTTCCAATGACGCTATAGTGACTCAACTTACTACTGCTATCTCATCTGAAAGAAAACAAACACTGATAGATTCAAAACCTATCTGACCTGCCCATAAAGTAAACCCTTACAAGATCAAAGCAATCTCACCTGCACAGAAAGTAAATCCTTACAAGATCAAAGCTATCTCACCTGCACATTAAGTAAACCCTTACAAGATCAAAGCAATCTCACCTGCACAGAAAGTAAATCCTTACAAGATCAAAGCTATCTCACCTGCACATTAAGTAAACCCTTACAAGATTAAAGCAATCTCACCTGCACATTAAGTAAATCCTTATAAGATCAAAGCTATCTCACCTGCACATTAAGTAAACCCTTACAAGATCAAAGCAATCTCACCTGAACAGAAAGTAAATCCTTACAAGATCAAAGCAATCTCACCTGACAAGAAAATTAACCCTGACAGGTTCAAATCTAGCTCACCTGAAACGAAAACTAACAAACGTTTTGAGAATGTCTTCTCCAAAGAAACTAAGGTATATATTGTGACGATTTTGTAAAGCTACCTGGATTCACTTTGAACTGTTACTTACCTTAAATTAAAAAACCACTGAGACCGTTCGAAAAGCATCGAAACATACAAATGTTTTCAAATGAAACATGTTCATACGAAATGGACAATACCTCGCGCATGAAGGATGACTAGCTGTGTATTACTCTCTTTACCTGGAAAACTGCAGGTAGTGTATCATCAACTTGCATTTCATCAGTCATGCTGATATGCGATAACTAGAAAATCTCCATAAAATGTTCCTAGATTTGTCTTGAATTAATTCAGGAAACGTTATTCTGAACCTTTTAATATCACAAATCTATCCAATCTCCATTTCAGAAGGATGAAAATCTTGGCACTTGTTTTTAATATTGACAAAGAAAAAAAATATATAATTTTAAAAATATTGATCTGGTATTTACAAACATGTTGGAGGCGTGTAAACACACTGGTAATTAAGATGTAGGAACATCCAGGTAAAAACTTGTTTACGCATGCAACACCTAAACGCTGGAATTCTCCTCAGAATACCTCAGATTTAAAAAAAAAAATTAATCCTAATAAATACATGGCTTGGGATCGTACTCAGGAGAAATAACCTTAGAATGTCAAATTTGCCCGTTTTGATCAATCCTATGGTTGTTGTAACGTCATAGCGTCTTCATTATTGTCATAGTAACTACATGAGTTACAGTTTCGAAACCGAATAATTTCTTAGTTTTGTTCAATATAAATGTGCATGAAGAACACTGAGAATGAAACATGCAGTATTTCTTTGATTATTGAAAATTTTAAAAATTTTCGACACCTATACTTTTATAAAGACTGCACTCTACAGTTTTGTACTTTTCTTGGGTTACAACTTGAAAAGAATTTCCCTGGTTATCCTGCGCATTTAAAGGAAACAATGTACATCTTGGGTATTTCTAAACTAACTTTTACTTTAATTTGCTTTAGTTTGCGACTTTGTGTATGTTGTATTCAAGAATATGAAGCTTAGCCTTACTTACGATATCCACCAATCAAGCAACAGAGTGTTCTTACTTCAAATATCCACCAACATAAAAATTGTTTGCCTTTCTTTCAGATATTTACCAATGAAAAATAACCCTGCTACCTTCGCTTGGCATTTTCTCTTCCTAGACTTCCAAGGTAACTTGTTCAAATAATTATTTTTTCTACTTTTGATATATTGTGTAATTCATTGCGCTTTCAAATGCTAGCGTCTAGTAACCTGGAAAAAAAAATAGTTTTCCTTATTTTAATAATTGCTCAAGTTATTGTTTTTCGGATTAGTTCATGTTGATTTTTGGGGTTATATTGGAAATTTTGACCAGCTGTGCTTATATTATATACAATTCCACACCTTAGACGTGCACATAAATTACAGACACGAGATGATAGTAGGACAGAGTTAAGCCAGCAATCTCTCTATTGTGCATGCTGAAAATCCAAAGAACACCAGCAAAACCAAATCAATCTGTCAAAAGTATGTAACATTTGTGGTTTGCCAAAAACTCTGCTCCTACACACATAGCCGAATGTTGGTTCACCAAAATCTGACCATTGTGGGAAATATCACTATGAATACCTCCGAGTGCCTTACAGAGGGTTGACATTATTACACTCGTATCGGAAAGAGACGAGTATCCCTAATGGAATCGCAACGTGTGTGTGTGTGGGGGGATCATTTACGCACATGGAAACGGGCACCATTTATAGACTCTCTCTGTCTGTCTGTCTCTGTCTGTCTCTGTCTGTCTGTCTGTCTGTCTGTCTGTCTGTCTGTCTCTCTCTCTCTCTCTCTCTCTCTCTCTCTCTCTCTCTCTCTCTCTCTCTCTCTCTCTCTCAGTCATGCAATAAATAATGCGCACTGAGAAGACAGGAATTAGAAGTAGAGCATGATCCAATATTTGCGTCTTAAGCCTCACTCAGTTATTTTTGTTATTGTGAATGAATCCCAATATGAAGCTCACAGCGTGCATAAAAACTGAAAAGACACGTTTGATGTCATAACGGTATGCCTAGTCAGCTATAAAAAGTAGAAGACTATTTCGGTGGTGGGCGTTTAGAACAAAAACAGCGACAGATGGATGCAATAGAGGGAAGCCGTTGCCTGAAAAGTTAGCGCTTTCTATTGAAAGACGACTAACAATTGTGTAGTTTAGCAAAATAAGTATAATGTAGTGTGTGAACCTCTTTAATGTCAGCATAAAACAGTTTTCTTGTTATAGTTATATAGATAAATCCGATTTTAATATTGTCGACGTGCTGCTCTGGTTAAAGATGTCACTTTTCTGTTGTTGGGAAAAAGGTGTAAGTTAATTCAGAAATTTGTATCAGAAGTTTGAAAATGTCTCTGGTCTGTGAATTTCTGGGTATGACTTCTGAATGAGAGTATGCATGTAACGTAAATGGTTTAAAACATCACATCAGCAAACTCCAGAATAGTACCAAGTAAGTTTAAGCAGATACATACACACATACATACACACACACACACATACATACATACATACATACATACATACATACATACATACATACATACATACATACATACATCTATACACACATACACACACATACATACATATAAACATACACACATACATACATACATACATACATACATACATACATACATACATACATACATACATAAATACATACATACATACATACATACATACATACATACATACATACATACACACATACATACATACATCCATCTATACACACACATACATACATACATACATACATACATACATACATACATACATACATACATACATACAAACATACATACATACATACATACATACATACATACATACATACATACATACATACATACATACATACATACATACATACATACATACATACATACATACATACATACATCCATCTATACACACACATACATACATACATACATACATACATACATACATACATACATACATACATACATACATACATACATACATCTATACACACACATATACATACATACATACATACATACATACATACATACATACATACATACATACATACATACATACATACATACATACATACATACATACATACATACATACATACATACATACACAAAGCATGCATGCATATAATAATAAATTGGTAAAGATTTAATGCCATAGAGACCGTACCTGGCAAGATAAAGAGGCAAGAAGAGTAAAATTCTATAAATAGTACAATTTCTTGCATGCCGGGAAAGGTAATACGAATTAGTAAAAGTACACGTTTTATGTGCTTCATTACAAGGCATATAAAACGGTATGGTATGTGGACAGCGTTGTATTTACGCAGTACTGTGTCTGCCTTACAGTCGAAATACGTTCTTGGATATCACTTCAAAGGTCAAATGTAACTATAGCATGTTCGAGCTAAGGTGCCTTTGTACCGTATGTTCGTCGTTATGACCTAATATTTACCATCTATGACAATAAAATTTTGTGTTAGATAAGCGGTATTTATGACTTATGTATCCACCAACTCTGACAATAAAATTCTGTGTAAAACAATCCGTTGCGAGATAGGCACGTTGATATGTATAGTTTTTACCCCATGTTGGAGTGTTGTTCACAGCAATCGGTACTGTAATTAACATGCCCTGAGTACTACATAGCGAGTTTTGACATACATCAAGACAAACCCATGTTCCCTATCTTACTGGAAGTACAATGGCTCTAGAAACTTTCGTATAGCGAGAAAAAAAAAAAACAAAAAAAGAACAAAAAAAAAAAAAAAAAACAATGCAGACGACACAAAATTCCATCGAGTTCTGACCTCATGTCCGTATCCTAATAAATGAAATCAAAGTAAAATGTTGACAAATATTGACTATAAAAGCAATGATATAAAAAACGAAGGGATGACATTAGTACTAATGTAACTGATTAGGAGATAACAGCTACATACAAATATTAAGATATAAAATACGGAAACAGCGACCAATGTCAAGAAAATGCTGGCTTTATTTAATCTCTCTAAAATGTAAATCATAAAATGCAGGTAATACACGGTATAAAATCTACACGTGTTCAAAAAAACACTTGAAAAGAGCAGCGTTAACCAGCCAGCAAATTAAAAGCATGCAACGTAAGTAATTAAAAACAATAACAGTACAGGCCGAAGCTAAATACAGGAAAACACGTTAGGAGATTTGAAACAGATATTACATGTTATGAATCCTAAATCTAAAACTCCTTGTTGTATTGTTGAATTCCTTGTTGTAAATATAATTTTCTGCAAGAAAAAGACTTCCAAAAGTTTGCAGTAACGAAACAAATCGATCATTTTCAGACATAGTTGTCCTGACCCTTGCATCCATAATACTTGTCCTGACCCTTGGGTCCATAGAACTTTTTCTGACCCTTGGGTCCATAGAAACGTGTCCTGACCCTTGGGTCCATAGAAACTTGTCCTGACCCTTGGGTCCATAGAAACGTGTCCTGACCCTTGGGTCCATAGAAACGTGTCCTGACCCTTGGGTCCATAGAAACGTGTCCTGACCCTTGGGTCCATACATACTTGTCCTGAGCTTTGGGGTCCATACTTTCTTGTCCTGACCCATGGGTCCCTAATACTTGTCTTGACCCATGTATCCATGCTATTGTGAGAACTTATAGAGTCATTGTTCTAATTCAATGTATGTTCAAAGATGGAAAGTTAGACTTTTATGAAGTTTCATACATAAGAGCTGTGCTATTTTCTGACATTTATCAAGTGTTTGGGTACTTATTTATCAATTTTATGACAATTATCAAGTGTTTAGGTGTTTTTTTTATTTCCCAATTGTCTGACATTTTTCAAGTGTTTGGGTGTTTATTTCCCACTTTTCTGACAATTATCAAGTGTTTGGGTGTTTTTTATTCCAAATTTTCTGACATTAATCACGTGTTTGGGTGTTTCTTTCCCAATTTTCTGACATTTATCAAGTGTTTGGGTGTTTCGTGCCCAATTGTTTGACATTTATCAAGTGTTTCGGTGCTTATTTATCAATTTTCTGACATTTATCAAATGTTTGGGTGTTTCTTGCCCAATTTTCTGACATTTATCAAGTGTTTGGGCGTTTCTTGCCCAATTTTCTAACATTTATCAAGTGTTTTAGTGCTTATTCATCAATTTTCCGACATTTATCAAGTGTTTGGGTGTTTCTTTCCCAATTGTCTGACATTTTATCAAGTGTTTGGGTGTTTCTTTCCCAATTTTCTGACATTTATCAAGTGTTTTGGTGCTTATTTATCAATTTTCTGACATTTATCAAATGTTTGGGTGTTTCTTGCCCAATTTTCTGACATTTATCAAGTGTTTTGGTGCTTATTTATCAATTGTCTGACATTTTATCAAGTGTTTGGGTGTTTCTTTCCCAATTGTCTGACATTTTATCAAGTGTTTGGGTGTTTCTTTCCCAATTGTCTGACATTTTATCAAGTGTTTGGGTGTTTCTTTCCCAATTTTCTGACATTTATCAAGTGTTTGGGTGTTTGTATCGCAATTCCTTGATATTTATAAAATTTTTGGGTGTTTGTTTCTCAACTGAAATGCCAGGTTTAGGAACAGTTAATATACTTGCAGAGTATAAACGAACGCTTAATGACTACTGGACTCTGAATAGGACTACTGGACTCTGTCGGACTAGGACTACTGGACTCTATCTGACTAGGACTACTGGACTCTGTCTGACTAGGACTACATAACTAGAGAAACCACGACGATGACATCTATAATCGATGATGTTGCTGCAGGCAGTCCAGTAACAATAACAATAACAATCAAAAGACTGAAAGACCTTCTATAACCAAAGTACTAAATATATTGACAAACTTTAATAAATTCAAACAGTTCTGTGATTTTGATGTGAATTAAATCTGCAATAAATGTTAAACAATAAAATTCTAGTTTCAACAATATATTAACTACTTTAAGAATTTCTCTACCGGTCAGAATTGAGTATAGCTGAACGATTGAGAAACCGCCAAACAAGTCAGACTTGGGTATATTTGAACAATTGAGAAACCGCCAGACATGTCATAATTGGGTATATTTTATACATTGAGAAACCGCCAGACAAAGTCAGACTTGAGTATATTTGAATAATTGAGAAACCACCATACAAGTCAGACTTGGGTATACATACATACATACATACATACATACATACATACATACATACATACATACATACATACATACATACATTCATACATACATACATACATACATACATACATACATACATACATACATACATACATACATACATACATACATACATACATACATACGCAGAGAGAGAGAGAGAGAGAGAGAGAGAGAGAGAGAGAGAGAGAGAGAGAGAGAGAGAGAGAGGTTTTCAGCCATGTCTTCCACATTTTTTTAAAATCATTAAAAAAAAAGTACAAAATATAATCTAGATGTGAATTTGCAAGTTTAATTCCCTGCTTAGTATGCACTCCGCGATACTAGTATAGTGGAGTGCAACGCAGGGTGCATACTTAGCAGGGAACCAGACTGTGAATTAACACAATCTCAAATGCTGCCAAGCGGCTTAACTTATTGTTTAAAGAATGTCAACTCTTTACATTAAGCACCAATCATAGCTGTAGCTGTTTACTTCTGAAGGCAATGTTAAGCACCGCCCAGGTTGTACATTTGGTACCGTTATACCTTTATTTAATCCCTGTAAAAACGACCGCTCATACCGTTCTAAATACAAATAATAATAATAATAATAATAATAATAATAATAATAATAATAATAATAATAATAAATCAATATGCTTGCTACAGATGTCCAATTTTTTGTATAGCTGTGCTTAGAGTGCTTTTATAAATTTTATTATTGAAACGACATAGGTATCCGTATATATACATGTATATAGCCTCCCACGGTAATTCGGGAGTATTGCTTAAAGTTTTAAACCTATTTAAAATGGTTGATTTTTGTTTAATGCCAAGGTCTGGCATGGCTAGTCCTCCTGTGTCCTTAGGTCTGCATATGTGAGTTTTCTTTAGATAATGTATCTTGATATTCCAAATAAAACTCAGTATTTTCCGTTCAATGTTGCTTATCATGAATTACGTGAGTTGTATTGTACTCATTATGTAAATTAGTTGGCTTTTCATGTAGGTTTTTGCTACTTGTACTCGGTCCATGAGATTGATGTTAGTGTATGTCCAGGTTTCAATCTGTGTTTCAGTTCTAATTACTAACTCACGATAGTTTCTGTGAGTAGAGTTATGTCAAAATGTTATTCCTAATGCTTTTACTTTTTTCTTGATTAGATTTGGACTCCAGTTGCCAATTAGCAAGATTTCTGTTGTTCATGGTTGATTTTCGATCCAGAGGCTTTTCCAAATTGTGTATATTCATATTGTAGATATTTACAATATGCTTTATGAAAGTTTTGAACTCATTCTTCAAATTTGGTATTTTTATTCCCTGAATGTTGTAATTTTGTTTGATATTTTTGTTCAGGGATTATATTTCTATCACATATAGCAGTATGGACAGGGAACATCCCTGTCTCACTGAACGAGTTATTTTTATATCCCTAGTGAATGCCCCATTTATTATTATTTTAGAAGTTATATTTTTGTACATTGCTTTTACCCAGTTTATTACGTTATCCTATCCGGTCAAAAGCTCTTTCTTGGTCGAATAGAGACATAACTCCTTTTTCGCCTTTTTGTTAAAAATTCAGTTACACCGCCCGGGGTTGTACAATTGGTACCGTTATACCCTTACGACCGCTCATACCGTTCTAAAAAATAATAATAATAATAATAATAATAATAATAATAATAATAATAATAATAATAATAATAATAATTAATCAATATGCTTGCTACAGATGTCCGATTTCTTTTGTATAACTGTGCCTATAGTGTTTTATTGTTTCTGTCGTAAATCCTTGTCTGGTTCCCTGCTTCGTTCTCCGCTACTAGAATACGGATGAGCAACGCAGAGAGTATACAAATCAGGGAACCAGACTAATTATTCCCGCACTTAGCCTGCTTCCCGGACTTGTCGTAGAACTAATATCCCTATCAGCGACCGTATTGCAAGAACAGATATACACCACTGACCGATATGTAATAAATTGTTACAACGATGCTTGATTAGTAACAATTGTTTTCATTTATATATATATATATATATATATATATATATATATATATATATATATATATATATATATATATATATATATATATATATATATATATATATATATATATATATATATGTGGGATTTTTTTTCTTCACATCCCTTTTGTAATAACATTTTTAGACAAAAAAGGGGGATACCAAAATTAAAGCTCAATTCAGATAAATAAATAAATAAAACCTCTATCAGAGATAATTTTGAAAATCTAAGACAAAAAACCCTATGGGAAATCATATGTTAAATTCCTAGACCACTCAAAACTAAAAAGATAACGTCAAATCAGTTATTTGAATTTTATAAAATATATAAAAATTGGGTACCAAATAAAGCAAAAAATGATTTTAGACCACAATAAAACGTTAAAATATATAAAAAGGGGTATCAAATAAATTTGGACACAATAAAACGTTAAATTATATAAAAATTGTATACCAAAGATGATTTGGACACAATAAAACGTTAAATTATATAAAAATTATATACCAAATATTATTCTAGACCACAAAAACTACACCAATAAAACAAAAAAGGTTGTTTTTGGACCATGAAACTGGATACCAAATAAAACAAAATATCACAAAATAGTATTACAAAACAAACGATGATTTTAAAACATATTTTTTTAAGAAAACACATCATAAAAAAAATGGGTATTAAAAAAACGAGTTTTTATAACAATCCAGATGAAGTTAATTAACAACAACAGATCGTGGTTTATATGTACTCAGAAAATCCTCCAACGAAGGTGGTTTTTTCACGAGAACATGATGAGAATTTTTTCTATTTCGAGAACTTGTAGATGAATACTATCATTTAACTAGAACAAAAGCTGACTGGCCAAGATCAAATATACAATTATCTGATCTTGTCTAGAGATTAACAGTTTTAAGAAGAAAAAAAAACGTGAAGTACTTAAACAGATATCTCAAAGCGGATATATCATTGGTGAAGGATTTAGTGGTCTTTCTAAATATATTAAATTTATTCCGCGAGCAGAAAAATATAATCGTTTTATCGTGAACGATTTAATTAAAATCATCACAGAAACTATTCCTCAAATAAAACAACCAGTACTGAAAGTAAACTTATTATAGAATATTGAAATGTTTCAAGCAACTAATCCAGATAAAATACAAGCTGCTGATTTTAGATCAACATCAAAGATTGTTTTAATAACTATTGATCTTGAAGATCTAGCTAAGGAACTATTTCAAGAAATATCGAAGGTTGTTGAAATGTTTACATCATACAGTTCTGGTTGGGTTATTGATAAAATTAATTTTATTAAAGTCGCCGCGCACGAATTTGTAATTAGTAAAGGTGGATCTTATAAAAAGCTTCCAGATAAAATCAGTAAAACAAAATCGTGTATCAACGTAAAGAATTCTGATGAAAAATGTGCACTATGGTCGTTGTTGTCTGCATTGTTTCCAGCACACGATCACGTCGACCGTGTAAGTAATTATAGTCCATACCAATGTCGGATAAACATGACAGGGATCAGTTATCCAACTCCAGTGAAAGAAATTTCAAAGATAGAGAAACAGAATCAGATTTTATTTCCAAGTGGAATTAATGTTTTCTCGTTGGATGATCAACTAAAATTATTTCCTCTGTTAATATCTCCAACATCAAAAGATGTCACAGGCAACTCATCGGTGAATCTTCTATGGTATAACAACCACTATGTGTATATAAAAAAATTCAGTGGATTCATCGGTTCAATGTTGTCCATGCATAAATCAAAAACGTTTTTTTGCTGAAGTTGTCTTTCAGGTTAAAATGAACAGAAAAAACTAATCGAAACATAACAAGTACTGTTTTGAAACAAAAGCAATAGAAACACCAAAAGTTGATACAAATATATTACAGTTTAAGAAATATGAGAGAACATCGAAGTTACCGTTTATCATTGTTGGAGATTTTGAGTCGTTTATTACACCAGTTGAGAATACAAAATGCATCTGCAATAACCAACCGTGTGTATGTAATATTAAAACCATTAAAGTTCAGTAACTTGTTCTTGCATCATATCAACTCAACACGATCTGCATCAATGATGAATACTCGAAATTATCTCCAATCTACCGGGTAAGTAAATATACCGATGAACCACCTGAGGTACACATGTTGAAATATCTAATATCTGAACAACAATGCATACAACAATTAATAAATATTAGCAATGTATCTAGGTTTGAAAAACTAGAATCGTATATCAAAGCGGTTAATTGTTCCGTATGTAAAAATCCTCTAAATGGTAACAAGGTACCATTTTACAATAGTATTGAGAGAAAATATACACAGAAGTTGTCGATTTAAAAACTCTATCCCAGTAGTATTTCACAACCTACGTGGATATGATAAACATTTTATCGTACGTGCACTAGGTAATCCTGAGATATCTTTGTACTGTACAGAAAAAAATAAAAAAATAAAATGTATTCCAAAATAATAGTGAAAAATTAATGTCAATAACAATAGGACAACATCGTTTCATTGCTAGTATTCAGTTTTTAAATTCCTCGTTGGACGCGCTAACAAAAAGTTATAATAGTTTTCCAATAATGAAAAAATATTTCAACGAATCTCAAATGAAATATTTAACACGAAAGGGAATATTTCCATACGAGTACTTTGATTCTCCAAAGAAGTTTACTAGTTGTTGTTTACCACATCGGGACAAATTTTATTCGTCGTTGAATGATAAGCATATTACCGATGAAGAATACCAGCACGCGATAGATACATATACTTGGGAAAAATTTAATTGTAAATGTTTTATAGATTATCATGATCTGTATTTAACCGTTGAAGTGTTATTGTTGTCTGACATCTTTGAGCAATTCAGAAAAACATGAATGAAAAATTACGGACTTCTCTGCACCAGGACTATCTTGGGATGCTCTATTGAAAATCACGCATATTAAACTTGAGCTGCTAACCGATCAGGACATGTACTTGTTCATCGAGAAAAGCATTAGAGATGGAATATCGGTTATCACGAAGAAGTGTTCAATCGCTAAAAACAAGTACTTATCAAACTTTAATCCAATCAAAGAAATATCTTATATAATTTGTGTGGTTTCGTTAGGTACATTGGTCTCAGTGTATCAAAGGCACACGTTGTGTGGTTTCGTTAGGTACATTGTGCTCTGTACCAAAGTCACACGTTGTGTGGTTTCGTTAGGTACATTGATTGTGCACAGTTGCTCGTTGCAGCTTCAGTGCAAAATACATTCCGTCATGCAAGATTGTACTCTTCGCTGACCTTGTGATGACATATTTAAAACATAGCTGCTAATGTACGATGTCACTATAGAACACTAACATATTTTTTTCTTACAGATTTCTAACTTGCTTCAACCAGATTGATGTTTGTTGATCTGTAATGAATGGTACTGTATTTTGCAATCAGACTAGCATAACATCAATCCATGTTCTGATTCGTTTTGTATAAAATAATTCCACATTCAAGTCTTTGCTAGATCTTTCCACCAAATATCCTTGTTTGTATCATTAAGTTAGAAAGGATTCGTAGTTTTATTTTTCTATCTATACACTCTTGACAATTTTATTGCAAAACTGTTTCCATCCTCACGCACACGGACAACCAGACCATAATGCACAGATTCTAAAGAATAAAGTTACGTTTGATTCAATAGCAGGAAGTCCAAATCTAAATTTTGTATCATCATGAAATTGAGAGGGGGCAAAATTCTCTTTTAAAAAAAGACTGGGTGCTGAACCGGAAGTTAATAATTGAGACCATGGGATTGTTGGGAATAAACGTCACAAAAATGCGCGTGACCATGTGAGAGGACATAACCATGCAAAGTGCCAGATTCTGCACTTTTCTTTGAGTGCATTTACAGTAGAGAAAGTTGACATATGTGTTTGTCATTTTGCAAGGACATAGGGGACTCAAACTGATGTTTACAGTGTATTTTAGATTAGACCTGATGATTTAAGTTTATGTTACAAGTTTTTCGCAAGTCTGTGGTGAAGCTGTCTAAATTAAGTAACAATGCAATGTTTAATTCACTTTCATCACAGTTTTAAATGAATTTTAATGGCGGTTGTGAAGTTAAATCTCTGGATGTTTTAAAATTATCATTGTATGAAGTATAATGTATACAACTGCATCAATGACCTAATAAGAATTATATATTTTTGAAGTGTCCAATTCAATAATAATTTCAATCGAATGAATCTTGACACTGACCATTTTGTAAGATACATTAGTGATTTATGGCGAAAATGTATTTTCAAACCTTAGTATTTCATCCAGTGTTTGTCAATTTAATTCAATGAGTCATCAACATGGAGGAATTAGATTTATTTCTTTCCCGAAACCGACAAAACAACGATCGATGAATAAATAATGGTAGTTTTTTTGTGGTTGCATGTCCGATCGGTTTTGTTCAAAAGCATGATCCGTCGATCGCTATAAGGGGGAAAAAAAGAATTGAAATTGAAGAATATATGTAAAAATAACTTTTAGGCTGCGATGTATAATATTCCTCTTGTATAAGAAACACTGAAACTAAGACAGTAATATTTTAAAATTTGAAAAGTTACATTTTATTGTTGGCTTGTCTCATAAAAAATGATTTATTGCCTAGATATTTCAGACACTTAAGTGAATCTTTACTTTCTTTTTGAGCTGAAGGAGAGATGGGGATACAAAATTGTAATAATAAAGAAATACAAAAACAATGGTTTTATATAGTTATCGACTGATGTAGTAAGCATGCATTTACATGTTTACATTGACAGACATTATTGATAAAAATTCCATGTTGATGAACTACTATCCCTAAATAGTGTTGATGTGCTAACAGTCTTTATGTGTCACAAGAATATAATCGAAAACGTATCTAATTGAATTCGAAATAATCCCCCAAATATTAATTGAATCAAAAAGTATTAGTGAGCACTTTGTAATCCCAAAGAATTAATGAAGCTTTAACAACTAAAATACTGGTTCTACTTCAAATGTTAAGTTAGGAGTAAATAATTCTGATGTAAAGAGCCTTAATATATATTCTTAATATACAGTATGAGGACCCAAAAGAGTGTCAACAGTTTATTTCTAGAACATTCAACGTTGTAAACAATGCATGATCCTTTACCGCAGATTTTAGTAAAGAACGCAGGCATATATCATATAAAACAGGACTTTCTGAGGGGAACACAACTGTCATAAACTCAGATTCAATTAAACATGTTTACTTACAAGTGATCTCGTTCAAATATCTTGGTTACATAAGCACTGAAGAGGGATCAAGAGCAAACATTTTGACACGAATAGCACAAACAACGGCAGCTATGTCAAAGCTAAGACTCATCGGGTGAGACAAGAATATCTGTCTGAAAATTAAAATCAGACTATTGAGAGCACTAGTCATCTCAATCTTTTTGTAGTGATGTAAGACCTGGATTCTGACAGCTGAATTACAAAGAAGAATACATGCACTTGAAATGAGATGCTACAGAATCATACTTGGCATCTCTTACATGGACCATGAAGTGCGTGACACCATCAGGCACAAAGTGGGCCAATATGAAGACCTCCTCACCACTGTCAACAAGAGAAAGCTGAAATTGTATGGCCATGTCACTAGAGCCAACAGTCTATCCACAATAGTACTGCATGACAGCATATAGTGTGGCAGGAGAAGTAGACAGATAAAAAAAGTGGACTGGCAACATCACAGAATGGACTAAGAAAAGTTTTGCAGAGACACAGGCATTGGCACATGATCGAGACAAGTGGAGGGAACTGCTCTGATGTTCAGCAGCACAGTGCCTCTACGACAATACTAGGTCAAGAGACTGATGATGCTGACTTACACGTAATAATTATCTCAAAAAACAACATATACGCATAGCCAATAAAGCTATGCAATATGTTGTTTACAAAATAGCCCTTACTCTCAATAATGGACAAAAAGCAACATATCAAAGCAAATGACAAATACATTACAGTAGCTTCAGCTATGTATTTCTACGTTTGTTCTCACTATACTCAATCTTACGACCAATGCATGCGCTTTAAAGGGAACTCAGTTCTTGGTTCTTAGCTCGATAATTAGCACGTACTGTTTCCATAGTTAAAATCGTGAGAACTTAACCAATAGAGGGGTGAAATTGGTGACGTTCACCTTGATCTCCGCATGTGATCGCATGTTCGTTGTTGTACAGTAGACCCCGAGAAAAATGTATGGAGTAATCCTGGGCACAAGTAAAATGTCATCCCAGATGATCACTCATGGAATATATATTTCCCATACGGGTGTAACAAGATAACCTGATTGGATTTGGATTTATAATAGAACACTTTTGATAGTGACAAAAATACCATGTTTATTGATGAATCACTCAGACGAGAAATAAAAGATTATGAATAATAGGTGTGTGTAAAATCCAATTTTTGGACAAATAAACACAATCTGCACGAAACCAATAATGTAACATATTTGTGAATACAAGTAAATGACCTTACATAGTACACGGACAAAGGTTAATGATCACAGTAATTTGACATGACGATAACAAATTATGTGTTTTACTAAAAAAGTAAAAAATGATATACTTTACTCATAATGTAATAATGACGTATTAACTCAAATAGTGAAAAAAAAATAATGTACTTTTACTCAAATAGCAAAATGATGTAAACGTGGGACAGGTATCATACAATTTATCGTTACTGTCCCAAAACACTGGGTATAACAAACCCCCAAATTAGCCCACGGATAAAAGAATGCATGTATGGAGATACGCAAAACACTCCGTCACTAGAATACTTGACTATCAGTCACACTGGTCATTGAAGCAGTCAGCTTTACAGGTAATCGCCGACCACCATTCAATCATTTGGTCAATGAGGCAATCAGCGCTCACCAATCGGTCAGAAACGTCCGATTATCTGCTAATCAAGCAGCAAAACATTGTTCAATCAGCTGCTATAGTCAGCTTCATGGTCAGCTCTACAGATGGTACTCCGTGAACTCTGATCATTTGAAATTAAAAACCAACACCATGTACTAAGAATGACACGGGCATATAAGATAACACATAATGACGTTATATACGGTGATCTATACAAATTACATTGTAGGCTCAACTTCACGATGCAATAAACAGGCTCAGAAGTGAACCTACCTGTGTCCGATAATAATCATTTGGTACTAAACGTTACTTAAGAAACTGCGATGTATTGCTAATATAGAGAGGTCTCCTGTTACGTCACATACACGAATAGAAAATATTTGCATTATAATACACAAGCTGGAGTTACACGAAACATTAAAAAATAAACGTGGTAGTACAATAGTTATAAGCGTAAATATACATAAGAAATTTATGAATAACTCACATACCTATACAGCTGGAGACTCGCGATTCCTTAAATAGGCTGCTCACTGACAAGACGTTTCTGTTATGTAATTTTTCCGTCATACGGTGATGTATTTATACACAGACCATGTAGCCCTACATCATTTGTACGTTTGATGAATATCGGGTTTTCCCCTATCTACAGCTCGTCGCTTGTGCTGCATGGGATAAACCGAACTGTTCCAAATTATTGTACAATATATATATATATATATATATATATATATATATATATATATATATATATATATAAATATATATATATATATATATATATATATATATATATATATATATATATATATATATATATATATATATATATATATATATATATATATATATATATATATATATATATATATAAATGACCCTCGGGCATCGTTGTACAAAAAAAACCCCAAAAAACAACAAAAAGGAAACCAGAATACACGTATTTAATAAAAAAAAAAGAAAGAAAGAAATGGATTTATACAATTTACAATTCCATGACAACGGGCTAGTGTCCACGTGTTATATCTATTCTAACATTGTCGCATTTGCCCGGAGAGCATGTGGTGCAGTATTAACATTGCTACATCGCAGCTAAGACAATGTTTTAAAGCGTCAAAGTGATCATGGTTCCTATAACGGTGAATAGAACGTAACAACTTTATAGGAGCGGATCTAAGAGAAAGATTAAAATGGCATGCAAACAACACCGGAGTAACAAGATGACTATCTAAGGAAAACTCTAAAATGAGAAAAACCAGGTAAGTGAACGTCGGATAACGGATCATTAATGGCAACTCTTACTATATCGTGCGTGGGATGACCAAACCGGGTAAAATATGGGGCCGGACTTTACCTTGTACAAGAAAACTTGTCGATTGTGGTGCGACGATATCAGCGCTGATTTGGCCTTCGAAATTATAGTCGCATTCCACAGACCACATTGATCATACTTACACAGCGTCGCTGAACGTAATTCGTGAAAGATTTCGGGCCAAGGTTGCAGTTATTTTGTTTTTGTCGTGCTATTGTTGCTACGACGGATCCTCCCGTAAAAAAGATGTCAGCGACGGCGTTACATTATTCTTCGTCGTACGATAACCACTTCCGTACCTGTGCAAGTAATTTGTCGTGAATGTTCTTTTGTCTCATTCATTTCCCTGAACGAAGCAAAACTATGGCCATTTCCTCCTCGAGTCAATCATTTAGATTTCCCACAGTAAAAACTTTTAACGAATGGTAATCATTACCATCTGAGTACTATGATACTCACGCCGGGGAAATTTTTTACGTACAATTCCAAGCGTGTCCGTTATGTAAGATGTATCAATATTTCGCCATTCGTATGTATACTTATTTGAGGTGTGTAAGATATCACCAGTGATAGGTTTGATGACTGGACGTTGCAGTATAATTTAAAAGTTAGCAGCCTCTGCCACAGTAGCACCAGCTTAACTAACGTTAGCTTCTCGACATTAGCATTTTATTTCGTCGATGTTGTTTGAGCCCGTCTCTATAAGACTGTTATGGTATATCAAAGCAGAGTTATCCAGATTTGAACTCGCGCGTCAGAAATTCCATTCATGACTGTAGTGACATACATTTTTGTAATAAACACGAGATAAATCATTTATTTTATATGATGCTAATTAATTTTGATTGCACGTCCCCAAACAATGATTTTATGATAGTGTGATTAAATTTCAGCGAGGGCTTATTTCGCCGCTCGGGCGTCTCTATGCCCACACACCCTTTCCCTGTAAAAACCAAGAATGCCCAGAAGGTTGGCAGGTATTTAACTGTGGTACGCAACACTCCATTTAGAGATGACGTATGTGCAAGTCAAGTTCCATTAAATAACGATTGGCAATTTAAAATTTGGACAAGGAAATGGTCACAAAATTACACATGCTCTTGATGTGACCTTAACGTTGAGACAGAGGCCATGACTGTAATATAGTTTCGCGATGACATGTGTCTAAATAAAGTCTTACGTGTTTCAAAACTTACAGCCCAGACAAAGAAATAGCTATCGAATTTCCATACTCCAGAAGATTCGTAAACTGCTCCAAAAAGAGAGAGTCAGTCAGCTTGTTTTTTCTACTAAAAGGAGGGCGGTAAATACAGAGAAAAAAATGGACTGACATTTGCTCCACTGTGAGCGTTGTTTGGACTAGTTCAAACGACGTGTAGCAGAAATTAAAGGTTGTGTTGTACTCAATTCATTTTATCATGGAATTATTTGTGATGACAGTAATTCAACCTTTGCGAGAGTGGCAGGGGAACGACTTGATGGTGTAAGCGGTGGGTGTTAAATCTGCGCACTTGGACTCATCGCCTGATGTTTTTAGCCATGTTTATGTAGGGATTAAAACGTCGATATTCTGGTCGTTGATAAAATGAACTATGTCTGTGCGTTGTTCCTGTTGTCCTACTGATTGGGCGTTGATTAATGCTATACACAATGGTATCTCTGTGATAGCTGACACAACGGTTGACGATTTAAGATGGATTTGCACCAGGTTATCAAAATTAACGGCCGAATTTTTAAATTGTTTATCTGGAAAGTGCGAATTCTTCTTCCTGATCTACGCCGGCCAGCTTTGAAAAACGTTTGTTTTCGCTTCCGTTTACATTTAACACATTAACCCCTAGCGACGAGTTTACGAGGCATGAGGTAGATGTCTACTTCCAAGGTCTGTAGCGTCAAGGTCATGCATGATACACTAAAGCGGGTGGTATTATAGAAAGGTAGACAGATTTAGCTTTACAATGATACCAAATAATCTGGACATTTTAGTTGCACTACAAAATACAGAGGGAAAAAACAAAGTTATTGGACCCGTTTTTTGTTCCATTCAAAATTCACCCATGATCGGAATCCGACTTTGTGTCCAGCTTTTAGACTTTATGGCCTCAGTACGGCAGAACGGTCTGAAGCGCATACAGACAGATGAACCTGTGCAAAAAGTAGGATAAAGTTAACATTCTGAATAAGAGTCTTCTCCATACGAAAAGTATGGGTCCGATAAGAAAGAAAGAAGAAAAACATTTTCATTAGCACAACTAGCCATTTGTCGAATGGAATACTGCTTGGAAGTGGATGTATTCAGAAATAGTCCCCCAAATGTTTCCTACTCGCATTTCATGCGAAAACAGCAAATACCTCCAGGGGTTAATGTGTTAAATAATGACGAATGTAGTTCCAGTTCGTTTAGTCTTGATCACAGTGTAGTATGAAGAGCCAGGCGTGGTCATATAAAGCAATTAATGAGGGTCCATCATGGCGTAAGCGGGGTAACTGGCGAACAATAAAGGACGTCTTAACAGTGGAACAAGACAGCTGAGAAAAATTATAATTTTTTGAAAAATTATAATTTGTCTCGTTTCCAAAACATAGGAGACGAAGAAACACATATGAAATGAACAGCCAATTCATGATTAAACACAATAATGTAGACAAAGCATTGCTTAATTTATCATTCCAATACCCCATCCACGTCTAAAAGTAATCAACATATGACTGTTTAAAAAAAGGACAGTTTTCGGTTTTTAAATTTCCGTTTTGATGTGTATGTGAATTTTAATTAAAACCTGCTAATTACTGCCGTATCCTGGTCGTTCTCATGATTAAAGAGATTAAAAGAAATTGCACGCAATCAGAGTAGCAGCAGAGAGGGTGAACAGACCACGTTTTCAAGCAAAAATAATGCTTCCTACGAAACCTTATTTTAACCAAAAAAAATAAGTCTCCATTTAGCAAACGAAGACTTTACGATTTTTTAATCAATTTTGGTCGCAACGATGTGGTCATCCACCCTCTCTGCTGCTTAGTGATTTCAGTTCTGTGTTAACAAAAATAATAAATGATTTGATCGAGTCTTTAGGACGAAAATCCTTTGAAATTGCAAAGCAATTTAGGATTTCACAAACAAACTAATCGCTAACACCTCTTCTTGTAAATCAATCAGATTATTTGACTGGTCGGTGAGTTTGAAATTAATTCTCGTTAACGAATTATTATGGCATCGCATGTATACAGGATTAATTGGGTTTTCAATAATTAGGAATCCTGGAGGAGCTGTTGGTGCAAACGAATAAAGAATATATCCCTGCTGAGCTTGATTTGATTTCTCTAGATTGATTTGATAGCTTCCTTCAATTGCATCACATACTAAATTGAGCGCAATCACCGTTGAAATATTCACATTATGAGGGGCAATATGCCTACCGCCACCATCTGGATCATTATTATACCTGAAGAGGACAGCTGAATCTGATTTTTGTAGCGCCTTGATATCGGTTTTAACAATTCTTGCTAGTTCATCAGCGTTGTATTTGGGAAACTTGAAATTACGCAGATTGTCCTCTGTGATATTGTAATCGGTTAGGAATCGTTGTTTATTGTGGCTGTTGTCATTAATTATTGTTTGAATAATTAGTTCATAGATATATTTCATGTCAGATATAACTTGATTTATTATTTCAACGTGTTTTTGCGATTTTGTTTTCCGTAGTTGTTCTAGTTGTGTGTCATATAATTGTTTAATCTCATTAAAATAACCACGGACGTCAGTTAGCGTAAATGAAATAGTAACAGATGAGTCGGTTGTTCTTTTAATGATAAAATCCCATTGCAATGTGTCTTTGTTGGTAAATATAAATCTATCGGCGATTCTTCCTTTTCTTATATCAGATAAATTATCTCGATAACTGGGATTGATTTCATGATATGATTGTATGTCCGTGGTTAAGTCGGTGGCGGATTTTTCCGGTGGTTTTTCAGGCCATCCTAACACTGTTCTTAACGAGCTGTTATATATATCTACAATGTATCCCTCTGTGCTTATTTCGATCGACGACGAGAGCGTCGGTTGATGAAGATTAATAGCTATTTTTGATTCTTTTCCAGTGATTGATTTTATTCTACGCTGAATTTCAGCATTGATTTGCTTAATTTGGTACGACCCAGATGGTAACGAAACAGTTTCCCACTCTGGAGTACCATCGGGTTTATTCGTATACGAGAACACCAGTGCGTTATTGGGTTGCTGACCACTAAATGCAACCGATCTGATATTAGGCCAACTGTGATACACTCGTAGTTTTGCTAGCGCTATCTCCTTCACTGGGACCGGAGAGGGGAAATTCACACTGAATTCTGGATTCGTTGATGTTATTGATATCATGCTTGTTTGTACTGGGTTCGTGTTCTCCACTATTCGTTGAAGTAATTCCTGCGGTGTTGTCATTGTTATTATACTCATGATTTATTTCTAATTTTGGTATCGAGGAATCATAAATACTGACCACCACTGAGAACTCACAATCTGGTAATGTTGATATTATTGAGATCATTTTGTTTTTTGGGTTCGTGTTTTCTGATTCCATCGGTGTTGTCATTGTTATTATATTCATGTTGTCGCTCTAATTTCGATATCGCGGAATCAAAAATACTGACCATCGCTGAGAACTCACTATCTGATATAATTGTATCATCGAGTGACGACGATATCATCGAGGATAACTGCGAATATGCGGTTGATGCAATATGAAATTGAAGTAAGTAATTCTGCAGTTTACTCTGGCTGCATGATGATATCTTTTTTGCTATCCCGGTTGATATACCCCCGATTGTAGCCACCGCAGAAATGCAAATTGGAACTACGACCGGGGCAATCATTGTAACCGATGCAAGTATTATTCCGGCACCAGCGAGAACGCTTGACACCGAGTACATAGTAATATCAATTGCGGTGATTCTTCGTCGGTATTTTTTTATTTTTATTTGATACTCCTCAGTGAGGGTTTTGAGTCTATTTTGAAATTCTCTGACCTGATCATAGCGACATTGCGTTGATGAAATCATTTTATTTTAAAAACGCTAGCGTTTTCAATTGTGAAATCTAAAGGATTTTCCTTTCAATTGAAACCACTAGTGGTTTTATTATTTACTTAAATCCACTACGAATTCTAAGCACCAGGATATTTCTTTTCTAATGGTGTTATCAACTGCGACAATCTCAAATTCTTCTTCTCCCCCCGCGATAATTACTGTCGCGGTGCCACCAAAGTAGGTTTTACCTTTCACGATGATATCAAATTGCTTGTCAGAGATTAACGTCATCCTGTAGATACCATGAGGCCACTTCTCGATATTGACTTTCAATTTAGCATTAGATTCTTTTACCCAATCAAAGGTCCCATACTTTACCCTTTCAGAGGTTTCTTTTAGTTTAGCAATATCGTCATAAATGTCGAGATAGGTTTTTTTGATGTCGATATATTTCATCATCGATCCATCGCGGTTACTAAAAAATGAAAACAAAAAGAGGTTAAATTCCAAACCTTTTTGCATGACATAATGCCCGTTGAGTTCAGAATATGTCGTCGTGATATTGTAACTTTCAGAGCCCTCAAAGAACTTATTAGCCATTTCGCTGATGCGTTTTTGTTCGTCAAACGCGCTTTTAATTTCAGCGAGAGTCGGGCCTATCAACGATGTGGTTTCAGATGTAGGTGTTCTCCCTAAAAATTTATCAACGATGGTATTAAGTGTTGTTTGTCTCACCATAAACATATTAATATCTTTGAGAGTCATTGTAGATGTAACCGGGACACCAAAGAAATTATTAGCGACGTAGGCATTATGAGTATGCCTGATAATAAACTCACTGATTTCAGCGAGAGTCGAGTCTGCCACAGGTGGGGATCCAAAAAATCTAACAATGACGTCGTTAGTGGGTTTTTGATCTTCTATTAGTTTAGAAATCTCGAGATAATTTGCCTTGATTTCATTTTCATTCATCATCCTTCCCGCGTCCTTGTTAGCGAAGAATAGCGATAGATAGTTTTTAATTTCAGCGAGAGTCATGCCAACCACAAGCGGGGTTCCAAAGAATTTATGTACGACATTTTTGCGAAAACTATTATAACCTCGTATAAGATCATTCAGCTCACGTTCGTTGGTAGCAATCGCGTCGGTGATCGTAGACACAAGTGCGCCTGGTTTAAGTTGTCCATCGTTGGAATACAGTGCAATAGAGTTTTCAGCGGCAGCGCGATGCCGTATCAAAATGTCATTCACGGATATATTACTGCTTTTCAATTTACCTTGGAGATCTTGAAATACAACTATTTCGTTCGGGTCAACACTTGTTAAATTTAACGTCTCAGCGATTTCATCTTCTATTATTTTTTTTACATCCTCGATAGAACCCGCAGATGTTTCCTCGGTGGGTTCCAACATTGACAGAGATTGTCCCCAAATATCGATCATTATTGTTAGCGTAACTTGTGTTTTCAATTTATTGATCCTTGTAATTTCCCACTCGTGTATTCGTTTACAATAATATGAGGTGGTTTCCACGGAGATCCAAAGGATTTTAATGAAATCTCCGCGAGGACATTTAATACTTCACGGCCGCATATCGGTGGATCATTTAATTGTTGTGTTGGCAGCGTGGAATAAAAAATCGGAAACCCTTTGAGTTTCATCGAGGAATTTATATACCGCATAAACTCGCTTGGCGGAGCTAACCCATATGAATCGAAATAGACAATCCCACGTGGATCAATCGCGTATGCAACCCAGTGAGTTCCCGATCCGCTGCTGTTATCAAGATTGATGATACCGGTTTCAACGTTATTTGGTTTTCTCGGTAATTGATCTCTCATAAAAACCCCTCTGAAGTTTTTTTATCGCTAGTTTTTTAGCAGCATCAATTAAATCAAAATTGGACATAGGAACCATAGGTTCGGAAATCGAAGATTTGTAAATCGAAGATTTTTCAACTAATAAACCGTTCCTGGTATTTTTCTTAGACCCGATCCGTTCACGGATTTGCCGCTGTACCATGAATACGGGGTTCCTGGTAGGTACAACCCCTTTCCCTTTTTTTTATATCCTTTCCCAGTTGCCTTTTTCAACGCCATCCCTGCTGCGGTCCCAACGGCTCCCAACGCTGCCGCCTTCGCCACCGCTGGGGCAGCCGCTGCAATCAATGCTGGTATTGCGGCTAACAATGGAAATATACCACCTGATTTTATCATGTTCGCGACTGCAGCTTTCGAAAATTCTATTTGAACTCCTCGCTTATTTTTCATTGCATCATTGAAATGTTTTATTTGACGATCCGTTAATGATATTTTATGTGTACCTCCGGACATCTGCGCTGGTTTTAACGTTATTGTTGTTCCACATTCTTTAGCGGATTTTGATTTTAATTTCTTGACCTGACCATCAGTCAGCTTGACACTAACAACACTATATGGCATTTTATTGTAAAACACATTTATGCTTTCAATTGATCTAATTGGGAAAATCCTATGGATTTTACATTTACAGATTTTCCACTGGCGCATCAACGAGTCTCATTCGTCCGCCAGCCCCTTCTAACAACATTGATTTGTCGCTGAGAATAACAGCAACCGCTCTATAATCAACACCACCATGATCTATACGAGCCCTAAAATGTATATCAACAACGGATTGCCTTGTTAAATCAAGATGTTCCAGTGAAAAGTAATAAATTGGATACAAGTTCTTAAAATCGAGCTGCGATATTTGCAAACCAGTATCAACATTTTGATCACGACCCATATATGACAGCATCCGATGATACACACGTGCTATTTGGTTGTTTCCGTAATTAAGCTGTATATCCTCAGATGGTTCTTGTTGTCCGTTTATTCTCAGTGAAACCTCACTTACCCCTAACCGATCAAATATCATATGACTGCGTTCTTGGGAACCTAATCGATTCCGATTCTGCAGCGCTATAAATATATGACGTGGAGCTGAAACGCCTTGTTTTGATGCCAGGTGCCATGTAAATGTACCATTAACATTATCCTCTTTAGCATCAGTCGTTGTTGTTAGCCAACTTAGCAATGATTTACCACCGGTTTCCATAAACGAAAGTAGCCGCTCTTCCGTGGTAATTGATGGAGTCATTACTGGCATCCATAATACTATTTTACTCAAAACAACTTTACCTTCATCGGCACCAGTACGCCAAATTGCATCATTGTCATTGCCTTTTCGCACTAATGCGATTGTGTGTTTGGCTCCATAGATGACTTTTCTGACATTTCTGCAGAATCCAAATATGTGATGGAGTGGAATCGCACATGAAAACTTTTTCTCTTGTCCTTCCAATGCTAATTTTCGTGTTGCAAATCCTAAATTGAAATTACCATTAACGCCTCCGAGAATATCAAACGCAGCTCCGGGTCTAGCTCGACGTTCTGGATTAGTTGCTTCTCGTTGATTATCAACTGAAGTGTCTTGCGGTGTTAACACTTTAATGTATTGAAGGTGGTCAGCGTTATTAGAGGTATCCTTTGCAAACATCATAGATGGACCAGCCGATCTTGTATAATCATCGGAGTATCTTGCTAGTCCGATTATTGTTGTTGCAACATCAACCTCGCGGTCTATTGATTCAATTTCTTTTCCATCAATGAGATATCTTGCACTTTCAAATAACGCCATTATACCATTGTTGACGAAACCAACTCGGATATTTGAATCATTTGCATATGGGGTATCAGCTGCAACATTTGTTACAAGTTTTCCTTCTACTTCAATAAATGCTTCACACGGCAAAAAGTATTTACTGGTATCTTGAACTTGAAGTTCAATTCGCGATCGTAGGTCGGGTTGTATTGCATGATAGGAATAGTATTGATAATCGCGGACGGAATCATCTTTGCGCATCTTTGCTTCCATATCTAACGCGGGATCAGCTGTTCGTTTAAACATTTATAACATTACTAGCGTTTTCAATTGTGAAACTCGAAGAGTTTAACGCTAGCGTTTTGATTCTTTATAATCATCGTCGTTGAAAATTCTTCGAATTTCTTTTTTGTTTCAAACCACTTCCTGCTATCGCGTTCATGATAGCGCTATCTGTTACCGGTGAAGCTGTCAATTGTGACGAAGTCAATTGCGCTAGTTTTTCTTCCACTGCGTTATTTATTACTTTGCTGATTTTTGCAGGCATCACTGTAGTTGATGGCAGCACTAATGACGAAGTCATTCGTGGTTTCACCACTGACGAAGTCATTCCTGGTTTCTTTCGCACCAATGATGCTATTTTATCTTTCGCGGCAGAAAATGCCTTTCCGGCAAGATTTCCAACGAAATTGATTCCCTTATCACGGATAGCATCAATGTCTTTCATTGATAATTGTTTAGCTAATGGCGCCACCTTAGGAGCCATTCTTGTAAATAACCCCGCAATGGTATTGCCGAAACCATCTCCGTACCACGCGCGATAAACAGGCAATCGTGAGTTCACCACGTAGACGCTTACTGGTTTATCATGGTTATAGTGTATAATCATCTTGTTATAAAACTAGTAGTTTTTCAATTAGTGATCAATCGCTTACATCCATAAGATTTTCATCATCAATGACGTTGTCATCAATGACGTTGTCATCGTTGTGATTTTCAACTAATTCAGCAATAAGTTCTCGATATACATTAATGTCCATGATACCACCAGCAAATAATCGTCTACAGATATCAGCTGCTTCATTAATTACTTCCGGTGAGTTATTTCCGGCTCGTTTACCTTCGATGAGAACCTCTAACCGTGATATATCACTGAGAATGTTACCAGGGCATGTCACGGTAGAGTCAAAGACATCCTTTGGATTTTTAATCGAATATCCTTTTCCGCTTGTTTTCTTAGAACCGGCTTCTGCTTTTATGTCTATTTGTTCCGGGATTGGATCCTCCATATAAGGTGGTGGTTGTAGACCGCCTTTAACCACAGCTAGAAAGTTATTATAACCAGGGTGCTGCAACGCTGTGATTTTATTCCCGCCATGTTTCGCTAAATATATTTTTGATGCCCAAGTGTCTTTGCTTTTTATAAAACTTTTAAACTCGTCTTTTAATAAACTCTCTCTTATACCCTTTGGAAAATTTTTTCTAGCAAAATCAGCTAATTCGTAATCCGTACCGAGTTTTTCAATTCTATTTAATGCTGCGATTGTAAATATACTTTCAGGTGAATAGTCTCTTCCTGCAGCTGCTTCTTCGCGTTCTTCAATTTCGCGTTGAGTTTTTATATCACTGGATAACTGTTGTATCCCTGCGCGTGTTTGTCCGGTCTCTGCTGCTATCTTTTCAAGCACACCAAGAACAGGCACTTCTCGTCGCTTGCCTTCCTTAGGAATATCTCCGTATATTGCTCGTATATTGCTCGTTCAGTTGCAATATGTTTTCACATCTTTGGTCACACTTGTTATCGGAGTAAACAGTTGTTCACTTGACACAGAAAAGTCAGTCTGCGCTTGTTGTCGTTGTTGAAGTTTCTCGCGAAGTCTGTCTCGAACTGGTATAAACTTTTTAATTGCTGCTAGCCGCTCTCGGGCTAATTTAGTTGTAAGCGATTCACCAACCATATATTGTTTGTGAACTAAATTTTCAAATGTAAAACTATCATAATTAAAAGCTTAGTTATTAAATAACTTAGTTATTAAATAATGTACCATCAAGCCAACGTATTCATCTTCGACAGGGTTAAACTGTACGACGCTATCCGCGAGTGTTTCAGAAATAACATCGCTGGGGATTTCAGAATTGTAATATCTGAGAATGGCGATGAACGATTTGTGTTAACGACGCGGCAACAAGAACAATTACGTGAAAATGGAGGCGTCGCGGTGATTACTTGCTACTACGACCAGATCATCCATTATGCACATAACTGCATGAGCAAGTCCAGACTGATGAGTATCCTTTCAGGAGAAAATCCTATGTGACAAGTGTAACACTTGTAACAAAAAACGCTAAAAAAAAAAAAAAATAAATTATTTAAATTATTTACGAAAGCCTATTATTTTTTTTTAGTAACACCCACGTGGTTAAGATACTGTTTTTTCCTCGTTTAACATTTTTCTAAGATCACGAACTTTAAAACCAATTTCAGCTCGTTTTTGATATTCTTGGCCGAGCTTTTGACGTATTGCTTCAACGGTGCTAAATAGCGTTATAAATAAATTAATGTCGTTACCGTACAAACAAGCATTGATGGATTTTTGAATTCCTTTCACGAGCCTGTACATCCTAGGTAAAACATAACGACCCTTACTAGACTGATATTCCGAGGTAATCTTGTCAACGTCGAGACTTTCAGATAATAATACCCCTTTATTATTTAAATTTGAGATTTCAGCAATTATAGCATTTACATCATTGATATCCATTATTTATATTTATTTATAAATAAATCTATTTATAAATATAGTATACTGTATCTCTAATTATTAAAAAAAAACATATATGACAACACATCTTTGGAACTCCTTGGGTGCCTTCGCATCCAAGTAAGCCCAAGGGGACCCGAAACATACATCTCCGGCGGGAGGCCTAAGGTGGCAAACGCCATCTTAGACCGCCCAGAAGATATGCTTGGGGTAACGTCACAACATGGACGGCACAATGCCATATATATTTCCACTCGAGTGTTGTGGCAAATTTTAGGCATAACATGTACTTAATTAACTTAATTAAGGATGGATTATAATTCAATGGAACGGTGATGGTAATGATGTGGGCATGGTAAACCAAACCAACATGGCAACCCATGAAATCGAATTCATGGTTGCATGAGTTATAAAAAATACCAACCCACGCTACCGAGAATGCGATAGCATGGGTTGCCATGTTGGTTTGGCTGAGAGGGACCGCCCCCCCCCCAATTAATAGAAAAAAAACATCTTCCGTTTCGCCATCAAATAATGTATCTGCTATGGGGACCGAACACGTAGTTGATAGATCTATGTTTACAAGACAAACACGATACCATTACACCACGGACTAGTCATACAGAATAGAGATTTTTTAATATATATATCTTCTGATATACTTAACAATAAGAGATTTTTAAAATAGACAATTTTACTGTATCCATCGTATTTAGGAATATAAAATACTAAGTACACAAAAAAAATTAATTTAACTGTTTGTAAATATCAATCACGCATGCCTGCGTCAGTGAAATACCGATCATACAGGGTGGGAAACAGAAGTACGTTTGTACTGAAGGTCACATGAATACCGATCAATACAGAGGAGGGAAGACATGTATACTTAACAATAAGAGAGTTTTCATTATATTTATAAAAATGCATACAGAAAAAAGGAAAATAAAATACTTTTACACACAGAAAAATACAACTCGCACATAGTGATTTTAACTACACCCACCTACTTACTTCAATGAATAGGAAACACTCGCGTTCTGGCTGAGCGAACATAGGTAATGCGTTAGATTATAAAGAATTTTTGTACTGAAAAGAACGAGTTAGCTGTCTGCTTTACTGCTAGTCCACCCACCCCCCACACATGAGATATGTAGATAAATAAAAATAATAATGCAGTTTTAGCCCACAAGCGACAATGAAAAGTTTTATTCTCTATCGAAAACTCATGCATTATATCTCCATTACATTCACGTGGGCGCGCCTAGTCAAGTACAGGTAATATAGCAGGCGACAAATTCCTTTGACGTCATAATACAAGGGAACTTAGTAGGTAGAGTGTAAATGCGGCGGATTTATCCATAAAGGATTTATCTCCCTTAAATAGTTTCAGGTGTATACGAATTTTATTTTATGACCATTTTTTTTAGACAGAGCAGTTTTAATTAAATTTTGTGCAACAAATCGAATTGAAGTACTACAAATATCGAAATATTTTCCAGCCGCATTTATCGACTGAAAGCTTCTCTCTTCATTATTTTCTAAATCAAACGATTTCACACCCTTGGGATGTTTTGCGTGCCTACCAGCGCTGCTTTTTAAAAGGTTATCGCGCTGCGAGACGGCTTGAAGATTCCCAAGACAATTATCAGTCTTCACGCCATTTATATGATCAATCACAAGGCCGTCTTCGATTAATCCGTAAAATGCTTCATAGATGGCTCTGTGACAGAGATACTTCTTCCTCCCAGCTGAAAACATCAAATACCCCATATTATTCAGATATCCAACCGGTTCTTTGAGTCTGCGGTGCCTGACAACACCATCACTAGAGGCTTCGTAATTAGTAAGCACTGGGTGAGGTCTGAAATCTTGGCTCATTTGTATAATAATACTACTTGTCTAATTTATTATCTGCTTTAATTATAAATCTCTGGATATAATCTTGAGGGGTTTTGATGACTTTGTCCTTGATTTTATCAAGGATGACGGAGTCATTGATTCGTTTGTCATAGTAGCGTTTTAGTTCCCTGTATCGTTTACCCCCACAAGCAAGACACAACTGCGATTTTCCTCTAACACCCACCCCACATTGGAGGCATGGGAGAGGGCCAAAACTTCCTCGCCTAACGCTTTGTAAATGATACCCACAGAATTCACTTCTGCATGATTTGTTACACGGGGTTGTAGATCCAATCATTAGCCACTTGCAGTGATTCATTATACTATATTTTTCTATTTAAATACTTGTTTTAATTATAACATGGAGAAATTCAACAGATTATCGAAAATTAAGCCTTGGAGAAATACTAAATTCAATCTCGATGAGGAGTTCCAAAGATTATCGAAAATTAAGCCTTGGAGAAATACTAAATTCAATCTCGATAGAGTCTCTGATACACCAAAACGTCTAATCGGTGATAGAACTATACTCGGTAAAATCAGGGAGTGTTTTAATGAATTCTACCAAGACGGTGCAGCATACTGTTGGTCGACATTTCGAATTATCAACAACAACATCAAAGATGTTGTCGGTGTCAATGTACCCATCATCGATGCTACTATGAACGATAAAAGAGCAGCTGAGATAATTTCACACCTTGGCGAGAAATCCAAAGGTGGAAAATCCAAAGGTGGAAATCCAAAGGATTTCAAGCAAAGCAATTCCCAACAAAGCAATTCCAATCAGAAGTATTTTTTCAGAATAAAATTTACTATCGAAGTCGAAGGCAAATGGATTATTAGGGATAAATTTGAACCAATCCTCAAGGATAAAAAAACTGTCATTGTAAGTAAAGATTCCAAACCAGGAATTCTAACTGGAATTGACAAACCATACTACGAAAGATCTTATCCCGTAACATCAATTGTTTATGGGTTATATCCGTTAAATGATAAACCCGACATTGCAAAACTAGCTTCTATGAAATATTCACCGTTAACTTCGTCAAGGCTCAATTGTGTAGCAACAAGGGTAATGGAACACTTCACAAATGCATCCCGAGGAAATAAACTAACTGATCTGCGACGTAGGAAAATAACCGAATGGGAACTGACAGTGAAACAGCACGGTGCAAAGATTTCTGATATAGATAAATTAGAAGCATCATTAAAATTCCCAATATCAGTAACAACAATAACCGGAGAAGTATTATACGAACCGAAATATCAATCGCGAGGGGCTCCAATACAAATTATTGATCATAACGAACACGCGTGGACACCTGCAGTAACAATATTTCCACGAGATAGAACCGTGAGATATATCCTCCGGAATTTTCCGGGGAATTTTCCGGGCATGTTTTCTATGAAGAGAAATTATTTGATGCTATTGTTGCGTTGTGTAAAGATGATCCTGTGTCAGTGTGGTTACTTAGTAGTGCTGGTTCCGAATCAGGATTTGATCAATTTGTAAGACCAAATGGTGAATTATATCGCGTTGAAGAATTAGATAACAGAATGAGAAAAATCGCTAATGATTTTTCACCGGAGAGTTCCCATGAAAAACTATTGACGGATAGTTTTACTATTCCATCAGTGGTAGCTCACTTCGCAAGAGAAAAAAACTCATGGCGTCCAACACGAAGTGATTTTCTCGAGGACGTTAAATTGAGTTGCATCGAATTTGGTCATGGAGGACTGTGGAATACAAAATACCATCGTGACGGTATGATTTCAATTGATATATCCGCGTGTTATCCTGGAAGTTTTCTCGGGTATGGAGAATGTAGTAACTATTTTAAACTATTTGGACACCCCACGCATGAAATGACTCGTGTTGCGATTAATGGGCCATTACCTGATTTTGATTTAACCGGATTCGCTCGTGTGATATCATTTGAACTCGCTACAGGGTTACATCCGTGTAGTTATGTTTGGCTTGGTAGACATATATCTGAAAAGGCCTGGATGCCAATAGTGTTACTACGATATATGATTGATTGTGGCATGCTGATATCGTTGATTGTTTCTGAAGCTATTATATTCTATCGAGCTCAGAAAGAAGTTTGGCTACCACAACCCGATCTAGATCGTATAATTAGCGAATTGCGAAAACAATTCCCAGAAGAACAAATCATGAATTGGTCTAAGAAGTTATTTGAAATTAAAAAAGAACAAGCAAAGGATTTTGGACGAAGAATAATCGGTAAATTTACCCAGGGTGGACGATACGACAACGCAAAATACTCTTCGCGGTTGATCATAGATGTCGCTGAATACGATTTTATTGTAGCGGATTTAATGAAACAGGGAAAACTTGTATCCCGTAAGGATGCTTTTCTATCCAATGGTGAGAAATTAGGTACGGTTGTTACCTACTGTGATGGATATAATTCCCAGTACACACATTTGAGAAGTTCAATGTTAGCCTATGCTTCTATTAATCTATTTTCGATGATAAATAGATTTCCTAATACCGCGGTTAGAGTAGCCACTGATTCGCTGTATATACACAATAAGTACAAATCAGCTGTAGCTAAATTCACAGATCCGGAGGAAGCGTGGGGGCGTTGGCGATTTAAAAAGGAGATGCTACATGAGTATTGTGAATCCGCAGACGTTGCCATGGATGAAAAGTACTTAAAATGTGATGAAATTCAATCAGAATTTTCTAATGCACCACCGGTATCTGATCCAGTATGTAGATATAAGACAGTTTATTTAAACGGTTGTGGTGGGTCAGGAAAGACAACTCGTGCAATTGAATTATATCGTCGTGGAAACGCTAGCGTTTCTAACATGATTGTGCTAACACCGACTCACAGACTCGCCAGAGAGATGATACAACGAGGGGTAAATGCTTGCACTTACCATAGTTTTTTTCGATGGAAAGGTGACAAATGGACTCCTGAGCGTATGGGTGATAAATTCATTCCTGAAATCATAATTTGGGATGAAATATGCACAGTGTCATTAGATGTATTAAAAACATTTCTTGAGTGGTTGTTAAACAAAAACACAAAAGTCGTCATGTGCGGGGATCACGGCCAACCACCACCATTTGTCGGTGGATCTCCACATGAATGGCTAAGGGGTTCTGTAGACTATTATGAAGAAATTAATACCGACCATAGATCACTTGATGAACAATTACGCGAGTTCAAAGCACTGATTAGATTACAACCGGATAAAATCCAATGCGAAATAGCACGTGAAATAATTTCAGAAACTCCCATGAATGATTTCTGGGAAACGTGGAGACCAAATGATTTGATAGTAGCAAGTAGAAAAATAGTCAGAGACACACTTCAGATGAAGTTATTTGAAACGCATAAAGAAAAATTTGCAACACTTCCAGTACCGTTGTGTTATAGGCCTTCGGATACACGAAAGCAGAATATTGAAGTTGATATTCCAGGGAAGAGTGAAAAGCAGATTCTCGTGTTAAATGATATTGTGCTGGTTGATATCAGCGTCGTCGAAAATGCATTGCGTGCTAATAAATCCCCATGGACGCTAGGATACGCAGCAACAATACACTCTTCACAGGGATTGACTATATCGAATACAATTGTTTGGATGGTGGATAATCACATCGAATGGTCAAATTTAGTCTATCTCGCAGTATCCAGAGTACGAAACATAAATCAACTTCGAAGAGTTGTCCTCGATGATGAAATCATTGGTGATGATAATGACACAACAATAAGTGATATTGATGTTAGCATCATTAATAAAAAAACTCTCCGGTTACAAACAACAGGACAAAAAAAAAACAACGAGAATTTGATATTGATGCTGAACTGATAATCACTTTGAAGAAACAACAGAATAATCACTGCGCGAGTTGCAATTGTATAATGCGTTGGCAGTATTCGGATAAGGATCCTCGCCAATTTACCGTAGACAGAAAAAATAACAATCTCGGTCATGTCAGAAATAATGTGATGTTGACTTGTCTTGAGTGCAATAGACGCAACGGCGCTAGTTAAGACCATGCGGTGGTAATTGAGTATCCTCGGGAATTACCTGTAGTTGTTGTCGAGTAAATCCTCGCTGAGGAGCAGTTGAATCCAGTTTATAGATTGCTGGTCTACCAGTTGATCGTGTTATACTAGATATCTTGTGTGCAGTAACACTCCAAATAGGATCAGTAGCCCTTTTTCTACCCCCTTCAAGCTCTCCTGGTTCGTATAAGTACCTCACAATGACACTACTACCAAGAATTGGTTGGGAAACGCTAGCGTTTCTAGGGAAATCTTTTTGTGGTTGTACGGGTATTGACTTCTTTTTAATCGCGTTGATAGGTTTCATGTTGATTGTTCTAGTAATCTCGTTATTCAGTGCAGTAATCACAGATGGTAATCTTTTAACCCATTCACTGGATCGCTTTTCTTGAATGAATTCTTTTGCGTATTGATATCCAAATAACCGCTCAGCAATCGTCCGATTAAATCGTTCGACAATGGCCTGATCGCGATGTAGCGCAGTATGCCCTCGTTGTATGGTGACATTATGATTTTTCATTGTAGATAGAACCGCACCCTGAAATTCCTTGCCAGGATCAACCTGCAATAGATTCGGCCAGTGCAGAGGACCTCGTCGATAAATCCTTTCAAATGCAGAAGCAACTTCAGTGGCTGATTTTGTTTTTAACGGTTCTGCTTCTTTGTATCGACTTGCAATATCAACTACGGTTAACGCATATTTGTAACCACGATCATGTGGCAAAAATAATATATCAGCCTGATGAACTTCATTAGGAGCAGTCACATCAAAATGCGAGAATTGAATTTGTTTAGGTGGTGGTAGATAAATTTGCCATAGTGCCTGTTTGGATAACCAATCCGCCGCTGTAGTTTTTTTCACTTTTGCAGCGCTAGCGAGTTTATGTACTGCTGATTTACCCCTCCAGTATCCTCTTGGGGAATAATAAATTGATTCCATATTATTAATTACCAGCACCCATCATCAATTTGCCTTTCATAGCTGATTTTACCAACCACGAAGCCAACTTTTCTTTAAAAGATTTATCAGGAATAGCATTTAACGCATGAATTAATTTCACATCCGCGAGATGCCTGTTTTGCAGATGCTGCTTTTATATGCAACATCATGAGCATGACACGCCTTATCAATAGCGTTTATCGGATACTCGCCGGATCGGGGTTGATTTTGATCATCAAGTCTGATATCTAATCGTGTTCCGGGACCACAGTAGCTATATCCTGGAAGGTGCTTTTCTCCGGGGTACTTTGCCCATGGGGTTCCAGGGAGCTTTGTCAATTTGGCTGCGATATCACCTCCTCGTTTTTTTTAAAAACATCTCCGGATTGTAAAATCTTTGATTTTGTAGAAATAAATCTAAACTTTTTATACCACATGTTGCACATCTACCAGTTAGTGCTGATCTGTTATTTTTAGTTGTAACCGTCGTCACATCATTTGTGCTAGTACGCGTTTTACACTTCACACAATATAGATCCATAATTTATGTATAGAGATATGAATATAATTGATTTTTCAGCGACTAAAATAAGAGAACCAGTTAAGCATCATGCAGCGCTACCAAATTCTATCCGTGCAATTATAATCGGGCCATCTGGATCCGGCAAGACTCAATTGTTGCTCAATTTAATAATGAGATGGATGAAGTGGGATAAGTTGTATTTAATTGCTCCTAGCGTAGATGATCAACGATGCTATGAAGTGTTAAAGGATTTTAACGAGAATGCATCAGAAATTAAAGGTGAGAATACCATTGATTTTATAACTGATATTGACGAGGCGCCATCCGTGGATGACCTTGATGGGAGTATTAACAATTTAGTCGTATACGACGATGTGATGTTAGACAATCAAAAAAACCCAGCTAGAATATTTTCCCGGGGGCGTCACAAAAACACTGATGTGATATATGTCACTCAACGCTACACTCAGATTCCAAAAGTGATCAGAGATAACTGTAATATTCTTGCTGTGTTTAACGGCGTTGATACACATACGCTACGAAATATTTGGCAGACATGGTGTTCCGATATGGACTTCAATCAATTTAAAAATTTCTTTAGTCATGCTCAGTCAACCCCGCATGGATTTGTAACAATAAATTTACATGATCCTCGGACACGATATCGTATCGGACTCGATCAAATATTTGGTTGAAATCATTTATTATTTTTGTTAACCCAGTGATGAAATCACTAAGCAGCAGAGAGGGTGGATGACCACATCGTTGCGACCAAAATTGATTAAAAAATCGTAAAGTCTCCGTTTGCTAAATGGAGACTTATTTTTTTTGGTTAAAATAAGGTTTCGTAGGAAGCATTATTTTTGCTTGAAAACGTGGTCTGTTCACCCTCTCTGCTGATAGAGTAGTCAATCATTTAAAAGAACAATTCAGGGTGGGCACATATAGTTGGCTCGTATGACATATATTTAGTTTGGAGTTTGCATTATAATGGCAAATATGAATGATGGAGTGTCAAGAAAATAAGCGTGGCTCGGTACGATTTATAATCTGCGGAATATATAAACGACGGAAAAGCTGAGCGGTTAAAGGTAGAATTTGTAGCTTATTTGTTTATTTTAAACCTATAATAGACACTTGTATATTTATGTAGTTATTGGCGAGAGAGAAAAGACGTATTTGGTAATTTAGGAAGAGTTTTTAATTATTTAAATTTTTCTTTTACTTATGATGGTTTGTGCAAACACCAACACTGCAAATTTTAGGCATATCTTAAAATGTGTAAATGTTCCCCACACAGCACACGTTACTCAAGTAACAAGAACAATAGCGGTTGTTTTCACCTCTGCGGTCGTAACCATGCACTGAAAATGCCCGGATGTGAGAAATTCCCCGGATTCCCGACCCAATCTATACCATGCAAAATGCACAAAATCGGAAGAGCTGCGTCAAGCCGGTTAAGCAATAGCGGCTATCTTTCCAAATATTAGCATGTATTTTTATTCGTTACAAAATAATTACAAAACTTATAATTATTTTTTACGAGACAGATGTACTTGTCAAATTAATTTTGAATATTAGAAACATACTTATATTTAGGATCCTTCATTACATGTCTGACACGAGTTACGTATGTTTATGTACTGGCCAAATCGGATACTGTTAAAGATCTTCCGGCCAAATCCAACTTTTGGAATAATTGCGGATTTAACAAAATGAGCTATAGACTAGCGTGTGTTAATATACCAGGTACATATATCCCTTTGTGTGAGAGGTATAAGGATCACACAGTAGTGCTTCAATAACAAGGTATTAAAAACCCTCAAATCAAAGGAAAAAGGAAACGGATACATCAAATGTTGGATTTTCAACGCAGCTTTAATAACTTTTCAGCCATATCGCTATGATGTCATCTGTGTGACAGTTTATAGCACTGGGTCATCATGCCTTATACAAGTAGCATCACGTCCCAAACAGTCTAATTTATCCTTATACCGGAAATCCTTATTACGAAATCCTAACACTAATCTCTTATTGCTGAGCATCTAGCAAGGCAGCTGTTTTCTAAAATTTATGAAATTTTTACATTTTTGTAACTTTTTCGTAGGACTTGGCCAGGGTTTGAACCCATGACAGCCCAATTCTGAGGAGGATGCTCTAACCACTGGAGTTGTCTTCAGTGTCAAGGTGGCATTCAGAATTCTTAAGAATAATTATAACAGTTCCAGAATAATATTATTGTCCAGATAATGTGCTCTACAGTTCTTTTTTATTTATGGTTTAACGCCATTTTTCAGCACAATATAGGCTATACATGGCGGCCAGTATTAATGGTGGAGGAGGAACCCGGAAAGAACCACCGATCCACGAGAAGCTACTGGCAAGCTTTCTCACATAACTACATTAGCCGAATCTTAGACTCGAACCCACGCAGACAGAGGTGAGATGGCAGTGATCCGTAACGGACAGCGCTTTAGACCACTCGGCCACTCAGGGTTCCGTCTACTGTTCGTACATTTTGGTAAGGAATGCACTCTGTTGAGGATCGCCCTTTTGGAGGCACATAATAATGACAGAAAATGGATGGATTAAAATACAAGTGATGCTTGATTTATGTGCTTTCAATTTAATGTCATTTATAATTAAGCAATAACATTCAATTTAATGTCATTTACAATTAAGCGATAGCATTCAATCTGAGCCACTGTACTCCTTTTTGATACCACTGCTAGTGCTATGTCTTGTGACATGCATTCCGTGTAATTATGTGCATTTAAAATTTCTTTTGGTCAGCACTATAACCCCAGGAAAGCACCTATGGCATAAATCAAGTGCTACCTGCACACACACACACACACACACACACACACACACACACACACACATAGACTGACAAGGGGGACCATGAAGGCAAGGATTAGAAACAAAAAAAAACTAACAAGTATTTACTATTTTAATGATAAATCAAATAAACCTTCAACAAGGCTCTCTTATAAAACAAAATCCATTCTAAATGATCAATATACATGGGCAGTGATATTAACAATGAGGTCTGATCACAGCTTGCACTTTCTGCCATGAAATGAAGTCCTTGCATTCAGCCAGCTGATTACATAATTGCAGCTTATCTTGCACTCTGGAATTACTTCCCTTTTCATGACTAAACTAAACACAAGAAAACCCCAGCTGGTGCCAGTAAAGTGTATCAAAATCCACTCTTTCACATCTGTTTTCCTTCTATAACACAACTACAATGAAACTATGCAAACATACAAATGTATACATGTCTAAACCGAAAAAGAGAAGAAAAAAAAAACCAAGTAACTATTCAAAAAAAATTAGATGGTGTTGAATGATGATTGTCAGTATGCTATATGATATAATTTCATAAGTAGTCATTTTGAAATATGGCACTGGGCAAAATATTGGCTGAAATATAATTCTCAAAACATTTATTTATGTTTACGATGAAATGGTTTAGCACTTATGGAAAATGACTTCCTCTAAAAAGGTTCAAGGCACAAATGTCATCTGTACTTTTACCTGCTGCAATCTTTAATTTAGAGTTTTTGTCTGTCTGCACACAAACCTGCAGTATCTTGTAAAATTTTATATTCTATTTATGGAAGATTTCTTCAATACAGTAAAAAGACAAATTGCCACTTGCAAAGTTTTCCAGGATTTGTTATACATGCTACAAGTCATGTATAATATAATATTGGAAACAGTTAGGTAATGATCTGGTCTGCTTTCATGTAATGCACTGTATCCAGAAAAATGAAAAATGTAACACTAATAATACATTCTACAACGGTCCCTTACTGCAATGCACCTCAGTAAAGTGGTACATCAGTATAATGTGGCACGACTATGGATCCAAATTCATAACTTAATATTACTGTTAATGTATCCCATGATGCCTCATTATAGGATATTAGTTCTATATAGTGGGTATGAAAAACAACCTCTTTATATTATGTATTTGTACTTAAGTCAACAACAAAACCTATTAAAGGTTATTATACAACTGATTAAACTGAAGTGGGTGGGTGGGATGTGGCCTAAAGCACTCACCTGAACCGATCATTGCCATCTCATCTATGTATGCATATGTTCAAGTCTCAGACTTTACTATTGTGGGTATGTAAAAAAGCTTGCCACTAGCTTATTTTGGGTTGGTGGCTGATACCAGGGTTTATCTGGATTATTCCAATTATAATGTCAGCCATGAATAACCAATCATGCACTGAAATGGTCTTGAACCCAAAAAAACAACAACAGCATCAACTACCTTAATGAGGGATTATTGTGTGGTTGAATGAGTGTTACACAAATACAACCATGGTATGGTATTTACTCACTTATAGGTTTGGTTCAACTGCAAATTGCACAGAACCAGATCTGTCATTGCATAATAAAGCAGCAAGCTCTGGGTCTGTGAAGAGTGATCAGTAGAACAAATTTCATGATCTATTGTATTTGCAGTTGGACTTACAAGCGAATACCTACAATAGTTTAAGAATTTGAGTGTAGCAGTGTTGCTTTACCAAGAAAATATGTAAAAACGTTAGATACAATATGACTTATTACTTTATCTACATATGATAAACAATGGGTTATATAGATGATATTCTTATATGCAAAACATGATATAAAATGTACATTGTTTGAGGATAAATTTCAGCAATAATTGTATATATGTATACAATATATAACAGCCTGTTATTTACAATGCTGCTAAATATTCAAGACTGACCATAATTTTTTTTCTTCAGTTACAGCATACATTTATTATTGATGATAAATTCTTTATGAAATAGGATATTTCTTACAAAAAAAGAGAATATTAATAAAAAAAAGCATATTATTTACGTGAATAAGAAAAACTGTCCTTTTCACATCTCAACCAATGTGCAATAATTCTGGCATTGTACACTCAGAATCCTGTAATCATTTATGATAAATTACACACATGTATGTGAAATAAGTTAAATAATGCATATGCTTCCGTGAATAAGTTAAAAAATATGTCATTGTGTATACTGCACAACAAAATACAAACAAATGAAGACCCTAGTTTATTGGCACATGATATACACTTATCTTTGGGTCTGTGTTGTTTATTTCACTTTTGATAAATTAAACAGACTAGACTCTGATTTGCATTATACTACAGAAATTCTTGTTATCTGGATGAGTTACACATTTGCAAAGATAATACCATATATACTCGCTTGTAAGTTGAATCAAAACTTTTAAAAAAAGATCCTGATCTACCAAGGCACATGTCTGGAGATCAGGGTTTATGTTGTTTATTCTAAAGAATATCCTTACAAACTGCATCAACCCAGATCCACTGGTACATTATGCTGAAGTAAATCTGGGTCTTTGAAGATTGCAGTTGCACCTGTCTTCTAAGCGAGTATATAGTCTTTAAACTCACTGTCTGATGTCACAGGCGTTTGTATTACACTGAGTTTCATTCTGCATTAGTCTTAAATCTCAGCTAATTCAAAACAAAGTTTTGAAGAGTTTTGAAAAAACATTGACAATTGCTAAGAACAAGAAAAATAGCTAGGATAAAAGCTGCAAGTTTAGGGTCTTGTGGTATACTATATTTGCAAAGAACATTGCTTACAGCAAAATTAGAGGCCAGTACATACTTCCCATCCAATGCATTTTAAAATGTCCATATCTAATTTGAAGCAAATATTTGGCAGTAATTTTATCATAAAGGTTCAGTGTCTCATCTTTCTGGCCTCAGCCTAATGCCTTTGGGTTATTTAATATAAGTGCAGAGGCGTAGCGATGATATTTTGCACCCGGGGACAAACTATAAAATTGGCGCCCCAGCGATCTTGTGACCGATTTATTACCCTTGTTAACTTATTATAATGTAACGTTGCAAGCCTCATTTTGGTGCCCGGGAACATATGTACCCCCCCTGCCCCCCCCCCCCCCAGCTACGCCTCTGTATAAGTGAGTTCCCATTTTCAAGCCAAATTCACATGTGTGTGCATGTATATATGTGTGTGCGTATTTTTTTTAATGAATATATACTTTATTAAAGGGGTTGCTAAAAACAGTTTCAAAATTAAGACCAAAAGGCAAGTCACCAGTGGGAGACCTAGCTGCATAAATCACTTGGTCTTTTCATGCTAGTAAAGTGTATATAGGACATTAGGGTATTACTCTAATGGTTTCCAAGATATGATCCTGGGGGCAGGATTGATTATGGGGTAAGGTGGGTGGAAGAAATAGATATGGGAATCTATGTTAATTTGCTAAATTCTCCATTTAATGCTAGTAGGTATATGTTCTTTATGGGTGGGAATAGGCACAGTTTCTAAAGTGATAACCCTGGGGTCAATAACCCACAGGGCAGGGAGAGAAGCTGGGCCAAATGCTGGTAGCATAAATGATTTTTTCATACTGAAAAAGACACGTCATTGAAGAGTTGAGGGTGGGAACCTTAATGGATTTGAAGATATAACCCAGGTAGTTCAAAGGACATCAGGGCCCCAGTGGGTAAGGACAGACACTTGGGCTATGTTTTAAATAGAAGTAAACTGTCTATTACTAAATGTTTGAACCACAGAAAGTATGAAATGAAATTTGTCAAAATATTAAGAAATTATGTATGATCTTGGACTTCCCCCCCCAATGAATGACATGAAAGCCATGTCTTCTCTTTGCAAAATACCATACAATAAATGTATCTTGTATTTAAAAAAATGGAACACCAAATTTAAAACACCACAGACATAGAAGTAGTAGCTTTTTATCTCAGCTAGTTTTCTTGTGTGAGCTGCTCTGATTTCCTCAACCACTTGGCAACTGTTACACTTGGCAGATACATAATGCCAAAAAGTTATGTATTTTGTATGCTTGTGACTTTCAGTGGTAGTTGGAATCTTTGGAAATGTTAGCATTTCTTGATTTCTCAGGATGTTGGTACATTGTGCACTTACTGAACATAAATGCACCTGTTAAATAATATAATTTATATGCATACATAATTAAATATCAACAGGCATCTAATAATATTATTTGCTTCAATTTCTTTCCAGCATTTTTGAATTTCATACCAAATTTAGGTTAATTATGTGATAAAATTTGATTGCACCAATTTATGCTGCTCTTCAGATAAGTCATTTTATGCTGCTAATTTTTATGCATAGTAGAACACAAAGTGTATCCTTGTCAGTGACGGAATTTTTGTGCTAAAACATAATAAAATTGTCAGCTGATTGTTTGACCTCTAATTCAATCTCTTATGTATTTTGTTCAATCTATAAACTACTAATTAGGGTCGAGTTAATTGTAAAATAATACTTATTCTGGCAGTAATAATTAACAACCAGATTGGTTTACATACACCATGTAACAAATATCCCTGAAAATTCAGTTCAATGTTGCTGCCTGTTTAAGGGTTGGAATAGAATATATAACAATCCTTATATCAGATAATTTATCTGACACTCTGTGTAAGTTTGCCAATTACCAGTATATACAAATTTTTAAAAAGGCTTTCTGACATTTACAACTTAGTAGGCAAGGTAAAAAAGGAGAAAATTCATTGGTATTTTTTTAAATGCTTATTGTCTCTTGTTTGGCAATAGCATGTTTTTTTAAAAATCCTTCAGTAAACGTTTCCATTATTTTACGTGTTTATTTTCAAATGACCATCTTCTAGTGGAACAAGAGATCAAAGATGGGATTGATGATCTAATGGCTCAAAATAATTTCCAGGAATTGAATAGCATTTTTTCCTTTTAAATTCCATCTTCAATGAATAAATGCCATTGCATAAATGGTGTGCCTATACATTAAATATATTAATTGGCTCTTATATACAGCACCGATGGTCAAGTGGTCAAAGGCACTAGCCTTTACATATCACTTACACATTTAACCTCTGCCTGCATGAGTTCACAGTGGATATGTGAGAAAGCTTGCCAGTAGCTTTCTTTGGATTGGTGGTTCTTTATGGAAAGTTTCTCTCGTTTTTCTGGCACCAAATATATAGCCCACCATGTACTGCCAAGTGCTAAAAAATGGCCTTAAGCCCCACAAAAAAAAAAAAAGCACCAACCCTCCCAAAAATATACACACATCACTATATAGTACTTCATAATAACCCATTATAAGGAAGTTGCGGTCAAGTATATCATTTTAGCATGGAGTGGTAAAATTATATGTATTTCATTTTACGGAGACATCACCTCTGACTGCATTACGAGTGCAGGTTTTTTTTAATCTCAACATTTACAAGCTGTAGAAACACTCTTGCACTCTAGGCATGTCTGTAGTATAAAGTTACTAATATAAGCTTATTCAAAATGCAAACTTAAATAATAATGCATACTGATGTAAAAAAATTGCTATAAATTTACGTACATTGTCACAAATCAATTTGTAAGGACTGAATGCTAATTCATGGTGTCATATATGGATCTGACCTTTATGCATGTATATACGGTATCAACTGTTTCTTTACAACTTGATATTATGAATTATGTACATCACGATGAAAAAAGTTGCAAATTAGCACTGACAATGACTATGAGGTAGGGAATGATTATTATGCCATCTTTCCTTAGAAATGACATGCAAAATTACATGTGAAAAATCTCCACATGATCTACTAGAAAAACGAAAAAAAAAAAAAAAAAAAATTATGGGACAAACATCAATCTCAGTGAAAGGACTAGACCTTTTTAACTATATGCAGGATGAAATACACAGAAAACTGGCATGAACAACATAAATGGTCTCAAATTATTTAGAAATGGAAATCCAGTATGCCAGAGCATGCTAGTTCACATCACACTTCTAAACCATAATCCCCAAAAAAATAAAATATAAAAAAGAATTCCAAGAGGGACAATGAAATATTGTAGCATTCACAGTAATCCATATTTCCACAGCAGGGATACAAAAAAAATTCTGACATGTAATAATAATTAAAAAAATCATCACTCTCTTTTCAGCAAAAAAAAGCAAAGCATTTCATCACATATACTATGAGATGTAATTTAATGAAGCAGAAATACAAAGAGTAAAATACTTAACAAAATGGTACCTGTCCTACAATAATAATTTTGGTAACATAGACACAAAATGCTTAAATACATGACAATCCATGAACATTTTCAAACACACAAAAACTTTCCCATATTTGTAATGCATCATTATTCACAAAATTCAGTCTCTTTATTTTCCTGTGCATTGTTAAATCTGAAAAATAATTTATACCAATTTTAAAAGAAAAATGTCAATTGATGAAACTCAGAAATAAATCTTCAAAGTATCTGGCCATATTATGATTTATAAATGTTGACAGTTTTCATGTAAATCTGAGATTTTCTCATTCACACTCGAATCCTGGGTTAAAACTGATCCACATATATTTACACTCAAAAAAAGACTTGCTAATAAAAAAAACCATCTCTACTACTCAATTATGAAATTATATTCACTGGAATGTCAAATCTATGAACTCCAATGATCATAAAAAAGTTGAACATATATATATTTTAATGAAAACTGTAAAAATCTTAAAAAAGGGAATTAATTGGTTAAGCTTTTTCCTTCACAAGATTACACACATGTAACAGAAATTCAAAATCCCTGATTTAACTTCCCATATTTTCAACATTTTATTTTCTACAACAAATCAACAATCAGTCTGAATCATTGGCACCAGAATTCAGCACTTCTGTATCACACGAGTCAATAATTTAATCCAGACACATTTCATATCCTTTCTCACCAACAGTTATACTATGGAGCCAAAATTTCGGACTTATCACAAATTACGTATTCGTCATGTGGTTGCACTATGACTTTTCTTTCACTGCTATCTTCTCATCAACTTTTTGACTGTTACAAATCTGTTGAAAAGTATCCTTTAGTTCATCCACTTCCTGCAGTTGGGTGCTCCACAACAGCATGGTATCTTGTGTTGCTCATCCTCAAAGTCAAACTTATAGTCATATGTCAGCTAAAAAATAAATAAATAAACTATTAGATTTCTAAACATTTTTTTTACTGGAGTCTGTCCAATCATTTATCTATGAGTTTCAATGGAATCTGGGAGCCAAAATCAGCCCTTATCAAACCTTGTCTATAGTAACTTGTTTCTTTTTGTCTATTCCTAACAAATGCACAGACCAAATCTGCTGGTGCATTATGTGATGGCAGATCTGGGTCTGTACTGTTCGTTTACTGTCTACTCCTAACAATTACACAGACCAGTATATAAAGCACGAGGCAGTACTTATTTTGTCCGTGGAATATGTTCTAACAAATATTCCATGGACAATGGACAGATCATTCTAATAAAACTTTTTAGCTTTTAAGAAATCTTTAATCAAGTACTGCCACTACGTCTTTTCCTGGTGAATATTTACTGATTTATCTTCTCTATGTTGACTCATGGGAACAATATTAGGGGACTAAAAATTATGTCCATTTGCCAACACCCACATAAATGAAACAGATAATGGATCTGGTTTTTCTAATATTCAAATGGCTATACTAGACAGAATGACAAATGAACAAATGATATAGTCTTTCTCTATGCAACATTCCATAAATGGTACAACAGAATTAATTGTATAATTCTACCTCCTCTCCTTTTGGAATCCTTCTGCTGGTGATGATAATGATTTTACTCTCTTTTTCAAATGGGACCACCTCAGCCACACAATCAGGGTTGCAGGAATGGTTGATGTAACGTGCTGGCCCACCAGCCATGGTGGCATCAACAACGGTTTCATTGTCGATTCGGAACATGTAAACCCCACGGTTCTGCAAGCAATAGCAATCAAACTCAATTTACAATGTTTTAGTACAAGACTGAGTCCTGAAAAATGAAAATGGATGATCACCACAGTGCCAGGCTAATTTAGATGCAAAGTATTTTTAAAAAAAGCGACACTATATACCTTAGCACTGTTTACACATGAGAAAGTAATGGAGCCTGATGATGACAGAAAAGCTCACATACATTTAATACATATATTTGCTTAAAAGTCAATGTCTTTTTAAACTGATAACTCCATTCATGCAGAGACAGCATCTACAATTTTTAAATTATTCTATGGGTAATGTTGGAAACTCGATATTTGCAGTACACAAAAACGCCGTCAATTCAAATATTTCTGTTTTCATGCTAGTATTCCCATTCAGTACAAGGTATGCAGTGTTTATCCGTTTCATCACAGTATTGTGGACACCATACTTGCATCAATATTTTATTTTGGAGAGAGGCATTTTAATACTTTGACAATATCATGGGCAAATTAATACTTGCAAAAAATGAGGTGTCCATCAATGTTGTTTACTGGTGTGTTTACTATTATTCTGTGCCAATCTTAACAACCTATATTTGTGTTATTTTTTATGTTATGCTGTATAAATGCTGATTGATGCAACAGATGTTTGATTTAATTTGCATTCTCTTTCCAAAAGTTTTATATAACTCACAATTATATATTTCTAATGTGGCTCAATAAGCCTTGGCTTGCAAAGGCAGCAATCACTTCTTTTTCACACTGACAAACCTTTGATCAAACCACGAATTTAATACATGTATTTGCTCAGTACGAAGTAGAGTTCTACAATTTCCAGGGAACATTCAACTTTAATCCCTTGGCTTGTAATGTTATCACCCTTTTTGTTTTCCCATGTGACATGATATAAGTTTGAGAAATGCCAAGGGGTGGTTATGATCTTGGTAGACAAGTGTACAGTTGCTTACTTTAATAGATTTCATTCATTGTATGATCAAAATGTTACTTACAGATCCCAAGCTAGGTCTCTGCATTAGCACCTGCATATCTGAATTCAAACAGTCTTTTTAGCAATGTATAGTCTGCATATCACCCTTGTCACAGTACTGAAACTACTCTTCTGAAAGTAGTTAATGACATTATCTCTGCTTTGGATAATGGAAAGATTACAGTCCTCAAACCTCCTTGATTTGTCTGTAGCACATGACACAATATACTGTTATATTATTTCACCAACTTCAGCATATATTTGGCATTCAAAAATATAGCCTTATTGTGGTGGTTCAAGTCATACTTGGTCAACAGGACACAAATTGTGTCCACAAATGTAATACACTCCAGCCCAGTTGATCTATGTTGTGGTGTTCAACAGGGGTCTGTTCTTGGACCTGTTCTCTTCATTCTATACACTCACATTTTCTCATTCACATCCTTTACTTCAAACAATATATATCAGCAACACCAACATTAAATTCACCAATCCGTATGAAATCTAGGTGTTACTCTAGACAGTACTCTCACATTGCACCAACATGTCATGAGCATATGCAAGGCTGCATATCTTGAGCTGAGAAGCATCTGCTCCATTCGCAAATATCTTATAGTTGATGCCACTAAAACACTTGTGTTCATTAGTACTTTCAAGACTGGACTATTGTAACTCAATTCTGTCTGGTTCATCCTAATATTTACTCCAGAAACTCGGATCATCCTTTACCACAATCAGAGCACACCTCCCCACTACTCTGACCCAACACTGCCTATCCATTTGATCCAGAATCAAAAACAAAATTTGTTCTCTGTGCTATCTATATGACCTCAACCATGTGTAAGTCATATGGACAATGTTCTTTTGCATACCAGAGCCCAGCAACATGGAATGAATTGCCCACTGAACATAGACACAAAGACAGTGATTTCATTCAAGTGTGCTCTAAAAACTCACTTATTTTGACTACAAGAACAAAAAAATTGAAAGACCTAATAATGTTTCCTACTTTAAACATTTTCAGCATGTTTTATGCTTTCTAATTTCATGGTGCTTTTTTGTAATCAGATCATGATATATGTTTTTATGTTAGAGGTGTTCTCTAATGTTGTAAAGCGCTAAGAGTTTCTAGAGATTAGGCGATATACAAAGTCCTCATTATTATCATTATTAAATATTTTCAGCATGTTTTATATTGTCTAATTTCATGGTGTTTTTTTATAATCAAATCTTATGTTTTTTATGTAATTGGTGTTTCTAATGTAAAGCGCCTCGAGTTCTTGAGATTAGGCACTATACAATGTCCTCATTATTAATATTATTAAATGTTTTCAGCATGTTTTATGTTGTATAATTTCATGGTGTTTTTTTATAATCAAATCTTATGTTTTTTATGTAATTGGTGTTTCTAATGTAAAGCGCCTCGAGTTCTTGAGATTAGGCATTATACAATGTCCTCATTATTAATATTATTAAATGTTTTCAGCATGTTTTATGTTGTATAATTTCATGGTGTTTTTTTTTGTAATCAAATCTTATGTTTTTTATGTTATAGGTGTTTTCTAATGTAAAGCGTTAAAGAGTTCTAGAGATTAGGTGCAATAAAAAAGCCCTCATTATTGTTATTACATATTTTCAGCATGTTTTATGTTTTATAATTTAATGGTTTTTATTTGTAATCAAATCATATTTTTTGTGCTATTGGTATTTTCTAATGTTGTAAAAGCTAAGAGTTTCTACAGACTAAGTGCTATACAAAGTCCTCATTATTATTATATGACAGTGAAGACAAGTCAGATGATACCTATGATAACTAGATATCACCAAGAAAAACTGGATGATGATAAAGGATATCCAAACTTAATCCGACAATGTGGTGAAAATCTTGTACTTCGTACCAGATATTCTTAGATAGCAACATTTAAAAAATACTCAGAGTCCCCAAAAATATGGACTTAGCTTTCATTGTTTATTTTGTTAGAGTTGTGGAATTAACATTTAAAGGAATAAAATTGATCATTCTGAGCTATTTTTATACCGGTATGTGACCTATAATTAAATTTTAAAGGATTTATAATATAAATGGATTTAAAATGTCATGCACCCGCATGTTATCTCCATTTCTAAAACTGTTGATTGCTCAGAAACTATATCTGCTCTCATCAGATTTAAAATTGATCTGACTGGGTAGTTAATATAACAGTATTCTTCTTCTGGCAATATTCCTCATTATGCAGTTACCTACCAAGTTAAAATGTTCTGCTGTTACTAAAGTTAAACATGAAGGTCAACCTACCTGCTGTTCATACAACTTCTCTCTTCTGTTGGCAACTTCATTTCTGATAAGATCACCAATGTACTCAATTACCATGGTGTGCATCTCGAGATCACGTGCTGCAAACAACCCAAGCCCCTGCAATACAATATGACAGTAAAAGGTAAATAACTGACTCAGCCTCTGCAATACAATATGACAGTATAAGGTAAATAACTGACCCAGGACATGCAAACACAATACAACAGTACAAGGCAAATAACAAGTCCAGCACCAACAAAAAAAAGTACAACAGTACAAGGCAAACTAACAACCCATCCCCAGCAAACATAATATGAGTACAAGGCAAAATAACAGCTCCAGTCCCTACAAATACAATATAACAGTACAAGGTAAATAACAGAACCAGCCCCTGCAAACACAATATGATAGTACAAGGTAAATAACAGCCTCACAACAACAGCCACTAATGACATCTCATTTGAAAAACTCCTGAAAGAAAAAGTTTCAAGAATATGACACTTGACTAACCTGGATTCTGGATCTGCCAAGGTAGACATTATTCCTCCACTCTGTTTTCAGTCTTCTGTACTGCTGGGATTTAGAGTGGACAAACTGTTTCATGTAGGGGGAGCTCAGGTCACCTGTAATACCAGTTACAGTGGAGGGAAGAGATCTTGTTGTGCTACTGGACTGTAGCGTGTGGGGTCTGCAAAGATTAAATAAGGTGTGTGAATGTATTTATGTATGTCTGTCTGTCTGTCTATCTATCTATCTATGTATACACACACACACACACACCTAGCCTTCAATAACTGGCACACAATGGGGTCCACAAACATAGACCACACTATAAGCGAGGGCACACATTACAGAGGGATCTCCATAAATGTTTAATGTCTGAATCCTTATTTTACAATCACGTCGATAATATTTAAAAATAATGCTCTTTTTCTAATAAAATTCTTCGTTATTCTGTTTAAATAACATTTATATTCAAAACGTCCAACATGTGAAAGATAATTCCAACTGGTTTCAACAACCATCATGTGTACGCGCAAAATGTGTGTATTACATCATTGCTTTTTGTTTTCTTGATGGGTCTGGTTCCTGTAGTTGTGTTTAATAGTATCCTGCCAAACTGGGGCAACAGACCAGGGAACTAGTCTAACTCTTGATACACCAATAAACAAGATTCTTTTCTTTCTTTAAAAACATGCAACTTTTATTTCAGGAGACAATCATCTACGTTAAAACGTTTTTTTTTTTTGTATTGTTCAACAAGTACAATATTGATGTTATTATTTCATTAGAAGTAATAATGAAACTTCTTATCATCCTTGAGGATATTTCTAAGTGCCAGCTCAAGAATTCTCTGCAACTCGCTTGCCCACAATGGTCCATATGTGAAATCAAGCTCTTATTTTATGAAATATTAATTTCGCTGGGCTGCCTTGCTATCTTTGATCATAGTTATGAAAGAGTCAGTTAATTTAAGGCAGTTTATATACACAAGAACATTTATAACAGTGATTGACTGATCAAATAAATCAGTTATCAAAATATGATTGGCACTTTATTCCTTTCTCAGAGAAATGCTCACAGACATCTCTGTTACGGTAGATTGACACATTTTACGTTTAATTACAAGACACATTGCAATTATGAAAGTTACACTTAAAAGAAACTAAAAGATAGAACTAGAATACAAATTTCAATTGATAAATTGTTTTAATTTAATTTGTATTTATTTATTAATGCACTGCCTCCACTTGCTGTAAGTGACATTTTCATTGATAAAAATTTCCTTACATATCGTTAATTGCAGTGTACTAGAAATGCCGTTTGGAGAAACAAAATGTAAAAAATTGTATGACCTATTTTTAAATTTGATATTTTGTAATGTTCATTAAAATGTCCAGGTCCTAACATTTCCACGATAAAATGAGCGATATATTATAGTTTCTGTTACCAATTTTGATTGTGATTTGCTTAAAGTTCAATAAATAGGACTCAATTTTTGAGGTCTTTTCTGGTTTAAAAAATGGGATCCATGCCAATGTAATCAAGGGATGGTGTGCATGTGGCAGTTTATAGTGATACCTAGCATTGGGGCATCATGTTGCAGATATGTAGCATGATTTCCCATCCAGTCAAATTATCCTGACACAAAGCCGACCAGTCCTAACACTAACCTCTTAATGCTAAGTGCCAAGCAAGGCAGCTGTTAGTACAATTTTTTAAAGTCTTCAGTATGACTAGGCAGGGGATTGAACCCACGACATCCCGCATCTGAGGTGGGTGCTTGAGCCACTAGGCAACCAGAGTGACAGGGTATTTTTTCACATACTGTTTTTAGTAACTACCCTTAAATAGGGTTCAATATTCATCTAAGAAAAATGCACATATTTCTACACATTTTATAGTGGTTTTTTTTTTACTTCCTTGTATAATTGCTATGTACCATTATAAACTTTCAAGTGATTCCAGATTCCTTGCACACTAATTATATACAGTTTAACAACATTTAACTACAACATTTCAATAGTGAATGTCCATAACATGAAATAGCTGCTGCCTCTTTCCTTGCTGCTTAAAGATTTGCACCAATGTTTCATCATTTTCTGATGCAGGTAAGATAAAAATTGACATAAAACACCAGCTGTAAAACAAGAAATATCTGTGGAAAAGATTGTTAGGTTCTTATTATCCTTATCCATTCAACTAAATCCATCACCAACAACTGCATTAAAAGGTTCAGATCCAAGGAAAACAGAGACCTTACAAAACTCGATCCACACGAATGGTATAATCTGCAATTTCAAAATATTTTGTGATTTTAGAGTCACTCAAAACCGATTGTCCTCACTTTCTGAAATGTGTCCTCAGCTTGGGCTCTGTTCTGGCACATCCAGTTGGGTTGATGGTAAGAGGAAGCTCTATCATTTCAGCTCGTCCAAACTTGAATATATAATTCTTCAGCAAGTCAGTGCCTGGAAGCTGTGCAAAATAATAATAATAATAATAATAATAATAATAATAATAATAATAATAATAATAATAGTAATAGTAATAATAATAATAGTAATAATAATAATAATAATAATAATAATAATAACAATAATAACTTAAAAGAAAAAAATGAGACCCAAGTGGGCCTGAGATTGCTTACCTGGCTGATGTCTAATAGCCAAAAACAAGAAGTTGGTCAACAAATCTGGGACTGCAGTATTCATCTTTTAGAAATTTCCTGTTGAATGCATACCTGAACTGCATGGCATTAACTAAGTTTTTTTTCCCACATTTGGGACACAAAACTAATGAACTGCATGCCATTAAATAAGTTTGGTCCACATTTGTGACATAAAACTAATGAAATGCATGCCATTTACTAAGTTTGGTCCACATCTGGGATATAAAACTAATGTAATGCATGCCATTAGCTAAGATTGGTCCACATTTGGGACATAAAACTGATGAACTATATGCCATTAACTAAGTCTGGTCCACATTTGGGACATAAAACAAATGAACTGTATGCCATTAACTAAGTTTGGTCCACATTTGGGACATAAAACCAATGAAATGCATGCCATTAACTAAATTTGGTCCACATTTGGGACATAAAACTAATGAACTGTGCATCAGGTTTCTTTTTTTCTGTCACAGTGACAATGACCTTTGACCCTCTAAACAAGTGCTTTTTCAAAACCCTAAGAGCAAGCCATTCATGTCTGGTAAAGGAAACAGATGGCTGGCTGATAAAAATGAATGCACATATATATGTATACATATGTATGGACAACATCACAACATATATATGTATGGATAATACTGTAACATGTATATGTATGGATAATACTGTAACATATATATGTATGGATAATACTGTAACATATATGTATTTATAATACTGCAACATATATATGTATGGACAATACTGTAACATATATATGTATGGATAATACTGTAACATATATATGTATGGATAATACTGTAACATATATATGTATGGATAATACTAACATATATATGTATGGATAATACTGGAACATATATGTATGGATAATACTGTAACATATATGTATGGATAATACTGTAACATATATGTATGGATAATATTGCAACATATATATATGGACAATACTGTAACATATGTATGGACTCATATATATATATATATATATATATATATATATATATATATATATATATATATATATATATATATATATATATATATATATATATATATATATATATATATATGGACAATATCGCAAAATTATATGACCTTTATTTTGTTATGTAAATACTGAAACTAAATAACACAGTTCTTTCAGGGTTAAAAGGATAGAGTATCAAATTCATTAAAATATAAATTTTTAAATATTGCCATAAAATCATTCTATTATATTTGTTCTCTGAATTAGTGGAAATTTCTGGCTTGATTGGACCATAAGTTTTGAGGGAATAACATGCAAGTTCAAAATTAGGAGGTTGTAAAGGTCCCATTGCATATGTGACACAAATGCACATCTCAGGCATTAATCAAAAACAATAATAAAAAAACAACCTGTGAATTAAACGATCTTTAATTGCTTAGAAAAATACAAAACAAGTATGGGATATTGACTCAAAAAGAGAAAAATACCCTGCAAAATGTTGAAATGATATTTAACACATTTATAAATATCTGCCATTGCACAATTGTTAGAAAAATGGTATTATAATCAGCTTGTTACATCCAAATATGTATGTGGACAAAAAGAAATAAATGGACATCTACCATAGGATTATTCTGAAATCATGATTTACAAGAAAAAAATTTAAAACTAACAAACACAAATTTTTTTCAGGGCTCGTTTTTGTTTGGGGTAGTTAGTATGTTAACATAGGTTTCAGCTTTTGTCAACTGTACCCTCACATTCCAACCTGTTCAATATTGGAGTTATGTGTCAATTAAAAAAAACAAGTCTGATCCAAGAAAAGTTGATAAATCCATGCCCTAAATATTATCAGTGTTTTAAAGTCCACAATGTTCCTGCCTTCTCAAAATCAATAGGCTTCTTCCTTATTTCATATGCAAGCCATCCAAAGTTAGGCCCAGGTCCTGAAATAATGTTTATGTGTGGACACCATTTGTTTTTTCAGTGATAGTGAACTTGACCCTTGACCTTCTGATCCCAAATCCACAAGGGGGTTTTCCTCATCTGAAGTGCAAGCCATTCAGAAAGTTGTTTACTGTAGCTAGTGGAGAACACACATTATTATTTGGTAATTATTTGTCTTATTTTCTGCCCGTGGCCTTCACCTTTGAACATCAAATCAACAGGATTCTTTCTGAACTTGAGAGCAAGTCTTCCTTATAGTTTGGTAACTCTTAGATGGCGGAGAACTAGAGTTATTGTTTAGAAAGCATTTGTCTTCTCCAAAATCACAGTGACCCTGACCTTCAAGCTTTTGACACAAAAATTGATCCAGTTCTTCACTACCCCCAAGCCATCCACAAAGTTTGACAACTGTATACAAAGTCTCTATTTTTGCGGAAACCATTTTCAGTCACAATTCACAACTGGTGGACAACTCTATCTAAAGTGTCAAAATGAAACTGAAAACAGACTAATAATGAGACAATGTTAGGACAAAATATTCTCTGCCTTATGGCAGATATAATTTTTAAAAATAAATTCAAAGTGTATTATTTGAATGATCATACTGGTTTTAAAGAATACTATGAACTGATGGAAAAAGACATTAAATAATAATAATGAAGAAATATATAGCCAAATATATATATTTTTTAAATATGACTGATTTTATCAAAACATGTCTACAACTACACTGAATACTGAGAGATATCACTGAATCAGTTATTCAAATGGAGAACAAAGTAGACAAGAACATTAATACTGACAGGGAAACTAATGTCAATTAATGATCATTAATTACATTTACACAACTAAACCGACCATTAGTTAAATACATATGGTATAATTAATTTAAACAAGTTGATAAGTTGAACAAATTAAAAAACAAATTAGATTTAACATTGGGGTGATTTTATTTTAGCACCAACGATTAAGTTTATTTTACTGGTGAAAACCCCATGGTAATATTGTCATTCATTATGGAAAAGTTGTGATAGAGAGATTTTCAAATAGGCTTTTATCATGGCCATAATAACTTTTACATCAACATCATTTTCATTTGGGACAGACTAGATAGAAAAAGTCATCTGACTAGATATTAAAATAAGTCATCTGACTAGATATAAAAAAGTGATCTAGGAAAACCCCCATGTTGATATGACTTTTACATTGGCATCATTTTCATTTGGGACAGACTGGATATAAAATAGTCATCTGACTAGATATCAAAATAAGCCATCGGGATAAAAAACCATATTGACGTGACTTTTACATCAGTATCATTTTCATTTAGGATAGACTATATATAAATAAAAAAGTCACCTGACTATATATCAAAAAAAGTCATCTGACTAGATACAAAAAAGTCATCTGACTAGATATCAAAATAAGTCATCTGACCAGATATCAAAATAAGTCATCTGACTAGACAATAAAATAAGTCATCTGACCAGATATCAAAGTCATCTGACTATATATTAAAATAAGTCATCTGACTAGATAATAAAATAAGTCATCTGACTAGAAATCAAAATAAGTCATCTGACTATATATTAAAATAAGTCATCTGACCAGATATCAAAATAAGTCATCTGACTAGATAATAAAATAAGTCATCTGACTAGATATCAAAATAAGTCATCTGACTAGATAATAAAATAAGTCATCTGACTAGATATCAAAATAAGTCATCTGACTAGATAATAAAATAAGTCATCTGAATAGATATCAAAGTAAGTCATCTGACTATATATCAAAATAAGTCATTTGGCATAAAACCCATACTGATATGACTTTCCTTACCAGATAAGCAGCAATGAAAAGATTTTCAAGATGGCTGCCATCACCATTTTAAATATAATCAAAAATCCATCTTAAAAGGTAGTTTGGTAAAAACCTCATCCTGATATGACTTTTTGTCTAGGAAGAGTAGCTGGAATTTCAAGATGGTTGATGTGACAGCATCATTTTTATTTCAGGGACAACTAGACAGTTTTTGGTCAATACCCCATGTTGACTGCCCATCCAGAAGCACAAATAAAAAATTTTCAAAATGGTTGCCATACTGGAGGTCAGACTGGAATATGTTTTTATTTAGGACCAAAAAGACATCATAAGAGGTCTGCTGGCGAAAACCCTAAATCAACGTGACCTTTTGTTTGGTATAAATATGAATATTTATTTTCAATATGGCTGCTGTTGTTCATATTGGATTTCGGATGGGAAGCATTTTCATTTAGAGCCAACTACACATTACGAGAAATCTTCTAAAAACTCGAAAATACACTCACTGACTCGATGGCCCTGACAATATTGGGCTCTGTAAGACCAAACCATTCTTCTGCTGTGAGACGTTTAGGAAACACTTTCACCAAATCAGCATCCTTGTGAAGTTTTTCAATTGGCTCCATGATTCGGTTGAAAACAGCTGTAGTTGTAGCCTCAGAAAATACTGTTTCACTGTATCCGCTCTCAATGACTTTGATAACAAATTTTGGGGCACCCTCATTTTCCCGGATACTGCAGATGTAGCGACTTCGCTTATACACCTGTCTCATGCTCCAATAAAATCGACTGGACTTGTATCCAACCTGAATCAAGTAGGAAGAAATGAGTTTGCAAGAGCTATAAGAAAGCGAGATGTTATATATATATATATATATATATATATATATATTTACACACATGCACACACACACACACACAAAATGTCAACATACTTGTCAACTCTGAATTTTTCAGGTGAAATATAATTGCCATTTATTCCAAAACAGCAAAATTTAATGAGCATTTTTACTGCAAAATTTGTAAGCCCTCCATTACTTAACCTCCCTAAGCAAAATAAACATTGGTTGGACATTTATTTTAAATTTTAAATTATAAACATGGTTTGGAATTTTTTTTAAACGAAAAATATTGAGCGATATAAATATCTCACTGGATATATATGCTGCCTGGTGTGGTATCTGCCTGAGGCAATCTGGTGTGGTAACAACTGGCCAATGTTGTGCAAAATAAGGGAGCCAATCCTAAAGGTATTCTTCCCATCCTCCTGATGTAGCATGCTGAAAAGAAAAATATTTTACATTAGTGTTCAGTTCTTATGAAATTTCTGACAAAAGTTGACTAATTTGTAAGCAAACTTACTCCCATGCCTGTTACAAAAGAAAGGCTAGAATTATGTGAACCTGCATGTCCCTGTGTGTGTAGAATGTGACACAACCATTACACTGCTCAGAGATTTCAACACTTGAGATAGCATGTGAGGGTGGTCGGTATCATAATAGCTTAAGAACCTAGAGTAAATAGAGGATAGCGGACTGGTATTAAATAAACTTCCAAATGATTGGCTTGGCTTTGTGAGGTTTAATGCCATTTTTATGACATGACAGAATATATATGGCAGCCAGCATACATGGTGGAGGAAAAAGCATGGGAATCTAATGACATGCTTTCTCACCTGTCCAAGCTGTTTGAGCTGATATCTGAACTCAGTGTAGACAGATGTGTGAGGGGTCAATAAATGCTTGACTCTTAGACAACTATCCCTGAACTCATGTAGACTGATGTGTGAGGGGTCAATAAATACTTGACCCTTAGACAATTATCCTTGAACTCATGTAGACAGATGTGCGAGGGTCAATAAATGCTTGACCCTTAGACAATTATCCCTGAACTCATGTATGCATTTACGTTTTCCAAGTCATGATACTAAACCAATTACCTATAACACAAATGAGTTCCGATAATAATGTCCTGTACACCTCTTAAATATCAAACCAATATAACATACAACACAGGTTCATGCAATGCCATACTAATGATAAAGTAATACACAAAGATTTAAGTAAACTTTGCCTTCTGAAAATATAAAAGTCACTCAAAATATAAAACCGGATCACATCAACCTACTTTTGATATGCAAGATTTATTCTTCTTGACATGCCTCTTTCATGAGTGTCGGAAAAATTGGGTCAAAGATATTGAGGGCACAACAAACAACAATATAAACGTATATAGGAAACTTATGAACACATGGGTAAAATACTATATCCCTTAGTAACTCAATGCTGATGGGATAATGAGGTCATGAAAAACGTACTTTGCCACCTGCCGATCTTCATCTCTGTTGATGTAAACACGACGGAAAACTACTAGTGAGTCTAAAATCTGTTCCGCTGGTGTTGGGGTCTTGGCAATGTGATATGGACATAGAATTGTCTGAAACAAAAAATGACTATTAGATATGCACATTTTCTCCACCCAAAAATACATCAAAATGATTGAAATCCAAACTAAATGTCAATATCTGCATTGTGTGACATAGTATTTCCATTTATATGTTAAATTCTACTTTTGAGACACGTTTAGTTTTGAAAATCTGACTTGATTGTTTGTTCCAATATTCTCATTTCCTATAGCAGAGACTGGTATTAGAGTGTGATTAGGAATTTTTAAAAAATGTAGCTTTAAAAACTTTTCAGTCATATCGCTATAATGTCTGCAGTGAGGCAGTTTATAGTGATGTCTAGCACTGGGGCATCATGATGCAGACACGTAGCATGATGTCCCACCCAGTCACATTATCCTGACACCAGGCCGACCAGTCCAAACACTAACCTCTTAATGTTGAGCGCCAAGTGAGGCAGCTGTTAGTACCATTTTGTAAGTCTTTGGTATGACTCGGCCAGGTATCGAACCCACGACCTCCCGCTTCCAGTGGATGCTCTATAGGCTACTGGAGTGGTTCTGGTATTTGAGGAAGTAAATAATTGGCCACTGTGACCTCCTTTTGCCTGTAATGAGCAGTATCTTGCATTTTATACTGTGACCTCCTTTTGCCTGTAATGAGCAGTATCTTGCATTTAATACTGTGACCTCCTTTTCGCTGTAATGAGCAGTACCTTGCATTTTATTTATCATCAAGTTCCACAGCTGTACCTATAGAAACCTTTGCCTGTAATGAGCAGAACCTTGCATTTATTATTATCAAGTTCCACAGCTGTACATTTATAAACCTTTGCCTGTAATGAGCAGTACCTTGCATTTAATTTCTTATTATCAAGTTCCACAGCTGTACCTATAGAAATGTTTGCCTGTAATAAGCAGTACCTTGCATTTTAGTTCTTATTATCAAGTTTCACAGCTGTACATATAGACATGTTTGCCTGTAATGAGCAGTACCTTGCATTTTAGTTCTTATTATCAAGTTTCACAGCTGTACCTATAGAAACTTGACCAGTTACAATACCATATTAGCTCGTTATAATATGTGCACCAAGATCAACGATAATGACAACAGTCAGAAAGTGATACAGGGGACCCTACTCTAACACATTTCATTATAACACTAACCTGGATTTGATACGGTTGTGTCATAGTGTCTTTTTTCCCTTAGATGTTCATTATTTCCTAAAATTACTCAAAACAATCAGCCAGGCTGACAAATAGATATAAATCAGTTAAGTTTCAGAGATCTATAATTTATGCATGCAATAATTTTTTTTCATTGGGTATGGGTCTATCCTAATCTCATTTATTCTACAATGGCTGGTAGTAAAATTAATATGTATAGTATTATGTATAATACACAATCACCCCATAGTTTTTGACCATTTTCATTATAATGTAGTTACATAATGAAACAATATTGGGGTAGCCTTTTATCTTTGTCTGTGCTTCATCGATAATACATATTAGAAATCTGTTTACAATACCATATTAACTTATTATAAAATGTGCACCCATATATCTGCCATTACAGATTGAGTAGATCAGGAGCAATGTTTGTCCTAATTTCAACTAAACTGAAGATCTGAGTCTACACTGTTTGAGTTCTGTGTGCTGAGTCAACAATTTTTGAGGTTGGAGTATTAAGAATAAACACTGAGTTATGTGTGCCGAGTCAATACTGTTTTGGGGCTGGAGTGTTAAAGAGCCAACACTGTTTGAGTTATGTGTGCTGAGTCAACACTGTTTCAGAGTTGGAGTGTTAGGAGTCAAAACTGAGTTATGTGTGCTGGATCAACACTGTTTTGGAGCTGGAGTGTTAGGAGTCATCTCTGAAGCTGGGTGCTTTGATTCAAAACTAGAGTTGGGGTGTTTGAGTCAACACTATTTGGAGCTAAGTGTGCTGAGTCAACAATGGAGTTTGGTGTGCCATGGCTGTAATGTATTGAGTCAGGTGTGCTGAGTGCACTGTGTAACTTAACTGGGTTTGCACTGTGTAACTTAAATGGGTTCACACTGTGTAACTTAACTGGGCTTGCACAGTGTAACTTATCTGGGTTTGCACTGTGTAACTTAACTGGGTTTGCACTGTGTAACTTAACGGTGTGTGCACTGTAACTTAACTGGGTTTGCACTGTGTAATTTAATATTTTCCAGCATACACTGTAATCAAGTTGAATGCATTGCTGAACATCCTGTATCTTGTTTGATATTTTCAAATGCATCATGACCATAATTTGGAATGAAGTTTTAACAGAATAAAAAGAGTAAACTGATTTCAAATCTTCATTTATTTATTTTTGAATGTAATATTAAGAGACTGATGCAAATTAAGCATGAATTTATTCAGAAACATACTGAATGTGTCCGGTGGACTCTGTTTTAGCGTAGCTATCAGAAACATACTGAATGTGTCCGATGGACTCTGTTTTAGCGTAGCTATCAGAAACATACTGAATGTGTCCGGTGGACTCTGTTTTAACATAGCTATCAGAAACATACTGAATGTGTCCGGTGGACTCTGTTTTAGCGTAGCTATCAGAAACATACTGAATGTGTCCGGTGGACTCTGTTTTAGCGTAGCTATCAGAAACATACTGAATGTGTCCGGTGGACTCTGTTTTAACATAGCTATCAGAAACATACTGAATGTGTCCGGTGGACTCTGTTTTAGCGTAGCTATCAGAAACATACTGAATGTGTCCGGTAGACTCTGTTTTAGCGTAGCTATCAGAAACATACTGAATGTGTCCGGTGGACTCTGTTTTAGCATAGCTATCAGAAACATACTGAATGTGTCCGGTGGACTCTGTTTTAGCATAGCTATCAGAAACATACTGAATGTGTCCGGTGGACTCTGTTTTAGCATAGCTATCAGAAACATACTGAATGTGTCCGGTGGACTCTATTTTAGCATAGCTATCAGAAACATACTGAATGTGTCCGGTGGACTCTGTTTTAGCGTAGCTATCAGAAACATACTGAATGTGTCCGGTGGACTCTGTTTTAGCGTAGCTATCAGAAATATACTGAATGTGTCCGGTGGACTCTGTTTTAGCATAGCTATCAGAAACATACTGAATGTGTCCGGTGGACTCTGTTTTAGCGTAGCTATCAGAAATATACTGAATGTGTCCGGTGGACTCTGTTTTAGCGTAGCTATCAGAAACATACTGAATGTGTCCGGTGGACTCTGTTTTAGCATAGCTATCAGAAACATACTGAATGTGTCCGGTGGACTCTGTTTTAGCGTAGCTATCAGAAACATACTGAATGTGTCCGGTGGACTCTGTTTTAGCATAGCTATCAGAAACATACTGAAATGTGTCCGGTGGACTCTGTTTTAGCGTAGCTATCAGAAACATAATGAATGTGTCCGGTGGACTCTGTTTTAGCATAGCTATCAGAAACATACTGAATGTGTCCGGTGGACTCTGTTTTAGCATAGCTATCAGAAACATACTGAATGTGTCCGGTGGACTCTGTTTTAGCGTAGCTATCAGAAACATACTGAATGTGTCCGGTGGACTCTGTTTTAGCATAGCTATCAGAAACATACTGAATGTGTCCGGTGGACTCTGTTTTAGCGTAGCTATCAGAAACATACTGAATGTGTTCGGGGGACTCTGTTTTAGCTGACTTGCAAGCTTTTTGGTCACATGAGAGAACAGACAATAACAAAATAATATAAACACACACATATAGTTAGGTTCTTTAGCTATAAAAAAACCCACTGCATTTCTTACCTTATCTTGGAAAAACCTACATCCGACTCGGATGGCACATCCAAGATGGTAAACCTTCGTACAATGTAATCGAAAACAGTTGACTGTTGCTCCAGTTTGCCTGCATGTAGCACACTCCACTGACAGTGACTTTTTAAATGTCTGGTCCACATTCATCAGGGCTCCGTTAAGTGTTTCATACACATCTGAGGACCACAGAGCACAGTTTAAATGGGCCCACTTGTCAATGTCCATGTTCAGTAGTCTAGAAATGGAAAGCTATATTTATAAGAACTCAAACAAGATATCTTAATAAAAGAATGAAATTAATTCTTGGGAACAACATCTTGATACCCTGTAGGTATATGTACCTTTAGACTTATGATACGAATACAAATAAATTAATTCTTGGGAACAACATCTTGACACCCTGTAGGTATATGTACCTTTAGACTTATGATACGAATACAAATAAATTAATTCTTGGGAACAACATCTTGACACCCTGTAGGTATATGTACCTTTAGACTTATGATACGAATACAAATAAATTAATTCTTGGGAACAACATCTTGACAACCTGTCAATATGTACCTTTAGATTTATGATATGAATGAAAATAATTCAATTCTTGGGAACATCTTCATACCCTGTAGGTATATGTACCTTTAGACTTATGATACAAATAAAAATAAGGGCTGGATGATCAAAATTAAATATAAATTACAAGGAAAAGTTTCAACTGGTTACATCTGTGGTATGCATGGCCATCTAGAAAAACAAGGATAGTCTGTGAGAAATACTTTTTTCATATCTGACAATGTATTTAACTTTTCAATAACATAAACACACAAAAATAGATAAAGCTAACCAAAAGCTTTCGTTGTTATGCTAAGGGCTGTTCCATTAAAACATATATGACAGAAGGGTAGGCAATTTTAAAATGGGGAACTCACCCATATAAACAATTTATAATTTTCTAATCATTTTACTAAGAACTAGGTAAAATCATAGTACCCTGACATATATTTTTAAAAGCTGCCTTTCCTGGGTACCATGTATGGCTAAATGGAATAGCTCTAATGACTGCATCATCAGACTGATGTGATCTCAACTGACTGTCAACATTGCTTGGTGGAATGATGAGCAATGTTAATAGATTGTATGTGACAGGTTGTAACAGCCCCTGTCCTTGTTCAGAGCTGGTAAGTGATCATGGATGTAATTTGATTTCTTAAACACATGCTGGAACCAGGCTTGTTCTCGATCTAGGATTTTTTGAGAGTTCCAAGTTATAGTATGGAAGAGGCAATCATAGTGGATGTGCCGTGATGCCTCAGACAAGCTTGATCTTGGTCTTCGATGTTTACTAGATGTTGCTTACAACCTGCCGCATATCTAGGACAATCTGTTAACACCACTCATCATTCCATTGAGCTATGTTAACAGTCAGTAGAGATTGCATCAGTCTGTTGATGAGGTCCTTAGTGCCAGGACGAAAGCTTCAGGTTAGCTTTCACTATTTTGTTTATTGGTGTATGTAATTGAAAAGTTAAATTCTTTGTCCAATATTATTACCACACAGTAAAGCTTTCACCAAAGTATTTCCTTTCATCTGCATGATATACATACAGAAAAACATTTTTCATCTTTCAGAAAGATTTTAATTTGGAGGTAGCAGAGTGTTTACATATGCTAAAAATAATCGGGTAATGTGTTTAATGAAGAAACTGTCTAATAATGAAGTACATTATACACACAATTTTACTACTACATAAAAAATGGAATCCACGACCATACCAGCTTTATAAAGAAAATTTATTATAATTAAAGGCCCTGTCAAGAAGGAGTGCTATAATCACTGACCTTGATGGTCCATCTGTGACTCCATCCCCAGCTTCATGGCAGAAGGCACATTTCCTGGTGTCCTCTACTACCGTATAAACGGACAGTGTCATGTTCAATGTCTTCATCAACTGTATTTAAAAAAATGAGCATTAATTAGGTCTACATATAGCCAGGTAGGTGTACAGGTAGAAAGGTATGCAAGTAGACACACTATTTCTGCTAATTTTAATAAACATGGACATTATAAAAATCTAGACCCCAAGTTATATTGTACTAGTTATATATCAATATATAAGACACAAAGATGTATTGTACAAGTTTTACATCAATATATGACATCAAATTATCAATATATAAGACAACCAAGTCATATTTTACCACTTGTATATCAATATACATGACACCAAATTAAAATGTACCAGTTGTATATCAATATACAAGACACCTAGTTATATTTACCAGTTGTATATCAATAAATAAGACACCTAGCTATATTTTACCAGTTGTATATCAATATATAAGACACCTAGTTATATTTCACCAGTTGTATATCAACATATAAGACACCTAGTTATATTGCAGAGGTTTTGCATCAATATATGACATCAAGTTGTACTATATTTGTTTATCACTGTATATAAATTTTTATGACACCTAGTTATATCGTATCTATTGTTTATCAATATGCAAGACATCAAGTAATATCAGTTTTATATCAATACATGTGGTCTAAGGTTGACATTGCCGGGGAGGGAGTGGGAGACAAGCGCCACACTCCAGTTAAATCACCCATACGGCTTGCGTCTCTGATCGCCTCTGTCAACTAAAATCCAGCTCCTGGCCTTCACGAGTGGCTTAGATCTGAAGCCTAGCAGACCGAGTTATCCACCATCAGGAGAAGGGGTGAAGGCGGGCCACTGGCGCCTTAAAACCAGTTGCTTCGGGTAGATGGGACTCATAAACCTTGGATGGCAGCTCATTAGGAGAAGGAAAACTCTGATTCCAAACCTCTGTTGCCTTGCGGCTATACACACTCATGTGAAAGGCTAAGGGAGTAAACCCCAACAAAAATCCGGAGACGGAGTCCCTAAGGCGGTATGACATTGACCTCAATGTCATTCAGGCAACTCCTGCGATGCTGTTGGTGCCAAGCTGTATCGACATTTGTCGTTCCCTTGGGCCCACCAGTGGAGAGGGAGGGGGATCTGCTGCATGGGCAACAGCTGATTCTCCATACCACTCTGCCCAGGCTTCATAGCTCCACTGGAGAGGACACTCCAGTGTCGTCGCATGACGTCGGCACAACACAAGAACTAGCAGTTTACAGGTTCTAAGCCAAAGCTCGATTGGTGATGCTGATTTCATACCATTTCATGTCTTGCTTTTGGTCCCCTATTTTCTTAACAACATTATTTGTTTCTTTCACAAGATTTTCTACCAGATATTCAGGAATAAATCTGAGTAAAAAATCTTTCATTCACTGGTCCAAGCTTGATTGTTGTCTGTTGAACCAACGTAAGAATCAAAAACATTGATTTCGAATACGGCGAGGTCGTCACTCCATTGTGCAATTGAAACTACGTCCACCTTGTCATCCGATTAAAAATCGTTTGTATCTGATGTTGAAATGGGACTAACATCAATATCTGATCCATTTTCTAATTATGATCCATTAAACGTTTCGATATCACTTGCATTGGACCCGTTAAAGTTGCTCATATCTGAATCGGAATCCATCTTTGTTCATCTCGAAAACACGTGTTTCGTAAACCGCGGAAAATTCATTTTAGTGTGTCTAAATTTAACCTCTCAGCTTTCCAACTTGTATCAAAATGTCAAGTATACAATCCTCTCATTGGTTATGATAATCAAAAATATGTAAACTTCCGTACATTCAACCAATCAACGTTTAGTTAACACGTAGGTATTCTGCGCACATGAGCATCACTGGGGTTTCGAGTACTGCTGAACTTTACGCATATGTGTGACACTGGGGTTGTAAACTAGGTTTATTGGCACTGCATATATGCGTCACTGGGGTTTGAGAGCTATTTACAGTAGACGCTTAGATGCGGTAGTCGTTACTAAAGGGTTAATGATGGTGTTTTTGTACAAAGAACAATTTCATAATTAGAAACAGCTTGAAAGTTATTCATTGGAAGCAAAAGTGAGAAATGGAAAGATGGAAACACAAATACCATATCCTCAGGAAACAATTAACTGAGGACAATTTCAAAAACTTACATCGTCGATCTCTTGGGATGGTGGTTGAGGCCTCTTTTCCATGTTGCCTATGAACTCTGAATCCCACTTCTTATAACGAATTCCCTTCCATTTCTTTACTAGCGGCTGAAAAGAATATTTTTTTGTAAATCTATGTGTATCACTGGAATGAAATTTTATTTCAATTATACAATTCTTTTTCATATCTTACAGCAGTGGCAGCTACATGCCATCAAAGTGTACAGATATACCTCATCTCTGTTAATTAGATAACAATCAATGTGTACAGATTTGCCTCATCTCTGTCAATAGGATAACAATCAAAGTGTGCAGATATGCCTCATCTCTGTTAATAAGATAACAATCAAAGTGTACAGATATGCCTCATCTCTGTTGAAAGGATAACAATCAAAGTGTACAGATTTGCCTCATCTCTGTTGATAGGATAATCAAAGTGTGCAGATATGCCTCATCTCTGTTAATAGGATAATCAAAGTGTGCAGATATACCTCAACTCTGTTAATAGGATAACAAAGTGTACAGATTTTCCTCATCTCTGTTAATTAGATAACAATCAAAGTGTACAGATTTGCCTCATCTCTGTTAATAAGATAACAATCAAAGTGTACAGATATGCCTCATCTCTGTTAATAGGATAACAATCAAAGTGTGTAGATATGCCTCATCTCTGTTAATAAGATAACAAAGTGTACAAATATGCCTCATCTCTGTTAATAGGATAACAATCAAAGTGTGCAGATTTGCCTCATCTCTGTTAATAGGATAATCAAAGTGTGCAGATATACCTCAACTCTGTTAATAGGATAACAATCAAAGTGTACAGATTTTCCTCATCTCTGTTAATTAGATAACAATCAAAGTGTACAGATTTGCCTCATCTCTGTTAATATGATAACAATCAAAGTGTACAGATTTTCCTCATCTCTGTTAATAGGATAATCACAGTGTGCAGATATGCCTCATCTCTGTTAACAGGATAACAATCAAAGTGTACAGATTTTCCTCATCTCTGTTAATAGGATAATCAAAGTGTGCAGATATGCCTCATCTCCATTAATAGGATAACAAAGTGTACAGATTTGCCTCATCTCTGTTAATAGGATAACAATCAAAGTGTAGATATGCCTCATCTCTGTTAATAAGATAATAAAGTGTACAGATTTGTCTCATCTCTGTTAATAGGATAATCAAAGTGTGCAGATATGCCTCAACTCTGTTAATAGGATAACAATCAAAGTGTACAGATTTGCCTCATCTCTGTTAATAGGATAACAATCGAAGTGTACAGATTTGCCTCATCTCTGTTAATAGGATAACAATCAAAGTGATTAGATTTGCCTCATCTCTGTTAATAGGATAACAATCAAAGTGTGTAGATATGTCTCATCTCTGTTAATAAGATATGTGGTCAAGAACAGTGTCAGAAATGAGCTAAGCATAAAATATAACCAAACATAAAGCTGGACATGTCTAGAACCATAAGTTTATATCTAAAGTTGAATAAGGTTAAACTATTGGCCCCTAATATTGCCATGGTGGGGCATAAATATAAACAACCTGTCAGACATTTGTCTTCACCTGTATGTTTTTGGACACCTAATAAAAGAATTTAATATGTATTTGGACAACAAAAAAAAGTAATTTTGGTTTGCCATCCGAAAACATGGTAATTATGGTACATACATACATACATACATGCATGCATACATACATCATTCCCAGGATAGAAACAAATATGCAAACTTAAATAAAATTGACCTTAAACTTGGAGCTGCTGTCATTCAAATACACAGGCTTCTAACTTGAGATATGGGGAAGATATGTACAAAGTTGCATGGACTGAGATCTTTTCATCAGAACACAAGTTTTCATTCCAATATGTAATGCATAGACAAAATCAACTTATTATCAACAATGATCTTAACTTTGGAGCTCCTGCTGCCCCCATCAAGCATTGTAGACTGATTTAGATGCCCTCATTGCAAGCATTGGGGACTGATCAAATGCTTCACTGCAAGCATTGGGGACAGATCAAATGCCCTCACTGCAAGCATTGCGGACTGATCAAATGCCTTCATTGCAATCATTGGGGACTGATCAAATGCCTCATTGCAATCATTGGGGACTGATCAAATGCTTCACTGCAAGCATTGGGGACTGATCAAATGCCCTCACTGCAATCATTGGGGACTGATCAAATGCCCTCACTGCAATCATTGGGGACTGATCAAATGCCCTCACTGCAAGCATTGGGGACTGATCAAATGCCCTCAATGCAAGCACTGAGGACTGATCAAATGCCCTCATTGCAAGCATTGGGGACTGATCAAATGCCCTCACTGCAATAATTGGGGACTGATCAAATGCCCTCACTGCAAGCATTGGGGACTGAACAAATGTCCTCATTGCAATCATTGGGGACTGATCAAATGCCCTCACTGCAAGCACTAGTGACATGAAGATAAAAGTTGCCCACTTATTTAGACAATATGATAGTCAGTAGTTATAAAGTGTATGCTTAACTGATTTCTACCTTTGGTGGCATGGCCTCGATACTGCTGCTCCTCTTGTTTTTCTTTCCCAGTCTATCTTCCAACTTTGGTCGCTGTGTTGGACTTGTCAATATGGGTGTACCTGGCATGGATTTTAAGGGTGTCATAGGTTCAGATGTTGAAAGCAATTCTCCAATAACAGAACTTGCAGTTGATGGTTGTGTAACAGATGGAGTTGCAGTTGGGGGTGAAGATGAACTGAGCAAAGCTGTGGTAACTGACATCTCTTTCGTAGGAGTGACCTGGCCAGAGATTGAAAGACTTTTTTGCTCCAGCAATTTACTAGTTTCCTTGAATCTGGCCTCTGCCTCTTTGAAGTTTTTCCTTGTTTCGACGAAGTGGGAGTAGCAGTTCATGCTGCAGAACAGTAGCTCATCCTGTTCAAATTCCTGAAGAACAAAAGCGATGAGAAAATGATGCAACAATCAACAAGGTATTTCACTCTAAATGATGTGTACAAACATGTATGCCAAATCTCTGTTTAGTATGGTTAGTAAATTTGTGGTTTCAAGGCAGAGCAATGGTTTTGAAGGTTGCTTTGCAAAGGCAGGTAAATCAAGTGCCTTGCCCAAGGAAAACACAGCAGCCAATCTGGGCAGATGATTGGAACAGAAACCTGCATCCTTATGGTCATGATGTCTTATTGTGAGCCATCATGTCTCATTGTCAAATATAAATGTTAACATCATAACCATCATGTCTCACTATCAAATCTAAAGTTAACATCATGTCTCATTATCAAATCGAAATGTTATATTCATAGTCAACATGTCTCATAAATTTTAAATGTTAACATCATAGCCATCATGTTTCATTGTCAAGTCTAAATGTTAACATCACTGCAGTCATGTCTCATTATCAAGTCTAAATGCTAACATCATAGCCATGTTTCATTATCAAGTCTAAATGTTAACATCAGTCAACATGTCTCATTATCAAATCGAAATGTTATATTCATATTCATCATATTCATCAAATCTAAATGTTAACTACATAGCCATCATGTTTCAATGTCAAGTCTAAATGTTAACATCATAGCCATCATGTTTCACTGTCAAGTCTAAATGTTAACATTGTTGCCATCATGTCTCATCAAATCTAAATGTTAACTACATAGCCATCATGTTTCACTGTCAAGTCTAAATGTTAACATCGTTGCCATCATGTCTCATATTAGGGGCCCCGAGTGGCCGAGTGGTCTAAAGCGCTGTCCGTTACGGACCACTGCCATCTCACCTCTGTCTGCATGTGTTCGAGTCTAATATTCGGCAAATGTAGTTATGTCAGAAAGCTTGCCAGTAGCTTCTCGTGGGTCGGTGGTTCTTTCCGGGGTTTGTCCGGTTTCTTCCTCCACCATTAATACTGGCCGCCATGTATAGCCTATATTGTGCTGAAAAATGGCGTTAAACCATAAAAAAAAAAAAAAAAAAAAAAAAATGTCTCATATTAAATCTAAATGTTAACTACATAGCCATCATGTTTCACTGTCAAGTCTAAATGTTAACATCGTTGCCATCATGTCTCATATCAAATCTAAATGTTAACATCATAGCCATCATGTTTCACTGTCAAGTCTAAATGTTAACAGCGTTGCCATGTCTCATTATCAAATCTAAATGTTAACATCATAGCCATCATGTTTCACTGTCAAGTCTAAATGTTAACATCATAGCCATCATGTTTCACTGTCAAGTCTAAATGTTAACATCATTGCCATCATGTCTCATCAAATCTAAATGTTAACTACATAGCCATCATGTTTCACTGTCAAGTCTAAATGTTAACATCATTGCCATCATGTCTCATATTAAATCTAAATGTTAACTACATAGCCATCATGTTTCACTGTCAAGTCTAAATGTTAACATCGTTGCCATCATGTCTCATATCAAATCTAAATGTTAACATCATAGCCATCATGTCTCATAAACAAGTCTAAATGCTAACATCATAGCCATCATGTCTCATTAACAAGTCTAAATGTTAACATCATTGCCATCATGTCTCATTATCAAATAAATTGTTAACATCACATGCATCTTGTCTCTAGATAAAATCTAAATGTTAACATCATAGTACATCATGTCTCATCAAATCCAAACGTTAAGATCATATCCATCATGTGTCATTGTCAAAACAAGATGTTAACATCATAGCCCTCACGTCTCATTGTCAAATCTAAATGTAACAAATTCCCTTCCACTTCTTTACTAGCGGCTGAAAAGAATATAATGTTAACATATACCGATCATGTATTTTGATGCCTGGGTACTTTAAAAACACAGACTTCTTATTAGAATGATAGGAAAATTCTAAATGGCATCCAACACTTAAATGTTAACATTACAAAAGATGTGCATTACCATGCTGTGGTAGGTGAGACACTTGTATTTTTCGATAAACCATCTTAACTTAAATCTGCTGAACTAAGCACTGTGCAAAAGAAAATTTAACATGATCAACCCGTTTCATAGGTAATTAAAAATGTTTGGCCATACATATATTTTGAATTAATTTAGTATAATATTGCTGATGGTGATAAAAGTACTATGCATCTTCTGTCACAATAAACTTCAGGGATAATACAAATCCAACAAAATACTTCATGTTCAAATGCATTTTGTGGGGTTATCCAGTAAGTTGTAAAGCACACTGCGGCATCCAACAAGCTTATTGCAGTGTAAAATGACATTACATTGCATTTTTTATGATGTTACAATATGTAAACAGAAATGAAATCAAGGAATGTATTTTATTGTGATTCAGTGATAACAAAAAAAAACACTATTTTATTCAATAATATTAAAAAATACATCATTTTCAGCTTGGAATGCATCTTCCATTTAATCAGGATTTGCTTTTAAGTTTGATAAAATTTCTGCAGAATTAAAGGATTAAGTTTTACAACAACTATTTCTTACTTCATGAGATAAGTGATCCTCTTTGTAACAACTATTTCTTACTTTGTTAAGATACCTGATCCTCTTTTTAACAACTATTTCTTACTTCATGAGGTCTCTGATCCTCTTTTTAACAACTATTTCTTACTTCATGTGGTCTCTGATCCTCTTTTTTAACAACTATTTCTTACTTCATGTGGTCTCTGATCCTCTTTTTAACAACTATTTCTTACTTCATGTGGTCTCTGATCCTCTTTTTAACAACTATTTCTTACTTCATGAGGTCTCTGATCCTCTTTTAAACAAGTATTTCTTACTTCATGAGATAAGTGATCCTCTTTTAAACAACTATTTCTTACTTCATCAGATCCCTGATCCTCTTTTAAACAACTATTTCCTACTTTATCAGATCCCTGATCCTCTTTTAAACAACTATTTCTTACTTCATGAGGTCTCGGATCCTCTTTTAAACAACATTTCTTACTTCATGAGGTACCTGATCCTATTTTAAACAACTATTTATTACTTCACAAGGTACCTGATCCTCTTTTTAACAACTATTTCTTACTTTGTTAAGATACCTGATCCTCTTTTCACAATTATTTCTAACTTTATTAGATACATGATCATTTTAACAACTATTTCTTACTTCACTAGGTACCTGATCCTCTTTTGAAAGGAAAGGCACTTCTGTTTTTTTCTTGCTAATCCCAGCATTCATCACTATAACATCACAGTGTCGGCAAGATCTGGGTTTAGATTTCATCAGGGACTGGATATTTATCACTTCTTCTTGGTCTGAAACATATTAACATCAGACATAATATAACTTTTAGATATATCCGTCTGTAATATGACAGATCAGATACAAGTTGTCTCATTTTTTTGTCAGGATAACTTGCAAACTCAAGTAAAATGCAGCGCCAGGGTGTGGATCCTATTTTTTCTTAAAGAAAAAGCAAAAATAAGGTCCTACTTGCTTAATCTTACAAATGATGATCAAAATTGGCATAATAAATACTTGCTTGTAATTAAAGTCTAGTTGCAAATTGCATAGACACTTATCTGCTATTGCATGATGTGCTAGCAGATCTGGGTTTATTCAGTTTATTTAATAATGATCAGTAAAACAAACACAGACAATAATCTACTGATGCATTCTGTGATCCATGCTGTTCGATCTGACTGATAAGCAAGCATACAGGATATATTATTAATTCTCAACAGAATTAATTTTTTCAGTAAGTATGGTTTTTGAAACTTTGGAATTATTTTTAATTTTAATTATTTGCAAATTTTATGAAGAAAGCATACATGCTGTCCTATTTTCTTCAACAAAACTCTTCTCTCAATAAATAAGACAATATCATACAAATAACTGGTCAAATAAAAATATTGTGAAATGCATGCTAGTGGCGACACTATAAATAATAACCACCAAATAAAGATACAAATTGTGCTTTAACTTTACATTTTAATTCAGTTTCAATTTAATCATAATAATAAAATGTGTTTTCTTTAACCAAATGTGCACCCAAAAATAACAGACTCTGGGCAATGCCTACAAATGCATATCTGGCTTGTACCTTTTTAATTTTGTTTATCAAATTTGTGACAGAACTGTATGGTTACAAATAATATCAAAATCTTGGGAATTAACCAGTGCAAACATATTAATAGGTTTGGCTCCAGGGGTAAATCTTGGGAATTAACCAGCACAAATATATTAATGGGTTTGGCTCTGGGGGTCAATCTGGGGGAATAAACACATGATATAGGTAAGGTCACCTTGTACTGGGTTACGCTGTGTATTGCAATTGGCAGGGTTATACTTGGGTACAGGTGATAAATGCATATAGTGGGGGATCCTAAGGAGTGAAAGTCTTCTTTATTAACAGAGTTATCAAATAAGTCAATATCATTACTATCTTCACTTACGTTTTATGTTCATTTTCAACCGCTCAGGGGATGGGCTTCTACTCAATTCATAGCTCGGTGGAACTGCAATCTTGAGCAAATCTGCAATAGCTGACAGAACTCCACCTATGTCTTCTGCAGCCTTGGCTGACAAGGTCAATGTCACAGACACTTCTTTATTCTGAGTTGGTCCCGCAAATGTCCTGGATAATCCTGTAAATGGATCAATGTCACCTGAGAAATGTTCTTTATTCTGAGTTGGGCCAGCAAATGTCCTGGAAAGTCCTGTAAATGGATCTATGTCTCCTGAGAAATGTTCTTTTCCAATAATATGACTAAACTCTGGCTCCATTTCTGTCTTCTGTGACAAATGAGTTACTGGTAAATATGCTTGCAGTTGATCTCTCTGCTCCTTTTTAGGATCTACTGGAAGCAGATTTTCTTGCTTGATGTGGATCACGGGAATCTTAATTGGAACTGGTTGAAGAATTGGAACTGTTGGTGAGGTTCCATCATCTCCACTAGATTTATCAGGATCAATGGGCCGCAGCATTGGATAATCTGTCTCATTTTCTGCCTCTCCAAATCCAAGCTCAGGTGAAGATGAGGATATTACAGTCTCTGGGCTTCGACTAAGTCTGTTGCAATATAATATAGCGAAATGAGACATAATTAACATGGTTAAGTCTGTTGCAATATAATATAGAGAAATGAGACATAATTAACATGGTTAAGTCTGTTGTAATATAATACAGAGAAATGAGACATAATTAACATGGTTAAGTCTGTTGTAATATAATATAGAGAAATGAGACATAATTAACATGGTTAAGTCTGTTGTAATATAATATAGAGAAATGAGACATAAGTAACATGGTTAAGTCTGTTGTAATATAATATAGAGAAATGAGACATAATTAACATGGTTAAGTCTGTTGTAATATAATATAGAGAAATGAGACATAAGTAACATGGTTAAGTCTGTTGTAATATAATATAGAGAAATGAGACATAAGTAACATGGTTAAGTCTGTTGTAATATAATATAGAGAAATGAGACATAAGTAACATGGTTAAGTCTGTTGTAATATAATATAGAGAAATGAGACATAATTAATATGGTTAAGTCTGTTGCAATATAACATAGAGAAATGAGACATAATTAACATGGTTAAGTCTGTTGTAATATAATATAGAGAAATAACACATAAGGAACATGGATCTAAATATGTTGTACATATAAGAGAAATGAGACATAAATATAACTTGAAAAATAAGCTTAAAGAAAACCCTTCAAAACCATACTCAATGTTAAACTTAAACACTTAGTTTAATGTAAATTCCAAAAAACAGTTGTTAGAGTTAAAACTTTAACACTGATGATATAAAAACACCAACACTGTGCTTACTGTAAAAACCTGAACACTGAACTTTAATGTAATATGGAGCTTATATAAGTATTTAGTAGTACATAAATGATATACACATGGATGACAAAATATGTTTACTTTTTACTTGATAATCACTAACAGATGATGTGTTGACACTTTTGATTTTACTTATTATTTCTATCTTCTATGTATAGCACTATTTCAAATAAACTATGGCGACAAGAAAGTCTGGCATAACTTTGCTCGCTTTATGACTCTTTGGTCTGGAATTAGATTCCAAATTCTGGCCTGATGATAGAATAGATCTAGGTTTTTAAATTTTAATTTCACCTTAGGTACCATGGTCGCTCAGGGATTGCTATGCACAGAGTCAGAAAGAGCTCAGTAACGTTCCAAAGGAGGTAGCAATCACAGGCTGGCCTGGCCAGGTATTAAACAGGTAACACTTGGATTAAAAGTCCAAAGCTCCACCAACTGTGTGGGAAGGTGTTCAGTGAATGAGTGGAAGAAAATACACAAATATGTACTTACTCTGGAAGGACCTCAACCTTGGGCTCAATCCTTGGTGGTGATGGCAGTTTGGGTTTGAAAGGAGGTGGCATTCCTCCTAGGAAAGGAATATCCTGGCCAAGTGGAAACATCAGGGGCTGATTCCCACTGAGCCTCTGTCTCTCTTCACGATTTGCCTCTGTTGATAAAAGGATATCAATGAAAATGACCAACATAATTAAAATTCATCAGAAAATTATCACTTTACAGACCAATTGTTAGTAAAGGTAAATAAATTTTATATTTTATCCTGCCAAAGCATGAAAATTTGATTTACGCTATGATATCCCTCTATGATAGTAATCTGTTGTCGAAGGCATCATCTTTATAAACAACCAAGTAATAGAACACTTTTGCTACATCCAGAAAGGAAAGTTTTAAAATAATTTCATAAAGCTTATGTGCATTTCTTGTTCTGACATTTGACAAAAGAGCTTAGAAAATGTCTATTAAGTGATTGAAAGAATTTTATTCTCAATTTTTACCAATCTAAACCCCCTTTTTCCTCCCCAAACTCTGCCCAATTATGGTGGAGATGATACCCTGCCCACAAATTTGAATCCAGCAAGGACCTTGTAGCTAAAATAACAAGATGGAGTGCATTATCTTGTACTAATCTTTGTTTCTATGAGGTATGGGAAAAAGAACCATGGCACCAACTGTCCATCAAAAGTATTGAGAATACTGAAGGCTCGGAGAGATGACATCATGCTAATTTACACAAGATCAGATCATATAACAGACAAGATCTGATGGAAGAATACAACTCCAAGTCCCTTTTAATTATCACACACACATACTGCTCTTAGTATTCAAACATTTCTTTTCATCTCACTAGAAAAAAAAACATCTTTTAACATTAGCTGAAAAAATATTGTGATCTATTTATCAAAGCATTTTCTACCACTATTATTCCAAGTATTAATTTCTGTGGAACAATGCACAATGAGTGTCTGTGTGATTTGGATTTTTAACACAGCTTTTACAATATTTCAGTCACATTGCTACGATGTTTGTTGTGTGGCAGTTTATAGCATGTAGCATGATGTCCCACATTATCCTGACATCAAGCCGACCAGTCCTAATACTAGCATGGAGTGAGTGAAATGCCTCCAAGTCAAAACAATAATCCGGCCAAGTCATACCAAAGACTTACAAAATTAGTACTAACAGCTACCTTGCTTGGCATTCAGCATTAAGAGGTTAGTTTTAGGACTGGTCGGCCTGGTGTCAGGATAATATGACTGGACGGGACTTCATGCAACATATCTGTGGCATGATGCCCCAGTGCTAGACATCACTATAAACTGTCACACTGCAGACATCATAGCGATGTGACTGAAAATTATTATTTGACATGTACAGTGTGTCTTTAAGCTGACTCACCCTCTGCGAAGAACTTGCGCCGTTGGTCATTTGTCATATGAAGTGGCCCACTGTGTAGACCTAGAAATGAGCCAAGGGGAGGCAACACACCTGATAGCAATCCCCCATAAAAATCAGGAACTCCTTCCAGATATGCTGCTCCAAATGATCCCTGAAGCTGGCTTTCATCTGTTGGACAAAGAAACAATGATTATCCACAAAATGGATGCAAACATCAATATGATACAATTAAGGGGCAGATGTTCAACTAAAACAACGGCCATAACTCGTTTAAAAGTGTGCATGTATTATATAATATGACCTAAATATTCTAAGTATATAATCATATACCAAATTTGGTTTCAATCTGTTAAGTCCTTCTAACAAACTGAGCAGAAACTGAATAGTGGGAACAAAGTAAAATAAGGGCCATAACTTTGTAAAACTGCAGAAAACATTAAAAATCAGACTAGACTTAGTGTCTTTTTTTTAAATTAGAAAGCCTCGTACCAAATCAGATTCTCTGCTTTTTTCTTTAACTCACGATTCATCTAAAGCTGCTTAGCAAAACTGAACTTCATATCTCTATACTGAGTAAGCTTTGGTACATGACTGTATAAATATTGTTTTGTTCATGACTATGAATTATAATGATGTGTCTGGAATTTTTTTGGAACATTACATTCTTATGGACTTGAGTAGAAATATTAGGATTATTTTGGATTTAATTCATAATACTTTAAGTTCTTCTTAAATTTTCATTTTATAACTTTGATAATTAAATTATTTATCAAGTTTAACAAAACTTGTTGCTTGTTGCTTTTGTTTCTTTTTGTTGTTTAGTTTATGACCATAGAGTTGTAGCAATAGGTAAAGTTAAAAAGTCAATCCTGGGTCACAAATCCATTTCATCAGTAAACAGTGAGACTTTAACCTGAACATGATATTCTTAATGAAAAAGTCAAATTTAATTTCATTCCATGCAGTCTGCAAACATTTAATGAGCAATAACAGTGAAGGGCATAGTTGTGAGTTAAACACAGGCCATAACTCAAAAATATTTTGCTGAAAAATGAAAGTTGACGTAGGTCTTGTAAATGTGAAGCATCAGAACAAAGTTATGTTCAATCTATGAAGTCCTCAAGTATTAGGTAACTGGAAATGAAAAAGTCATACAAGGGTCACAACTGTGTTCAATTGTTTTGTAAAACTGAAAAATCAAACTTAACAAAGTTCTTTTTCTGTAATACTTCTATCAAATTTAAAAATGTTACAGAGCACCAACAAAATTAGACCAGAAAATGCCAAGTCTACCCAATTTTGGCCAGAAATGAGTGATAATCAAACATTACCAAGTCTTCTAAATATAAAATCTATACAAAATTTGTTTGAAGCCATTAAGTCCTTTGCAGGACAGGATGTGACGAGCCATGATGAACAGGTATGAGAAACATCTATAGATAAATTAAGAGCTACAAATTTACATTTCAAATTATCTGGTCATTGTGTATGTACAACCTGTAGCATGCAATTCATCTTCCATAAAAATACATTTTTGAATGAGGATTTTCTTCTGATGAAACACGTTACAATTATTGGCATTTCACTAAGAAGTGTAACAGTGGGGTGTGTTAAACAATGTGAACACTAATAAAATACATCAGTTATCCTTCCATTAGAATTTATACATACTTTATAAAGATTCTTATTTTGAGGTTTTTTAATACATATATTCAACTTAATTTTCTGCTGATTTTTTAATGATTTTTTTATCATTACACAGAAAGGTCTTTTTTAAAACCGATTTTTACACATAAATAAAAGAACAAGGCATAATTATGAGTTGTAGATTTTGTTTGACATCTGGATATAATAAAATTTAGCAACTGGAACTAAGCTACAGAAGGTGACACTTTATAAAATCTTACTGCTCAATACTGAAGCTGATCCTGCCACTGTAATAATAGCCTGTGTTGTGTTAACAAAGGGCTCTTGAAGGGGAACTGGAGGTAACTGCTTCAAATCTTTCAGCATGGTTTCAAACATGGCTTCAAAGTTCTCCAAGACTTCTGCTTCCACTGGCTTCTTTTTCCTGGACTTTTTCTTTGGTGGTGGTTTTTCTTTGTCAACAGGGGGCAGCTGACTTGGTTGACTTTCTGCTGATACCTGACCTTGACCTGTACCATCACTCGTGCTGTTACTCTTCTTTTTCCGCTTCTTTGGTGGACCTTGTCCTTCTTCAGTCTTTTTCTTTGCTTTTTTCTTACTCACTTCTATTTCTTTGCGACGTTTCTCATACTCAAGCCGTCTTGATTCTTTAAAGAGAAAATGTTTTACACATTATTAATTGTCAGCTAGCTGCTTGGTTCGAATATCACAATAAAACATTTATTATTTTATGTGATGCTGTGGAAATGGTAGGGAAGAACCTTTTTTCCAGTACACACCAAAACAGCCAACCAAGGTTGAGCTGGTGGGTTCTGAACTCGCAACATTTCGCTTGCAACCAATGAAGATATTAACTGCTTTAAGGTATATGTAGATTTTGTACTACATACACATATACATCTCACAAATATAGTCCCCCTCTGGCCAACCATCTTATCTGAAGTCAGACTGGATCCCAGCTTATGTGATGTTGCTATATGTATAGTCTGACTGGATGAGTTTATGTCATGTTGCTATATGCCTAGTTTAAGTAATGTTGCAAGATGTTATCAGACTGCATAATAATTTATGTGGTGTTGCAAGATGTCATAATTAATGCAGTGTTGGAAGACAATATGTCAGACTGGAATTGTGATTTATGTTATGTTATTAGATGCCATGACAGACTGTGTCACGATGTGATGTTACCAGTTGTCAGGTTGTATCAGAGTACACAAATCTTTCTGACAGTAATACTGTGCAAAATTTATGTTGAATATTTCAGAAGACACATGACTATAAATTGTTGTTACTGATGCCAGAAAATATTTAGCGTGAAAAGAAAATGAGATGAAAGAAACTGTTGCTGCAAGAAAGTCACAAAATGAAACCTGCATTTTGAGCCCAAAGGTCAAAAAGGTTATGCATTCACTGATTTAATCATCTTAGTTTTATACTGATTCATCCAACGTGAATAAAAAAAAGAGTGGTTTTGGAAACGTTAACAAATTTAAACAACAGCAGTAAAAACTGTGGCCATACATGACGTCAGATTAGTATCAGTTATACAAAAATATTTGAATATGCTTTCTATCAAATTTGGTAAGATTCCATTGAGCTCTTTTTGAGATGTCCAAAAGGTTCTATTCTGGGTAACAGTGGCCATATCTGATGACAGACTAACATCTTTTGCATAAATTTGAGATGCAAGGATACTTTCTGCCTGTAGCCAGATAATTTTATGAAAACCTTTAACAAAAACCTTACAAACATTTTTTTTATGAATGACAATGATTCCATGTTGATAGGCCATGCCAATATACAGGACAATGAACTATCTTACCTTCACAATGATTCAACCCACATTATGAATAAAATCTATCAAGTGAAATAGGAAAGGCAAGTAAATAAAAATATCTCAGCTTAAATCTAAATACAAGTGATCAATTAATGCGCACAAGGTCTATACGTCAATCGAGTGAGCACAAAAAAAGACCATACTGAACTATCTTTAGCTTTATAATGATTCATGCCAAGTTTGAGGTTTAGGAAATATACAGAGACAAAAATCTTGAACCAAAACATTAATAAACTGTTAACTCTATACTTGTCCTTGCTGCTAGAAAAGTGATTTATACATCTCACTTCAGTATTGGAACATGTCAAATTAAAATACTGTAACATGTCAAATGAACTACAATACCAAAACATGTCAAATCAGCTATGAATCCAAACTGTTAATATTTACCCAGAATCCTCTCCTTCTCTTCTTCACTCTTTGCATCCCAATCAGTCTCTGTCTCCTTTAAAAGGGGCATGCTGTCAATTAGCTCCAACTGGCGCTGCTGCTCAGGAGTCAACTGAATATTATCAAAATCATTAGAGTCCTGAAAAAAAAACATCCACATTTTTCGGCCAACTTCATATCAATTCCCGCTGATGTGAAAACCTTAAGTTTCTTTAGACTTCATCAACAGGTTTCGAATTTATCAACCTTGATATTTTTTAATAGTTAAATACCGATTTAAACAGAATAAATGTTGAAATTCTTTCTATGAAACATTTTTTCTGAAAGACATAAAGCAGTTCGAAGGACTGTAATTATGAATAGGTATAGCAAGCCAAATACTTCATTTAAAGAACAAATTAACACTAATGGATTCATTTTAGTGGTGACATATGGAAAGGTCTCTCGAGTGTAAATACAAAGAAAATTATGTGATGAAATAAAGTTATTTTTGATGCTTTTTAACCACATCCTCGTCCAAACTTCTTGGACCTGCTGTCAGTATCTATCACACTGGTAACTGGCTTGTTGTGCAGCCTGAATGTTAGAGATGCTTACAGACAGGCAGCTATGTCACACCTTAGGCATGGGATTGCAGGTCTCATGCAAAAATTGACCCTGTCAAATGTTTCATCCCACAATTTTTTGAGAAAAAAACCCCCAGATAAATGTGTGTACTTACATCAGACTGGTCTCCTGTTGCCATTGCTTGGGCTTGCTGTGCCGCCCGACTGTTTGCCAACAGCTTCTTCAGCATGGCATTCTGACTGGCCTGATCAAGGTGTTCAAAGCGCATCTCCATGGCAAAAGCTTCCAAAAATGATAGGAAATAGGATCAATTCATTTTGTTCAAGTGTCACCAATCTGATTGGATTTCCACTACTTAAAAGAAATCGTGAACACAATAAGAGGCCCTGCCATTACCCATTATAGATTTAAATACAATTTTAAGTCATTTTTCACAAACAACCAAAATGAATCGTCTGGAAAGTACCATCTATTATGTGCAACTCGGCTCTAACCGCTGAAACCATGATATGCTGTTTTATCATGCATTGGTAAATCAGAGTCAATACTCTTCTTATAGCTAATGATTTTAAGGATAGTTACTTTTGAGGTGTTGAATTACATTCAATACTTACTCAGAAGTAAGATATAACTGCAAAAGGCACATCTGTCATGACATATTGTAATGGCAGTTCTTTCTGGGTCTATGCAGTTTGTTACAAATATTAGAACAAATTACAGAGACATTAATTTGATGGCAGTTCTGAGTCTATGCAATCTGCTATGATTAGTCAGTAGAACAAACAACAGTCACCTTAATCTGTCAAATAATAGATGACGACAGTTCATGGTCTATTTTATCTGCAGTTGGACTTTGCAGCAAGCATATACAACATTTGATGCTTTTATAAAAAACTTAAATTTTAGCATAGTCAAGGGGCCAAGAAATATTAAACGTATAGGCTGATCTGCATTTTCTTGCCCAATATCTAATGCAAAAAGGTGTTTTTGTATGATTTGGATTTTTAATGTTGCTTTAACAATTTTTAAATATAAAGGTAAAAATATGTATTCTCATACTGATGAGGTCATGGAAAAAGGTAAATAAATGTACTATCATATGGATGATGTCATGGAAAAATATAAAAAAATGTATTCTCATACGGATGATGTCACTGAAAAAGGTAAAAAAATATATTCTTCAGTCATATCGCTATGATGTCTGGTTTCATGTCTTTGAGAATCTACGTTCAGAGTTTGTAGTTGTGTTCATCAGATATTATCCAAAATGATATATTTAAATCTTTGACTAGAATGACAAATTGTTCACTGATGTTTTGGACTAAAATACTAATTTGGGATTATTTCGAATTCATTCAAAGACATGCCAGATTTTTCAATACGAGTCCTGGTTTGTTGCCCTAGGAAACTGCACTTTACTCTCACTTCCTTAGCATTATGTAGCCAATAATGTCTTAAAAGTGCAATTAAGGCATACAAATGTAAGAAAATAACCACTTTATGACAAAGTATGGAGCTGATATTTATATGGGTTAATAAGTCTTGATAGAGAAACAAGAGACATGAATTATATAATCAGTGTTCCAACTTCGAACCATGAGGGTATGAATGTAAACATGTTAGTAAATGTGAAATCAAGGTATTTATTAGCCTAAATTACATTATAGAATCTTTTTTAGTTCAAAAGTGTTACCTTTACTTGGAAAGTAACATTGACTTAGATTTCCCTGAGTATGACATTGAGAGAAAGTAACACTGACTTAGATTTTTCTCTGAGTATGACATTGAGAGAAAGTAACACTGACTTAAATTTCCCTGAGTATGACATTGATACATGTGTGTGAGGGTATGGTATGTAAAACAATGATAATACCTTAACCAGTTCAGAACTAAATGGTATTTTACATATCATATCCTCACACACGTGCCTCTAGATCATACTTGTAGAAATGTATATCTCTATTCTAGTTATTAACGGGCTAACGTTCCGTAAAACTCTCCTCGATTAGGATACAAGCCTCAGTTACATTTTCTTTGATGTGACCTTCACCTTCAGGCAGGTGCCATACATATGGTATCTGATATTACATATATCAAATCTATACAACTAAGGTAGTCTCAAATTTATACTACAAACAATTATTGAAACCAACCATATATTTTCACCTGACATGACCTTGACATTAAGTGGGCATGGTTATGGTGAGCAACCTAATAAATAATTACTAAAAGATTCAAGAGTTATCTTAAAAACAAGGTTACAAAGAATTGTATTTTCTCTTGCTGTGACATTGACCCTGGAGCATGGGATATACCTATGGACTGCAAAACACTGTCTAATCATGATGTGTACCTGAGCAAGTTAACATTAAAATATTTTCATTGGTTCAAAAGATAAAGTCTGGAAAAAGTCGCAAATTGCATTGTCTCGTCATGACCATATCCTAGAGATACTGTCAACACACAAACTAGATCCATATATGGGTAAACTTTCAAATATCTCTCTCCAGCCTTTACAAAGTTATGGGCCAGAAAAGCAAATGTGAACAGATGGACAAGTCTATCAAATAATAAACCCAGCCTGTAAACAAATTTTGTGCTGAATGAACACTTTGCTTGCTATGTTTATTTTTTTAGCAACACCTTATAACTTTTATTTAGATTTGAGCACAATGCTTTTTTACCATGACTAACAAAAACTAGGAACTGTTAGTGGCCTAATGAGTTTTCTGGTTAAACTTTTTCATATAGTATATATTAAATGTGCTAGATCTGAGCAAACAAAAAAAAAAAAAAAAAAGAGTATCCAATGTGTATGAAGGATAAACAAGATTTTCTTACCTTGCATCTTTGCCAACTCTGAAGGATCTGCCTCTGTCCTCACAGGTCCAACATGTGGGAAGGGCAGACCATCTTGGGATGTTGGCATTAGGCCCCCGCTTTCTGATCCTGATGGAAGTCCAAGGTGGGGAGGGGGTGGTCTCATCATGTGAGTAGGTATACCTCCTGGAGGCCTTGGAAACCTGTGTTGGAAAGGAGCCATATTTTGCATAGAGGATGGCAAGGATCCATGTTGAGTTACCATTGATCCATCAGATGAAACAGAGGCCTGGGTAATATTGATTACTCCAGACAGTTGTGTCACATCTCCACTAGATACTGGTGCTGATCTTAGAATGCCATCTGCAGACATGAAGCTAGGGTGTGGCCGAGAAGTGGTTGGTGAAGGCAAAAGTTGAGATTCTCCAGGTTTCATTGGCTGATGAGGCATGGGGACCTGGCTTCGTTGCATCATGTGTGGCATCATCCCTTGTGGTCGTAACATGGACTCTGGTGCTTGTTTGCGCATCTGGTTATGCATTTGTTGAAGAGAATCAAAGGACATTTGGATCTCTGGTGGAAACTGGGGAGAGAATCGAGGACCAGCTGATGAGGAAGTTGGTGAAGCTGTTGACATGGCTAAGATCCCTGGATGGAATGAAACATTTGGCATCATTCCTGATGTTGGTGGCACTCCTGAGTGTGGGGGAGTTTGTGGTGTCATCGGAGATTGTCTCTCACTATGTGGTGTGGAACAGCTAGGTGAAGCAGGTGGCATTTGAGGACTAGTTGCAGGGTGCTGTTGCATCATGTGTGAGACTTGTCCTGGTGATGTTTGTGCCATGCCTGTGTGAGGTGGTCTTTGTGGTATCCCCGAGTGCACTGAGGTAGCCAAAGATTCTGATGTGGTTGGTCCTAATATTGGTGGTCTAGCATGGGGCACCATCATTGGAACACCTGTTAAATCTGTCCTTGGACCTGCGATGATGTTCATTCTAGGTCCCCCTGGGATATCCATGGGAAATCCAGGTGGATGACGCATTGCAGGCATCCCAGGATGCATCATTCCCATTCCTGGATGTCGGAGTAAGCCTGGGGGCATGGGCATGTTTGCTTGTGATGCTCCAGATTTATGCATTCCATCCTGAGGTATGGCCTGTGGCAAGGGATAGGGCATTGGTCTAGGTCCTCTCATTCCATCCATATGTGGCATGTTCATATGAAGATGCATTCTTTGTTGTGGCAGGAGTAGTCTCTCTTGTCCCATCATATTCCTTCCTTGTGTAGATCCTCTCATATTGGCCATGGCATATGCAGCCAGATGTGGAGGAATATTGCTTGGGATACGAGAATACCTTGTTGAAGCAGGTAATGGTGGACTCTCAAGAACAGAAGTTGGAAACCTGGGTCCTTTCCCTGTGAGCATATTTGGCCTTACAGGTTGCTGAAGAGGTGGCATGCTGCCTGGAGTGGGAACAACCAATTGTATATGTTGTTCATGCGAGGATGGCACAGAAGTAACTGCTGTAGTATGCTCTGCTGACCGTGGCCGTGCCATAGAGTCTCCATATCCTGCTGCTATGGGACCTGAGGAAGTTGTTGCTACTGAGGTGGAACAGGCAGAGGTTGCTGGAACCATAGATCCTGACTGCTGATAAAGCTGGTCTCCAGTTAAATAAGCTGCCACTGAGGATGTTCCTGCACCAGCAGAGTGAGTCACTACACCTAAATGTTCATTATCATTGCTTCCACTTGCTGCTAGCAAAGAAATATTTGAAGCAGTAGAATATGACTGTAATGGTACTGATGAATCACGAGTTACCAATGAAGCTGCTTGCTGACTATCAAGACCAAAGTGATGAGGTGGTCTTGAACGGTATATTCCTGATGCAGGTATAGGAGGTCCTGAATGTATATGACTAGAAGATGAAAATGGTGCAAAACTTGGTCTTGAGCCAGTGGACATAGTACTAATTGTTGAAGCAGTTGGCAAGGGGGGCATAACTGGTGTTGGTATTTTTGTAAGTGACGGAAATGGAAAACTGTATCCCATGAGTGTGGTTCCATGGCTCCTATGTCTTTCTGTTTCCATACATGCACTTTCTTCAATCTTTTCCAGCTTTACTTGAGAAAGTGTGGGTAAAGATATGGATGTTGTGGGTGTCTGCTGTCCTCCTTCAGCACTGGACATTAAATGTGATTGACATGATTGTTGTGTGACTGGTTCGGTTTTTATAATAGACTGATCAATGCCTGCAGCTGTAACTGGCAATACTGAAGATGAGGTGAAGATTGAATGTTGACTGGATATATGCTGTTGCTGCTTATCATCTTGTGACTGGCTCCTAACAATATCTTTGGCAGAGGTTTGGTCATGGGAACCTAATGTTTTGTTTGGTAGAGATGACAGCAAACCAACAGAATGATGTTGTGTTAAAGCTAGATGTCCTTGCTGGGTTGGTGTACGTTGTGACATCACATGATCAACAATGGATTCATCTACTGGTGATTGTCTTGTACTTGTGGTCTGGCTAGAGTGATGAATGGAAACACCAGACTCAGTTTTTGCTAGCTGATCTGGAAGTGATAAATTGGGTGTCCCCTGTTGACTTACCATGTAGTTAAAATCAGGTTTTGCCGATGTTGCAGTGACAATGGGTGTTTGTTTTGGAATTGGTGATGCTGTATTGTCTGTTGAATGACTAGATTCTACTCGGTCCACAGCTGGTGGGCTGTGTGCCTGACTTGAAGAGGATGATGTTTGTTGAGTGTCTTGATTTACTGAAGTTTGTCTTGATAACTGATTCTCAGATGGTGTAACAGTCCCATGTGCCACACCAACTGCAGTGGACTGAGCTGGAACTGGAAGTTGTGTTAGCACAGGTGAAGTTTGTCTAGCATGCGGACTTGCTACTGATGCAACCTGTCCTGAAAAAACACTTTGTCCTTGTGTTTGGCAGGCTGAAGGAGCTGAATCATAACAAGTTTCTTTCTTAGTGAAATCAGAATGAACTGCAGCAAATTGTGATTGTTGTAAAGCTGGAACAGTTTGGGGTGCAGACCACATAGCTGAGTGGGTTACTGAGGAATTGGTCAATCCTGTCTCCTGTCCTGTTACTTGGTTTAATGGTGCTTGACCTATCCTCTCTACCCGACTTGTTATTAGAGGAGCTTGTGGTGATGATGATGGTGGTGATGATGATGGGGCAGATATGGTCTGGCTCTGCACTGTTCCTAATGGTAATGAAGCATTTGTTAAATCTTGGATAGTTGATTGATGAGCCAAAAGAGGTTTGGTGTCACTAGTTTCTTGCACAGACGATATGACAGGTCTTGTATAAGATTCTGATATGTTATGAGCTGTCAATGTTGGCTTTGTGTGTGAAGAAAAATGGCTTCCTTCAGCAGAAGCACATACAGATGAATCATACAGTTTATCTGGCGATGGCTCAGTTTCAATCTGCAAAGCTGGAATCTGCTTTGATATATTTTCCGACGAAGACATAACTGGTAAATTTGGCTGAATATCTGGATGTCCACCACCTGCTGAAGATATTTGCTGCATAGTAACAATATGCTCTTGAGGTGAAGGTTGAGTAGATGAAGATGTGATAGGCATTGAATTTAAGGGTTCACCCTGAGTGGTACCCTGCTGATTGGAATGTGATGTGTGTTCTGTTGCATGTAGTTCATGACTATGCTCATGCTCTTGTGACTCCTGTGTATGCTGGCCATCTGTATTTGACACAATATCTGACTGATTTCCTTGTGGTGGAGGAGTGCCACAATGTCTTCCATCAGTGCAAGTAGATTGACTCCCTTCTGGTGGAGGTGTACCACAGTGTCTTCCATCTGTGCAAGTGGATTGGCCTTCTAGAGGTGGAGGTGTACCACAATGTTTACCATCAGCACAGGCCAAGTGACTCTCTACTGGTGGAGGTGTTCCACAATGTCTGCCATCGGTGCAAAATGACTGACTCTCCTCTAATGGAGGAGTGCCACAATGTCTTCCATCTGTACATGTATTCTGTCTCCCATCTGGTGGTGGGGTTCCACAATGTCTTCCATCTGTGCAAGTAGATTGATTCCCTTCTGGTGGAGGTGTACCACAGTGTCTTCCATCTGTGCAAGTGGATTGGCCTTCTAGAGGTGGAGGTGTACCACAATGTTTACCATCAGCACAGGCCAAGTGACTCTCTACTGGTGGAGGTGTTCCACAACGTCTGCCATCAGCACAAAAAGACTGACTCTCCTCTAATGGAGGAGTGCCACAATGTCTTCCATCTGTACATGTATTCTGTCTCCCATCTGGTGGTGGGGTTCCACAATGTCTTCCATCTGTGCACAATGATTGACCTTCCTCTAATGGAGGAGTGCCACAATGTCTTCCATCTGTACATGTGTTCTGTCTCCCATCTGGTGGTGGGGTTCCACAGTGTCTTCCATCTGTGCACAATGATTGACCCTCCTCTAATGGAGGAGTGCCACAATGTCTTCCATCTGTACATGTATTCCGACTCCCATCTGGTGGTGGGGTTCCACAGTGTCTTCCATCTGTGCACAATGATTGACCCTCCTCTAATGGAGGAGTGCCACAATGTCTTCCATCTGTACATTTATCCTGTTTCCCATCTGGTGATGGGGTTCCACAATGTCTTCCATCTGTACATTTATTCTGTTTCTCATCTGGTGGTGGGGTTCCACAATGTCTTCCATCTGTACATTTATTCTGTCTCCTATCTGGTGGTGGGGTTCCACAATGTCTTCCATCTGTACATTTATTCTGTTTCTCATCTGGTGGTGGGGTTCCACAATGTCTTCCATCTGTACATTTATTCTGTCTCCCATCTGGTGGTGGGGTTCCACAATGTCTTCCATCTGTACATTTATTCTGTTTCTCATCTGGTGGTGGGGTTCCACAATGTCTTCCATCTGTACATTTATTCTGTATCCCATCTGGTGGTGGGGTTCCACAGTGTCTTCCATCTGTGCAAAATGATTGACTCTCCTCTAATGGAGGAGTGCCACAATGTCTTCCATCTGTACATGCAGAATGACTCTCTTGAGGTGGAGGAGTGCCACAATGTCTCCCATCTGTACATGAAGACTGAACTCGTTCTTGAGTTGTTCTACTGTGTCTTCTCTCTGTAGAAGTTGACTGTCCTTGTGGTGGAGGTGTCCCACAACGTCTGCCATCTGTACATGTGAACAGGGACTCTTCTGGTGGTGGAGTGCCGCAATGTTTTCCATCTCTACATGTATACTGATTTTCTTGAGGTGGTGGAGTGCCACAATGTTTGCCGTCTGTGCATTTAGACTGATATTTCTGATGTGGTGGTATGCTGCCATGCATTTGATCTGTGCATGACGACAGAGCTTCTTCTGGTGGGGGTGTGCCACAATGTATGCCATCAGTGCATGTAGACTGAGTTTCTTCAGGTGGTGGTGTTCCACAATGTATGCCATCAGTGCAATAAGACTGGGTTTCTTCTGGTGGTGGAGTACCACAATGTATGCCATCTGTACATGAAGACTGTGATCCTTCACGTGGTGGTGTGCCACAATGTATACCATCTGTGCAGGAATACTGAGTTTCTTCAGGTGGTGGTGTGCCACAATGTATGCCATCAGTGCATATTCCAGCTGATTCCATAGACTTGCTAGCTTCCTCCTGCTGTACCTTGGATTCTGCTTGAATTCTTGGCATGGTCTCTAACTGAGATGAAATGGTGGCTGAAGCTGTTGGCTGACTTGTTGGTGTTGATAGGGAAACTGCACTATTTTGAGGTGGCCCTGCTACTAAAGAGACTTGTGAATCACATTTTAGAGTTTCACCACTTGAAAATGGCCCTATGGATGAATCTGGCTGAACTGGCATCACTGTTTGCTGGAGAGGTAACTGAGATGAGCTGTGAGGTGGTGTTTTCCTAGATGGAAACATTCCTCCAACTGGACTTCTTTTGTCTACAATCTCCTGTGGCTGCGATGGTATTTTGTTCCTTACAGAATGATGAGTGTTCACATCAAGTGTTGAGGGTCTAACTTGGCTCTGGTGTTGGAAACCTGAAGAGGAAGTACCACTCTGTGATAGTGAAAGACCTGGTTGTTGAGATGTAGTCTCTTGTTGCTGAATATTTTTTCCTGGACTGACTGATTTCATTAAAGGTGGAAAATTAGCATGTGGCATGAGACCTGGATTCATTCTGGGTAGACCCTGTGGGAATACTCCATGTGGCAGACCAGCAATAGTATCATGTGGTCCAATATGTTGTTGAGGTAAATTTAGACCTGCAGCAGTGGTAACTACACCTGAGGTAGGCATGGGCCATGGAGGACCTGGTGTGGGCATTCTTGACAATTGGCTCATTGGAGGACCCGATCCTCTGGGGGATGCAACTCTAGTGGCACCTGCAGCAGGGGGTGTGGTACTGTGAGGTCGAGATGGAGGACGAGATGATCCGCCTGCTGATGCAGGCCTTGGGCTTTGCCGTGGACTGGACTTGGTGTCAGTTTTCTCAGCCAATGGTAATGGTGTACCTTGTGCTGGAGAGCTTGTTCGAGGAATTTCTTGACTCTGTAGCTGGTTAGTCATCTGTAAGAGAAGGATCAAAACTAGAATCTATACAAAGCTGTTAGTTGTCTTCAGCATTCATGACAAAAATGATTTTCACAATGAAAGGTTGACCCCTGTGACAGAGCATACAAGATATAAAAAAACCAATAAAAACGAAAGTCATTTCATGTCTATCATATCTTAGCAGAGACACTATTATGATTTAATCCAAACACAAGACTAATTTTACCAATCCAAAATATGTTCCGAAACCACTTAGGCCTAATCTAATTAAATATACTTGTGACCCAAGGAAGGCACTTTAATGTGTGTGTGTGTGGGGGGGGGGGGAGTCAGTCATATATGCATTTAGAATTTTATATTGTCTTCATATGAATTCTCCAAGTTATCCAAGTACCCTGACGAATTAAAAAAAAAATGGCTGCTCTTGATATCATGTTTAAATAGAAGAGCACTCATCACAGTCCGAGATAAAAACCCGATTTATGTATTAATGGCAAATAATTTGAGTAAGTCTGGAGTCAAAAGCAGATGACAACTATTCTAGCATAGTGAATTCATCAGTATTTATCTTGAACAGCCACTATACTTTAAGCCAAACATATGAAACGTATACACCCAGTTATCCTGTTGAGAGTAATATCCCACAATATGCAGTGAAGTCGATAATATGTAGCTTGCTTTCTTTTCTGTAACATTTCGTGCCCAGATTAAGCTAATTATTCCCTCCTTCTGCTAGTATTGGAGAGTCAAACTGAAAATAACATGACCCCAGACAACATATGGAATATCCTCCACTTCTGACTTAAGTACAAGACATCAGAAGAGGGTAGGAGGAGGCAACCTTTGCAATATTAGCTGGTAAGTATTATCTAATCAAAATTGGTTTTTATCCCCTCCACTATAATTTAATAGCAGTAATAAAGCTACGAAGATCAAAGGTAAAAGTAGAAAGTAGTGTGAGGCTGCCAGAAAGTGGCTCTCACAGCATCATCTTCGTGTGCCTTAATTCTCATACAAGAGAGGTGCTTCTTAGAGATTTATACACTCTTCAGACAGTGAGAACAATTCGCTTGGAAACAATGTCTGTCATAATATTTGGAAAAAAAACTTAGAAGAGATGCTTTTGCCTTTCTTTCCTTCTTTTAATAGAAGCTTAATAAAACTTTATGGTCTTAAGTGAACAAAGAGGCAGATTCCCAGATGGGTTTAGACTGGGCATTTCAATCGGAAATGAAGGTAGCAAGATACCCTGGTTGGCAAAGAACAATTGATTTATAATTAACACTGAATGGTTAACAATCATTTTCCACTAACACACTAAATAATGCAACACTAAGGACAGCATGAAAGCAGTCATAGTGGTACACTTCTTGAAGAAAGTTCACTCAAAACATGTATACGGTGATTTTGACAATGCCCAAAAGCATACAAATGATTCTATCTAAGCATTAGTGAGATACCAATTTTTGATAACTGAGGGGCTGAGAAAGACTAGGAAAATGATCAAATGGCAGAATGTTTTAAGAGTGAGGCTGCTCTATAGCCTGTCACACTGGCTGCTGAATATTCCTTATCCTTGAAACTGAAGAGAAGACAATCTTCAACTTTACTTGAATGGGGATACCTATTGCACCCCATTACAAAAAACTCGCCACTTTTGTTTATAAATCCTGGAAGCAGACTGCCTCCTAGCCTGGACAACGAATTGACACCTTATGAGGCTGATGTACCTCTGGACACTTTATGAGGATGATGTACATCTGGGCATCTTATGAGGCTGTTGTATCTCTGGACACCTTATGAGGCTGTTGTATCTCTGGACACCTTATGAGGCTGTTGTATCTCTGGACACCTTATGAGGCTGATGTACATCTGGACACCTTATGAGGCTGTTGTATCTCTGGACACCTTATGAGGCTGACGTACCTCTGGACACGGATCCCAAGTGGCCAAGTGGTCTAAAGCACTCGTCGGTCGGTGTTTTTTTCCAGCAGTTTCGAAGAATATGTATAGCCTATTGCGTGCTGAAATATGGTGTTAAATGCTACAAAAACAACAACCTCTGGACACCTTATGAGGCTGATGTATATCTAAGACTAAAACAAGTTACGCATTTCAAAGCTCTTTCTTCCAAGGACCAAAATTGTGTTTAGAACTACACTCTCTGGATACATGTGTCCTGAATTGCTAAAAGGAGTGGTGTTTCTTCTGGTTGAATTAGAATGCCATTTATAAATCTGTCCTTATTTGGCCACCAACAAAGGTGGTGGTTAAAACTGGATTCATGGGGGATCTGAACTCATTGAAGGCACAAAGTCTCCTTAGAAGAACTTAGTCTGCAGCCAAGTTTAGAGTCCATTAGGAGGAAGACAATGAGGTTTTGGCCAGAACAGACATTATGATGGACAAAATTTTAACAAATCCTATCCAGAGAGCACACACTCTCAGAAATTCATTGGCACATATACAATGTCTTGTCAAGAGATCCAACTTCTGGTTCTGAATAAAATCAAGGCAGGTCACTATCAACTAAAAAAGTTAAGGTCCTTCAAATGAGACGTGCTGAAGTCGTACATCAACCATTCATTAAAACACTGAAGGATCCCCAATGACCTATAGTGGGATGCAACTACAAGGTAATGGCTTTGGAAGGTGGCAGCATGAGTGGAAAAGACAACTAATGAAATACATCTTGGCTGAGACAAGCCCAGAGGTATGTTTTGAGTGAGGATATAAAGAGGATGTGAAGGTTCACATCATGAAGACAGATAGAAACCACAGGGCCTTATGGTGTTCCTGATTTAAAGCACTCTTCTCAAATAAATCTCTTTAAGGCATAAAGGTCAATTATGAACTATACACCTTTTTGACACCAGAAGATCCAGGAATGGTAACCTGAAGTCTGATTGTTTACCATTCTCTCAAAAGAATTCCACAGAAAGGTTTTTACCCTGCCTGGTGTAAGAAGACAGGGGTTCCTGATAGCCAAGATTGTTCTTAGAAATGGCTAGTAGCCATATTTGAAGGTGGAATGGAACCACACATCATCTGTGATGAACAAATAAGACTCGGAAAGAAACAGGTAGACAAACTTTGACCAGAATACTGGGTAGAGAGAGGCTGCAACTCATTTTGGCTGACCCCATCCCTCCTTGGGGAGGGGAGACTATTTCCTTGGACTTTCCAAATAAATTGCCTAGTGAATGACATGCAGATCTTTGAACTGAGGCTGCTTATTGTGTCTCCACCTGTTTGAAGAACTTGGGAGTAGATATCATAGGGAGGTCAGGGTAGGTGCACTTCCTTGAGTTTTCCAAAGGTCTCAGAATTGTGTTGCTGGTCCCTCACATCCTGTGATGCCAAGGAGCAGATAAAACCTTTGAAAAGTTTCTCCGCCTCAAAAGGTTCTGGCTGTGCTCCAGTAAGACCTTCAATGCATCCAAGGCAGAAGCCATGTCGAGGTGAAACAAAATGCATCTTCACTAAATCCTCCAGCAAGTGCTTAAGTGCCACTAGAGAGGACAACTCCAATTCGACAGAGTAAAGGAGACTGCCATAAAAGTGGTTGGCATACAAGGTGATCATCACAAGTATAGGTTATAAGCTCCAAGGTTTTTACCTGAGAATCAATCCCAGGCACCCGCTAATATCTCCACTTTTTATATCCTGAGTCCAAGGTGGAGCTAAAGGGACCATGGCAGCTGATGTTCTTGATAGCTGGAGACATATACTAGCAGCCAAAGATGAAGCTTAGAAGAAGTCAGACAACAACTTCTGCTCTCTGGCAAAATCTGGTCTATGGCAATACTTATGTGAGCCCACTTTCAAGGTGAGAGAGTATTGTCCCTCCCAGCATCTCTTTCCGAAGAGAGCGATGGTGAAATAAATGTGCTGTCATACGAAAGCTGCTCACATGGGATGATGGAATTAAGGCTACTTGCAGACTTCCTAGACAAATGGGACGATTCCATCAAGATCATCTAGGATTTTGTTTGCCCAGACTGGAGGCAATGGAGCAGGTACATGGCCTGTCATCTCCATTCTAACTTGAAGCCAAGGACAGGTCATCCATGACATCATATGAGTGTGTAAGGAAGACTCACTTCCTGGAGAGGCAGTCCCTACATACTGTACGGATTACACAGGAACAGGGCAAGGAAATTCTGATTCACAATCCCAATCACTCAGTGGGCAAGCATCACTTGACTCCCTAAACTTATCAGGATTAAATAGTAACATAGGATCAGTGTGCATTTATGTTTGTGTGAATGCAAGCGTGCATGTGTCGGCCTAATCCCTGTCCCCAGACCAATATTCAGGTTTTAAATACTGGTGACTGTTGCTCTATGCCTGGTCAAAGACTGATGTACAAGACCACATCAGATGTATCTAAATGACTTCCCATTAGGAAGGCCTGACTGCTAATCTCATTCACTAGGGCAGTGACCTTGAGAGGGAGCTGCTCAGCATGAAGGTGTTTTTCCTCCTCTCCAAGAGGTCAAGGATTGACCTCTCACTGGCACTGACAGCACTGCAATGAAAATCATGAATATAAGGCTCTTAGGGGATCTATGAATCAAGAAGATTTTTGCCCGCAGGAACAGTAGTCTTCCCCAACAAGGGAAGAGGTTCAGACCCCATCTGGAAATGGTATAGAGGTTGACCAGTGTAGACATGGAAATGAATGTTCCTTCCTTCCTCCCCCTGTATGGCGACAACTTTCTGTTAAGTAGCATACCTGGTCATACCAAAGACAAAAAATTGGCCAGACATTCATGCAGACCTACATCATGCTATGCAAGAGAAGTGTGCATCCCATGGATCCTTCCTGTGCCCACACTTTGCAACATAGCTCTAAAAGATAAAAATTCTTGCAAAGTAAAAAAATTCAGAACCACCTGAGGGGTAGACAATATTTACCCTTACACTGTAACAATCAATGGAGATATAGTATAATGAAGAATGGATTAAGCAAATTGCATAAAAACATAAAATTTATAAAAAGAGCAGATAATGTTCAAATAAAGTGACGATTGTGGAGATGTTCAAAATGTTGTTGTTGTAGGGTTTTATGCCCCTTTTTTAGCACATAGTGGTGAGTATAAACGGAGAAAGAAAAACCCAGGAAAACCATGAAAAAAAAATCACCAACCCACAAGAGCTACTGGCAAGCTTTCTCATGTTACTCAAACTGGCAGAGTCACGACACGCACCGATGCAGACAGGTGTGATGGTAGTGATCCACAATGGTGAGTGTTTTAGAACACTTGGCTACTTGGGGCCCCATTCCAAGATGAAAAGAAATGCAAACTGCACATATGTAATGTGTATGCTATCTAAAGAAAGAAAAAACAAACAGTACTGCATATGTTGGCTGTGATCAATAAGTCAGACTGGGACCATGTGCCTTTTAATTCTGGATCTCCAGTACTAACTGGAAGAGAATAATTATTTTTGATTGGGGACTAAGAACCTTGAAAATGGAAAGCAATGCAATGGTAGTAGGTAAGGCCTATTTCCAAATGCACTGGTCAGAGAGGGCAATCTTAGACCTGACAACTCTAGCAAGACCTTCTTGGTAAGGCAGTCAGTCAAATTTCTTCTCCAAGTTAAACCACATTCAATAAGGCATAACAAAATATCATGAACTGATATTGTCAGCATGTAAACATGCAATTAATAAATTCAGAAGTGTGATCCAAACCTAAGGCATACATCTTCTTCAAATAAATGCAAAGTAAAGTACACTTAGACCATAATTATATAGTGCAAAGCTTAGTTCCAAACCTCATGGATCTCAAAAGCTTCTTGTTAGATCTCTGAATATAATGCAGTCTTTTTTTAATTTGAATTTCAAGTGGTGACGACAGCAATCATCTCATCTAGTTTTGTGATGGTAGGTTGGATGATATGAAAATCACGTCAAAAAGATAAATTACGGGTCATTGTGAAATCATTTTTTCCATAGGAGTGTAATGCTTGTAAGTCAAGACATATCATCTCATCTAGTTTTGTGATGGTAGGTTGGATGATATGAAAATCACGTCAAAAAGATAAAATACGGGTCATTGTGAAACCATTTTTTCCATTGGAGTGTAATGCTTATCCTGTGAAGACGTATCATCTTATCTAGTTTTGTGATGGTAGGCTGGATGATTTATAAGCAGCATGTCAAATGCTCATGTAGTCATGAGATAAACTGAGAACCTAACTAAAACCAAATAAAAGATGAAATATCTGTCACTATCAATTGCCTGCTTAAACTGTTAAAGAACAACATTTAACCAAAGTCAGTGAAATGTGTCATGTGCATCAAAGAACCTGTTTTTGTGATAGGGGTGTAGTACTCATTAATATGCATCCATCTCATTATGATGATTCATAATTCAAAATTAAGATGAGCGTGAGAAAAAAAAACTTAAATTGAAAAAATTTAGCTAAATTTAGGAATGTGAAAAATATGGGTCACAGTGACCAATATTTATGATAAGGACGAGTCACCAACATGGATACCAACACCAAATGTCATGATTCAAGGTCAGGCTTGGCCAATGTGGGTACATGAGAAAGCTTGCCAGTAACTTCTCGTGGGTCAGTAGTTCTTTCCAGGGTCTTCATAGGTTCTTCCACCACCATTTATACTGGCCAAAATTTGTAGCCTATCTTGTGCTGAAAAATGGCGTTAAACCCTATAACAACAACAACTATAATGATTCTAGGTGCAACAGTGTATACATGGTGCAAACAGCCTGAGCTAAACAAAAAAAACCAGAATTTACAACCAACGTAAATGCATGTATAAAGTTCATCTCCTTAGCCTTGAGAGTTGTAAGTGTGATGAAACAATTTCAAACTGTTGCCTAGGATACACTGTGATACAATGAGGCTGAACACATGATTATGCTTTATATGTGTTGACTCTAATGCTGGGACAGAGCAGTCTACTTTCCATCTGGTAAACATTTATTTGTACTAAAGACTGTGAAGCGTTTGCTGATCACACAAAATGGAAAACAAACTTCTGACTGAAAGTGTCGACTTTCCATGAAGAACGTCATTCATATTCTCAACAGAACGTCCTTTTCATTAATGAGAAACAATAATCAGCCTGGAATCAGCACTACTCTCTATTACTGGAAATATTTGCCATTCTGACTGGCAAGTAAATTTCCAAGCGTTGTTGTGGTAGGTACAACAGCTCACCTCTACTTGGTAGAGGCAAGCTAATCATTACAACTATACAACTTTAATTACTTTCAATGCAGTGACTTCATACTGATATTTTTTGCTAGATGGCACTTTTCGTCTCATTGGGAGGAAGCTGGGTTGGGTGACAATGAGATCTGGCAACTGAAAAAAATTAAACATCTTACTATTATTACAGAAAATCTTTTTAAATTTGTTCTGTCTAAAACAGACATTATTTATACAAGAACATTAAAAATCATCAACTCTATAAAAGCCTGAAATATTGTACCCAATTCTTTCTGGGATTACTTGCTGAAAATATCCAGATCCCATATAGCAAACGAACAAATCTGATATTAAATGAGATCTCTAAGCCAGAGGATCGGCAAAAATTCTGGGTCTCAATTTCATCATTTTCCCCAAGGCTTCTAAGTATGTTTTCATCTTATATGGATGGATGGCCTGACTAGGTAAAAGACAAAATTTTCATAGTGATGGTACACCAAAGAGTTTCAAGCTGAGGACCTAATGCAATAGACTACATAAACAATGCCATTTACTAAGTCATCTCTGTACACGATATTACCTGACGTGCCTGGCCTTGTCCTGGTTGCTGAGACCTTGGTTGACCTTCAACCTGTCCGTCACCATAACTCTGAACTTGAGTAGGCTGACCAATGGGAGTCTGCATAGTGGTGGTAGTTGCACCCTTTTCCTGCTGAGCTCTCTGAAGCCCTGCCGTGTTGCTCAAAATTTCAAGAATTCTGCGTTCTGTTTCATCATTAGGTTTATACTGGACTGGGGGTGGTTTAGCTGTTCCTTGTTGACCCCCTGGGGCTGTCTGCAAGGCTGTAATGAAGAGAGAAAAATAAAGTTATAAAACAAAAAGCCCCATTACTCTTAAAAACAGTTATTTGCAAGATCTGAAAATGAATTAAAGGGTCAATTAATAAAGCTAGGATATCAATACATCTATTCTAAGAAATGTCATAAAGCATTCAACAGGATTTATTAATATACATGTCTGATCATAAATGACCACATAATGTAACTGGTATAAAAGTCTAATTATCATTAACAGTCAGTGCGACTTATCATACAAGTATTGTTTTAACTCACGTGATCACTTACTGGGACAAACATAAACTCTCATTATCAAGTTAGAACAAAATTACCCACTGAATCCAATCCATCTGTAGTTTCACATGGAATGTTGATCTACTTAGTCTTTCTGTCCATATATCATTCACTTTAATGATGAATAAATCTTCTAGGGTATTATAACTGTTGTGCCTTGCAACACATGTCCTAAGGATAATGTACTAAAGATAGGGCTTTGCAACACATGTCCTAAGGATAATGTAATAAAGATAGGGCCTTGCAACACGTGTCCTAGGGATAATGTACTAAAGATAGGTCTTCACAACACATGTCCTAAGGATAATGTAATAAAGATAGGCCTTGTAACACATGTCCTAAGGATAATGTACTAAAGATCGGGCCTTGTAACACATGCCCTAAGGATAATGTAATAAAGATAGGCCTTGTAACACATGTCCTAAGGATAATGTAATAAAGATAGGGCCTTGCAACACATGTCCTAAGGATAATGTATTAAAGATAGGACCCTGTTTTTGAATTCCTCATTGGTTGATTAACTATTCCCTTACCAAATTTATTTTGGGCATTTTAGTCTAATCTTTTCAAACATTACTTTGGGAATAATGCAGCAGTTAGATCTCTTCTTTACATTTTCTTTTTTGATCTTTTGATTTGTATATCTGCTAAGGTATTCTAAACTATTAAGCACAGCTCGCAAATAACCTCCCCCAAAAACTAGATTAGTGTCTGGAAAACAAGTGGACCTCTAAAATATTCCCCCAAAATTCAAAGCCACAACAAATCCAACACAATTGCTATAATGCATGAAATTCAAACCATGTCATCTGTTAATGCACCCAAACTTGTACACAAAATATTACTTGTCTGCCTCGTATCAATTCTGGCAAAGTGTACCAAAAAGGTTTCAGAAAGTTTAAAACTTGATGTCATGGCTTGAATACTTCAACCAGTGATCAGGTGATCAGCATGCTAACATAAAAATTCTTAACGAATTTCATTTGTCTATTTAATACCCTCAATGTTTAATTGCTCCATCAAGGTTTTATAAACAACAACAACAAAGTAAATTTGTCAAATTACTACAATGGCCTGAAAATCACCATCTGGTCATTTATTCACAACTATGGTCAAGTGTACAACATGTTACGGCCCTTAAGTCCAAAGGACTTGTGTTACTGCACCAATAGTGTTTTAGGGTACATGCATTCATGTAGCAAAGTTAACATGTACACTGCACATTGGAGGTATAGAAACTCACCTCTCCATCTTTTATTTGTTTTGTTTTTTATAGTTTAACTCCATTTTTCAGCACAATATAGACTATACAAGGCGGCCAATATTAATGGTGGAGGAAGAACCCGGACAACCTCCGGAAAGAACCACCGACCCACGAGAAGCTACTGGCAAGCTTTCTCACATAACTACATTTGCCGAATCTTAGACTTGAACACACGAAGACAGAGGTGAGATGGCAGTGGTCCGTAATGGACAGCGCTTTAGACCACTCGGCCACTCAGGGCCCCAATCTCCATCTTTTGTGACTTGTATGAATTACATACATGAAAGTATGGATTAGAAGACCATAACAAATGCATGCAGATATACCAAAAAACAACACAAAAACATACATTTTATGGATGTTTAAAAGTGTGGTCACATTACTATACAACATTAATTATCCATTCCCCAATTCTTAGGACTTTTAATGATGTCTGCTTTTGTAAAATTAACAAATCCTACATAGCTGAGAATGATGCAATCAATATCTAATGATTTCAATGGTAGGATGAAATTTCTTAAGTACAGACACTGTAGTGTATGAACACTGATAGAGATTGGATGCCAAAAAATGTGGTTGTGACTTCTATCTCTTATAAACAAAAAAATTTAACAATACTTATACAATTGTCAAAATTCCTATAAGTAAAGGAAAATTACAAAATAAACAGAAAAATCTTTAGTGATCTACAACCTGGTATAAATCAACCACACAGGCTCTCTAAAACTATAAACCGTGCCTATTACTTTAATTCAAACTTTGCTTACAGGGCAGATAATACAGTATCACATAGGCTTATGGGGGATCCATAGAAGCCATCAATTGAGTTAAGTGAAATGGGGGCAAAGGAATCTGAGTTGTATTAAATGAGAATCATTGAGTCCTTTTTAGCAACAGATACTGAAATAAAATAATCAATTCTTAGCAAATATTATCTGCATTAAGGAAGACAAAGAAAAATACCATTAATGGTATATAACTGCCTGCCATGGTACTTTGTTCAAGCCATTCATGGATGTACAAATGGACAGACAACATTTTATTACACTTAGCTCATTATGGAAGGCATTGAAAAAGCAAATTATATTCTAATTTAATTCTAGTGCGCCGAAGCAGAAAAACTTGGCAACCAGTAATATTTCAAACGGTGAATTAAATGAGTCTGAAAAGTAAGAACAAACTTTGTTAATTGATCTACAAGCATGTATTAGTCACACATCTAAAAGGCTTGATTACTGACACTATAAGCGTACTGTATATATTTGGACATAACCTAGAGAGGTACTGATCGACCATCACATAATGTACTTGGCAGATCAGGTCCTATTTTGTTTGTTCTCCAGATTACTGCCAATATATTGCATAGGCCATATTCGGCTTGCACAATATGTAACTGGAAATCTGTGTATATACAGCTGGATCTACATTCACATTTGAGTTTCTATAACCTCTACACTATCTGCAAAAACATGTGCTGACTATTTCATGCATGTTCCATATCAGAATTGTTAAAAAAACTGAATGTTATTAAATTGTTATTCTACAAATCACGTTAGAAAGCTGTATACAGTATTCCCTCACAAAAGCACCCTTCATTATAATACATTTTCTATAATAAGGTTCGTAAGAACATAGATCCCATTTTACTATGTCATATTAAAATTATAAGCACAATGTACCTCACTATAAAGCTGTATACTCCATGGTTCTTATATACCGTATTATAAGGAGAATACTGCATCGTAACTTTTATTATAATGGCTCCCAGGAACACCATTATAATAACTAATGTATTATTCTATCATGATAAAGCCACATAACTACAGGGGAGTTTACTCCATAGCTCCCATGTACAGTGTTGTAATGAGGGAGTGATGCACATCTAACTGTGTAACAATTTTTATCAACCAGGTCTTGCTTGAATTTTAAATTATCACAACATTGCAAATGCCTCTTTACACCCATATATTATCAATTATATTACATTGCTGACAATTTTCTTACAAATATTGTTAATATTTTTCCATATATAAGAACATCCAACTGCAAACAGCTGATGCATATTATATGTTAGCAGATAAAGCATGTATCTGGTCCCACATTATGTGACAGCAATCTACACTACTTGCTATAAATACAATCATAAGCTATGCCTCAACAGCATGGAAACATTCTGTATGTACAAAGCAGCAAATTTGATCTTCAACATTCTGTTCAAGTTCTTGTGTACAAATTGTATTGCAACATCTGATTTTAAATTACAATACATAATCGGAACATAAGCTATTTGATGAACTCACTGTTTAGAACATATTCCAGACTGTAATCATGAAATTAACAAAGTCAAAACCTTAAGCCTTTGTAATTTTATATTACCTTGAATACAAGGTAAAAGACAAGATGAGCATGTCACATAATGAACTGTCATAGCTTCATAACGATTACAAGGTAAAAAGACAAGATGAGCGATTACAAGTTAAAAAGACAAGATGAGCGATTACAAGGTAAAAAGACAAGATGAGCGATTACAAGGTAAAAAGACAAGATGAGCGATTACAAGGTAAAAAGACAAGATGAGCGATTACAAGTTAAAAAGACAAGATGAGCATGTCACATAATGAACTGTCATAGCTTCATAACGATTACAAGTTAAAAAGACAAGATGAGCGATTACAAGTTAAAAAGACAGGATGAGCATGTCACATAATGAACTGTCATAGCTTCATAACGATTACAAGTTAAAAAGACAAGATGAGCGATTACAAGGTAAAAAGACAAGATGAGCGATTACAAGGTAAAAAGACAAGATGAGCGATTACAAGGTAAAAAGACAAGATGAGCGATTACAAGTTAAAAAGACAAGATGAGCGATTACAAGTTAAAAAGACAGGATGAGCATGTCACATAATGAACTGTCATAGCTTCATAACGATTACAAGTTAAAAAGACAAGATGAGCGATTACAAGTTAAAAAGACAAGATGAGCGATTACAAGGTAAAAAGACAAGATGAGCGATTACAAGGTAAAAAGACAAGATGAGCGATTACAAGGTAAAAAGACAAGATGAGCGATTACAAGTTAAAAAGACAAGATGAGCATGTCACAAAATGAACTGTCATAGCTTCATAACGATTACAAGGTAAAAAGACAGGATGAGCATGTCACAAAATGAACTGTCATAGCTTCATGACTAAAAGGCAAAAAGACAGGATGAGCATGTCACAAAATGAACTGTCATAGCTTCATAACGATTACAAGGTAAAAAGACAGGATGAGCATGTCACAGAATGAACTGTCATAGCTTCATGACTAAAAGGCAAAAAGACAGGATGAGCATGTCACAAAATGAACTGTCATAGCTTCATAACGATTACAAGTTGAAAAGACAGGATGAGCATATCTCAGAATGAACTGTCATAGCTTGATAACGACAAGGTAAAAAGACGTGATGAACATATCACAGAATGAACTGTCATAACTTCATAATGATGACAAGGTAAAAAGACAGGATGAGCATGTCACAAAATGAACTGTCATAGCTTCATAATGATTACAAGTTGAAAAGACAGGATGAGAATATCTCAGAATGAACTGTCATAGCTTGATAACGACAAGGTAAAAAGACGTGATGAACATATCACAGAATGAACTGTCATAGCTTCATAACGATTACAAGTTAATAAGACAGGATGAGCATGTCTCAGAATGAACTGTCATAGCTTCATAATGATGATAAGGTAAAAAGACAGGATGAGCATGTCACAGAATGAACTGTCATAGCGTCATGACTGAAAGGTAAAAGACAGGATGAGCATGTCACAGAATGAAATCATAGCTTCATAATGATGACAAGGTAAAAAGACAGGATGAGCATGTCACAAAATGAACTGTCATAGCTTCATGACTACAAGGTAAAAAGACAGGATGAGCATTCACAAAATGAACTGTCATAGCTACATAACGATTACAAGTTGAAAAGACAGGTTCAGCATGTCTCAGAATGAACTGTCATAGCTTGATGACGACAAGGTAAAAAGACAGGATGAGCATATCACAGAATGAACTGTCATAGCTTCATGATTACAAGGTAAAAAGACAGGATGAGCATGTCAAAGAATGAACTGTCATAGCGTCATGACAAAAAGGTAAAAAGACTAGATGAGCATGTCACTGTCTTAGCTTCATAAAGATTCATGCCAAGAATGACAGGATTTTGAAAATAGCAAATGAAAACTTTAAACGAAACATAGATGAAAAATGTTCTATGACAGTGACGTGAACCTCAAGGTAAAAGTTCAAAGTGGCATATCACAGGAGGAACTGTCTTATCTTGATCATGAAATATGTTAAGTATTACTTGAGAACATATTGAATGGTTTATGCCACTAAAAAACATGAATCAACCAAAACATTAACTCATTGTTGTAACTGGAAATGTGACTGCTATGGTTCACCAATGTGGGCTTAACAATAAAAACCAACAACAAAGAAACCCATCACAAAGAAACAGTTCAATATAATTCATTGCACTAATACTAAATTATCTTTTCTGCTAATTAGAAATTGTGTCAAAATAACTTCAAGTTTCAAAGAAGAAAAGAAAACAAAAAAAAAATAACAAATTCAGTATTTTTCAAAATTTCCATAAAAGCAGTGAAATTCAGTTACTTAAATTCTATATTGACTTCGCACAAAATTGCAATTTGTAACGAATTTTTAATAATAAAAAAACCATACTGTATGAACATAACAATACAGTCCAATAATAGGAAAGAGCTATTAGATACACATCAGAATGTCACTGTATAATTAAGGAAATATATATATGTTTTAAGACAAATAAAAACTATCTAGGTACTAATCTCCAACACATTTCCATAGTACAGCCGTAGTCTTATTATATACATGTCCCAATAAAGAAATGCATTATTAAAATCTTATTTTTAATTTATCCATCATTGAAGTTCTTAACACTTTTTACTTGTCTTATATGAAAAATGACTGTCAGAATTCACAGATGCTTACAACTTTCAGTCTTTGAGGCAAGCAAGTTATGCCGGCAAAGAAAATTTAAAAAAAAAAAAAAGCCAGTTTAGTATACAAAATATGTTAAAAAAAATAATGCACTGGTTGATTTGTTTTTGTGAGGGCGAAGGAGTCAATTCATGTCAAGATATTTCAATACATTATCTTCATGCCTTGAGAGCTATAATGATATTTCTTTGTAATTTTAGAGGCATTGACTCTACTTATACAAGTGTAATTGGGTGTAATTTTAGAGGCATTGACTCTACTTATACAAGTGTAATTGGGTGAATTCATTTTTACTGACAACTAAATAGAGGAATGTTAACAAATCAATGTGAAAGAAACTTTTGTCCTGATCTCATCAAATAAGAATGTGTCAAATAATTACTAAGACTTAATCAGTTTTAATTAAGATGCTGTTCCTTTCTATTGGAATGTGTCAAATAATTTAATTACTAAGACCAAATCAGGGTGTTCCCTTATCTGGCCCCATCTGTGTCATTGGTCTTATAGAGAGAAAATACTATCATTTCAAAGTGCATGGAACACCTGAACTTAAGTCAATAGTTTAAATTGATAGAACTGATCTTATCATACAAGGACTTTGTGTATAGCAAGAGTAATTAGATAACAAATTTGCTTTCAATCAATGCATAATTTGAATGTATAAAAAATTTATTTATGCATTTTCAGATGAACTGCCTGCATAAAGTATGAAAATAAGCCATAAATCAAGTGCTGTGGAATGTAGATATGATATGAATGTCTTAAAAATGATGGCATCACTTGACTACCATGGAAATGTGTTGTTTTATATTAAGCTCAGAATTCTACAACTACTTTACTAAAGCATAAAGCAACACGAGATACAATGACACAACAGTCAATTATCAGATGATGATTACTCTCTGAAGGCGTCTTCTTCTTCTTCTTGCGCTTTTTGGGTTTTTCCTTCACCTCGGGAGTGCTAGTAGTAGCTTGGGGCATCTCAGATTGTGCAGTAGCGGAGGGAGGGAGCCCTATGCCTGGAACAGCATTGGAAACTGAAGAAAGCAGAAGACATCCCAACACCCAAATACCTATTGAAATACTCTTGGGGTTTTTTCTATCAAAAATCACCTTGGAAATAACTAGAAAAAGTAATACAGATTAAAATGAGGAAACTGTCAGTCAACTCAAAAATTATTACAAGAAGTTAAAGAAGTATAATTTCCAAAGAAAAAGGATTACTTCTGGAAGTAACTTCAACGCAAGGAATGATGAAATTGCCCATGTATCCGTTCTTTGAACTGATAAAGCAATACATCTGTAGGCCAGAAAAAAACAATGCAATCAAAGACTACATACGATAAGCCCTTTTTTGATGCATAACAATACATGATATTATTGGGCAAAAAAGAAAAATTAATTTGCAATTACAGTTTCTGTTATATTTCAGAGGTGATTTTTCTATTTATTGTCCTTAGAAGACCAACAGTTGCTCGAATTGATGGAAACCAATATCTTTGTCTGCTTAAAACTGCCTTTCTCTCAGCAAGGACAATGTTGTCCATTTGCAATCTAAGCCTCATGTAAAAATACTTCTTATTGCATACAAACTCTGTAAGGCATAAATCAACAAGTTGAATATCATTACTTCTGATTTTCCGACTATTTGAAGGTCAAAAGGTCGGAAGTAATTTGAGATAAGAGTTATTTGTTATTGCATGCTGCAGTAAAAGACAATTCTGAATTTCGTGCTCACCTAAAACTGACATATTCAACAAACATTTAGGCCACTTATAATTTGTTGAAGAAACTAAAAAGAATGTCATTGCATTGTTGAATGTAATCTCATAAACCTGAACAATCTCTTAACATGTAAAATGTGGCATAACTTGTACCTTGTGTAATATGGCATAACTTGTACCTTGTGTAATATGGCATAACTTGTACCTTGCGCAATATGGCAACTCTTGCACCTTGCGCAATATGGCATAACTTGTACCTTGTGTAATGTGGCAGAACTTGTACCTTGTGTAATGTGGCAGAACTTGTACCTTGTGTAATGTGGCATAACTTGTACTTGTGTAATATGGCATAACTTGTCCCTGTGTAATGTGGCACAACTTGTACCTTGTGTAATGTGGCACAACTTGTACTTGTGTAATATGGCATAACTTGTCCCTGTGTAATGTGGCACAACTTGTACCTTGTGTAATGTGGCATAACTTGTACCTTGTGTAATGTGGCATAACTTGTAAATTGCGCAATATGGCAACTCTTGTACCTTGTGTAATGTGGCATAACTTGTACCTTGTGTAATATAGTATAACTTGTCCCTGTGTAATGTGGCATAACTTGTACCTTGTATAATATGGCATAACTTGTACCTTGCGCAATATGGCATAACTTGTACCTTGTGTAATGTGGCATAACTTGTACCTTGTGTAATGTGGCAGAACTTGTACCTTGTGTAATGTGGCATAACTTGTAAATTGCGCAATATGGCAACTCTTGTACCTTGTGTAAATGTGGCATAACTTGTACCTTGTGTAATGTGGCATAACTTGTACCTTGTGTAATGTGGCATAACTTGTACCTTGCGCAATATGGCAACTCTTGTACCTTGTGTAATGTGGCATAACTTGTACTTGTGTAATATAGTATAACTTGTCCCTGTGTAATGTGGCACAACTTGTACCTTGTGTAATGTGGCATAACTTGTACCTTGTGTAATATGGCATAACTTGTACCTTGCGCAATATGGCAACTCTTGTACCTTGTGTAAATGTGGCATAACTTGTACTTGTGTAATATGGCATAACTTGTCCCTGTGTAATGTGGCACAACTTGTACCTTGCTGCAGTTCAATCCAATTCAAGCAGCTGTTTATAACATATATTTTATTCCTTCTTGTTTACACGACTCATCAAAATGCACAAACCCAGGCAAGTCAGGTATTTATGAATTGTTTGTCTGCGAGTGTCAATAGGAAAGACACTTACAACACCTATTGCTTCCTGTTCTCAACAAGTTAAATTTTCCTACATCAAATGTATGAATTTTACATGGAGAAAAGAAACCTGGCAATTACTGCATGATACTTTTCGATCTATACAGTTTCCCTTTCAATCAAAATTTTACATTTGAAAAAAGTTTTGAATTAGGTCAAAGAACCTTTGATTGCTACATTTTTCTGTGAAATATAAATGAGACCACATTCAATAAATTGTCATTTTTAAAATCCATTTTATAATTCTCCAACAGAGTTAAGCATTCTGTTGTGATTAGTAAAAAAAAAAATTATTTAAATAACCAATTAAGGAAAACATTATTTAAAATAGGAAACTGCTAAAAGATGTGCATTTTCGTGTTCAAGTCAAGTGATGTTTTCAGAGAATCACAGTGGAACGATTCAAGGACAATGAAAATACTTGATGCCCCTCATAGCAGACATCCTTACTGCAATAAAATGTAGCATTATAAAAGGCTCTCTTGAGAGTGGGGCCTGCTGAATTTCGATATAATATAACATTACAGACTTGTACATGAAAAGTTGGAAAATATGAAGAAAAAAAAAGACATTCTTGAGAGTGGGACGTGCTAAATTTAGACATCATAATGTAAAATTACAGACTTGCACATGAAAAATTGGAAAATATGAAGAAAAAAGACTTTCTTGAACAAATAAATGAAGAATGCCATTAAGTTATATAAATTAACTGAAATTGTTGACAATGTTGATACTATGATAGACAAGAAAAGCTTTTCTTTTCTTGTGAAATGACATAAACTGGATCAAATGTGTGAAGTAGGTGCAGGTCATAACAAATAGATGGTTAAGAATTTGAATAGTGATAAAAGAATTTTTTTTTTATTGAAAATGAGCCTAACGGAGAACAATTTTATAACATCAGTCATAAATTAACATCAGTACTAATGATGATATTCAAGTTAAAAAAAAAAAGGAAAAATAATTTAAAAAGCAATTTAACCATGCACATTTTTTTTAACTTAATATAAACTGGTGATGAAACGGAACATGCTTAATAGTCTTCAATGAATAGCTATCAACACCAACTTAAATTTTCTTGTTCGACTAACCACTACTGTGACATTTATTCTATTCACCCCATATTCTATAGGTTTGATTATAACCCTAAATAAGGGGTCAGCAAATTTGTTTTGTAAAGGGCCACATTATAAATATTTATAGACTTTGCAGGTCAAGGGTCAAACTCAAGGATGCTTATGTCAGGTGATTTATATAAATAACAAGAACAAAACGGCTACTCATAAACTTACTTTAGTTACAGCCTCATTTTCGTTTTTTTTATTTTCATGATGAAATTGCATTGTGATGAAATATTCTGTTTTAAAGTTTCCAATTTTTTTGATTGTTGCTTTCCTATGAGTTCAGAATATTGTTTTGAGTGCTTTGACTTGTAATGATGGCTGATTATTGTACTCTTTAAGTACAGCTATAGTGTCACTGTACAATAAACGCAATGCTTTATCATTTAATTTTGTAACAAAGTAATTCACACTCCATTCTGCCTTAAAAACAACGAGTCCACTTTTCTATTCTGGTTTTGAAAGTGACATGATGGATGTGCCTGGGTAATAAAACTAGAACAAAATCTTGCAGAACAGCGAACATGTGGCACTGGAAACACTGATGAATTAAAAATGCATGCTGTTACAACATCACGACAGAGGCCGCCACCAATCATCATGTGAATGCGAAGGTACAAGTAGCACCCCATAGGGCCTATCTCACAACTCCTCAGTCACAACAATGTCACAAAACTCGGCAGTCGGCCATTCCATTTTAGCGTGTACATTTAAAGAAAATGTAAAATCCATTCTTAGTTTGCAGGCCATACAAAAAGAGGTGGCAAGCTGTAGTTTGCCAACCCCTGCCCTAAATGCACATCGTCCAGAAGTCTGATCAAGAAACTTAATCTAGAAACAAAAATGTTCTGCAAAATCAATCTTTTAAAACAAAAACTGTAGTCACCAAAATCAATATGCCTCTTCTATACCTTTTGTACAAGCCCATATATGGTCAATTGATATCGTCTTGAAAAAGTTATATGCAAACACCATTTTTCTTACAAGCCCTCACATGGATTAGTCAATTGATACTGTTATGAACTGAACAAGTTATATGCAAAAACCAAACTGATTTCAACCTTTAAGATTTTGCACAGAACAGATAGGGTTCTTCAGACCTAATGTAAGCCAACCACAATGTTTGGTCCAGATCCGTGATGTATAACCAATGCTATCATGCAGAACAAATTTATCTTCCTTTAGTCACAGTTACCTAGACCAATGACTTTTTTTATGCCAAAACTGATGGAGTTCTTCCTTATCCCAAGTCCAAGCTGTCCACTGAGTGTAGTTTTGCATTTTTCAAGCATGAAATTGATTGTTCTTCTTCCTATCCCAGAGTACAAGCCATCCTCAAAGTTTGTTAGCTGTCGACGTAAAACTACTTTTGAGTTTCTTTGTGAAAACAAAACTTAGCAAACAACATTACAATCAACTTTGGCGGGTTTATATTGTTGTTGTTGTAGGGTTTAAGGTCATTTTTCAGCACACGATAGGCTATACATGGCGGCCAGTATTAATGGTGGAGGAACAACCCACGAGAAGCTACTGGCAAGCTTTCTCACCTACCCACATTGGCCAAATCTGAGACTTGGACCCAAACAGACAGAGGTGAGATGGTAGTGATCCATAACAGAAAGTGCTTTAGACCACTCAGTCACTTGGGGCCTCGTGGGCTTATATAAATAAAAATATTACAAGGCTTTCAAGTTTAGATGTCATGTGAAAAAGGAATATTTTTATTTAAAGTAAAAAGCATTTATAACAATACCAATGTGGTTTCATGAACATTTTAACTTTCTGATTGAAAACTGTTGCAATAACTAGCATAATCTGAATCATATGCATCAAACAATTTAGTCTGGTCTGCGTTTTCCAAATAAAAAGCTTATTCCCTATAAATATCTCTGAATTTAATTTTTAAGATACTGGTATGGTTCACAATTTGTTACAAGAATGTAACAGAAACAATGAATACAAGTAATACTGAAAATGCTCTTGGATCCAACTAATAATATAGGAGTATATGTGGTAAGTAAATTCATAGTACATACATTAATTGTTTTTAAACAAGCATTTCTTGACAGAAAATATACTGTTTATCATGTCCCTTCTGACATTTGGTCATGTAAACTGATTAAACCCTTGAAGAAATTTTTGGGGATGTCATAAACAAGAGTATATCACATGGTTAGTTTCATTTTCTTTCTTTTAGTAAAAAATTGGTGTAAATTTGAAACAATATGGTGCATGTATATTTTTAAAATTCAAATGCATAGCATAAAACCCTAATGAAAAATTCTTAAAACATTTTGAGCACTCAACTTGATCCAGATCCTAAAAAATTTCTAGTATTTTTCTGTCAAGAACATTTATCAGGCTTGATAATCTTAACAGTTTCCGTAATGCTGGTTAGTTTATTTGCTGGTTGGCTTTAAGGTACTCTGACACATTAGCGGTTATATTATCCCAAAGAAAAGGGAAATAATGCCTAATGCAATGACACCGAGATGTGGGCTGGTCCAAGCAGGTATTAGACCTGTGAACCTTGGATTACAAGTCCAACCATAAACCAAATGAGCCCCCTGATGAAGCCAAGTAATGACATCTTTAACTCAGCATTTCAGAATGTTTGTAGCTTGTCTGACTGGTTGGTTTTATGGCATTATTATTACATTATTTTTTCAGTTTAATGAGGAAAGAGAAGCTAAACCTTTCCAGGGGTCACACAGAGGTCGACAAGATGGCTGGTCTTTATGTGTAACAAAATTCTGGACAGTAAAAGCTGAACTCTTGAGCAATGTTATGGGTTAAACAGGTTTTAGGAATCAAGGTCCTTGATAATGAATATTTATAAAAACAAATAAGAATGTTAAAATTTATGTAAATAAATCAAGTGAATTGAATTAAACCTCTAAATTTTTTACGGATGCTAATGGTAGGTACACTAATTACCTGGAGGGAAGTTTATTGGGGCCCCACCTGGAGGCACTTGACCACCTGCCATCCCTGGTGGGAACCCTGGCTGACCAGCAAAAGAGGGCTGGGATCCACTAAATGATCCTGGGACTGGTAACCTCTGACCTGTGGGGTCAAAGGGGAATCTGGGGCCAGGACCTTCAAGAAAAGTTTTATTTCAAAATATTATCAGTTAGCTATTAAAGTAAATGTCAAGTGTTATTTTGCATTATTACGAAAAACTTTAAAGTGTTGCTCCAATATAGATCCTATGCAACCAGCATGATTCTAATGTATAAGGATTTTTTTTTACTTCCTTTCTTTTTTTCAATTGTAGATAATGCGCACAATTAATACAGTAAAAAATATAAAATACAGTAAAGTCCAATTATGACAATTTGGATTTTATTCTGCTGCAATATGGAAACCTTGCACTATAAACCAAGAAGCATACAAAATAAAATAAAGTGACTGCAACATTACTGTAAAGAATAACACATTAAAATTATTGTAAAATCACAAATATATATGGGGGATAAAGTGTAGTTAATTGTCGTCTTTGGATCTGGCGTTTTTAAAGGCACTTTTAACACATCAGTGGCTTTATCATGCCAAGGAAATAGGAGATAAGTGCTGTTCCCATGGAAACAGAGAGACAGCTTGGGTGGGTTTTGAACCATGGATTACGAGCCAGGTGTTCTACAAACTGAACTTAACTGGTTTTTGATGTAAACTGATTTTATGGAAATCTGATTTTGTGGGGTCACATTCTCTGCCTTAACATAAAATGAACAATCTCACATTATTGTGAATTTGATTTTGTGCACATTCATTACCTACATAATAATATATATTAAATCCTCAATAAACACTTCTGATTTAACTTTTGTGAGACATGTCATCACTTAGCATAACTGCAACATTAGAATTTGTATACATCTCGTATATCTATTTTAACATTAATGTAAAGATTATTTGATACTTGCTTACATGTATGACTGAAGTATTATATGTTTAGCAGTTTTGCAAAATTATCAAAGCTGTGCAATTTACAGTACCTGGTTTGTCTCCTGGTGGCAACCCTGGCCTTGGTGCATTAAAAGGGGTTTGCATCACTCTTAATTTGTCCATCTGTTCTCTTTCCTGGTAAGTGTCACTGAATGGGTTGTTGTCCTGCTTAACAAAAGGTTACAAGAAATAAAAGTGAAGTAGAGAGTATTGCTTGGATAAAATGCTAGTCTCACAGAAAATGAAAAGTGAATAATTATAGGAAATAAGGTAAAACCATTACTTTGCAAAGTTCAAGAAAATGTTTCATGTAAATCTCCATCAATAACTCTAAAAAGGATCATCTGAATACTGTCAATTATCTGTGTGCTGGTAACTCAAACTGTCAGCACTTTTCTAAAAAATTAATCCCCATTTGAATGAGAAAACTATCCAGACAAATAACAAAAGTATCATCTCCTGATGGGTGTGTTTGATAATGCAACTACATATATTTTTTCTACCTTCCATCACCCCACAATTCCCACTTGAACATTATTAATCCCTAGCAAATAGTTTTAAAAAGTTCATTTACTCAATATGAAAGAAGAAAATTCATTGTGATTCCATAGTAAATATGAGCAAGTGGGTTCTAAAGAAAATGTCTCAGGTTAGATTTAGGATTGAGAATGTATACAACTGATCCAGTCATACCACAAGCAAAGTCTGATGTGGTCTGGGTGGGGTTGGTTGTTGAGGCCCCTGCTGCTGACCCATGGCAAGTCGTCGCTGCATGTAGGAGTCATACTCCTGCCTGGCACTGGCCGTCAAACGCACTGAACCTTGATTTCCTGGTGCTATTCCATGAGGAGCAGGTGGCCTAGGCATTGGTTGCTGCATGTTTGGTGCGGTCATTTGTGTATTGGGTGGGAATGAAACAGTTGTGGAGGTCAGGCCCTCACTTCCTGTAGGCATGTTCTGGGAAGACACCTGTTGAGCAAATCTCTCCTGTAAACAAATTGGTTCCTTAATCAGCAATTATAAAATTTCATAACAGTTGGATGAAAAAATCTGTACTTTACAATAGTTGTGCTACAAAGTTTTTCATGTATTGGAAATTGTATTTGCTATTAAATGCTTGTCAATGTTTTGAATTTAAAGTAATAGCAAATATTGACATAGTCCATTAACATTTACACAGCTTAACTAAGAATTAAACCAACAGTTCTTAAAATTTTTGCACTTGTAGTCCACTTTAAGGTATGCCATGTAAGGCTAATTTATCACCTGTAACAATCCCATAGCCCAAAAATGATCCATAGTTTGATAATCTATCAATTAAACTTTTTCTTTTGCTATGATAACATTTACATATCAGCCAGGTTTTCAGAAAGCTATTTCATTCCACTTTGAACTCTGATGTTTGCAATATATTCTCAGAGCTGTCACAAAACGTTTCACACAGACCTGCCTCAGAAATAGATGTGAACCATTTACTGGGCTAATTAATAGCAAACCATTTACTGGGCTAATTTATAGCAAACCATTTACTGGGCCAATTAATAGCAAACCACTTACTGGGCTGATTAATCTACCCACTGAAGAAAAAAAAACTTACTTAGAATATCTCAGAATATTTAAACAGATGTGAACCATTTATAGGCCAAACTAATCTACCCACTGAAGAAAAACAACCACTTAGAACATAATATTTCAATAGATGTGAACCATTTACTGGGCTAATTAATAGCAAACCGTTTAATAGGCTCATTTATAGCAAACCATTTACTGAGCTAATTAATTGCAAACCACTTACTGTGCTAATAAATCTACCCACTGAAGAAAAAAAAACAACCACTTAGAACATCTCAGAATATTTCACTAAATGTGAACCCATTATAGGCCTAACTAATCTACCCACTGAGGAAAAACATCCACTTAGAACATCACATAATATTTCAATAGATGTGAACTATTTACTGGGCTAATTAATAACAAACTATTTACTGGGCTAATTTATAGCAAACCATTTACTGGGCTAATTAAAAACAAACCACTTTCTGGGCTAATAAATCTACCCTATGGAAAAAAAAAACCCCCAACCACTTAGAATATCTCAGAATATTTCATAGATGTGAACCATTTATAGGCCTAACTAATCAACCAACCGAAGAAAAACAACCACTTAGAACATCACATATTTCAATAGATGTGAACCATTTACTGGGCTAATTAACAGCAAACCATTTACTGGGCTAATTTATAGCAAACCATTTACTGGGCTAATTAATAACAAACCACTTACTGGGCTAATAAATCTACCCACTGGAAAAAACAACCACTAAGAACACTAAAGAATATTTCAATAGATGTGAACCATTTACTGGGCCAATAAATCTACCTACTGGAAAAAACAACCACTTATAACACTTCAGAATATTTCAATAGATGTGAACCATTTACTGGGCTAATTAATCTACCCACAAAGAAAAACTACCACTTAGAACAACTCATAATATTTACATCTCATTGTTTTGATGTAATTGTCCCAGTGTTAAAATGAGCAAGCCATTTAGGATCACTGCCCTTTATCTTGACATATCTGAGGCTTCAAGTGATTTAGTGAAGCCGTCATACTTGGTACCATCTAGCCCTCTACCTGCTGTTTGCTCTGATAGTCCTGCACAGCGATCTGGTGCTGTCGATGCTGTTTCCGGATCTGCTCCATCTGCTTCTGGAACATAGACTGTGTCTGTGTTGCTTTGTCAAGCTCTGCCTGGTCATGGGCAGGTAACTCCTGACCATTCTTTTTGGCCTGTAACAATTATTAGCATGAAAATATTAAGTATTATATGGCTATCATTAATGTTGACAAAGTAAACTATAAACGTAAATGGTACAAATCCAACTGGAAAATGGCCAAGAAAAAGATTAAGTGGAGTGTACAGAGTTCATTCATCCATGAATTAACAACTGAAATCAACATACTGTGTATGGTATCTCACGTAATCTATACTTTTCTTGTAGCCTCTACCTTAGCTATCAACATACTGTGTATGGTATTTCACTTAGTAAACTCCAACTGCATAGACCCAGATCTGCTATCATGTAATTTACTGATATAGGTCAACCCTGCTTGTTACGAGTAATCAGTAAAATCAACAACATAGACCCAGATCTGCTATCATGTAATTCACTGACTGATATAGGTCAACCCTGCTTGTTACGAGTAATCTGTAAAATCGACAACATAGACCCCGCTCTGCTTGCACATTATGCATCAACAGATCAGGATACATGTTGCATGAATGGACTTGTAAGCATGTATATACAGCAACAGATACTATTGTTTGTGGGATACCAATTTATCCGTAGATTTCATACTGTGACACAGTCTAGGTCCATCTGTCACTACATCTCCTCCTACAAGATGTTTGCAAAACCTGCTTGCAATAGTTCTCCCTTTATATAATGTGGTGCAATATATATTTTGTTTCTAGTGCCATCCAATGCCATGGGAAATGATGGAGACAAACGTTCAAATGGTCAATAAAGTTTAATCAATGCTGCAAATATTTCAAAGAAATAAATAATAATAATATTAATTTGTTATAAATATGACTGACAATCGTGAGCAGGATCTGTCATACATTCGAAGACAAATTCAAATATGCAGGTGTCAATGTCCCACCCAGTTACATTATCCGACACCAGGCCGATCAGTCCTAACATTAACCTCTTAATGCTGAAAGCAAAGCGAGGCAGCTGCTAGTACCATTTATATGTCTTTGGTATGACTCGGCCAGGGTTCAAACCCGTGACCTCTGCATCTGAGACATGCGAAAATAAATTCTGATGTGTCAATAACATAGAACTCCCGAGTCTTTCCTTTAAAATAATAAACAAGGATAAAACTTCAGTTGAATTTGCTACTGGAAAACGATGAAATTTATTTCAACAAAAATATTTCTTTTGTATAATTCATCATCTTTTTGTTATCATGCATTAGAATTTTACAAATTACCTGTCTGTTCCTTGCATTAATGGTTTTCTTTGTTCTTTTCTGCTTGTTGATCTGCTGTTCTAGAAACTTCATTTGCATATCAAGGAATTCACTATGTTTGACCAGCCAGTGTTCATACTGTTGATGCTGACGCTCAGCGTCTGGACCTGTCTCACCTGCAAAGAACATGAATATTAGACCCAAATATGTTGAAGAACACTTAACAGACCAAAAGTGAGCCTGAGATCACTGACATGAATAATAAACGCAAGTGAGACTGAGATTACTGACATGAATAATATACCCTATCAGTCTGAGATTGCTGATATGAATAATAGACCTAAATGTGTTAAAGAACACTTAACAGACCCAAGTGAGCCTGATTTCACTGACATGAATAATAGACTCAAGTGAGACTGAGATCACTGACATGAATAATAGACTCAAGTGAGACTGAGATCACTGACATGAATAATAGAACCTATCAGCCTGAGATTACTGACATAAATAACAGACCCTATCAGCCTGAGATTACTGACTTGAATAATAGGTTGATATATATTTGTGCTGGTTGTTAAGCATTTAATTTAGATAAAGCTGATAAATGTTTCTCTTTTTTCAGTAATGACAGCAATATTTGACAAGCAATAATTTGAAATGCCTTCAAGCTTGTCAAATTGGATCAAATTTAGCTGGACAGTTCTTTAGAAGACACCTATATTTGTCAAATGTTGTGAAGTTATTAAAGATTGGAATCACTTTCTCCACGGTAGCCATACTTATAGTTATTTGAGCAAAATTATGTGCCTGTCAAGCCAGGATGCCTTTCGCCGAATTAGAACAAAATCAGTTTAGTGGTTTTTGAGAAAATGCAATACAAAGGAGTTTCTTTTTTTAGTAATGGCAGCCATACCTGAAAACAGATCAACATCATTTGTATAAATCAGAAAGTCAATATTCTTTCTTTAAACGTTGGCTAGGTTTCTGAGAAAATTTAAGAGTTTTCTACTAAATATATTAGTACTGCAGCTATATTTATTGATGGAAGGCAATATATAGTAGAAAATTTAAAGACCTATATGCCATGTTACTTTCTGTCACAATTGGTCAAGTTCTGTTTTTAAATGCAGATCTGCCTAATTGGCATAATGCTCATTTTTAAATGTGGATCTCTGCTTAATTGGCATAATGCTCATTTTTAAATGTGGATCTGCCTAATTGGCATAATGCTCATTTTTAAATGTGGATCTGCCTAATTGGCATAATGCTCATTTTTAAATGTGGATCTGATTAATTTGCATATTGCTCATTTTTAAATGTGGATCTGCCTAATTGGCATAAATTTGGAATTCCCTATACCAGGATGATTTGTCAAATCTGGTTTAAAATTCCCTTTGCAGTTTTTGATAATTTTTTAAGGCATGTCTATTTTTCTTTTTAGTAATGATTAAATAAATATTAAATGATAGATCAGCGAATATGAAGGACCTTGGTGATTGAATGCTCCCTATAAAATCAGGTGTAAATCAATCAGTGAGTTTTTGACATGTTGTAAATAACTGTGAATAGACAGTGCACTAAGAAGGGTCATACCATGAGCTGACTTTCTCATTCAACCAGGTGAGATAAAAAAAATATAATTTTGATGTAAATCATTGTGTTTGCAAATATTAAGCTTGATAAGAAAACATATGGAGTAAGCAGTGGTTGGTTTAGTTACGTTGATGCATGCAGTAGACCTGTGAATTCAGAATTCAACACTGATCCTGAAAATGCTCAAGGTAAATTTTATCACTATCAGTAGCTTTACCTGGTGCAGGTGGTTTAGGAGGAGGTGTGGTTGGAATAGGTCCCACTGGTCCTGGCTGCATCCCTGGGGGGAACTGTTGTCCTGGGAAGGGTCCAGCTGGTCTCATCTGTCCTGGTGGACGGGGACCAAACCCTGGCATTTCTGGTGGAACAAACATTCCCTGCCCAGGTGGTCTGTATGTAGCATTATAAAAAATGCATAAATATAAAAACATTTAATATATTTATGGGAATATGCAAAAAATGTGGTATCAATATCATAGCAAAATAAAAACAAAACCAGGCTCACAAACTTCGCACACACATTCTCTCTCTCTAATATCCAACACAATGTTAATTTTTCAGAGATAGCGCAGTAACATTCACCCTCACATTTGCTGTAATTTTTCTTTTGGGACACCATTTTGCACATGTTATGGAGATGGAAGTGTATGTGAACGTATTTTCAATTAAAACTAACTAATAACTGACTTGTGGGTCTAATTTTATTACCCCCTAAAAGTTGCTAAAAATTGACTCATTTAGAATGTATGCCTACCATTGCCACTAAGTTCTTGCTTTACTTTAATTACAGGACACCATAAAGACAGCAATTAAAGACTTCATTGACCACCAGGATAAGCAAATCAAAATACATCTGACCTTTGCATTCCAGGAGGCATTCCTGGGATCACTGGTGGCAGGGCAGGACGTGGTCCTTGACCTTGCATCATGACCTCCATAGAGTCTCGTCGGCTCATCATTGCTCTCTGTTCTGCCTGTCTCTGTTGCTGTTCTTGTCTCTCCTGATCTAGCAGGTCCTGAATAAGAAGGGGTTGATCTTCCAAAAGGGGTGGCCTATCTTGTGGTGCAGCTGCTGCTGTCCCTGTTGGCGCCCCTGGTGACATAACAGGATGGACAGGTCGTTGGCCTTGCATTCTCATTACCATGAAATGCTGTCCCTGTGGTGTTGGTGGTCTTGGCCCACCAGGTCGTGGCATCTGCATAGCTTGATACATTGTTGGAGAAGGGAGTTGCTGCCCTTGATGTCCAGGTGAACCCAAAGGTGGTGCACCTGGCTGTGCTAGCATTCGAACCTGCAAATCAGCTGTTGTGGCATGTGGATCTGGCATCCTAACTTGTGAAGGATGCCCAGCTGATGGAATTTCCCCTACCAAGGACATAGGCATCTGCCCTGGACTGGGTTGTTGGGAAGTTAATGGTTGCCGCATAGATATTATTCCTCCAGGACCCACTTGCCGTGGAACTGCTTGCCCAACTGCAGTCTGTCCATAAGGTATACTGCCTGGGTTTGGGGTCAAAGTAGATCCTCTTAGAGGAGGTCCTTGCATGAAAGGCTGTTGACCATAGGGTCCTTGCATATACTGGTTGGTGGGTGGCATTGGTCCTCGAACTGGGCGCTGCTGTGGAATAGCTGGTGGAGTGTGTCCAGGGCTTTGTGAGGCAGTCATAGGGGAACCCTGGGGTCCCATTTGAGGCCCATACTGGGGTTGTGCCCCTCCAGCTACTGGGAGGGAGAAGGGAGATTGAGTCCTGCTTGGTACACTGGTAAATGGAGACTGGGGTGTTGATGTAGGTGTGGTATTGTATGGTGACTGTCCAGATGTGACTGGAGGTGAGAAGGGGGACAGTTGTTGAGACTGAGAGAAAGGAGACTGTTGTTGACTATATGCTGAATCCCCGGGGGTCCTGGGTGAGGGAAGGCTCTTTGGAGAAGGCTGGATCTTAGGAGATGGAATCCCTGTTGATCCTGGCTGCTGTTGATATGGAGCCGAGGGGGAAGGCTGTTTTCCACCTTGAGAGCCTGGGTATCCCAGATGTAGTGTAGACGGCTTTGCTGACCCATATGGGGGCTTTGGACCAATCATAAAGTTAGAGTCCTGTGCAGATGTAGGAGTCATTGGTGTTCCTGGTGTGGTGGGAGTCCGACTTGGTGTGTAGCTTTCCCTGTCTACCTCACCACTGTCTGACTTCACTGATTGCTGTCTTTCTAAGGGACGTCTTTCCGAAACTTGAAGCAATGCTGCAATGTGACTCATTCCAGTTTCCGCTGAAGTCTTTTTCACATCCTCTACCTCCTTTGCTTCATCAGCTTGTCGTTCTATCTGTTTCCTCTGGCTGAACTCTAAGAATTTAGCCTGAAAATCACCAACACTGCTTGGCTTGGACACTGCCTCCGTCTTGACAGGCTCTGCCCTTTCTTCCCCAGAAGGACTAGCCTTGACATTCTGCCTGTCGGTAAGAGGTGGTTCATCATCTGTTTTCTGATTCATTGTTTCCTTGTCTTCTTCTGTTACTTCGTTTCTACTGTCCTCTTCCAGGTCATCAAAAATGGTCTTTCCTTCAGAATTTGGAAGGTCAAGTTCAGGATCAGCATACTTCAGGATGTCAAAAGTCCCATCTTCACCTGTCAAAAAATGTATAAATAATAATAATAATAATAATAATAATAATAATTAATAATTAATAATATTAATTAATAAGAAAATAAATGCTACTACTACTACTACTACTAATAATGATTAACTGCACAAGTAAAGCATGGTTCCAAGCATGAAAACACATTATTTGTTTTCACACCAAATACATTTTACAAGTAATTGTTTTCATTGATTACAAATTTTGGTTTACATAGCAACCATACTTCACTGGAGGCATATCTAGAGTAACATGATTGGCACATTAAAAGGCTACCCATAATTCTCTAAGCAATAATACAGTATGAATGACTCAAGAGATTATGAAGGAGTATCAATGACCCTGATCTTTTATTCAAGTTATATGAACTAAATTTAATTTTCATTTGGCTTACAATGACCTCTGATCTTCAGACCCCAGAATCAACAGGTTTCTTCATTACCTTAAATATGACACATCCAAGGAAAAAAAAAATTCTGAAAAAAATCATTTTTCTTTGAGGTATCATGACTTTGATTTTGGAAGCCAAAATCCTTAGAACTCTTTTGTCCATTAAGTGCAAACTTTCTGCAAGCTTTGGAGTTTTGAAATTTCTGTTTTCTTCATTTAAAGTGACCTTCACCAATCAATATGCTTCATATAAGTCAGTCACAGACTCTGGTCAAATACTTAATTTTTATTTATTTTATGCAGAACCGTTTTCTCTGTAGTATAGAATTAACATCATTGTGTGGAAACCATTTTTCTTCTTGTCAGTCAGATTTTGACCCCCAAATCAATAGAGTCCTTACCCCATGTGCAAGCCATCAAAATGCTTGGTAGCTGTAGATATGGAGAACTAATGCTATTTTGGCTATATGGCTGAGCAATCGAGCTGTTCACTTTTCCTCTTTCAGGCACTGACCCTGATCTTAAACTATTTTACCCTAAAATTTGATCTGGTTCTTCATTATCCAAACGGCCAACCATCCTAAAAGGTTTAGTAACTGTTGATGGTGATAAACTCAACTTACTGTGCAGAAATGGAACCAGCAAGAGACAGATGGAAGGCAGGACCTCATAAATTGATTTTACCTCATAGATGTAGAAAAAATTTATTGCGTTTCTTTGTCCACTTACCCAGCAAGTCATTGATCTCATCCACATCATCTTGTTTCTCATCTTCAGAAGATACAGAGGCCTTGGGTGCTTGTGCAAGAGGCATGGTGTGTACCTGGGATGTGCTTTGAGTGCCAACATTCTGTGGTCTGCCAGATCCAGCAGATGAGGGCACAGGGTGTCCCATATCACTTGCATTAGGCCTACCAGAAATATAAACAGTATTAAATGGAAACATTAGAATAAACTCAGAAGAAAGTGAGGATTTGGAATGAGTGGATATGGCATTGTCGTTACTGATGTGCTGTGGAGCACAGAAATATGCAATCTGCTTTCAGTTCAACTAATTCTGGCAATTAAGTAATTTACAAATAATACATACTGAAACTAGATAAGCAGAGTTAAAAGACAGTCCGAAATGCAGTTACATGTAAATTTGGTTTACAAACTTTGCTGAAGACACGGGGTCTCATTTTATCCACACTTTTTGCAACCTCAGAAGACCATTAAATATGTTTAGGGCATTGAGGAAACCATACATAAAACTAACTGATGAGGGTAGGAAGTGATTTTTGTGTCCACCTATGATATTGTAGTCTGTCCAGGAAGAGAATCAGAAATCCCTTCTCATTAACATTAAACTAAAATTTGCTTCAGTCTTGGTGTAACATTAGAAAGAGACAACTAAAATGTTTTCTTTTAACATGAAAATAATCAAGATAATTTAGTATACTGATTTTACTCTTTATATCACCTGAATTGTTTTTAGCTAAACTTGTCAGGCATAGTATTTATTTTGTGCTCCGAGTTTCAAATTCCTGGTTAGGCAGCTGACTCATCTCAATATCTAATTCATATGCACTTCACACTGTCATGTATCTTTTTGTCTGTCAGTCGTCCCAAACCCCTGCCACCAACACACACACAATTACAACTCTCAAATTTATATTTTGACCAAGATATGTGTGAGCAGTGAGTCTAATAAACTTTAAAGTCTTTACTATAATATTAACTTACCCTGAGGATGCTGGTGGAATGGCGCTCTGCATCACTGGGTACTGTGGGAGTCCTTGAGGCAGAGGTGGAGGAGGACGAGGGAATGGGCCAAACTGTTCCAAGGGGCTGCTAACACTGGGGCTGGGAACTTGCATCCGGTTATGGTTTTGGGCTGCTATAGCCTGTGTCTGCCTGATTCTCTGGATCATAAGGATCATACGTTGTCGCTCTGCTGGATTCTGATTAAGGTGGCAGGAAAAAAAATGATCATTAAATATTTCTCATTAAATTCAATGTCAAACAGTTGAGATATTCCAGACACAAGATTAGGTAATAGGTCCCAACAAGGACACGATGACGTGCTTGTCAGCTTGGCACCAAATCCCATTTGTTTCAATTATAGCCCAGATCACTATGTTAAAATAATAAACTGACTGCATCAGTTGCTCAATTTATTGTTTTTCTCTTGACAAAAGAATGCAGACTGAAAGTTAAAAATCCCTGCATAAAACTGGATCTATTTCTGCAACACCCCCCTCCCCAAACTTCTCATATCAGACTTGGTGTAAATTACTTATAAATGAAAGGGTACAGACAGTGAAACCAACAAATAATGAACTCCAATAAATCAAAGATATTACTGCATCTTAAATACAATGTTTTCTTCACACACAATTTTTTTCTACTTTAAATATAAAGACATACCATTTGCCTGACAGTTTGTGGAAATGGAGGAATGGAGACCAACTGGGGGGAAGGTTGTCTCTGGGGTCCTGGACCCTGGGTGGAATAAACTTCATGTGGAGCTGGAGGTCTGGGGTGCCTCATTATTCCAGGAAATCCAGGTCTTACTGCTTCCCCAAATGGGCTGCGCATACTAAGGAACTCGTCTGTAATTAGATATATTCTTAATACACAGCATGCATACATAGGAACACATATGTAATTAGAAATAGTCTAAATACACAGCATGCATATTAAGGAACTCGTCTGTAATTAGAAATATTCTTAATACACAGCATGCATACCAAGGAACTCGTCTGTAATTAGAAATATTTTTAATACACAGCATGCATACCAAGGAACTCATCTGTAATTAGAAATATTCTTAATACACAGCGTGCATACTAAGGAACTCATCTCTAACTAGAAATATTCTAAATACACAGTGTGCATACTAAGGAACTCGTCTGTAATTAGAAATACTCTTAATACACAGAGCACATACTAAGGAACTCGTCTGTAATCAGAAATATTCTTAATACACAGCCTTAAGACCATAACATTCTGATTTCATTAATCTCATACTTCTACTATAAATGATTTAGTTTTTCTTATACAAGTGTACTGCAAACAATATATATGTCTGACACCAATTTAAAGGACAAGGTGATCTTAACCATGACCTTTTAATTCTGAAATCAAGAAAAGAAATCTTATCAAGGGAAGCTCCAGTTATAGTGTTCTCACTCTTTAATGCCCCCACCAGCCACCTCCTATACACTGCCAGTTTTCTTTGTGCCAACGAGTTTGCATATAAACATACTCCTTGTTGGGACCAACCTTCTTGTGCAGTGTGCAGACAGCATTTTAGTATATAAAAAAGTCATATGTTCCCTCACAAGTGGCCATATTTTATCTGTTGCCTGAACCAATATTTAATCTGTATGGTAAGGTAGGTAATATGAGCAGCAGTAGAAAATGGAGCAATTAGATAGATAATTATTGTAAATGCCAACCTATGTTTGAACCAAGATTTATGACAATTTTTAATTTTTTTGTAATGCATGGGCAAACAGCAATTCACTTACATTTTATGCTTAAGAATAATATATGTACACTTTATATTAAGTCTATTCTTAAGACATGACAATTATTTTAATAATATACGATAATACATGCTAAAATGTAGCTTTCTGACTACATACACATACATACATACATGCTGTTCTCACAAATATAGATCCCACCTGGAAAGGTGCATAAGAAGTGGCCATATAAAATGGGGGACCACTGTAAATCGCAAAAATTTACTTCATAAACATAAAAGCAAAAGTTTGACACATGTAAACTAACCTGGTGGCGGATATATTTCTTCAGCAGAATCTTGCTTTTTCTTCTTGACTCGCTGCTTACTCTGATGGGCTAAGATTTCACGTAACTGCTGCCGTTGTAGATCACTTGGGGGCTAAAAATCAATACAGAGTAATTTTAATTCAATCATGATGTCCTGCGAAATTTACTTAGTGCAAAAGAAATGCCTGAGCGGGTTGGAAATTATGTGATGTATGGACATGATGTGATGGATGGACATGATGCAATGTATAGACATGATGCGATAAATGGGCATGTGATAGAAGGACATGTGTGATAGATGGACATAATGTGAAGGATGTACATGATGCAATGTATAGACATGACACAACATAAGGACATGATGTGATGGATAGACATGATGTGATGTACAGACATGACACAATATATGGACATGATGTGATAGAAGGACATGATGTGATGGATGGCAATGATGTGATCTATAGACATGTGTCAGATGGCCATGATGTGATGGATGGCCATATCATGATAGATGGACATGCTGTGATGTATGGACATGATGTGACAGATGGCCATGATGTGATGTATAGTAATGATGTGATAAATGAACATGGTGTGATGTATAGACATGATAAATGGACACGACATGATTGATGGACATGACGTGATGTATAGAAATGATAAATGGTCATGATGTGATAGATGGACATGACATGATGGACATGTGATTTATATACATGATGTGATGGATGGACATGTGATAGAAGGAAATGATGTTATAGATGGACATGGGATGTATAGACATGATGTGATAGGTGGACATGATGTGATGTATAGATGTCAGGTATAGACATAATGTAATAGATGCAAATGTGATGGATGGACATGATGTGATAGATCGACATTATGTAATGGATGGACTTGACAATATGGATGGACATAATGTAATTGATAGACATAATATGACAGATAGATGGACCTTCATAGGTAACATTGTATAAACCCTTCACAGAATATGGCACAAGTATAGTAATGTAGACATTCTGTTTAAGTTCTGTATGAATTTTCATTTCTGTATGAAGTTTAGTACAGATGCATTTACTGTTCATTACCTCTGCAAAATAAACAGCTAATTACCTTTTAAAACCCAGTTTTTTAAATAAAAATTGAGGCTTATTATTCTCAATGTATATACATACAGAAAATATTTTGCCATATATTTTAGCATGCATGAAGTTATTTTATTCTCTCCTGAATGTGAGTTTACCAATGTAACCTTGACAACCCCGAAAGAAGGTAGTCAAACTGTGTCAAGGATCATGCTAAATGCAAATATCATAAGTCTTTTTATCCAGGTATATATTTACCATAATGTCTGCACCTTTTCACAATATATCCTCAGAAGTCATCAATATTTTTTTTATCCAATAATTTTTAACACAGAGAACTCTTTCCTTTTTAAATATGTGCCAATGAAGGTATAAACAAAATTAAAACAAATATTTACCTATATTTATAAATGCACCCATAAAATAATGAACTAGAAGAATGGTGACTAACTAGCATACATAAATACATCCCTGACACTCTTGTAGCCAATCCCTACAATGGTACAGAGGATAGTCATCGAAGGAATATAACTCTTGGTAAAACACAGCATGCACAGCTATAATATTTACCATGGTAACCAATCTGAACTGGGACTAGCTGCACTCATCCGATTGTGCTAGACAATACATAAAGCTATAGAACATAATGGGCAATAACTCTAATAAATATGGCAGGGCAAAGTGATTTGTCAAAATGCTTATTTTCAGATGATAACCATATTACCAAGTCTCATGGTAATCCATTAAAAACTGGGGGACTGGTTGATGTATAATTTAATGCCATTTTTCAGCACACAATAGTTTATATATGGCAGCCAGTATTAATGGTGGAGGCAGAACCTGGGAAAACCCCCGGTAAGAACCACCAACGAATGAGAAGCTACGGGTAAGCTTTCTCACATACCCACATTGGTCAAATCTGAGACTCGAACCCACGCAGACAGAGGTGAGGTGGTAATGATCCATAACAGAGCGCATTAGACCACTCGGCCACTTGGAGCCCCCTATACTTGTTGTATCAACAAGATTGTCATGTACAGTATAAAGTTATAAGATAAAAAGGGTAACAACTCTAAAAAAAAACATGATGGGGGCTAAGTTGGTCTTCAGGTGATGACCATAACCTTTTCCACCTTTCATGGCAATCCATCAACAAGAGACCCTTACAGAGACTGACACTGCTGGGCAACAAACAATTCCAGAAATTCAAGATAAAACCAATTCTTCCATTTAAATACGGAATGTTGAAACCATTTCTGATATTCTTACGGCATAGGATTTTTCGTATCAGTTGCTGTGATGGAAGTATTATCAAAATGATGATCTGCTAGTGACAATATTTTTTTTTAAAAACCATTGCCATGGCAGCCATATTGAATAAACTGACACCATTTTCATTTAGGATACACATACTGCATATTATATTAATATTATTTTAACTTATGAACAACAAAACATTATTAAAACTTTTTTGTGAAAACTTCATGCAGATGTGAATATTCATTCCATGTCATGATAACAGAATCATAATGATCTCTGTGGCAGCCATATTGTAAATCAGACTGGCACCAATTTGATTTAGGACTAATCAGACATCATAAGAAGTCTTCTGGTGAAAACACCGTGGCAATATGATTTTCAATTGAGGAGGAATAGTGATAACAAGATTTTCAAGATGGTTCCTGTGGTGATGACATCAGAGCAACACCATTTTCATTTTGGACCAACTGGGGATTAGAATCCAACCAACCTACATATATTGCATTTACCACATTAACCAACCCACTATACATACATTGCAATTACCACATTATCCAACCCATTATACATACATTGCATTTACCACATTAACCAACCCACTATACATACATTGCAATTACCACATTATCCAACCCATTATACATACACTGCATTTAACACATCAACCAACCCATTATACATAAACTGGATTTACCACATTATCCAACCCATTATACATACACTGCATTTACCACATTACCCAACCCATTATACATGCACTGCATTTAACACGGTGACCCGTCAAAAGAGCGCACGACAAAAGAGCGCCGACAAAAGAGCGCAGACATAAGAGCACTGACATAAGAGCGCCGGCAAAAGAGCACTGACAAAAGAGCGCAGACAATTGGGCACACTTAAACAAATACTTGAGGTACGATAAACGAATATGGCAGGGTTTGAAATATAAATGCAACTATAAAGAAAACTTTTATAGACTGAACTGCCACTCATTTTGAGACATTTCATTTCAGTTTATATTCTAACTTTAGGCCTAACATGTAGAATCTTTTTATGTGTTATTAGATTGCGTTTTGAATTTTAAAAAAATCGCCAATACTTGTTTTTAATGAAGCAAAAAAAAGAGTTACCATCAAACGATGCCGTCTGATCTGAGTTAATTTTCTTGTTTCTATTTTTTAATTATTTTTTTCCGATCTTTAGTTTGCTCTTTTGTTGGCAAATTAGTGCGCTCTTATGTCTGCGCTCTTATGTCTGCGCTCTTTTGTCGGAAAATTATTGCGATCTTATGTCTGTGCTCTTATGTCTACACTCTTTTGTCGTGCGCTCTTTTGACGGGGTGCCATGAATTGCGAGTAAGAAACACATTTTGGGGACAATTTCTGAATACATCCGAATACATAGACTTCCAAGCAATTTTCCATTAGCCCAATGCCTAGTTGTGCTAAAAAAATGTTTTCCATTGGTTAGTTTGCTCGCGCATGAATAGATCGTGAAAAGGTTGAGTTTTTTTTATTTATTTTTTTGCTTAATGGACCTATAAATTTCGTATGGAGAAGACTCTTTATTCAAAATGTCCACCTTATCATACTGTTTGCACAGGTTCACTGGTCTGTGTGCACTTCAGACCAGTCTGCCTTAGATCTGAGGCCATAACAGGAAGAATTCCAGTTATCTCCCTTTCACCCGTAATGGATAAACAACTTAAAAATTCTGCCGTTAATTTTAACAACCTGGTTCAAATTCCTCTTAAATCATCAACCGTTGTGTCAACTGTCCCAGGGATACCACTACGTATTGCATTATTCAACGCTCAATCAGTAGGATTACCGGAAAAGCTCACAGAAATTGTAAATTTTTTCAACGACCAGAATATTGACGTCTTCTTCCTAACAGAAACTTGGTTACATTCCGCAGGTGATGAATCTAAGTGTGTAGATTTAACACCCAGCGATTACTCCATCAAGTCGTTTCCCCACAACTCTCACGGAGGTGGAATTGCTGTAATTACAATTAATTCCATGATCAAATGCCTAAAGTACAACACAACCTTCAATTTCTGCCACACATCGTTTGAACTAGTCCAAACAACGCTCACACTGGAACAAAGGTCAGTCCATTTTTTTCTGTCTCTACCGTCCTCCTCCTAGTAGAAAAAAACAAGCTGACTGAATCTCTCTTTTTGGAGCAGTTTCCAAATCTTCTAGAGTATGGAAATTCAATAGGTGGCAACCTACTTATTCTTGGAGCTTTCAACTTTCACTTTGACTGTCCTGGTAAACCATACATGTCAAAACTCCTACATTCCATTCATGTTTTCAATCTTAAACAGTCAGTTAAACAACCTACCCATAAACTTGGTCACATTTTAGACCGGTTTCTTTATAGACCTGATGGTAACATTCTGCAATCCACCCTTGTATCCCATGAACTTGCATCGATCACCTCTGCATTGTATGCCATCTCGACGTATCAGTCCCTAACCCTCCACCTCTATTTGCTACTAAGAGAAACCTCCATATGATAAATAGAACCAAATTCATGCACGACATCCAAGAAAACCTAACAACTCTCTTACATCCAACAGCATAACAACTTCATAACTGCATGTGTTCATTGCTTGAAAAACATGCCCCAGCCACCAAATGCAGAGTATCAATAAAAAAAGTGTTCTCCATGGTATAGCAGTGTTAGGGACCAGCATCGCAATGCTAAAAGACATCGCCGAAAAGCAGAGGCTTTGGCTTTCCACCAGACTCACTATTCATAAACAAATCTACGAAGCCGCTAAGAAGAACGTCACAAACATAGTCCGTTTAGCCAGATCATCCCACTACATTACTAAGATCACGGAGAGTTCCAGCTGCAAAGAGCTCTTCGAGATAACTAACAAACTAATGTCAAAGAACAAATGTACACCACCTCCAACAACCTTCTCTCCACTAGACCTACCAGACCAATTTGCAAACTTCTTCGATGACAAAGTACAAACAATTAGAGATTTGCTTGAAAGACACAATTTCAACTGATTCGTCACTATACAGTTATGATGCAGAATTTCAGCGACAACCGTTCGGAGCATTTGAACCTGTTTCTATTGATTTAGTATGGACAATCGTGATGAAAAGTGCACCATCTTGTGAACTTGATCCAATTCCGACATCACTGCTGCTTGAGTTCTTAGACCCAATATTGCCTTCACTATTTGATGTTATTAATATCTTTCTCTCATCAGGGGAATTCCTATCATTTTTCAAAACTGCCATTGTAAAGCCACTGCTGAAGAAACCAACACTGGACCATAACGATTTAAAGAACTACCACCCAGTTTCTAATCTCCCATTCATATAAAAAATCTTAGAAAAGGTTGTTCTAACTCAACTTGTATCTCATTTGAATTCAAACAGTCTTTTTAGCAATGTACAGTCTGCATATTGCCCTTGCCACTTAGTCAACAGGACACAAATTATATCAGCAAATGGAATACACTCCAGGCCAGTTGACATATGTTGTGGTGTTCCACAGGGATCTGTTCTTGGACATGTTCTCTTCATTCTGTATACTCAGCCGCTCTCAAGTGTCATAGATCATCACCCAGTGTCGCACCAATTGTATGCTGATGACACCCAAATATACAAGTCTAGCCACCCAACTGAAGTTGATGCTACCATCCATGGAGTAGAGAAGAGCATTTCGGATGTGAAGTCATGGATGACATGTGACAAGCTGCAGAAGAATGATGATAAAACTGAGCCTATTCTGATCATAACACAAAGACTTTCTCATTCACATCCTTTACCTCAGACAATAAATATCTGCAACACCAACATTAAATTCTCACAGTCAGTATGGAACCTAGGCGTTACTCTAGACAGTACTCTCACATTGCACCAACATGTCATGAACATATGCAAGGCTGTATATCTTGAATTGAGACACATCAGTTCCATTCGTAAATATATTTCAGTTGATGCCACTAAAACACTTGTGTGTTCATTAGTACTTTCAAGACTGGACTATTGTAACTCAACTCTGTCTGGTTCGTCACAATATCTACTCCAGAAACTTCAAAAAGTTCAAAACACAGCTGCACGGATCATCTCTAGAGTACCTCGATCAGAGCACAGCTCACCACTGCTCTGTACCCTACATTGGCTATCAATTCGATACAGAATCAAACACAAAATTTGTTCTCTGTGCTATGTTTCAATGACAGACTCCAGTCTGACATACCTATCCAGCCTCACCCATGTGTATACACCAGCTAGATCCTTATGCTCTTCTTCTGATAATCGTATACTCATTGTTCCCAAGGTGAAAACAAAGTCATATGGACAACGTTCGTTTGCATACCAGGGCCCGGAGATGTGGAATGAATTGCCCATTGAAATTAGACACAGAGACACAGTGGTCCCTTTTAAGAGTGCTCTTAACACTCACCTGTTTCGACTGCAGGGACAAACTTAGCAACCTAATCATGTTTTGTATCTTATATGTTTTCAGCATGTTTTTATGTTTTCCAATTTCATTGTTTTTGTCATTTGTTGTTCTGTAGTGTAGTCATATCATTACTGATGGTGTAAAGCGCTTAGAGCTTCGAAAGATTAGGCGCTATACAAAGTCCTCATTATTATTATTATTATTATTATTGCTTTTAATAACCCCATGAAATCGTACAATGAGAAGGGATGGGTGAACATATTCCCGAATTGGTAAACTTAGATTGATTTAAAAAGGGAGATAAAAATGTTTTGTACACCCAGACATCAATTTTAAGGAAACAAATTTTGATAATGTGCATCTGAATACTCAAAACTGAGAAAAATCTTTTTGCATCTAATAAGAAACAAAATGTTTTATTTTTAACAGCACCTATCCTAGAATAACTGCATACAGTTTTCTTACCTTAACATTTCTGTTTTATTTTACATGAAATCTCGACTATTTCATGATCTGAAATCTGATTGAATTATGAAGGATTTAGAAAGTTTAACTGAGACAAAGTGTTCAATCCACTTTACATTAGGCTTCAATAAATTAATATTCCAATCCATGTTTTAATGCCTTTCTATCGTAAAGTAAGTACCAGTACTCCAAGGACACTTCTAACCCGGCAATGCATGCCGCAAGGGTTATTCAGCAGGGTTCAGGTGGCAGAGTAGTCAAAAATGTTCACCTATACCATCTGTATCTGGTTACCAATTTACCATCTCCTTTCCAATGTCTGTAGAAAACACAAGACCGATCTCTTTTTCTATCACAGACACCCAACATACCACAATCTTAAATGGCTCGAGTACTTGCAACATAACATATGCATAAAACAAGCTTAAAAGACCTTGAATACTTGCAATATGACATATGCATACCATAAGCTTAAATGACCTTGAATACTTGCAATATAACATGCATACCACAAGCATAAATGACCTTGAATACTGGCAATATAACATATGCATATCACAAGTTTAAATGACCTTGAATACTTGGAATATAATATATGCATACCACAAGCTTAAATGACCCTGACTACTTGCAATATAACATATGCATACCACATGCTTAAATGACCTTGTGCAATGGGAATGGTCTACAATAGTTATGCTATAGATAACTACAATAATTGTGCGCAAGCATCAATTAATTAGCTGAACAAAAACACAGGAATTAAGAATATAAATACATTCCTTGTTTCAGGTGGACAACAATGATAGAAATGATAGTGTTAATGCTAGACTGTGACACTAAAAACTAAACTTACCACATTATAAGGGTGCGTTATAGAAAAAGGCCACATTCGGTTGAAAGGAAACATATGCCGTCTGTCCGAGGCAGTGTTATACAGCTGCTGTAGCTACGAGTAAGGAGGAGAGGTGACAACAATGGTTAGCAGTGGCAGCCACACAAGATAGTTACTATGGAAACCAAAGTACAGGACCACATGACTATATGAAAGTTTCAATGTGGCCAAATTTTTGCCGGACTTTCATGACCTGGTCACAAATCAGGGCATTTTAATCTTGCAAAAATGGATAGCACATTATGCTGGAAAATTTCAAATTCTGACAATTTAAATCTTGACCTTTTAAATTTTTGTAAAGCTATTCCAAACTTGTTGATGCTTTACGATGTAAATCACATCACTTCTTAATCATTAAGGTTAATATACAGAACCAGATTGAAAAAAAAGTATTATTGATCCAGGAATAAAACTTTTTTTCTTCTTTATTCAGCACATCACCTTATTAGTCATCCAAATAAGCGGAGTATATATTTCACTGGACTTTGGTTTTCGTAAACAACAGATTGTTAAAAAAATATTAATACAGCAGTCCATACTTATAAACTAGCCATTCTGTGAAATAACAAACAACCCCTTTTATTCCCAAAAACAATATTGTGATCATTCTATCTTTGTTACAAGAAAGACAAGTTTACGGTAATGGACCACTGTATTCAACTAAAAGAGAAGTAACAGATTCATTAGTTGACTCAAGCTATCTATATATATATCTACACAAATATATATACGCACACACAAATTAGTGACAAATTGGAACATTTTTCAATCTGTGCAATTTTGACAGACTGCTGAAAGTTAATATTGTTTCATTTTTGATCTAAGGATATTCGCTCAAAAACAGAAATCAGAGAAATGTATTTTCTCTTTGTTATCTATGAATGCACTTACTGTACAAAAGACTTTAACATGGTTTTGAAAGTTTATCCTACCAATAGGACAATGTTTATATGGGGACTCATTTTCAGTGATATTTTTTTCAAATTTATAAAATTTGAAATACTGTACCATTCAAATTTTTTAATATCATGCAAGACTGTCTGACTACAAATGGAGAGGAAAGAATTGAAAATAGCCTAATATACAGTAAGTACTAAAATATAGTTCAACATGGTCGATTATGCACATATTCTTCCATTTTTCTGGAGAAAAAAAAGTTAAGATAAAAATAATAACTACAAACCCTGACAACATGAGAGCTCAGTGGTAAATGACTCTTGGTTGATTTAAAAGTATGACTTGTAACAGATGACAGTTTATGCAATAGAAATTTCAGTGAAAATCAGCTCCAAATTTATGTCTCTGGGGGCAATTTTCTGCAAGGCATTATGGGTAAAACTGGTATTAGGTTCTTATAAAAATATTTCATTTGATACAGGAAGAATTTTTAAAGTGTACCAGTTTCAGTCACAATGCCTTGCAGAAAATTACCCACAATTACATGCAAAAGACGTGCAGAAATTTACCCACAACTATAAGCATAAGACATTAATTTGTGCAGAAATTAACAGCAATTGCTGTCATCTGCTATACTTCTCCAGAACCTGATAAAGATAGTTTTACGAGTGAAATGAAAACAGAATGATGAGAAAATACTAAATGAATGCCCAATGAACACAAATTACATGATAATGTCTTTTGAAGAAATAAAGAATTCAAAAATGGATCAGAAAACTGATTATTTTTCAAGCCGTCACAAAATTTCCATGGTCAGAAACCCTTTTTGTGTGATCTCTGAGGATCTGATTCTTTAAACTACAATTCTTCACCATTTACATACCATAATAGCATTCTTCACAAAAAGACATGAAATAAGAATGCAGATGATATTATAACATCCATTTCAATGAAAAAAAGGCAGCTTGGTGGCCAGGTGGTTAAACAGCTTGGTGGCTCAGTGATTCAATTTTTGGGGCTCGTGATAAGAAGGATGCCTACAGTATGATCAGTCCAGATTGACTATTGCTGTGTCAATGGTCAAAGCACTTTACCTTGTTTCACCATGACAGCTGTGCCCTAAAACACCAAACCATTCTTGCCTCACTATGGCAGCTGTGCCCTAAAACACCAAACCATTCTTGCCTCACCATAACAGCTGTGTTCTGAAACACCAAACCATTCTTGCCTCACCATGAGACATTGTGCCCTAAAACACCAAACCATTCTTATGTCACCATGACAGCTGTGCTCTAAAACATCAAACCATTCTTGCCTCACCATGAGACATTGTACCCTAAAACACCAAACCATTCTTATGCCACCATGACAGCTGTGCTCTAAAACACCAAACCATTCTTGCCTCACCATGACAGATGTGCTCTAAAACATCAAACCATTCTTGCCTCACCATGAGACATTGTGCCCTAAAACACCAAACCATAGAACTGAACAGAACAAAATAACAAGTAAAATTTGCAGACAAATACTCTACAACTATATTTTACCACTTGCTGCAGTTGCAGTTATATATTTCATTATAACACTTTTAAATAAGACATGATATGTAAATTGCAGTTTTAACCTATTAACACTCCAACAATGGAAAAACAAATGCCATGTTGAAAAATTACCCATTTTAGGTGATAATGGGGTGTTAAATAAATAAATAAATAATAAATAAATAAATAAATAATAAATAACTAAATAAATAAATAAATAGTAAATAACTGAAACTAACTTTTCTTTACCTTGCAAAATAATTGATCTCTCATGTAGTTAAGGTCTGTAGTGATCATTTAATCTGGTGAACTATTTTTTTCAGAATACTTGAAGTCTTTTTGACCATATTGAAACAGACTTTGACAAAACAATCCAGCAAACCTGTCTATGAGTGAAATGCATTGGATCACAAAAAACAAAGATAAACAAAGAATTAAATGCTCGAGTCACATGAGAGGTAAATGTATCTACAGGAAGACGGACTGTCATGAAAATTTCTTTTTGCTGTATTTTTAACAGCTGAAATTGTAGAACTATTTAGAGATGTTTCAATGGAGATATTTTAGGGATCAGACCACTTGACAAAAGGGTATAATGCCATGATTGTGGTGCATGCCCATGAGACACTTTGTATAGACCATGCAGACAATATATACAAACACCAATACCTATTTTTCAAGTGGACTACGCCCTTATGAATAGTCCAGAGAAATGTCAAATAGACATGTCATTATAGTAACCATTAATAGCTGATCAGTAAATATATCTTAATATCATTCTTCAAAGTAATTTTTAATTATATTTAAATTTTGTGTCCAAGTTCGAACTTGACCATAAGTATCTGAACAAACATGGGAATCACTAATACAATGCAATAAATTTCAGTAACTGGTCAGTCTTCCCTGCTTTAGTAAGTGACAACAATAACTACAAAAACAATCCATCTACGATATCAATTGCAACTTAAAAAAGAGTTTAAACAAAGAAGCATTAAATGAAGTGTTCTGTATTTACAATGCAGCATTTCTTAACACACATTGATCAATATTCTGCTAAAAACCTACTGGTGTTTTAGATGGCCATCAATTCTCAAAATTTTGATGACAAAAAAAGGTAAATGAATAAATGATGTGAGACTAATATTTTCTTTAATGCAGACCCACTTACAGTTTGTAATTAGAGTCATCCCTGCTTTGACCCCCCCCAACTTATCAACTAAAAAAAATATCAAGATACAGTGGTCACAAAAATGTAATGTACCACATATCTTTCTTCTATGACAGCCAATACTAATTTTTTAAAACCAAAATTGAAACTGCAATAGTATTTGACATTCTTGACTCCCTCCCTAGGCCTTTAGGAAGGAAGCTGAGAATAATGCCACTTTTAGTTGTCATATGGGAAAGATTTGTGTGAATTTTCATCCACCGAGTCAGGAGGATGCAAGAAATAGCCCAGTAAATAGACTAGTTATGTTGTCAAGAAATCTGCAGCATTAAATAAATTTGTGACTAAGAGACAAAAGACCCTAGAATATGTCAAGATATAATTCTGTTATTGTTATTGTTAAGTGCTCACCCAGTAATTTGTTACGGTGCAGTGGTTATAGAATCTGATAAAATAGGAAATGTCTGAATGACAGGCTGGTACAATATCATGTTCTGCTGAACTTTTAATTCAGGAATTGGATTACAGATTTAATATTTATGAAAGTAACAAATAAGTCAACTGAACATGCTGTTTCTAACAATATCTCTAACATGAAATACAATGTGTTATCTAATCATCTTGTTAAAAAGGAGGTAGATGGAGTTCCAAAGATCATCAAAACACAAACCTTTATCGATGTCTGTCAGATCTAATGACTAAATGTAGATCAACATTTTTTAACCAGAGTGGGATGTAAATACAATGGCTGTTTGGTCTTGTGACAAACAAAGTGCTGAGTATGCTTAAAGAAAGTGGAACATTTGTTAATACAAATACATATTCTTATTAGCCTTAAAAAACTGTATGTAGAGACCTTGGAAAAGGTGTGTTGGAACAATGATGATGTATTGACATCAATTTACTTGTAGTGGGATCAAGATGGTGCAGGTAAAAGTGGTGCCAACATAAAGAAGCAAATGTCTGGTCACTAGACTAGGATTCAGCTGTTTTATCAGTTTGTTGAAAATTTGTCAGCCTGCTGATAAATAACCACTACCTACCTTGAACAAATTATTTTTTAGTATATCTACAGATTAAAATTTGTGACTGAAAACAGGTCTGGTAATTCAGCCAGGAAAAGTAAGCCTAGCTAACATAAGCATTGTTACTTCTATATATGCTGACTGGTATTTCCTTTTTATTTCCAGTAATTCATAAAGAATAAAGACTATGGAGACAATGGATTAGATGTTAGCAACAATTGAATAAATAACAGTGACAGCTTGTATCCTAGATTTTCCTCTGTTATAACAATCAAATTGGTAACAAGTATTTTCCTCTGTAAATGCATTCAAAGTCATTAATTTCATGTTGGTAACAAACATTTTTCAATTGGTTGACAAAATTTGAAGGAACCACAACAAAGGTTTATGCATTTTAAGGTGAGCCAAACTTTACACCTGTCAGCACTACCTTTCCTGCACATTCTGAGTTATTAAACAAGTACTGGAACATGTTAATGCTCAAACCCACCTTTTCAAAATTTCATCATTTCATATGATGGTTTAAAACTAGTAGATAGTATTATTGCAGTTTTATTAATAACAGTTTCTTGGCAAAAGTAGAACACCATATTATTATTATTATTATTATTATTATTATTGTGATCTCTATAATTTCAATTGTTTCTTTCAAATGACATATTCTAGGTATAAAAATAAAATGAATGAGATCAATGAAAATATATAGCCACACACACAGACACACCATCCACCAGTGCAGATAAACAAAAAATCAAGTGCTGAAACATTTGTGTGTATAAATAAGATGAAATGCCATATTACATCACTAATTAAAGCTGAATAAAAAAATTCAGTGTATTAAGTGTTACAGGGTACACCATTCAAAGCACTGAATAACTACTTTTAATACTTAATATGCATTTTAAATGGAATTAGATCACAAGCCTTGCTATATTATTGTTATATAATTTAACTGGCACTGTTTAACACTGCCAAATTCAACATTCAACATGGAATCCAAAATAGTGAAAAATCATTCCTTTTTAAATGTAGCGATGTACTTAAACTTCATTATATTTTAGTTACAATAAGGTTCTCATAAGTAAGTCCATGCAATTAAATTCTTGCCACAAAATCCATGTAATTAAAATTCATGCTCTGCAAAACACAGTTTATGAAAAACCTTGCTTGAAAAATCTGATTTTTAAATAAATATCTAAATTGTTAAATGTATTGCAAGAAGGATTTATTTTTGTAGTCAATTAGGTATGGCCAGGCATTTATTACTAACATTTTCCAATCTTAACAGTATTTTCTTATTCTGATTAGTCTGACAGCTATTCTGTGATGTATGGTGTCTTGTCTTCATGAACAATGAAAATTAGTTTGGTCACCCAATCATTTCAGCAATTATATTGATTTATATAAAATTTCACAACCGTCTGAAAAATAATTAACTGCATTAAAAAGAAATGACCATTCTGAATATATTTACAGAGGAAATTTTAGCTCTTTTGTCGATTGGATTATTAAGCAGAAGAAAATCCAACACACAAGATTGGACCATGTATCATCAAGTTGAATGGATACTTGCAGACCAGTAATAAACTGGTTGTTCACTATTCACTATTTTGGGGGAGGGACCAGCAGGGACTATGCTAGGAGGTGATTCGGGTTAAGTAGTTAAAAACTCCTGATTCACCTAAACAAACAAAAGTAGTTAAAAACTCGGATTCACCTAAACAAACAAACAAGACATTCATATTGTCTTCTTACCCCCACCCTTCTATTTCAATATGATATAAATTAAGAAACAAAATTACATAACAAATTGATGAATATAAATACCAGAAATTATATTGCTATCACACTGAAATTTTCCCATAATCCTTGAAAGAAAACAAAAGTGCACTATCACATTTTTGTCACACAATGAATCATGACTCAGTTGATGTCCATTTCTAATAAACTTAATCATTTTTTCCCTCAATATTTCATCCAATAAACGTATTAACTAGGACCTAAAATATGGAGACAACTTTTTACTGTAACACATTTTTGAAGATGCTATAACTTTTGTTATTCAACAGCTATGATGAAGTAAAATAAATAAAAGTTTCAAATTGTGAATAAAGTTTTGAACATTATTCAAAATGTTTTACACATGCTTTTCAATATATTCAGCAACCTCACCCTAATATGTACAAAGAGAGTTTTTTCCCCCAAAGATTAAAATCCAGCATGGTTTCTGAACCAATCTAATGAAAGGAATAACCAGCAAGGAGTGAACAATGACAAAACATTCTCGCTTGCTAAATTCCCAAATCAAATCAGAATATTGAACAAAAATACCATTAATGGACCAATGTATGCCTTTATTGTACCTATTTCCCCCATAATGACCTTGACATCTGAGCTACTTACATGATAACTTCATCATAAGGTGAACAAAAATATCTGTGTGACAGCCCACATATAAAGAACAGACACTAATTTACAATATCCTTGTTGTAACCTTGATGTCCCTACTGTGGGTAGAACTGAATATATGAGATATTTTTAAGTCAAGATTTAATTAAAAAATCACTTAAGTTTCATTAATGGTTGCCATGGATTTCAAAGGTTGCATCCAGACATGTATAGGTCACCAATTCATTCATTCCCTTGCTGTGACCTTGACCTTAATGCTATGGTATGAAACAAACCAAACATACATGATAATAACTGGTTGAAATTTATTATTATATTCTCAGGGGATCATGAGACAAAGAATAAGGCCTGGCTATGATGTGCATGATTTTGAAGCACAAGGCCTGGCTATGATGTGCATGATTTTGAAGCACAAGGCCTGGCTATGATGGTGGATGACACTCTTTAATCAGGATATATACATGGGGAAAAAAAATCGATGTAAAATTTATCCAACTGGTATGAAATTACAAATTACAGGCCACAAAAGCAAATAAAATGGACTTAAGAAAGGCATATACACCGATTCATTTTAATAATAATAATCATAAGGTAATAATTATTAAATCAACAGATAAGGCTGAATCATGACGGAGTGACCAACACATTAGGATTATAAAGAACTGTTTCATGGCTTAGAAGGTTGTGATGAAAACATTGCAACTTTAATATTTGTGAGTCATTTGATGTCATTTAAGATAATATGTGAGATAATATTGAGTCAAATATACCAAAATGTGTTAATAAGCTGATGATCTTTGCCTGATGACATGTTCTGTCTTTGTTTCCTTTCTGTTTCTATCATACTCTTTTTCAAGCAAATCTTACAAGTTAAACCGGAATGCGATTTTCCTATAAAAAAAACTGTTACTAGTCATAGTGCTGTTTTGTTCCTGTTAAATTCCTCCACCAATTTTTGTTGCTCAAGTGTGATGGTGATTCATTATGATGAAAAGAAACTAGTTCATGTTAAGTATTCATCTGAAGCAAAAACACCTGACAATGATCAAACAATATACCCAGTGACAAGTACAAAGAAAACCCACCACTGGATGGCTCATGTATATTTGAGCATACATATACAACACCTAGATTCAGCTCAATGCGAAAGTTTAAATTATGTCAATGCACAGTCTACAACATATAAGTGAACTAAATAAGTATTTCCATGCATAATAATACAACTGGCAATAATGTACATATCATGTATTGACATGGGATTCTATTTCTTAATAATTGTTTTCTTCGGGAAAAATGAACATTTACATGATTCTTAGTGTCCTGGTAAATGATAAATACATATAACACTTACTGCTGATGGATCTGGACCAGGTTGGCCTGGGTGTCCTGGCATCCCTGGGTCAATGGGATGTTCCACTGATCCTGGCCGAGGGGTGCCAAGTTGGTGACTGTATGGATCCACTGGCATTGTATGTGGTTTTGACATTGGCATCGATGCTTGTGGCGGTACTGGAGGTCGAAACTGGGGTCGAAACTGAGTAGGTCCTGGTGGAAACGTCCCTGCAGGTGAACCCACTGGATATTGAAGTTCATTTCCTGGTGGGCCAGGAATTTGAAGCTTCCTAAGGGGTGGCCTTGACTGCATTTCTCCTTGAGGCATTTGTTGGGGGGCAGATGATGGTCCTAGTCTTGTAGGGGTTTGTGAATGGGGGACCTCTTTGCCCCTTCCTAAGGGTGATGATACAAATGGATCATGCACAGATGTTGGTGTACTGGGAGGAAAAGCATAAGGGTCCTCTGGAGAATTACCAGTAGATGTGGGGACTGGCTCACTGATTTGGCGTAACAATCTCTGACCCATTGGGTGACTTCCCTGGGGTCTTGGCCCCACCTGACCAGCCATAGGCCTTGGGGTCATTGATGCCTGTGCATAAGGATCAAAGTTTTTTGTTGGCGTTGATGGTGTATGTTGTGGTGACCTGTCAAACATCTCCCCCTCATGACCTTGCCATCCAGAATGCTGGGGGGATTGCCTGGGACCCATCGGGTGAGGTGTGCCTGGAGGCTGTGCATAAGGGTCAATCTGTTGATGAATGCCTGAGTGAAATTCTTGACCCCTTGCAGGGCTTCGGAACTGATCCTGTGGAGATTGGTCCCTTGACCTTGGCATTGCCTGGCCTTGGTTGAAGGGGTCACCTGGTATCCCTCTAGGAAGTCCTGATACTTGAACATGTGGTTCTGGCACTTGGGGGCGATGAATTCCAGGTTGTTGACCATAAAGATCCTGAGGTCTTGGTGTTGCTGGGGGATGAGAATAAGGATCTGGTGTGGCCCCTCTGGGTGGTGGTATACTAAAGGAATCATGAGGTTTAGGATGAGCGAAGGAGTCAGGAGGTTTCTGGAAAGTATGCTCAGCTCCTGGCATCCCAGGTGGCCCCACATGGTGCACAGGGCTACCTGGTACTGAAGACTGACCTGCAAAAAGTAGAGACAATACATTCCTTAGAAAGAAACAGAATAAATAAGAGATTTGAAGGGCAATTTAAATATGCATAATAAACAAGCATTGGTTTTGATTTTTTTATATATACTTCAAGCACATGAAACATCTAAAGCTGAACATCCAAAGTGCCAATATTCCCTTCTGGTAGTTTACTGTGCTATGTCTATACAAAGAGAGATAGGTAGGCAGATAAACAGAAAGAAATAAGGATAAAATTTTCAATTAATCCATGATAAAACTGATTCCTCAAATCTTTGACAGGTACCTTTACATGAACGGCCGACTTCTTTATAAATGAATGACTTGAAACTTCTGTACTGTTCCAACTATCCAGAAACTTCTCAACTACCAGTTTATGCAGTGTACTTTCATATTTTATTTTGACAAGACCAACAATACATTGCTTTTTCTGCTACTGGCTGCTCAGTACAACAAGAGAATGCATTTCTGTATTTTCTAAACTGATCTGTCTTGACTGGATAAGACTGAGTCCTGCAGATCCATTGATATATACTGTATATCAACTGACAAAAGGGTTCAACAACTTCCAAAATTCTGACATTGAACATTCTTTTTCAAAGTGATCTATCTAAAGTGGCAACTGAAAATGCTTGGTTTCTCATTGACATTGACCACATTTTCCACAAATACTGTGCTTTCCTGGTTGTTAACAAACTTGTTCTTAATCAAAAATGTTCAGTTGTCCTGATAGAATTGGAACTTTATAAAAATCTACATTATAAAACTGATCATTCAGCCTTTTAGTGTGAACATACTGTTGGCTCAAACATTCAATACTACCTCTTCACCAGACTTACCCTCTGGAGTGCCAATCAATGGAGGACCTGGCCGCATAGGACTTGACATACCAGATGGACCTTGGACATTTGGCGGCAAACCTGATTATTAAAAATAAGAATGGCATTGATAATGCACTTGATACAACAATCTCATATATGAAGCACTATTATTTCAAATACAACAAAATGTATGTTAACATTAATGATGCCATTGATGACATTAATGTTGCCACAGATGCTCAATGTTAGAAAGTGTATCTATCAGAAAGATAATCCTAATAACCAGTCGAAAACCAATACATTTTGAAATTTACACACTTGTACTAAAACACTTGAACTTCTTGACCTTCAACTAGTTCATTAGCAATTTGTCTTTGTCTAAATCAAACTAGAAAAATGATTTTGAACTACCACCTTCAGCAGGATGAAATGGCTGCAATCCGGCCACATGACTCTGTATGGCTGCAGCTGCTGCAGCTTCTTGCTGTTTACGCTTGGACTCTGCACTGGAACGTGGTGTTGTCTTGCTTTTTACGTTAGAGCGATTCTTTCTGGCTTTTAACTGAAAATATATGATTCAATTATAACTATTACCACAAGTACTCTACTTGAAATTACAAAAAAATACATAAACTTTAGAATTTTGTTAAAACTCAAAGCCAAAACTCAAACTTTAACACAAAAATTGATCTAACTTTAACAAAAACCTTTTATCTCATTTTAACACAAAACTCCAACTCAAAGCCTTAACCTTTATCTCATTTTAACAGAAAGCTCCAACTCAATGCTTAACCTTTGTCTCATTTTAACCGAAAAATCCAACTCAGAGCCTTAACCTTTATCTCATTTTAACACATTATCTCATTTTAACAGAAAATTCCAACTCAAAGCCTTAACCTTTATCTTTTTTTAACACAAAACTCCAACTCAATGCTTAACCTTTGTCTCATTTTAACACAAAACTCCAACTCAAAGCCTTAACCTTTGTCTCATTTTAACAGAAAATTCCAACTCAAAGCCTTAACCTTTATCTCATTTTAACATAAAACTCCAACTCAAAGCCTTAACCTTTATCTTATTTTAACACAAAACTCCAACTCAATGCTTAACCTTTGTCTCATTTTAACATAAAACTCCAACTCAAAGCCTTAACCTTTGTCTCATTTTAACACAAAACTCCAACTCAAAGCCTTAACCTTTGTCTCATTTTAACACAAAACTCCAACTAAAAGCCTTAACCTTTATCTCATTTTAACATAAAACTCCAACTCAAAGCCTTAACCTTTGTCTTATTTTAACATAAATCTCCAACTCAAAGCATTAACATTTATCTCATTTTAACACAAAACTCCAACTCAAAACCTTAACCTTTATCTCATTTTAACACAAAACTCCAACTCAAAGCCTTAACCTTTGTCTCATTTTAACACAAAACTCCAACTCAAAGCCTTAACCTTTATCTCGTTTTAACTGAAAACTCCAACTCAAAGCTTTAACACGAAACAATAAAACAAAAGTTAATATAGACACTGTTGCTGGAAATGTTATACCAATCTCTCACCATGGTAATGCAGGTGAGACATAAATTGTTCAATCTTAACTTCTAATTGTTCAGATAAGGTTATTTATAAACTGAAATGTATTTCCTTAAAAACAGTTGTGTTAATCCTCAGTTTTGGAGAACTTAAGATTTTTTTCTGATGGCATATGCTAAGAATGAAGATTATTACTAAAAATGGAGCACATTGTAATTATTGTCAATTTATGTCATGAACCATAAAAATTATGAAATAGTGATCGATTATTTCTATGATGCATGTAATTCAAATACAATTATTTGCTAACATTTTATTTCGGACCTGAAAAATTAGTCTAAGCTTATTGCGGAGAACACCCTGTATGGTTTAACCATTTAAATGACTCCTGTTTAGATCACATCTGATGGTAATATTTATATTTTTGTGGATGGAAGTTACAACTGATATATTTTTTTCACCCAATGACCAGGAAAGCAAGCAGTCATTATGTTAATAATATTCATACAGATGTAATTTAACAATATTACTAGCACTACCATAAATATACTCACATATAATATGGATCAACATACAAACTGTGTATTCGAAGATATGGATTCACGCAACTTGTTAGGATACAGACCAACATCTATCAGGGCTTATACTGTTTACTTTGAGACATGACTTGCAATTTCTTAGGACACAGACCAACATCTATCAGGGCTTATACTGTTTACTGTGAGACATGACTTGCAATTTCTTAGGACACAGACCAACATCTATCTGGGCTTATACTGTTTACTGTAAGACATGACTTACTCTTATTATATACTATCTTTTCGGGTTTGAGTGGATAAAACATTATTTCCATCATGCAGGTGTAAGACAGCAGTAGGATGCATTTCAAAATAAATTTTAAAAAAACTTTTTAGAATCCTATTTTAAAATAAATTTGAATATGTATCCTGAGTGCAACCTTTTTCCATACTGTAAACAATACACTAGTCTCAACTGAAAAACTCACCAAATATGGCTGCTTTTGATCAGGTGTCAGTTTTCGCCACATCTTAGCGATATGTTTGGATCTCTCTGACCATTCTGAAAGAAAATATTGAGAATGTATAGGTGTGATCAACTTGGCCCACAAATATACAGCAGTTTAATAATGTAGAACATTTATTGCATGTACAGCAGGCATAATTGCCACATAATGAAATTAATCAAAGATCTTGAAGTTTACATATCAAAAGTGATAAGAAATATGGGGTCTAGAGTGTTTATAAGCTCAGCCAATCAGATGCAAGATCAGTATGTGTGGATCGAACTCATCTGAGACCTCGATATAAACTTACATACCAAGTTTGATCACAGCATGATGTGATTTAACTTTAAGAGTAGTCACAAACAATTGTCAATGGACAAGAGGAATAAAAAGTATGCACAATGGACAAATAACCATACAAAAATCACAAAAGAAACAACTGAAAGCATGAAAGCGTACATTATATTTTCAAGTGCCAATGTTATTTCATTTAATCTATCCTATCTTCAGAAAATCCATCCCCAATTTAAATGTAGGGGGAATGTTTTGTCCTAATGATGACAGCTTTAAAGTAGACCTTCCTTTCCACAAAATGTTGAAGATTCCAGCAAATGCCAGAGATGCAAAAGATCTGCATAATAAGTGACTTACCTGGATATTGCTGCCTGAGTTCAGGATGAATGAGGTTGCAGTACAGAATGGGGGATATGGTAGCACCAGCTCCAAGGTTTTCATCAGATTCCCATTTCTGCATATTTCGTCGACTTGTATCCTGGCCAGTGTCTTCATCTACGAGGGCCTGTGTCCAAGTGGGCGTAAAGCTCTGATCAAATGAAGGATGTCCAGAGAGATGACCTGGTTGAGGGCTAAAAGAAACAATGCAATGAAACTTTTAAGACTTCATGAGTTTTAACATTTATGTTTGACCTTTTGGATGCTTGATTTTCAAGACTGCTCACAAGAGACCTTGGTTATGTCAGTCCTTGTAAATCAATTGGTGAAAAATCAGACTATTCTGTGTAGAATGCATTTAGTTGCTGAGAGGCTATTATACACCATTCTACTTATATGCATTACTTACCAAGAAAGAAATAAAGACAGACAAAATATCTGGAACTAAACATAACATTGTACAAGTGGTACATAAGAATAATAAGAGCAGAAAACTACCCAAGTCTTATGGAGATTTTCTGCATAATAATTCATTAATGTTTGTAAGGGAACTTAACAGCAATTTCATAGCTTACGGCCTTATTTCATCATCTTATGTTATAAAATGTACAGCAAGAACAAAGTAAAATCAAATGGAAAACCATCAACCAGCTGTAACTATTTTAATTAATCCGACATTTTTGTCTGTCAACTTCAAAACCAGAATATGTAGCAGCAATAATTTGTAAGTGAAAGTACACTTTTCTTGAATTACTATATATCCTATTGATCTGGACTTCAGGAACAACTGTCTTAACAATTCCATGTATTAATTTCCATTACTTCCCCTACCTACCAATAGGGTTTGCCAGTTTTTAAGCTGAACGATAAGGATGCTAGCTAGTAATGTGATCAGGTAAGTATTGCAGAGACCTAATTTACAAGAAAAATCTGTTTTCTGCTGTAAATATATTCTGCCATCACATTAAGACTAGGGGAGTAGGTAAGAGGAGGGATAGTTGAGAATCCTACCCATCCATACTAATGGTATCATCTAGGAAAGAACGGTTGGACTCCCTATGTGGACAATAACCTGTTCTCCATCTGAGAGCAACACATGAACCTTGACAATTCTATCAGCTTAGGATAACTAGGAAAGAAAGGTTTTACTGTCAAAATTAACTGGTGAATACTGCAAATCTTACTGTCAAAATTAACTGGTGAATCCTGCAAATCTTACTGTCAATCCTGCAAATCTTACTGTCAAAATTAACTGGTGAATCCTGTAAATCTTACTGTCAATCCAGCAAATCTTACTGTCAATCCTGCAAATCTTACTGTCAAAATTAACTGGTGAATCCTGTAAATCTAAGAGGCTGTGTTTGTTTCATTGGGTGAGGTAGTCATTTTGCCTGTAGTCAAAGTAATCACCAAATTCTGGCTGTAGTCAAAGTAATCACCAAATATAGGGCTGTAGTCAAAGTAATCACCAAATATAGGGCTGTAGTCAAAGTAATCACCAAATATAGGACTTTGCCTCTGCTAAATCCCTGAGATACAACTTTGAAAAGATTGAATGCATGGCAAACATAAGTTTTTGTGATTTGTTGAATCAAAACATTGAATTCGAACATGAAGAATGCTGAGATTACTTTAGTTTCACGTGTTGAAGTCCTCATGAGAGGGCTCTAATCTTTTGAGACATAACTATGACAAATGTATGACCCAATTCTGCCTAATAATATCAGGCTTGGTTAGCGATATCCTGCCTTCCCACCTACAGGGAAGAAAGAGTTGTTTGTTGCCATGACTTGTATCTGTATACTTCAAGTAATGTTTGAGGGTGCAGACAACATCTTGCATAGCAATCTGTTCTTGATTTATCTACAGATGAAAAGGAAAAATTGACTCTGATTATTCTCTGTTACAAAACCTGGTTATGTCAATGACTGAACCATCCATTCAAAACTGAAGATAGTTTGGGTCAACTGAAGTGGCATGTAACTTGCTTACCTTGCAAGACAAATCTAAAGCAATTGGGAAAAAGGTTTTGTATCATGTTTAGATTATGTGAGGTCTATGCTAAAGGCTTGTCTGAATTAAACCATGTTCAGATATAAGACACATTCCATATTGAAAACTTTGTGTGGGATTTTGGTCGATTCCAATCAAAATTGGTTTCCAGGTCTTATGAATCTTTATCATAACATATCTCTTCTACCTCTGATGGCAAATGGTTTCAACTTTTTCTCCTCGGCAAATGGTTTCAACTTTTTCTCCTCATAGAGCCAGAGAAAAAAGTATGCTAGTTGTGGGATCGAAAGAACTCAAGGTTAGATATTACTGAATCAACACAAGACCCTGAAAACTTTCCCTCAAAAGCCTTCAGAGTGGAGGACATTATTGCTCTTGAGCTTCTTTCCATAATCGAAGGTTTAAAGGCTGTAGCGACCAAAGCCAAGCAAAAGGAAAATACAAGTCTAGACAGGTGGAACAACTACACCATGGCTGTTTGAGAATATTTGGTTTGCTTGTAATCTTTCTGGGTAGGTCTATTGCAATATCAAGTAGATCTCTGGCCCAGGACTTGTCCAATCTGAGAGGGGATATTATTTTTTTTGGTATTATTTTCAGACCTTGGGGTGGAGGGTAATTATCCAAAACCATTCCCAACTGTCTGATAGTGCCTCCAGTCTAACCAAAAACCAAGCTTAAATTACATAATTACTCCAGTGACTTAAACATGGTTGCATTGGGATTATTAAAAAAAAAAAAGGCCAGTTATCTCTTAAAAAATGTGTGTATGGTGTGCAAAGTCAATACAGACTTCTATGAGAATTTTCTAAAAATTGATTGTACCTTTCTATGAATAATGTCAATTATGTGATACATATACAAATATTAAAGAACTTGTAAAAACACATGTCTTCAGTACAAATATGCAGAATATTGTCTTGTCTGTGAAATGTGATACCATCCCAAAATCTTTCTTCTACTAGTACTAGTATTAAAAGAAAAAAAAAATCCTTTTCGACTACTCACTTAAAGTTAGGATCTGGAGGTCCTGGACCCATTCCAAATGGAGACACCCTGGGTGGATTGGAGTGTGGGGGTGGGGGCTGCTGGTTAACAGCCAGATCTTGAGAACCTGGGGGTCCTGGAAGGGGAATGGGAGGAAAACTCTGTGCTGCACTAGTACCTGAAATAAAAGGGAAAATGAGGGATACTACTAGGCTATCTTATCCTGGCTGGAGAATAAAACTGCTCTAGAACAGACTATTTATTAATTCAGAAAATGTAACGATGACTGCTGCGATAATGATGATGATTTAAAAATAAAGACAGGGTTTGCTGCTGAGACTGTATGCTGATATTTAAGTCTTCCATCCATCAGTTAGTCTCTACTCATGTATTTTCATGGATATCAATTTTCAAGCATTTGTAAAATAATACATAAAATATAATATATAACATTTTCATTGGTATTTTAATTCATTAATTTGTGAAGACGTCCTAATTTTTCCAGTATTTTAATTCATGGACTTGAGAAGAAGTCCTATTTTATCCAGTACTTTAATTTGTTGATATAGGAACGAGTCCTATTCTTTCCAGCACTTTAATTCATGGATTCGGGGAAGAAATCCTATTCTTTCCAGCACTTTAATTCATGGATTCGAGGAAGATATAATATTCTTTCCAGTATTTAAATTCAAGGATTTGAGAATCCATTCTTTGTGTAAAAGGGAACTGTATTTTGGGTCTCTAACTTCATGGTTTGTAGCAATACAAATCCATAAAAACTGAGACTGAATAAAAAAAAAGTCTCTGACTAAACATGGCATGATGATGGATGAGTCGGAAAACAGTAATACCAGTTCCTAAATGACCCATCACTGTTCGACAGTTTTCTTTCATGCGACTACAATCACAATGTTTTCACAAACATTTTCTATCAATGAATCAAACAATGAATTCAGGGAAATATTTCTCATAGCCATAAGTTTTATGTAGGTATGTTAAAACTGTCTTGACAGAGCTGTCAACAAAAAGTGGTTTCTCAAGACAAGCAGTCAATAGAAAAAGTCATTAAAAAAACTGAAATTAATAAGTGGTTACATAACTTGCCTCTACAACACTTTTAGTAGTCTCCATTAGCCTTGGTAAACATTTAATTCTCAAGTAGAAAACAATTCTTAACTAAATGTTTTGGGGTAAGATTTTACTATGACATTTTCACAACTTTGAATCAGCACTAAGCAGCCATTAGTGTGCCGACATGTTCTTAACCCCCCCCCCCACACACACACACTTGGCATAAGAGACATTGAATAATAAGAAAAAATTCTTTTCGATGATGCCAATGTTTAGGTATTTTATAATGAAGTGCCAAAAAACATGGATTTAAAAAAAAAAATACCATCATCCTTCAGAAGCTATTAACATTGTCCACCCAATGAAGCTGAATTTCATGATGTGAAAGTCACTGGCTTTGAGTAACCATGGAGTGACAACATTATAGAAACATTGTTCATGTTAAAGCATAGTTCATGTTAAAGTATAGTTCAAGTTAAAGCATTGTTCATGTTAAAGCATAGTTCATGTTAAAGCATAGTTCATGCATCAATAATTACCTTAGTTAGCCACTATGACTTGAAATAAAATGAAAGCAGCTCACTTATTAATTCTTATACTCATTCATATGTATAATACAAAGTTAAGTGGAAGGCAACCGTGATGGTATACAATGTAAAGACTTTAATGTGGATAGCTTGCCCTTAAATAAATATATTTATTCCAACTATTAAAATGCACTGGTTAGAATGACCTGCACTGGCTTGGATATCTAAAGCATGGAAGAATCCATGTGCTAAACACAAATACTTAACCTATATTAGTAAAACAAAATATAGGTTACAGTTACCTCATGTGGCTCTAAGGGTGAAGAACTAACATAAATGCATCAAATTACGAAGTTTCAGGATTTGAAAATAAACAGCGATTAGTAAAACAAATTTGAACATAAAATTTCAAAAGTTAAAGCATCATGAAATAAGCTCAAAGAGATGTCTTTTTGAAATATAAGACACTATTAGCATTTTGTAAGATGTGATACTAACAGTGAGGTACATAATTTTCATTTTCACGATTCAAGCAAAACATATAAAAATACAAAATCATATCCAACTTAGCGAAGTGTAAAATATGTACAATATTGACCTAATTCTGTGATTATAGAGTAATGCTCATCAAGTTTCGTCATTCAAGGTATGTAGATACCAAGAAAAAGAAACGTCATAAGTTAAACAAAAAAACCCAGTAATTCAGCAAACTGAAATGTAGGTAACTGCAACCTTTTGTTTGTGTGTGGCACTAACAGAGTTGTATAGTTAAGCATAAAGTTAAATGATATGAGCAGGAAACCTAAGTTTGTGATGTATAAAATATGTGTGAATGTGACAGACCTTTCTCATGGTTTGTAACACCTTTATGCATCAACTCACCTAATTTAATATTGCCAGATATATAATGACCATGAGCTAGATGCAAACATCAGACAGTAAAATATGAATGTAGATTGCAGCGACCCTATTTTCTTACAATACAGATGCACATTCATCTAGTTGAATCTTGCATTAAAAGTGGTGGAGAAATAAACATTAAAACACCAAATCCATGAAGCGAGAAAAATGTATCACCGTGACTTAATTATGTGATGATGTAGCAGTGTCATGATCACGGGTATACTAGCATGATTAGAGCTTAAAAAACCCTGAGCTAAATGCAAGAATATAACACTAAATGTACAGTGTTCATCAAGGTGCCTCCTTCCCTGAGTGAAAGTACTATGAAACCCATTCTAACTGCTGCCTAGAACCGAAAATGAAAGAATGGCTGAGATGCATTGGGGCTATACTGTGTGTATCTGATTTTGCATGTGGCAATACCAATGTTGGGTGTAGTTAAAATTGTAGAAGTGATCTGAACAAATGTAATGATGCATTAAGAATATGGTATTACTGTTGCATAGATATGAGGATAATAAACACACAAAAATTGCATGTCATAATTATGCCTTGTTAATTAAATTCAAACAAAAATAACAATCAAAAAGTTATGATTTACCTGGCTGAGAAGAATCTCCTTGTGCCTCATTTTCTTGAAGAACACCTTTAAATATGTCCTCCACCATCTTACTATCCATTTGAGCCAAGCCTGTAATGAGAAAGTATTTTTGTGTAAACAATGAAGACCTAACAAGAACATGTTCATCTCTTTTAAGTTGATTTAAATAACTGTGACTTGTGGAAAGAGATTTAAAGGTAACGGTAGCGATACTTTAAAAATCATTGTTATTCTTGCAAATAATTACTGTTAGTGATGTTAGTGATGACACATTGTGATGTAATAACAACTACAGACATGTGGGCAGTTAAAAATAACTACTGAAATCCAATAAGGACTCTTATCTGCCAAAACATGAAACTAATCTGGAAGAATTCGGATAACTATTACAGTCAGTTCATACCTGATCTCATTAAAAGTAATAAACCTACATAAACATATTTTATTTGTCTATAAGCTTACACATGCTTGTATACAGTCAGAACAATGATGATCCAATGAAACAAAATTGTTAATCTTTCCTTCAAATCCAGATGCTATTCTTAAAATAATTTTGGATGAAACAATAAGCATAAACATTAGTTCTCATGAATTATGATCATCTTTCCATACCTCTTAATCTCTGCACTCAAATTATTCTTACTGACTGGTTTCTAGTTAAGTATATTGTTTTTTATATTGCGAACATAAATGTACCAGTCATAATGTGCTGAATCACTTTTGTCCCTATCCTTGTCCACAAAAAAAACACTCTTATTCAAAACCGTTTAAAAAAAAAACATTGATTTTTGACAACTCCCATTTGCTTGTGGAACCTCAAGAGTCCCAAAACTGGATCCAGTGGGCTAAGCTGCAGTCATCACTGGGATAAAAAAAAAATAGTTTGAAATGGCCTCATAAAGAGAGAACTCAAGATAAGACCCATTGTACATTGCAGGGACCCAATTGGTGAAGAGATTTCTAGGCTGATCTGTGATTGTTTGAGAGACAGCCTATGAAGATTTTAATGCATGTTCTTGCAGGAAATAGACCATGTTCATGAGCATTTTGAACTCCATAGCCAAGTGATTATATGTTATGATGAATAATATCCTATTTCCACTCTCTGACATTTAATTAAAGGTGAAGTCAAAGTGAAAGATGGGATTTTTCATCTTGTTCTAGAATACAACTTTAATGCTGCTGTTTTTCTTCTTCGAATATCAATCAGGTAGTTTATATGTAATAATAATAATAATAATAATAATAATAATAATAATAATAATAATAATAATAATGAGGACTTTGTATTGCGCCTAATCTTTCGAAGCTCTAAGCGCTTTACACCATCAATAATGATATGACTACACTACAAAACAACAAATGACAAAAACAATGAAATTGGAAAAAAATAAAAACATGCTGAAAACATATAAAGATACAAAACATGATATAGGTCGCTAAGTTTGTCCCTGCAGTCGAAACAGGTGAGTCTTAAGAGCACTCTTAAAAGGGACCACTGTGTCTTTGTGTCTAATTTCAATGGGCAATTCGTTCCACGTCGCCGGGCCTTGGTGTGCAAACGAACGGTGTCCATATGACTATCTTTTCACCTTGGAAACAATGAGTATACGATTATCAGAAGAAGAGCATAAGGATCTAGCTGGTGTATACACATGGGTGAGGCTGGATAGGTACGTTGGACTGGAGTCTGTCAATGAAACATAGCACAGAAAACAAATTTTGTGTTTGATTCTGTATCGAATTGATAGCCAATGTAGAGTACAGAGCAGTGGTGAGCTGTGCTCTGATCGAGGTACTCTAGAGATGATCCGTGCAGCTATGTTTTGAAGTTTCTGGAGTAAATATTGTGATGAACCAGACAGAATTGAGTTACAATAGTCCAGTCTTGAAAGTACTAATGAACACACAAGTGTTTTAGTGGCATCAACTGAAAGATATTTACAAATGGAACTGATGCGTCTCAATTCAAGATATGCAGCCTTGCATATGTTCATGACATGTTGGTGCAATGTGAGAGTACTGTCTAGAGTAATGCCTAAGTTCCGTACTGACTGTGAGAATTTAATGTTGGTGTTGCTGATATTTATTGTCTGAGGTAAAGGATATGAATGAGAAAGTCTTTGTGTTGTGATCAGAATAGCCTCAGTTTTATCATCATTCATCTGCAACTTGTTACATGTCATCCATGATTTCACATCAGAAATGCACTTCTCTACTCCATGGATGGTAGCATCAACTTCAGTTGGGTGGCTAGACTTGTATATTTGGGTGTCATCAGGATACAATTGGTGCGACAATTGCTGCGATATGTCATCATGTCGAGGTGACAAGACAACTATGTCCATACTTCTCATAAAGAACCAGGTACTTATGTTCAAATCGAGGGCTCTGAACTTGTATAACATATCCCTAAATGAGTAGTCTCCCTCCTGAATAGTGTGCAAAGAACCCATCTTGGTTTCTCCATTTTTAATGACACGGTTTGTGAGTCTAGCTGTATGAATGGTCTGAAGCATGCCATGATGATTTGTTGCATGAGAAATGTCTGGAGTTTTTTCAGTCCAGCAAGTTTTGAACAATCTCCACAACATGCTAATCAGGAGATTGTCTTGATGTAGTCTGAATGCCATAAGACACGATCTGTAAAATGAGCAGATCATCAAGACAAAGTCTTCTTACTGTGATGTATTTGAATATGTCCCCAACCCGGATGTGTGAAAAGTGACATGTGAGCATGGCATCATTTCTCACTGTAAGAAAGCTGACCCCTCAACATGACCAGACTAACTATCAACAGAAGAGGCTAGACTGTACTCAGATTAGTGAAATATAACCATGGATAGGTCAAGCATAGATCCTACTGCAATATTATGAATAAATTGTTGTGTTGAGAAGTGATGAAGTGCCCCATAAAAAGTGATGAAGATCTCAACATTCTCTAGCCTGCATCATCTCTACTGATGGTTGTCTAATAAATCAGCAACTTGACCAGACTGCAGTATCTGTTTGAATATCAGCTCGACTTTCTTTACCCATCAATAAATGATGGTGCAATGGAAGTGGGCAACTAGATATCAGAAACTGGAAAACTTTGATTGAGGCACAGAAGGCCATGTCCTCTCTGGACATTGCTGTATCATGTAGGTAAGACTGTCTTTATGAGTGCAAATTGTCAAACAGAGAATAACTGGGCGACAGAGACACATATTGAAATGAATTTGATGAAGCCAAGAAGCAGCGAACAAGACTGAGGATCCTGCTAAATTGGAAACTGTAATCTTTGGATGATCACCGATTTATCTAGCAACAGGGACTGGAATATTGCTATTGATGGTGACATATTGTGACAAAGCTGGTGATGTTGACAGAGCCAGAACTGTGTAATGTGACCATGGCTGCCACCTGGTTGTACCAGAGCTGTCCATTGATCCCTGCTTGAATTACCATTGATCTATGAATGGAAGGAGGTATCTGGAACTGAAACATCGCCGCAGCCAATGCCATGTTATAATGGAACTGGGGCTGTGTCTGTCCGTACTGCAGAAAATAGGCTGGTACTGATTGAAGACATTTATTCTTTGCGGTAAGTGAAGAATATGACAGTATCAGTGTCAAAGCTAGCAATTTTGGATGTTGGAAATTATCTCTTTCCTGATGCTTGGATGGGGTAAGTTGAGATTTTGATAACTGTACCGTGTCCAAGGAATAACAGACATGCGTTGAGGCTGTGTCTGAACTTGCTTTCATTGTTAAAAAATAATAACATGAATGCTCTTATGGTATATAATACTGAACAACTGCCTGACAGAATTGATATTTCAGGCTGTGTCCAAAGGCTCTGAATTGATGTACTATAGGCTTCTGGGCAGGTAACTGAACTGTGTACTCAAAGACAGAGTTAAAGCAAATAACTGACTCGAGTGGAAAATGATTTTCCTAGGTATCCAAAAATGAGCATGCTTACTGGCACAGAAAGTAGGAGTAACTGAAGAGTGAAAGGTATTCCACATCAAGTCCTCAATGGCACAGGGATATCACTCTTGTCTGGCTCCATATACATGGCAGACAGCTTTGAGCACTTCCTTTGCTAAAAATAAGCATGAGACTTGAATTTGCAACGTAGTGGTTGTATTCCTCAACCCATAATATTAGGCAGCAACATAAATATAAGCTTTGACAAAACCACACAAATTTACATGCAGCATAAAATATTTTTGCTGTAATTGAAGCAAAAGATCAACAAACGGAATTCTAACCTTCTAGCATGCTCATGGTTTCTGGATCAAGATTTTTCTCATCGATGTTTGGAAGGTCAAGAAGCTCATCCTTAGCATCAGTGGAGCTAGATTGACCCTCCTTACCATCATCATGGTCCATTGGCAAATCTGAAAAAAAGATTTCAACAAATGTATTTTACTATATTAATTCTGATTTGTCATGTAACTATGCCACTACAACCAAACCAACCAGCCTACCAAAAATAATGACTTCTTTACTAAATAGTGTCTCACAAAAAATATCACAAGATAAATTAAGTATATGATTTGATTTGAGAATGAAATCTGACTGACATACATTTTTGCAGCGGTACTGTTGTTGTTAATTGCTCTAATTGCAAGTTTAAAGGCAGTAAGTATAAAACTGTTGCTTAATTGCTCTAATTGCAAGTTTAAAGGCAGTCAGTATAAAACTGTTGTTGATAATTGCTCTAACTGCAAGTTTAAAGGCAGTAAGTATAAAACTGTTGTTGTTAATTGCTCTAATTGCAAGTTTAAAGGAAGTCGGTATAAAACTGTTGTTGTTAATTGCTCTAATTGCAAGTTTAAAGGCAGTCAGTATAAAACTTGTCATTAATTGCTCTAATTGCAAGTTTAAAGGCAGTAAGTATAAAACTATTGTTGTTAATTGCTCTAATTGCAAGTTTAAAGGCAGTCAGTATAAAACTATTGTTGTTAATTGCTCTAATTGCAAGTTTAAAGGCAGTCAGTATAAAACTATTGTTGTTAATTGCTCCAATTGCAAGTTTAAAGGCAGTCAGTATAAAACTGTTGTTGTTAATTGCTCTAATTGCAAGTTTAAAGGCAGTCAGTATAAAACTATTGTTGTTAATTGCTCTAATTGCAAGTTTAAAGGCAGTCAGTATAAAACTTGTTGTTAATTGCTCTAATTGCAAGCTTAAAGGAAGTCAGTATAAAACTTGTTAATTGCTCTAATTGCAATTTTAAAGGCAGTCAGTATAAAACTGTTGTTGTTAATTGCTCTAATTGCAAGTTTAAAGGCAGTCAGTATAAAACTGTTGTTGTTAATTGCTCTAATTGCAAGTTTAAAGGCAGTTAGTATAAAACTGTTGTTGTTAATTTCTCTAATTGCAAGTTTAAAGGCAGTCAGTATAAAACTATTGTTGTTAATTGCTCTAATTGCAAGTTTAAAGGCAGTCAGTTTAAAACTTGTTAATTGTTCTAATTGCAAGCTTAAAGGCAGTCAGTATAAAACTGTTGTTGTTAATTGCTCAAATTGCAACTTTAAAGGCAGTCAGTATAAAACTGTTGTTGTTAATTGCTCTAGTTGCAAGCATAAAGGAAGTCAGTATAAAACTGTTGTTGTTAATTGCTCTAAATGCAAATTTAAAGGCAGTCAGTATAAACTGGCCATATACTGCTGAATAAATGTTCTTAAGATTAAGAAGAAAAAAAACTGCACACAAAAAACTTTCAGAAGATAAAGCTTTTCACAAAGGATGAAAATATGTAGTACATGATACAAGGTAAAAATCTGTAAAAGATTAATAAAAGAGAATACAATGTTAAAATATAAAATCTTTAAAATACAGTCAAATTTACTTATCCCTTGCAGTGCATCAGTGCACCCATTCTTAATAAGTGCACTACAGTCCTTTCCCTCACAAGAATCACAAAGCTTTCCCTGTACAGATAATTAAAAACTTTCCATCCAAGCTCTCTATGTTATATCTGGAACTGCCAGCACAACCAGTATTTTCTGGCTTTCAATGTAAACTAGTAGATTTTCTATACTAATAAACTAGTATACATTTTAACAAAGTCTTCCCATTAAAATGTAACACCATACAGTACTCAAAATATTAAAACACAATCTTAGCATCAAAACAATCTGGGGGCCCCAAGTGGCCTAATGCGCTTTCCGTTACGGATCACTGCCGTCTCACCTCTGTCTACGTGGGATCGAGTCGAAGATTCGGTTAATGTAGTTATGTGAGAGAGCTTGCCAGTAGCTTCTAGTGGGTCGGTGGTTCTTTCCAGGGTTTTTCCCAGGTTATTCCTATTACTGGCCACCATGTATAGCCTATCGTGTGCTGAAAAATGGCGTTAAACCCTACAACAAACAAAATCAACACAATCTCATGAAAACAATTATATCAGGGAACCTAATGTATCACCTGTTTATTTTCACCACCACTTATTTGGCTTGCAAAAACTTTTATGCTCAATTTTACCATAAAGCTTCAAAATCATTAACATGACTGCTTTAGCTGCAGTGTTTCAGACAGATTAAGCAACATGAAGGCCAGGCATTGCTTGTCAAGCCAACTACCCAAGTACTAGCATAAAATGAACTCTTCAGTCAAAGGTCAAAAGAAGTTTTTCACAGCATAAATTGTCTCAATTTCATAATTCATCCCAAAATCCATCAAGTGTTGTAGGAGTTACAAGCAAATAAAAAAACTAAAAACCAAAACTGTCAAAAACTTCTGTGACTCTGACTTGACCCTTAGGTCAGTGGGGCAAGTCTGGATGCTACAGAATGAATTGTGTTAGTTTCATTATTATTCATGCCAGGAATATTGAAAATCTATGAAGGGTTTTATGATATGCAAAAATAAACTTTAACCAAAACTTTAAGAAACTGTGCCAATGAAAAAGTGACTGCTATGTCTAACTTCCCATAGATATCGTTGGAAAAACTTATGATTCTGTGACTTTCATAGCTATTCTGGTTTGTTTGCTATAGTCAATATCTTGCAGGTTTTTTTAAATTGCTTTTACAGGCTGAGAATGATGCTTGGGTAAAGAATTCAGTTACCCATCATTTCCTAACTACTGTATCCTTTGCAAATGGTGCTGCGTCTCATTTAGACCATAAGATCTTCATTTCCTAACGACTGTATCCTTTGAAAATGGTGCTGCTTATCATTGAGACCAAAAGATGTCTTCATCACAATCCATCAAGTAGTTAAGAAGTAGCAACACAAGTTTATGCTAATGAATGGATGGACAATGGATGACAGACCAGAAAAAGTCAACAGACCAATCCATAAGATCTTCTGGTCCATGACCAGTAATGCTTTTTTATTGCAAGTATTACATATTTTACAAATTTCAATCTCAGGATGAAAATTTTAGATGTCCAGTAAAACTTCATGAATCTCATAAATTTAAGTGCACACTCAAACTCAATTTTTGCCTTTTAAAATGTTTTCCAAATTAGTCTTCACAGAATTAGCTACCCACAGTCAACAATCTTGAATTCAGTAATTTTTTTTTTTTTTTGATTGTGAACAATTTGATTGATATTGCTAAGATGTTGTTGTAGGGTTTAGCGCCATTGATAGCCTGTACATGGCAGCCAGTATTAATAGTGGAGTAAGAACAAAGAAAACCCCGGAAAGAACCACCAACCCACGAGAAGCTACCAGTGAGTTTTCTCACATACATATGTTGGCCGAATCCAAGACTAGAACCATGCAGACAGAGGTGAGATGCCAGTGATCCGTAACATAGAGCGCTTTGACCACTCGGTGCCCCTTACTGTAGCAGTTGATTGTGATGTCAAGCACTAGGGCATCAATTCCATAACCACTCACAAAATCCAGAAACAAGACCGAACATTCTACCTAAGTTCAGTCAATACAGGCAATGTCAGACACACAGTATGCTGCTTCAAGTTGTGTATGTGCTACAAAGAGAAATATTAAGGTATATAATCTTACCATCAGATTCTTTGAGTTCATTTTCTATCATTTTGAAGAGATCCTCTTCATGGGGAAGTGTACTGAGATCATCAATGTCCAGATCCTTGAGAGTACCTTCATCTGAAAGATAAACAAGCAGTGAAAAATAATGGTTGTTTACACAGAAAGAGAGAGAGAGAGAGAGAGAGAGAGAGAGAGAGAGAGAGAGAGAGAGAGAGAGAGAGACAAGAGTATATACACAGTACAATACATATAAAGAAATCAGACTTGATAGAATGGAAACAGTGATGCTTTTTTGTGATGTCCAACTCCACCAATTACTTTTTTCATTGCTGGTGACAGAAAGTTGCCATCATTTGTTGCATAAAAACAAAAAAGACCATAAATAATAAAAATCAAGGTCACGATTGTTGATTTTTGACTGCAAGCTGGCTTACTAATCATGGTGTACTCCTTATCAAAGAAATTTACTGGCTGAGAGAAATATTTTATTGATTCTAACTAACTTGGGCACCAAATGAAAGCCATTTCATGATCAATGATTGAAAATGTCAGAGAAGATAGAGTTTGTGTGTGTGATTTGAATTTATAATGCAGCTTTAAAACAATGCCAGTCACATCACTAAGATGTCTGCAGTGTGGCCATTTATAGTTATGTCTAGCACTAGGGCATCATGCCCCAGACATGCAGCATCATGTTCCACCCAATCACATCATCCTGACACCAGGCTGACCAGTCCTAATACTAGCTTCTTAAGTCTATGATATGACCTGGTCGGGGTTCAAACCCACAAACTTCTGAATGAGAGGCAGATGCTCTAACCACTATGCCAATGGAGCAGTACATACAGAAAAGATACAACCATCAGCAAAGGTACAAAACACTGCAGCATTTATTTCCAACAAATTTTAACAGGAAGAAAAAAAATACCCAGTGTACAATTTTGTTTTATGGGGATTGTTAATCAAGAATGAGTGATTCAATTCCTTGATAGAAAGCCCATGGTAGGAAAGATTGAAATAAAACGTGATGAATTTTCTTGAGAAAACGTAAAACCAATAAGGATATTTGCAACCCTCATTTTTCCCTGAATGCTTCTTGGACCCCACCAACTTCCATTTTTAGAATAAACACTGAGAATGTAATCTCATTTAAATCACAGACCTGTTGGGGAGAGAATGAGAGAAAGAAAACAAAAGTTTTACCCAGATGAGACATATCCACATCTTGGTCATCTGGTAGGCCAGGGAGTCCAGCTAGTGGAACTGACGCTGATGTCCCAGGAGTTGGCTCAGCTGCTACATCTTGTGGCTGTGTTGATGCTGGTTGTTCTTTTGACAGCTGATGTGTAACTGGAGCTGATTTGATGTCAATCTCGCTTTCATTTTTGACCTCCAACAGTAACTTCTCAGGACTTGCGGGTGAAGAATGATCTGACCCAGTGCCAACCTGAACACCTTGCTGAAGTGTTTCTTTTGACTTATCAAGCAATGACTTTCCAAAAAAGGCCTCCTGAAGAAAAGAAAAAAATCAGAACCATCAAAATGTGCAAGAGGACAAAGTCATTATTTATATTCAGTGTCAAGGACATAAGGGTTATTCATATTTGACACCAGCAACTGTTGCTAAGAAATGTATGATTCATATAAAAACAATGATAGCAATGAAACATGTGTACCATAAACAGTACTACGTCAATTTTTTCTTGGAAACCTTTTTTTCTCTCAGTCTTGGTGTCAGACCTTGATTTTTAACCAATAACTGCATTTCTCATTTTCGAAGAAAGTCTTTCAGATTAATGGATCATGTTTTTTTTTTTTTAAATTCTAACAGCAATAGGGGTCTATATCTCAATGCATGCTATCTACAGTGTCTAGTCATTGCCTCCAGTTAAAGAACTTAAGTTGTTTTGTGGGGACTGGTTTTTCTTCATTTGGTCCCTGTCACCTTGAACTTTGACCTGTAAACACCAAAGTGAACAGATGTTTCTGTGCTTCAAATGCAAGCCATTCCTAATGTTTGGTCAAAGTAGGGAATAACGATGAAACATAAAATCTCTATTACCTCAATATTTTTAGACCTCAAAATCAGTAAGTTTCTTTCTTCTTTCAAGTGTAAGCCATTTACAAATATAATCATGTTAACTGGTACACAAGTCAAGTTATTATGTGAATAGTTTTCCTTCTTTCAATACTTGTGGCCTTGACCTCTGACCTAAAACTGAAAAGGTTTCTTTCTTCCTCCATAAGCATTATATTCACCAAGTTTGGTACTGATAGATGGTGGAGAATTAGACCTGCTGTGTAGAAACAAAACAGAGAAGAGAGGGGCAGACAACAGCAATACATGATATGCTCCACTCTTTGACACGATATACAAATCCAAGTACTAAATACTAGTGGCTTGGAGAGTTGACTCTCTTTTAAAATGATCATGTATCTTTCTCAAATACAAGAAAGAAATAGGAAACTGTCCTAGATGATTTTAACGGTGGTGATGAGGTCTCCATATTGACCTACATTGTGCCTGATGGTAATACGCTCTTCATCATTTGTGATGTAGTCCATGTAAAAGGATGGTTTTGTAGCATATCATTTATAGTGCATGGATTCTTCGTTGTAATTCTGCTGTTAGGGTCCAGGCCTCACATGAATACAAAAAAGACTGCGATGACTAGTGCTCTCAATAGTCTGATTTTAGTTTTCAGACAAATATTCTTGTCTCTCCAGATGGGTCTTAGCTTTGAGATAGCTGTCGTTGTTTGTACTGCTCATGACAAAATTTCTGCTCTTGATCCATCTTCGGTGATTATGGAACCAAAGATAATTTAACTGGCTCACTGTTTCCAGTTCACGTCCACAGACTTTATTCTTGACTGAGATTTGTTTGCCACTATTTGTCATCAGCTGTTTCTTCTCAGCGCTGAACTCCATGTCAAATCTGAAAGATGTTTCATCCAGGTTCTTCACTAAGGTGGCAAGCTTGTCTTCACTGCCTGCCAGCCCATCAATGTCGTCTGCAAAGCAGAGGTTGGTTATGTTACGCCTTCCAATGCTGACTGCCACACAGTGGTTTTCCAGGGCTTTGCTCATATTGCACTCTAAGTAGATTTTGAATAGTATGGGTGACAGCCTTGCTGTACTCTGACGGTTGTCTGGAACCAGTCCCCCACAGAACCTTGGGCAATAACTGCACTGGTAGCCTTGGCGTATGGCTGCTTGATGTCACACTCTGTCAAAGGCCTTTCTGAAATCTATGAACACATGATAGATGTCTTGTTGATGTTGCGAGTACTTTTTACACGGAACCCTGTGATTGAATATTTCTTCTGTTGTGCTTCTTCCACTTTGGAACCCGGCCTGTTCTTCAGTGATTATTTCTTCATTTTCTGGTTATATTCTGTTCAAGATGATCTTCAGCATCACCTTACTAACATGGCTGATCAAACTGATAGTTCTGTAATTTTGGCACAGCTGGTGATTGCCTTTTTGGGGGGAGTGTTGGCCATTCACCTGTCTGCTAGATCTTGTTGCATATTTTTGTAAATAGCTCTATCACGGATCCCCCCCCCCCATCTTGATAAATTAAGCTGGGATGTTGTGTACTCCAACTGCCTTCCCATTCTTCAGTGCTCTTATTGCGAACTCCATCTACTCTATGAGAATGGAGAAATCATCATCATTTGAGAAGTTTGGAACTTCAAGCACCTCTGGGTCTCCCTTGGACTGATGGTTGTAGAGTTCTTTGCAATACTCAGTGGGGGCATTGAGTGGCAGAGTGGTCTAAAGCGCTCTCCTTTATGGATCACTGCCATCTCACCTGTCTGCGTGGGTTTGAGTCTAAGATTCGGTTAATGTAGTTATGTGAGAAAGCTTGCCAGTAGCTTCTAGTGGATCGGTGTTTCTTTCCGGGGGGTTTCCTGGGTTCTTCCTCCACCAATAATACTGGCCGCCATGTATAGCCTATCGTGTGCTGAAAAATGGCGTTAAACCCTACAACAACAGCAATACTCAGTCCATCCTTCTGCAATGTCACTCACTTCTGTGGCCACTAAGCTAGGCTAAATTAATACAACAGGAGTGGAAGATTGTAATATTACTCTGAAATTCAAATCTCCTGTCTACTTTCTTTTCATGGGACGAGGCGAGGGGAAGGGGAAGAGGAAAAAATAAAAAAATAGCTAATCTATGAAAAATATCTGAAAATTCAAATTTTCTATTTTCTTTGTAAATATGGAGTTTGTTTACAGCACAATAATTGTTAGTTGTACAGGACAGGTGTGCATAGAAACTGTCTTTGCCTGCTTTCTTTCCCTGCAGTATACTAAATTCAATACCAGGATTTACAAATTATGCTACAGAAACAAGGAATTACTTTCTAGCTGCAAAGCTTTAAGATGCTGTTTACATGAAATCTTACAAGCCAAGTAGTTTTTAACTTCTGTATATCATTCACATTTTTAACAGTAGCCAAATCAAATTAGTCTCAATTAGCAGAAATATATGATTAGTCAAAAATCAGCAGATAAAAATACGTGTGCTTGTATAACATGTGCTTTCTACCCTAATTTAATTTACAGTATCTTGAAAGAAGTGATTTCCTCATAAAGAAGGTTTGGATAATGTTTATATATGAACTGTCTGAATACCTGCATATATGCTGGAAAACTGTCCAACAGTACACTTTTCCTTTTAAAACCTCGGCGCTTGACTTTCTTCTTTTCTTCATCCTGCCCTTCAGTGGTTGTGCCCTCGCCTAGGATAAAATATAAACACAAACACATATACAGTTATCTTCACAATAAAAGTCTATCATTGAACCATTATTTCTCTAATGTAACACAACATTTCAATGTAATTTTACATTATTGCTATTTTATTAAATTTAGCTTAGTTTAATGCTACTGAGATAATAATCATTGTATAGGTAGCATACATTTTTTAAAACATCTTCACTGAATCCAGGAGGGGGTTGGACGTTTGTGGAAGCTGGAAAATGAATAGTGATGGGATCACTACATCCCAAGGAATACAGTGAATGTTGTTAACAGAAAAACAAATATGATCACTATTCTTACTAAAAATAAAATAAAACAATAAAACCCTTTATAATTTTCAGAAACCATTTTAACTTTCCCCAGTAAAATGCCAATCTGGTCCATTGGTGTAAGTCTTTCCCAGGCAGCACATGTTCCCAATCAGTTGATGTAAAACTGATGAGCATCTAGCTAGAGAGCAAACTTCTGAAATCTATGATAAAAAAGCACCTTGGCAAACTGTTCAGTAAATTAGCTGTTACTTCTGAGGAATAAAGCAATTGCCAGATGTTTGGCAGGTATTTATATGAAACTATTAAGATTCTGAACCATGCAATACACACTGGTTACTTAGTATCAGGTAAGTGAAAAATCCTCTTTGCATTCATTAATATACCAATCTAGCATTCTAACAAAAGATTATATCTTATTTCTCTATGGTGAAAATTTCTCTTTTGTGCCACACCTGTGTGACTGGAAACAGGACCGCATGATTGCATAGACAAAAGTTCTCCAACAAAAACTACTAAGGGGATGCAAAATACCTACCTAACATCAAGTTGTTGTTGTTTTTTTTTAGGATTTAACGCCATTTTTCATCACACAATAGGCTATACATGGCGGCTATTAATATTGGTGGAGGAAGAACCCGTGCCCCCCCCCACCCCCCACCCCGGAAAGAACCACCAACCCATAAGAAGTTACTGGCAAGCTTTCTAACATAACTACATTAGTCGAATGTTAGACTCGAACCCACACAGACAGAGGTGAGACGGCATTGATCCGTAACGGAAAGCGCTTTAGACCACTTGGCCACTCGGGGCCCCAATATCAAGTTAAATGAGCAATCTCATAGCATCTTATTTGTCATCATATCTATGATTAGGATGGTCTGTCTTGTGTTTGGGGTGTCAAACTTTTGACTTTTTAATAAGCATTTGGCTTTTAAGTCACCACTAGTGAAGCGATGTCAAACTTTTTGACAGGATCTGTTGATGCATTATGCAATGACAGAAGTGGATATCGATTGCTCTTAGTTCATGAAACATAGTCATGGATAAATTTGATGTATGAAATCATTCATGCAAGTATAGATTGGCCGACAAAACTTACCTTCAATTTTGACCTCTGTGCTTTCTCCTCTTCCATCACCTTCAGCTGACGATGTCTGGCGCTTCACTTGAGGACGATTTCTAGGCTTAACAATGAATCCCCCAACACCTGAAACACAGTCAAATCAGTTACATAATCAAGTAATCTATCAAGAAACGAGAGGCAAATTTGACACAAGATAAATTATTTAGCTGGCGTGCCTTAATTACTAAATACAAGAGCACTTGACCAAAACTTCTGTGACATTCGGATGCTTTATATATTCTTGGTGTTGCCTTAAGTGATAACAGTTGCTTTAATATTTTTCTACTTTTTATTTTTCCATTGCTAAAATATCTTTATGCCTTGAGCTCTTCTATACAAGTTGGACAAATTTTGCTGATAATGCTATGATTTAGCTAAAACTGTTTAAATCTTATTTTATTCTTTTAGTAGCGGTGCATCACCGGTATAAAATTAAAAGGTCTTCAGCCTGCAACTTCAATAAATAAGACTTTTCTTCGGCCGTCAAATACTGGTATCAATCATGCCAAAAGTCAAAATTTGTAAATTGTTGACATGTTCTTCAAATACAACTCTTGTCACTGCAAAATTTAGAATGCTGAAAGTAAAGTATATCTCTACTGATAATTCTGTTGGCTTAAAAGAATTTCCAGGAAACAAAAAAAAGACTGTTTCCTCTTTTCAACTGCAGTGTTGAAGCCATCTAATATAATCAAACTTGCAACTGTTCTTATCATTCTGAACAAAATCAGAACCACTTCATTCAGGACCAACTAGACTTTAACATAATGTTTAGGTAAAATCCATATATGTTTATATGGCCATACTTTCAGGAGAGTAGTAATAAGACATGGTAGCCTTAGCAGATCGGCAACATTTTAATCTAGGACTACCTAGATATCATAAATGTTTTCTTGTGAAAACCTTATTTCAATATTATGATAGGTGGAGTTATGAAAAGAGTTTTCAAGATGGCAAAAATGATAGCCATTCTGGACATCAACTTTTATTGACCTGTCCACATCCAATTACAACATGGTAATGAGGGTAATAAAATTATAATAATTGTGTCAGCAAAGTGATCTGGAGATTTACAAAATCTTCATTGCCAAGTTTCATGGCAAGTCAACCATAATTAAAGTTATATCTGCATTAAGGATACTGTGTACAAGATGGAAGGTTGGAATGGTAGACACAAAGATTAATATATAACCTAGCCAATATAGAGGTTGGGTCATACAATGCATCTGACAACAATTTTTGTTGTGGAATCGGTGGAAAGATTCTTGACTAGATTAAACAAGAGTTACAATAAACAGGCAACCTTTAGACTTGATACAAACAAAAAAACAACAACCAAACAAAGAGAATTCCACAAGAGAGTGTCTTACAATGGATATAAACAAGTAAAATTCAACTGGATAGTATCTTTGGCACAATGTTATTTCTTCTATTTATCAATGATTTTCCCACTATAGTATGCAACAATATAAAAATTATTGCTCTCACAAATTAAGAATGCCAAAACAAAATTGAATGAATGGTCACAAATTAGCAATCAATGTTCAATCTCACAAAATATAAAATCTTAACATATTGGCAACGGAAATGAAAACAGAGTACATTTTGAAAGAATAAGAAAATAGACAAGAATCATACTGAAAACAAATGGATTTAGGAGATGTATTTGACTCAACTTCTAAAAGACTATGTGAGTGAAATTGCGAAAAAGGCTTATAAAAATGGTCGGAGATCAATTATAGTACATTTTAAGTTTTTGACAAAGATATAATGCCACATTTTTACAAATCAATTATTTGACTTGGAATATGCAAAACCCATTTGGAATTCTCTGGCTAAACAGGATATCACAGCAGTTGGTAATGTGCTATAATGAGCAACAAAACTGCAAGGTTTTTCATATGAGGATTTATTAAAATATCTCGCTACTTTACAGCACTGTCGACTAAGGCTCACAGAATTGTGCACCCTACCAATCTTGGCTGGATCTCGTCTATTTCTCTTTCTTTTTTCCTCTGCTAGCCTCCTGAGAGCTTCAGCCTCAAGTCTCTGCCGTGATTCCTCGTCTAATGTTAACAGGATTTGACTGAAAGCATCATCTTTTGCCTTACTTTCTTCAGCTTCTGAAAATGTAAGCATAAAACCCACATGCCTCCTCATTCAGAAAATGTGTGAATATTATCAAATTATTGAGATTTAGTCAATTGAAAAAAAATCAAGTAAGTATGCCTTGATGAGTTCAAATCCTTCAAAGTTCTTATTGTTATTACTACTGCCAACAATATCAATCCATACATGTTGTAAACATTTCTTTTCTTCTTCATGTATTTTTACAAAATTGGAAGTCTCATACTTTTAATTATTCTGTCCTCAAACAAACTGAGACTCATCATCCAGCACGCCCACTATTTTTGACATACTTTGGGGCTTTTGAAGATTTAACAACCTACCTTAAAGTTGAAATACATCCAAACTGTAGGCAGATGAATCAACTACAAAGCAATTATTTACTAATGAGGTACCCTTGACATTTACCAATCAAAGAATTGACCATCAAAACAAGAAATGTATATTGGACTGGAATACCAGTCTGCAGCATTGAGGAATTATTGTTCCTGAAAGTTTCCTGGTCTAAAGTATTGAGTGTGTTAAACACATTAACCCCCAGCACCAAGTTTTGGGACATGAGGTAGTAGCCTACTTCCAAGGTCTGTAGTGTCCAGGTCATGCATGATACACTAAAGTGGGTGGTATTATAGAAAGGTAGACAGATTTAGCGCAATTATGATCCCAAATAATCTGGACATTTTAGTTGCACTACAAAATACAGAGGGAAAAACCTAATTTTTTTGACTTGTTTTTTTTTTCACCCAAAATTCGACCATGGTCGGATACCGATTTTGTGTCCAGATTTTAGACTGTATGGCCTCAGACCCACAGCAGAACGGTCTGAAGCACACACAGACAGCTGAACCTATGCAAAACGTAGGATAATGTGGACATTCTGAGTAAAGTGTCTTCTCCATTTGGGTCTATTAATTATGGGTCTATTAAACAAAAAATAAAGAAAAAAAACCCAACCCCCCTCCAACTTTTCACCTTGTGCTCATGCGCTAGCAAACTAACCAATTAAAACCATTTTTTTTTAAAATCACAACTAGGCATCTGAATAATGGAAAATTGCTTGGAAGTCGATGTATTAGGAAGTATTCAGAAATAGTCACAAAAATGTGTTTCCTACTTGTATTTCATGCGAGAACAAACAAAAACGTCCAGGGGTTAATGTGTTAATATGAAGGTTGAATTAGTAATTTTGTGAAATGCTATGAAAATTGCAATCCATGTGGACTTTTGCAATATCCTTAATGTGACAACTGAGAGCCTTCAGATAACATACCCTTGTCTTTATCTTCTTCTTCTACAGAACTGCCAGATAGAAGCCTCATCATTGGTACTGATGAAGATGTACCATCCTGACTTGTTCCTTCAGCACTTACAGAGGCACGTCTTTCTGCTTCTACCTCCATCATTTTTCTGTGTAATTCTTCTTTCTGTTCATCCCAGCCCTGAGGCTTCTTCCCCCATCGTCGGTTTCTTTTTATCTTGGGAGCCTCCATTTTAATGCTGTCAATCTGCTGACGACCCGCCGCAGATAGATACACTCCGTCAATGAAATAAAGTCTTGGTGGTTCTACAAAGGAATCCACAATCACAAATGAGTAATGATTTTATTATTCCTATACCATTTTGAAGAAGGGTGGGTTTTATGTATACATGTAGTAGTATTTACCGACATCAGAGCACAAAAACGGCAATGTCGAGTGTTCCCAGACAAAACTTACACTTTCTCCATTCTGACATAAGCAAAAGGTTGTCTTTTCAAGTTCTGCTGACATATTTCATTTGGTTGAAATGTTAAAACTGAGAATGATAACGTTGGTTAAAGGAGGCAGACATTTCCTTTATGAAAACTAGCATTTGTCTTTGTTTCCTTAAAGAAACTTAATCCAACTTCAAAAGACTTTAATGCATACACTTGTTAATGTCAGAATTTTATTCCATTAGGAAAAAAAAGAGTAAGAGAATTATCCTCACAGCTGTGTGTTCCTTTGATGATAGATTTTGCCACATTGGTAATAAAACTATAATACACTGGTAATAAAACTATAATCTGTGGTAATATATCAATAAGGGCTGCCAAGAGGATGAGATATTCCTGAAAATTTGGCCTCAAGTTCCCAGTCAGTTGACCTGGGAATACAATATACAATACCATTTATTTGAAGGTAAGATATTGACCAAAAACAATGTAAATATCAGGGTGGATGTCTTATCTTGTATGACTAGAGTTGATATGTCTGCAATGACTTTAGAAATGTGATCAATATCCCAGGATTTTGGAGCTTAGGAAACCCACAAATGTTCAAAACATGATGGTAGGTGTGTAGAGGTAAGGCTGCTTTGCTTAGACATCTAATTGTTGAAAGCAACAAAATAACTGAAAATTTCTGGTCAATAAAACAGTTTTGCCTCTTATTCATGTCCTATATACCTACAGATTAGATAATGAAAATAAATCGAGAGATCTGTTCTTGTTGCTGTAGAGTTAAATGCCATTTTTCAGCACAAGATAGGCTATACATGATGGTGGGTATAAATGGTGGAAGAAGAACCCTGGAAAACCCCAGACAGAACCACTGAACCACGAGAAGCTACTGGCAAGCTTTCTCACATACCCACATTTGCCAAGCCCCAAAACATGAACCCATGCAGACGGGAGAGATGGCAGTGATCTGAAAAAGTGAGTGCTTTAGACCACCATGGGCACCAAAGAGATCTGTAAACTGCTAAATTTATATTAGCTGTAAAAGTTTAAACATGTTTTGTTTTTTTTGTTTTTTTTAGGGTTTAACGCCATTTATCAGCACACGATAGGCTATACATGGTGGCCAGTATTATTGTTGGAGGAAGAAACCGGGAAACACCCGGGAAAGAACCACTGACCCACAAGAAGCTACTGGCAAGCTTTCTCACATAACTACAATAGCCGAATCTTAGACTCGAACCCACGAAGACAGAGGTGAGACGGCAGTGATCGGTAATGGACAGCGCTTTAGACCACTTGGCCACTCAGGGCCCCCTTTAAAGATGTATACTGTAAAGATGTTCAAATTTAGTATAAAATACAAAAGAAAGGAAGTTGATTCTAAATCCAAAAGGTATCAGGTAAAATTTTTAAAACAATATAAACTGCACATCATGATAAATAAAAATAATTGAGTTGGACAAAATGCTTTCTGTATATAAAATTGATACTTTTTACCTCTGTATATGTTTTAATATTTTTCTTTTCCCTTTATGTTAATTGATACTAGCGTGTTTGATTAAATATTTCTAAGCTAAAACTATGCGGGACTTGTACAAGAATGTCAAATACCACCTTTAATGATATATATCTGCTAATGAGACTTCATGGAAAATAACTACTGTGAATGTTTTATGGTAGACCACGTTGTTTTGGATCATTATTGCATAATTCTCCAGATTTTCAATAGTAGTCATGGAGAGAAGATATTCCTGCCATAGCTTTAATGCTCCAGTCAGACCTGTATATCCAGAATTCTGGATTGGTCTAGAAAAATTATAATGTTTAATTCAGACTCAAAAACTTACCAGATTCTTTTGGAGGTGGGGGTAAGCTTAGAATAGGTGGAGTGGGTACTCTTATTTCCTCTTCCTTTGGTGGTGGAAGTGGTGGCGGTGGCGGTGGTGGTGGTGGAGGTGGTGGCGGCGGCGGAGGTGGTACTGAAATGTAATAAGTGCACAATGTAATAAGTAAATTCACAAAAAAGTGTTTACTACAATTTTAGAAACTGTTTATTAACAGTGATATCTAATGGTTTAATACAAGTTGAATTAATAGTTTATTAAAGTTTAACTAATTGGTTATGCAAGCTGTATAAACAGTTTACAGTAATTTATACAAATAGCAAATTGCAAGCTGAATTGTTTCGTGCAAATTGAACTAAGTTAACTTAAAGCAAATTCAAATCTTTAGCCTAACATACCAACCCCTCTAATATGGCCAGCATTTGAGTGCAAAACTCAAATTCCTCCTCATGAGTGACCAAACAATGTGGTTACAGATAGAAATCACACAATGTCTATTTCTAAATTCAAAACACATTTAGTTCAACAAACCAATAAAGTAAGTAACTTTAAACCATACAAAAAGGTAAGTACCTGAATTATCCTCAACGCCATGTGTTCCTTAGATTTAAGTTTTTTTGATGATGGAAATTAATGTTATTACCAGTATTAACAATCAAGATGATGAAAGCTAACAGTATTATTTAGCTTAAGACTTAATTGAACCAGTCTATTATGTGACAAGTTAACTAATCCACGTATAATCTGAGCATTTATTTCATGCAACAACTGTATATTGTCAATGAAAGAATAAGTTCTTACAAAAAGTGCACAATGTCATCAGAAAATCTCAGTCTAGAAGGAAAAGTAAAAGAATTTGACGAACATAAATGGGGAATAGTCCTTCCATCATACCTGATAAATTAATATCAGTAAGATTTTTTTCAAAATATCACCAGTCACATATGACAGTGAATACATGAAATGGATGTGTTACATATATCTGAAGTAATATATATTTATTTTAATTGTTTGTTTGTCAGTTTTTTTCCTTCATTACATGCTACTGTAATGTAAATGTATGCACTCAAGATACATTTTTCAGAGAATCAGTTGTTCTTTTGTAAACAACTAATGTTGACCTAGATCCTGACATTTATTCTGGGTTAGTGGCAGGTTTCATTTTAATTTTAAAATGATTGGTTGTTGTCAAGGTCAAGATGGGACTAGTGATTTATGAAGTAAACAGCTGTTTATTCTTAAATGTAAATGATTGGTACTCGTCAGGGTCATGTTAGGAGTACGCAATATAAACACGACCACGTGACTTCACCTCCATGTCTCAATTTTGCAATTTGGGGATTATTTCTCTCGAAACTGCATATTAGAATACCATATAATCTCTGAAATACTTTGTAAGTGTTACTCATATCTGTGTTATCCCTCTCTAGAAAAGCCATCCTCTTATAGGCAACTTTCCTGATAGAATCGTGGACTTGTAGGAGAGGAACTAATATAGTATAATTAAAGGTGTAATGTAATGTGAACTAACAGTATAATGAGAGTTGAACAGTACAATATGAGTTGAACTAACAGTACGAGAGCTGATTAAACAGTACAATGATAGTTGAACTAATGGTACAATATGAGTTGAACTAACAGTATAATAAGAGTTGAACTAACAGTATAATATAAGTTGAGTCAACAGTACAATGGAAGTTGAACTAACAGGATAATGAGAGTTGAACTAACAGTACAATATGAGTTGAACTAACAGTACAATGGAAGTTGAACTAACAGTACAATATGAGCTGAACTAACAGTACAATGAGAGTTGAACTAACAGTACAATGAGAGTTGAACTAACAGTACAATACGAGTTGAACTAACAGTACAATATGAGCTGAACTAACAGTACAATGAGAGTTGAACTAACAGTACAATGAGAGTTGAGAGTATAAGGGAAGTTAAACTAAAATAATTAGGTAATGCAACAGAATGGATATACTGGTCTTAGTACACTCCACAAAATGAATGAGAACATATTCTAATCTGTCAGTTATTAAGTTCCTGAGCTTAAAATTCACTTTAATATACTTTAGAGATTTAGAGGATTTTAGCTTGAATATTTTCAAGTTTTATCCACTTTTTTATAATTTCCAAATCTGGCAGAGCAGTGGTTACGATCATTAGGTCAAGGCCCAAATCAGTGTCGCAGAGAGCGAAAGTGGGGTGTCAGGTAGGTTGCAAAGGGTCATCAGCGCACACAAAAAATTATTGCTGAAAAGTAGCCTTACAGTCATGTGAGATTGAAAAGAAAATAGCCTTAAAGCCATGTAAGTTTGAAAAGAAAATAGCCTAAGGGTTGGAAGGTCCTGTTGATGGCCAATTTAGGGTCACAAGAACAAAGGTTGGGAACCAGAGATAGAGGATAGAAGTTTGATATTCTAGAAGATAAACAGAAATGTACACACCTGTAATACATTTCTGTAAGTTTAGATTTGAATAACTATTCAAATGCCTTGCAATGCAGTGTTTATTTAAATATGAAATAGAACTGCCAGACAGCAACAAACCAATATTTTTTCAGTAATTAGAAGCTAACCCTAACAGTGGGACACAGTGACCTGTTTATAGGTGTGAAACACATATTGATGCCATGTTGCTGACATACACATTATTGCTTTGACTTACACATGTTTATTGAAAAGAATTACAGCTTGGACTGCCTGAATGGACATGGAGGCATGCAAATAAAATCATAAAAGCTAACCAATTCTAGAAGAAGGGTTATAAAAAAGTGACTAACTAAATGACTTACAGGGTCCTGGTTGTCCAGTTTTTGGACGACAGTACAGACAATGGTATCCAAAGTCTGCTGCCCTCTCTGCATCATCTTCATTCTTTATCCCATCACACACTGCATGAAGCCATCTTGAAATTTAAAACAAAACAAAATGTTCAAATATTAATGGAGATACTTGAAACACAAAAGAAGAGATCAAGTGGGCCCAATAAGGCTCACCTGACTTGCTTAACTTAACAATTTGCCATTTCATTTGGCAGGCTAATGCAAGAACGAAACCAAGGCCATGGGTCTCCCAAACATTATATCAGGTCTTGCGCATAATACAGTTTATTAGGTCTGATAAAAATCTGATCTGGTCACTACAGCAAAGCTCAGCTCAGCCAATATGATAGAAGATTACTTCCTTCATATCGTACCCATCCAAGATCTTGAGAACTTGAGAAAAATTTATCAAGTTTGCTTAAAACTGGTATAGAAATAGTTTCCAAAATGGTGACATTTTCAGCCATACAAATTCAAGATTATTAATATCCATGAAAGATAGGCTCAAGTCACAAGTTTGATCAAATCGAATCAGATAAGCTCATATTCCAAGTTTGATCAAATTCGAACCCATAATGGTTACAAGTTCAGAAATATGGATGCCAGGATGACTGCAAGCTCAGAAATATGGACCCCAAATTGGCAACATGCAAATGTTGACAGATGAACCATGAACACAAGGCCATTATCATGCCCACTTGATCTTACTTCATGTGAGATTGAAAAGAAAATAGCTTTACAGTCATGTGAGATTGAAAAGAAAATAGCCTTACAGTCATGTGAGATTGAAAAGAAAATAGCCTTACAGTCATGTGAGATTGAAAAGAAAATAGCTTTACAGTCATGTGAGATTGAAAAGAAAATAGCTTTACAGTCATTTGAGATTGAAAAGAAAATAGCCTTACAGTCATGTGAGATTGAAAAGAAAATAGCTTTACAGTCATGTGAGTTTGAAAAGAAAATAGCTTTACAGTCATGTGAGATTGAAAAGAAAATAGCCTTACAGTCATGTGAGATTGAAAAGAAAATAACCTTAAAGCCATGTGAGTTTGAAAAGAAAATAGCTTTACAGTCATGTGAGTTTGAAAAGAAAATAGCTTTACAGTCATGTGAGTTTGAAAAGAAAATAGCCTTACAGTCATGTGAGATTGAAAAGAAAATAACCTTAAAGCCATGTGAGTTTGAAAATAAAATAGCCTTAGTCATTTGAGATTGAAAAGAAAATAGCCTTACAGCCATGTGAGTTTGAAAAGAAAAGTAGCCTTACAGTCATGTGAGTTTGAAAAGAAAATAGCTTTACAGTCATGTGAGTTTGAAAAGAAAATAGCCTTACAGTCATGTGAGATTGAAAAGAAAATAGCCTTACAATCATGTGAGTTTGAAAAGAAAATAGCTTTACAGTCATGTGAGTTTGAAAAGAAAATAGCTTTACAGTCATGTGAGTTTGAAAAGAAAATAGCCTTACAGTCATGTGAGATTGAAAAGAAAATAACCTTAAAGCCATGTGAGTTTGAAAATAAAATAGCCTTAGTCATTTGAGATTGAAAAGAAAATAGCCTTACAGCCATGTGAGTTTGAAAAGAAAAGTAGCCTTACAGTCATGTGAGATTGAAAAGAAAATAGCCTTACAGTCATGTGAGATTGAAAAGAAAATAGCTTTACAGTCATGTGAGATTGAAAAGAAAATAGCCTTACAGTCATGTGAGATTGAAAAGAAAATAGCTTTACAGTCATTTTAGATTGAAAAGAAAATAGCCTTACAGTCATGTGAGATTGAAAAGAAAATAGCTTTACAGTCATGTGAATTTGAAAAGAAAATAGCTTTACAGTCATGTGAGTTTGAAAAGAAAATAGCCTTACAGTCATGTGAGATTGAAAAGAAAATAACCTTAAAGCCATGTGAGTTTGAAAATAAAATAGCCTTAGTCATTTGAGATTGAAAAGAAAATAGCCTTACAGCCATGTGAGTTTGAAAAGAAAAGTAGCCTTACAGTCATGTGAGATTGAAAAGAAAATAGCCTTACAGTCATGTGAGATTGAAAAGAAAATAGCTTTACAGTCATGTGAGATTGAAAAGAAAATAGTCTTACAGTCAAGTGAGATTGAAAAGAAAATAGCCTTACAGTCATGTGAGATTGAAAAGAAAATAGCCTTACAGTCATGTGAGATTGAAAAGAAAATAGCTTTACAGTCATGTGAGTTTGAAAAGAAAATAGCTTTACAGTCATGTGAGTTTGAAAAGAAAATAGCCTTACAGTCATGTGAGATTGAAAAGAAAATAGCCTTACAATCATGTGAGTTTGAAAAGAAAATAGCTTTACAGTCATGTGAGTTTGAAAAGAAAATAGCTTTACAGTCATGTGAGTTTGAAAAGAAAATAGCCTTACAGTCATGTGAGATTGAAAAGAAAATAACCTTAAAGCCATGTGAGTTTGAAAATAAAATAGCCTTAGTCATTTGAGATTGAAAAGAAAATAGCCTTACAGCCATGTGAGTTTGAAAAGAAAAGTAGCCTTACAGTCATGTGAGATTGAAAAGAAAATAGCCTTACAGTCATGTGAGATTGAAAAGAAAATAGCCTTACAGTCATGTGAGATTGAAAAGAAAATAGCCTTACAGTCATGTGAGATTGAAAAGAAAATAGCCTTACAGTCATGTGAGATTGAAAAGAAAATAGCCTTAGTCATGTGAGATTGAAAAGAAAATAGCTTTACAGTCATGTGAGTTTGAAAAGAAAATAGCTTTACAGTCATGTGAGTTTGAAAAGAAAATAGCCTTACAGTCATGTGAGATTGAAAAGAAAATAACCTTAAAGCCATGTGAGTTTGAAAATAAAATAGCCTTAGTCATTTGAGATTGAAAAGAAAATAGCCTTACAGCCATGTGAGTTTGAAAAGAAAAGTAGCCTTACAGTCATGTGAGATTGAAAAGAAAATAGCCTTACAGCCATGTGAGTTTGAAAAGAAAATAGCCTTACAGTCATGTGAGATTGAAAAGAAAATAGCCTTACAGTCATGTGAGTTTGAAAAGAAAATAGCCTTACAGTCATGTGAGTTTGAAAAGAAAATAGCCTTACAGTCATGTGAGTTTGAAAAGAAAATAGCCTTACAGTCATGTGAGTTTGAAAAGAAATAAGCTTTACAGCCATGTGAGATTGAAAAGAAAATTTTCTTACAGCCATGTGAGTTTGAACAGAAAATAGCCTTAGAGCCATGTGAGTTTGAACAGAAAATAGCCTTACAGCCATGTGAGTTTGAACAGAAAATAGCCTTACAGCCATGTGAGTTTGACAAGTAAATTGCCTTACAGCTATGTGAACTTGACAAGAAAATTTTAGAAATCATTAGTAAAAAAAAAAAAAAATACAGCTCAAAGTCTTACCAAATCTAAATGTTATCAAGAAAAAGATTGGTATGATTCTAACTTAGTTTTCTTATTAATTATATACTTTTATTCAGATTTCTACATATCAAGATGAAAACTAATATTTACTTTAACAAAACACAGATCGTTGCTAACAGTCTACTGTGTGGCACCAATGTGAAAAGTGTTTTTTGATATATCACATGGTAGGTTCAGTTTTCCTATAGTATGTGCAGTTTCATATTTTTTATATTACCATATGTTAAAATATCACTTTATGTGATTCTGATTGGTGCAAATAAGCCCATGAAGTTATTGTGCAGAAAACTCTTTACTGATTGTCTGGGATTGTGGGAAAACATTTTTAACTCTGCCTTCAGGAATATTTTTGTTTTGAATGAACACTTTTGGTGGCCATTTCTGAACTCAACTTGCGAAAGAAAATTGAGGAAAAATGATCTCAGCTGTCTGAATAAGGAGTTGTTACCCCCAACAGGAGTTTGTTATGTCATGTACAAACAATATCATAATGATAAAAATAGCATAAAACTACAAGACAAGAAAAACAATAAGAAGTAAAACTAAGGATATTGCTTGTTTGATGGTGGGTTGGTAGAGTGGCCCCTATATCTGTAACAAAGATATAGAATCCACTGGATATACAAGCGTGGTTTAAATGTTAACTTAAATTAGTAAAAAACTGCTCTGGTGGCCTAGTGGTTAGAGCATTCACCGCAGGAGCGAGATGTCGTGGGTTCGATTCCTGGCCGAGTCATATCAAAGACTTACAAAAATGGTACCTACAGCTGCCTTACTTGGTGCTCAGCACTAAGAGGTTAGTGTTAGAACTGGTCGGCCTGGTGTCAGGATAATGTGACTGGGTGGGACATCATGCTACATATCTGTGGCATGATGCCCAGTGCTAAACATCACATTAAACTGCCTCACTGCAGACATCTTAGCAATACGACTTAAAAATTGTTAAAGCTACGTTAAAAATCTTAATCAATCAAACAAACAAACAAACAGAAGTAAATAAATTCACCTCTGTTCACAGAATTTGGACAAAAATGGGTCTCTTGACAGAACTTAATTCAACCACAGCTGATCTTTATGCAGTTTATATGGGATGCAAGTCTGACTCAAAAAGAAAGTTCTTTCTAATTTTGAGAGAAATGTAATGTATTTTTATTATTCCAGTCTAATACTGCAAATATCCGGTCACAAATGCATTACAGTAAATGTGGGAATTTCTGCATCCAATAATCCTATTTCACATGAAAATCACAACAATGTAATTTTTAGTTTTGAAAGTGATATTTTAGGCTAAACATATACCCTAGGTCTACCATGTACCATATCATACATTGTGGCATCACATCGCATCGATCATTCTGTTTTGATAAATGATTTTGTCGTTTTAAGATGTTCTGTTTATTTGGAAGGAAGATTTTTCTTTGATTCATAATTTGTAAACAAGCACAATCTACTTTTACTAGTTCAACTTTGGTTGGGACTATATTTTATGCACAACAAATGAAAGGTGCACCGTCTGTCAGAATGAACTAAATTATTTGTTCTTCTTTCTATCTAAATAATCTCCACTGAAATATAAACTGTGAAAAAAGAATCTCAAATGGGTAATGATTTAATAAAAAATTTATGTAACTCAATAATGTCCAGCTTTTGCTTGCCAAAGCTGGACATTATTCAATGAAATTCATAAATTTAATATTAAATCATTATTTGAGATTCTTTTTATTGATGAAATGGAAAACAATGTCTTCCATGATACAATTAATAAAACATTGTTTGCATAGAACTGATTTTTTAAAAGTTGCATGGGCAGTAAACTATTCTAGCATAAACGTAGAACTTTACCATGAAACTGTTGTGTATATATCCAGAGATCATCCCCAATCATATCTCTAGGTTTCTATTCTGTATGAGTTACCATACATTACAGTTTTATCCATGTATGCACTTCCAGACCATGCAATTCCCATCTTCTCTTTGAAGACAAGGGGTAAAAAAGTTTTACCACATAGAACTTCATTCAGTCAGACACTGATAAAAAAAAAATTACTTATATCATGCTTTCTCATACAGGTATGGGAAAAAACAAGTAACTCACCTGTCACACTGCAAACATTGTATCAAAAGTTCCTCTTCTTTGTAGGACCTCTTACACACCAGACATGACAGTTTGCTTGAACAGGGCCCACACTCAGTGTAGTTATTTTGCCAATCACAGCCATATCCTGGATCTGTTGAACCGCAGTACACACAGTTAACACACCTGTAAGATATGAGGGTAATATGAAAGTTTTACATCAGATTAATTGCAAAAAAAAGAAATTATTGTTTCAATAATTAGAATATTTACTTTGTTACATATGCATTGGGGAAAAAAAAATCTGCTATATTTTGAATCTTTGAATCAAACTCTTCTGAAAAAGCTGACAAAAAATAAACGGAAAGTAATCTCTAAATTATCTCCCCTTGCACACTAGTTGGCTGCTTACATTTGTGAGGGGGAAAGGGGGACATCGACAGTAATGTGATCAGTAAGTATCTTAAGAGAAACATTATTTACTATAAATCTCCTTTCTCAATTGAGGCAGAAAGGCAACTGTGCCAACCTCTTTCATCATTACCACTCAGGGACCACAGGACTACACTCTTGAAATATAGGATCAGCTTTTTGTTCTACTGTGATGGCAGCACAACCAGAAAAGTATGAAAATGAAATCCCGCAATCTGGCCTCCATTGGCTTCTGCTGATGTTTGTTACCCAACTGATAAAAGTTTTCTTACAGTATTTCATTCCTAGAGATTAACACAGCAACTTGTATTTGATAAATCAAGGTCACTACTGTAATTAGCTTTTACACGTGTTTGTTTTATTTGTAAAACCTTTTGAAGCAAGAATTATAAATCATTTTTTGTTTGCTTCAATGCAAACGTTTGATAAGGTATCTGATATCTGTAATTCAGTCACTGCTTTAAATCGCTATGTGAGGAAAGTAAGAATAGAGAGAAAAATTAGGAAAAGCATAAGGTATTCAAGCAATAGTAATATTAAAAATGAAAGACAAAATAATAAAAAATAACAGTATCTAAAAATAATGCTACATCAGCTGCCTGGTAAGCAAGTGTCTGCGCTGGGTTCGCAGCTTCTGATGAGTTGGGAAGCGCAGGAACTGAGGGGGATCTAAGTTGAATTTTACCACTCTTAAGCCACTGCGTTAATGCCATGATAGTCAGAAAGTACTGATGATATAACTTGATGGACAGTGGTTTATGTAAGAGATCATTCATATATACTTTAATAACTGATTGGTCTGGTTGTGTTGGCTGCATTGGCTTCCTTTGATGTTAAAAACTCAAATGAAAAAATGGCAAAACTGATTAATCTTGACGGGTGTTTTATTTGTGCTCATAGAGATGGAAATATTGTTTTAATTTTGTTGGCTGTGTATGCTTCGACTGATGTTATTCACTTGTTCAAAAGCAGTGTAAATATTGAACTTGCCAATTCACTGATTATTACTCATACAGGTGGTAGTATTGTTTAAACATTAATGTGACCGCCGTCTGCGTCGGCATAGTTTAATTCTTTTTTATTCTTTATTTTGGATATTTGTAGAGGTTAAACCATGAATTAAATACCTACTAATATGCAAACTTTGACAGGCAAAACCATGAATTTGAGTACCCATGAAAATGGCTTTTTCTTTAAAAAAAATTATACAAAAAAAACTAAAATTTAACCCAACAAAAATAAATGATACTACAGTGATGTTCAGACAGAAGTTGACAAAAGCATAATGATTCCAAGCTGTCTCAAATGAAAACTTTTTAGCAGAGTTCTTATGGTGTGCCTGATCTTAAGATAGCTCTGAATATGAATGACACTTGAGACACGAGGACAGTGCCTCATTGGTATGTCTTGTATTAAGAGGCTGAAAATCAACTACTGATAGACAATATAAGAGGTCTTCATGTGTCTGAGACAGCATCTGCAACTGGAACCTGCAGCTTTGCCTCTCTTGAAAGGTGTACTGAAAACAAAGTTGAATGTCATCTTCTAATTGTCTATAGATGGGAATCTGTTCTTCAGAGAAGAAATCAGGGAATATTTTTTTTAACCATCATTTCAAAAACATCACAACAGAAATGGAGGAAACCTGAGTTCACAAATTGGTCATGGAGCTTACTACCCTGCACACTTTTCTTATTGTTCTTCTTGGTTTGAAGCCATATCTTAGCACAAGTTAGGCTACATATGATAGCCAGTGGAATTGGAAACACTGCCAAAGTTATCTACCTTTAACACTCCAAAACTGAAAAGGCATTTCTACCTTGTTCCAAAACAAGCAAAAGCAAAAAGAAACAACATGAAATAGATAAATGCAAAATCTTAATGTAGTTTTGGGATAATAAACAAAAAACTGATAAAAAGTGCAAACATGAATGGAATGTCAATTTAATGCAAATGAATTGCAGATCTGGTCAAATTACTCATTTCTGGGTATGTACATGTCAAATAAAGGAACAGATTATATCTACAATAAATTTCACTTTAAAAAAAGGTATGTCACAGATCGCAGTTGCTCACCATTTGCACTTCCAAGTGCCTTTAGGCACATGGTCTAGCGGAGGATCCAGGCAGTAGGTGTGATAACTTATGTCGCATTCATCACAAAGCAGTAAAAGTCCCTCATCATGTGGCTCACCGCAGCCCTCGCATACTGTACAGTCTAGACAACGCCATCCCTTCTGCAGAATTACTTTAGTCACCTGGTTGATTATACCAATATAGTTACATTTATTACTCCAGATTTAAAATGAGAGATTTAAAAAGTATCCAGTGAGAAAATTTAAAATCAAATGGAAATTCACAAAGTACAACCTAGTGCTGATAGACCTAAAATTCTCTTTTAAATTGTCCGACATAAAATATAACACATTTTATGGCTGTACTACAGCCTTAAATATGGCCATCAAATACAATGATAGCATTTAAATATGGATTTGAATGGGTAGGTGGGATTAATATTCAAATCAAATACAAGGATAGCATTTAAATATGTAATTGAATGGGTATGGGTGTGATTTGGATTTTTAATGTAGCTTTAAAAATTTTCAGTCATATCACAAAGATGTCTGCAGTGTGGAAGTTTATAGTAATGCCCAGTACTGGGACATCATATCACGGACATGTAGCATGATGTCCCACTTAGTTACATTATTCTGACACCAGGCCGACCAGTCTTAACTCTAACCTCTTAATGCTGATTATCAAGCTATGCAGTTATTATATTTTAAAGTCTTTGGTATGACTCAGACATGGATCAAACTCGTGACCTCTCGCATCTGAGGTGGTACTCTAACCACTAGGCCACTGGAACGGTCCTGAATTAAATGGGCAGGTAGGAATCATATTCAGGTCACAAGGATAGTGTTTAAATATGGAATTGAATGGGTAGGTGGGAACTGAATGGGTAGGTGGGAATTGAATGGGTGGGAATCATATCAGATCAAATACAAGGATAGTGTTTAAATATGTATTGAATGGGTAGGTGGGAGTCATATTCAGATCAAATACAAGGATAGGATTTAAATATGGAACTGAATGGGTAGGTGGGAATTGAATGGGTAGGTGGGAATCATAGCAGATCAAATACAAGGATAGCGTTTAAATACGAACTAAATGGACAGGTGAGAATCATATTCAAATCAAATACAAGGATAGGATTTAAATATGGAATTGAATGGGTAGGTGGGAATCATATTCAAATCAAATACAAGGATAGTGTTTAAATATGGAATTGAATGAGTAAGTGTGAATCATATTCAAATCAAATACAAGGATAGCATTTCAATATGGAATTAAATGGGATGGTGGGAATCATATCAGATCAAATAAATGGATTGGATTTAAATATGGTATTAAATGGATAGGTGGGAATTGAATGGGTAGGCGGGAATCATATTCAAATCAAATACAATGATAGCATTTAAATATGGATTTGAATGGGTAGGTGGGATTAATATTCAAATCAAATACAAGGATAGCATTTAAATATGGAATTGAATGGGTAGGTGGGAATTGAATGGGATGGTGGGAATTGAATGGATAGGTGGGAATCATATTCAGATTATTAATAAAAACAAAACAAGATTATTTAAAGATTTTCTCAATAAAAAATGTCCAATTCTGCATGAACAGAGAAAACTAAAATTGCAAACTGGAAAATTAAAAGCCATATACAGTCACTCTTCCAATACAAGTCACCTCCAGAGCATCTGATCATAACCAACTAGTATATAAAAAAGGATTTTTCTTCCATTGATCTTTAATTGTACCTCCCTGTAACAGCCAAACTTTATTGATTCTATGGGTGGTTGATTTATAAAAGCTGCACTGCAAGTAGTTGTAAACAAGAAAACTGCCACATTACAAATTACAAGCTAAATCTGATGAGTGTGACATAATTACATAATAACACAATATATCTAACCTTTATACTGACGCAGTATGGATGATAGACATTGCCACATTGTGTGCATACAATCAACTTTGCCTCTTCTCCCTGACCAAAGCTTCCGCAGCTTTTGCACACATCCTGGTCAAAGACAAACCTGTCTTTGGCATTGGCAAGAATGATTGTTGAGGGATGATCATCGCCACTGTCATCATCATCTAGTTGTGGCAGCTGCACTGGTGGTGCCTTCTTAGTGCATGTTGTGGGCGAGCCAATCTGAAGGTAGAATATATTAAATTTCATTTAAATTCCAAAAGCATGTAAAATTTAATAAAATAAAAAGCAGCATTGGACTTTACAACATTAGAACTGTTCTTTAAGTACTGTGTATTAATGTCATCAAGTCACATGCCTTACGAGTACAGTCAACTCCACTTAACTGCACATCGGTTAACTGCTCACACCGGATAAATGCACGTAATCACGCTGGACCCTATTTTTCCCAATGCTTAAAAATGTACTGTACCGTACTCCGGTTAACTGCACACTCCGGTTAACTGCACGGTCTCATGACTTGCCCGAGGGTGTGCAGTTAACCAGAGTCGACTGTATAGATAACTAGCCATTTAAAAAAAAAAATCTTCATGTTGTTAGCTAAGATACAGCTTTATGTTTTTAAGAATGTTTTTTTTTCTTCTGAGACAATCTATTAAAATAAAAAGAGGTCCATGTGGGTCTGAGATTATTCGTGTAGCTGACATCTACCCAAAACTCAAAAAGGAAGGACATTAGAGAATGGCTGAGAGCAAAAGAGAGGTCCCATGCATTTATCCAATCATTCAACATAAGACTGGAACTTAGACAATTGTTGTCATACCAGTTGTCAGCTGAAGAAATTTATGTTTTATTAACAAGCATGGAATCACTTTAAGGTAAACAATTACTTTGTTATGCTGCATTACATTAGACACGATGGAGATAGTGATTAATAGTTTTGCTCTTAATGTCATGTACACCACTATCCAATCTACATAATTCAGTTGTGTCATAATACTGCAATAAACTAAATTTAACTTGCATTGTCAACTGCCTTACTGGGGCATGTGCAAAGTGAAGGCAGTAGGAATTCACTTGCCATGTATTAGTATTAAAAAAAACCCACTAATTTTTTGGTAATTGTCACACTGCATATATGCCCTCCTTACAATACCAAATTTCAGTGGTATCTAATAATTGTATACATGCTTTTCTACTAAGTTTCATAGAACAGTTTCATATGTTAGATGTTTCAGAATTTATTTCAGATCTCTTTCAGGATTGACGATATTAGATAGCACAATGATACGCAATTAGATTTACTAAAGCCTATTTAAAGTTACAGTTGTATATTTTTTCTTCTGAATTGATGTGTTGGGTTCAATTATGGATGTTGTCTAGGCTAAAAGATGAGAAGGGTATCAGCAAGTGATTATTCCCCTTGCAAACAGTCATGTAGTATAGACAGGACTACTAAATAATTGGATAGTCTTACTTAATGGAGAACAGATTAACTAGGTCCTTTTGTATAAGTGTAAACAACATGTATAGGGTATAGTGCTAGAACACAACAGAACTTGTGTATTACAGTTCAGCTGCATTTATTTCCAGCTGAAGTCCAAGATGGACAAAGACATTAAGATGTATGAACCCACTCAAAGCGAGACAATGTGAGAATGAAGCATAAATGTGTTACAGTGGCCAGTTGTTTCTGGTCACACAGTTCATACCTGTGGAGTGATCACTGATGGAACAGACCTAACTTTTGTTTTGGCAGGTCGACGTTTATCGCTGAATGTAAGAGGCCTCTTTTTCTTTTCTGGCAGTGGACGGCTCTGAAACATTTAAAATGATGGCTGAAGATACCATTGGACACATACAGATATACTGATGTAACTCAAACTAGAAAGATGGCCTAACACTGCCTGACAACTAATGTAAACTCAAAGTTAGCGGGGAAGATGAAAGGACTTTCAGATGGAACATGCACAATTTACAAATCTAACAAAGAATATATTCAATTATTCATTCACATAAATGTACTGTTACCAACATGCTGCATTCACTGAATCAGTTTCAATTCAAAGAAGTGAAATCTTTTTATAACAGTCTAAACTGTTTTAGTGAAATGAAATTTTTTTTTCTATTACTCATGAATATTTCCTGCAAATTCATATAAAGAAAGCAATACACCTAAACACCTATACCAAAATAAGTTATTGAGGGGTGGTGGTGCGAACAATACCAAATTATCAAAATTATTAATTACTCTGGACTTTCCTAGCCCAATCTTCTTTTTAGCTGATGCTAACGAAGAAGGTTTTCCTTTTCCAAGTCCCACTTCTCCAACCTCTGGTCGCCCTGGATACGAATATGTTGGTGACATCTGCTGGAAGTGAAATTTATTTTCTAATTTTATTAATTTCTTGAACATGCATATTACAATATCTTTACCATGTGATAAAAACTATTGCATGCATAAAACAATGACCATGAAAAAAAGATTTTATTAACTGTATATTGCAATGATTTCTTGACCATGCGATCAAGACTTTATTGCATGCATATTACAATATCTTGACAATGTGAACAAGATTTTATTAACTGTATACTGCAATGATATCTTGACCATGTGATCAAGATTTGAATGCATGCATATTACAATGATATCTTGACCATGTGATCAAGATTTGAATGCATGCATATTAGGGTGCATCCAATGTCAACCAATTATGATGTCCCTAATATTAGAACATTCCTTTGGTCATAAAAAGAATTTCTGCTAATTTTTGTCTAATTCCAACATTGTTTAGGGGGTCCACCTCAAGTAGCAAGATTTGCATTATGAAGCATTATATTGCGATATTCATTTAGCTGAATGTTATTTGCTGTTGACCTCTTTACTTATTTAATATTTTACAATGGTATTGAATTTGATTAAATAACTATCCTTTGCTTGTTTATTCAAGTTGTTTGTGAAGTCTGCAATTTTGAAAGTGAGCTTTTACAAAATATTTCAATTTTATCTAATTTTGTATTAAACTTTTTTATTTTTATTGAACTTATTATATTATACTTTCACGTTGTTGCAATTCTATAGCCTGTTTTACAAATGTTATATGCAAACTGTTATTAGCCATTACAGGGCTGTTAGATTTAGCACATGTTGACTGTTAAGTGTTAATCACTATTGTTATATTCATGTTGTTGCCAGACGCCAGTTGAATAATCGAAGGCAGTGAATAGAGTACCATTCCAGGTCTGCAATCAACTCCTCGTTCGGCTACCCTGTCCCAGAAAACTCCTCCAACAAGACAGTCATCTACAATATTCGGTCTTGGCAGCAAGATAACAGCAGAAGACTCAACAATTACTGGTTCGCGTCTGCCTACATGTCTGCAAGTCTTGCGGTGTTTGATGCATCATCTAGCTGATGGTGCGCATGAAAACTGTACCAGATGGGATGCAGCTAAAATTGTCCTGTCACAGGTATCTGTGTTTTATGAGAAAGCCCATCTTCCAATGATTACAGAACGCAGGGCATGCAAACGATTAATTAAACTGCTTGACGACAATGCTAAAGTGAGAGCAATTCCACTAAACCGCCGATCAGCCCCGAACTCCCTGAACAAGCTAAAAAAGATGGAAGAAATGCTAGCTCAAACATTCCCATTGTGGCCTGCAAATGCAGAACAACTCATCAAAAATCCAGAAGATGTCGCTTTCCTGCAGTCAATGAAGACCGACCGTCTGGCAACATTATGACCACGTGACAAAGTCCTTGCAGCCAAGTCTAGCGTCGTGAACAAAGGGACAACATGGAAGCACGGTGGCGCGAGAGAATGCAGAGTCACCTGAAGTCAATGACTGTACCTAAAATACTCCATAACAGCGACTATAGCATCAGTGATGAGGATGTTGTTAGTGATGGAGAAGTTGGCTCATTGGCTGCTGGTCCATCCATCACACCAAGAACTTTGTGAAGTCACAAGCGAACTGCTCGCACAGGAACACCTGCTTTCATCCCTTACGACATCATTCAATGACCCAAACTTGTTCAACTAGCCACACGTCTGAAGATGACTCCAGTGCAACAAGCTGCATACACAGAGGCATTAGTGGCAGAGGCAGGTGGTGATACTTCAAAGATATCCACATCATACTCAACCGCAGACAAGTCCAGGCGTCAGATAGGAAGATTGATAGCAGAGAATTGTAAGGACCAATGGATCCCGCCAAAATTGGTATCCCTGCATTGGGACTCAAAGCTGATGCCATCACTGTCAAACCAGAATATCACAGAAGAACGTCTCACAGTCGTCGTCGGAAATGCCACAGAATTAAAGCTTCTTGGAGTCCCATCATACCAACCTGGAACAGACAGAAAGTCCGGAGAGATAATTGCTGATCTGACAATGGGTTTGCTCTCATCATGGCAATGTACAGAGTCTGTTGTGAATATGACATTCGATACCACAGCATAGAATACAGGTCACGTAACTGCAGCCTGTGTGACAGTCCAAAAACTGCTTGGACGAGCTCTCCTTTGGTCAGCCTGTCGTCACCATGTTGGTGAGATTATCCTGTCTCATATTTTCGATGATCTGAAGATTGAGGCATCCAAGTCTCCAGACATCACCTTGTTTACACGATTTCTTAAGAGCTTCTAAATGTTGACGGTGCCATCTAAAAGCAATGATGAACAGCTATCTCGATTGAACTTGACATCATTCAACCACGAGGCACTTCAGATTGTATATATATGTCGAACCAGCGTTCTCCAGCTTGCCAAATCAGAGCTTTCGCTACGCTGAAATGATTATCAAGAATTTGCTGAGCCGTGCACAGTGTTCCTTGATGGAGAAACTGAAGTTCATCCTGTCACCTTCAAGCGACCAGGAGCCTTACACAAAGCCAGATGGATGGCTAAACTCATCTATTCAATTAAGATATGCCTGCTTGAGCTGCAAATTCAATAACTACCACGTAACATTATTACTACACTGCATCAAGTTCCAAAGGTGAGGGCATTCGTGAACTTCGCAACACTGGTCTACAGCAGCTGGTGGATGACGTGCAATTCAGTGGTAGATGCACCGTGGAATGACCTGCAGTTGTACAAGTCTTTATTGCAGTACAAGGTCGTGAATCCAGATGTCTCTGAGAGTGCACTGCATGCCTTCAAACTGCATCTCTGGTACCTGACTGCAGACATGATTCCTCTTGCTCTGTGGAGCAGTAAGGTGACTGACGCTGAACAGCGAGCCCTTGCAGACAGTCTGCTGGCTGTTAAACCAGAAACGGCCCTCTTGGCACCACAGAACCGGTTTGGAACAGGCTTTGGCAAGCCAAAGTTTCCAGCAACTGTTACTCTGACCACAACTCTTGCTGATTTTGCTAGTATTGATTCCTGGTACACATTCACTCTTCTTCAGCTGAACGCCGAGTTCATGACTGAAGAAGTTGCGAACTGGCCAAATTCTGCTGCGTACCAAGCTTCTCTCTGCAACCGTCAATCGCTGAACGTTGTCAATGACTGTGCTGAGAGAGGTGTTAAGCTCAGCTCAGATTTCTTGGCATCAGCAAGGGGTGAAGATCATTACCAGGACGTGCTGCAAGTTGTTGAGAAGGACCGTAAAGAACAGCCCAACTTGAGAAAACGCAAAGGACATAACCACTAACTGAAGAATCTACCAAATAACTACCACTGATTTTAAAGCATTGCTGAATGTAGAATATATTAAACTATATTTAACATTTTAAACATTGAACAAATCATTTAGAAAAATGTTGAAAACAACATATACTGTCTGAATTCATTGCGATGAAACTATTGTCTCCGATGAATTGAAAAATGTTAAAAGATGTAGTGAATGGTTAATTTGTTATATAATAAATACTTCTAACACCCGTTGTATAAATTTAGTATCATACTATTGAATATAATCAGATAAAAACTGAGCATGTACTATTGCAATATCTATATACAACTCTGCATGCAATATTATATAACATAATGACATGTTTAAAATGAGTGGAAAAACTTGAAATATGCGCCAAAAGGCAAGTTTCGATATTTTGACAAAAAATTCATTTGAATGGTGGACCACCTAAATGTACTTCAAACTTCACCAAACTTTGCCATAAATTTTCTTTTTTCATATAAAAAAAAAAAACTTGACAAGGGACAAAATGATACACTGAAGTTAAAAAAATATATGGGGTGTTTGATGCACCCTAATGCATATTACAATGATGTCTTAACTCCTCTTAATGTCATTTTCAATATTTTACTCAAACTGGATATGAAGGATATTTGTATAAATAAAGCATACATGAAGGACATCTATCTATAATTCCATCCAAATTATTTTCATATATAATTTTTAAATTCTTTACGATATATAATTGTAATATAACCAAATTGAAAGAATACAAATATTTTCACTCAAAACTCTGTTAACTATAGAATACTGTCATAACTACTGCATTTAGATTTCTACTATGTATTATAGAGACCTTGTCTAACAGTGTGAAGTCTATATCCATGCTAGACAGGGAGTCCTCATTGATAAGAAATGATTCAGATGTATTTTGAGAGCTCTCCTCCAGATATTCCTCGCGTATTCCAACATCAGGTTCTGCAAGTAAAAAAAGGAGGGATCTTTCATGCAACCAAATGGTCATAAAATGGGTCTGGAGATGTTTTGTTCACACACATTGCACATGGTTTGGTGTTTTATGGCACAGCAGGTTATTATGTATCAAGGCATTTTAAGGAGTAAAGTAACTTGCCCAAGGACACACCGTAACAGACCTGGACTGATCTGATGGTACGATTCAAACCTGCACTCATCTAGTCATGATTCTTGCAGGCTAACCACTAAGCCACCACAGATCTTACCCAAACATGGACTGATAAGAGAAGCACTTTTGTTACAGTAGTTAAGTTTAGCTTCATATCACAAGACTGACGCTCTAGCAACTGAGCTAGTGTGGAGCAAGGAAGACTCTACTTTAATGCTCAAATGTTGACCGCAACCAAGGTGTGGTCTCATCTTAGAAGGCTTTATACATGGTTCTGAGGACAAATTTCCAGGTCATTTCCTGCAGGATTGAGTAGATTTAACAATATTTATGTCTGCTAGGCCATCTGGTGAGTGGCTACACTTTGCCGCCAACTTGTTGGCCTCTGGTTTTCATATCTTCCATGCAATAAAAGATAAGGATATCAAGCTGTTGGTGGAAAAAAAGGCTACTAGACATGTATAATCCACTGAACATTTGGTATGACTCGACAGTTATGGTAAGCACCCAAATGATATATGCTACAACCTCCAAATATTCTAGTCAGAACTGGTAAATTTAACTTCTGATCAGTTCCATTACAATTCAAATACGCAATTGTTTTGGGCATCAAGTGGTAGTGGAAACTTCCCAGGTTTTTCCCGACTTACATCAATATTTGCAAAATTCAAGGACATTTCACAGTCAGGAAAAAATTATTTCTCTTGACTTTAGCATGGGAACCTTGTGTATACCAAAATGAGAGTCCAACTTTTAGCCAACATAACTTCCTCTAAATGATAACCCATAAAGTGTAATCAAGGAATTTTTTAGAACAGTTAAAATGTAATATCTGTCTATTCATGATGGCCATGACCTTTCACCTTATCACCCCAAAAGCAATAGGCCTTTTCCATACCTTTAGTGCAAGCCCTCAACAAACTATGGTCAAGGCAACAAAAAAAAAAAAAAGACAAATTTCAAAATGACTATGACCTTTGATTATTTTTCACCCATACAAAATTATTTTCTTTCATAATCTAAGTGTAAACAATCATAAAGTTCATAAAGAACATGGGGACAAACTTGAAGGACTTTTGAAGGACAAAACTGTGATTTTCAAGGATTCTTAATAACAGATTTAATTACCTTTTAAATAGCATAATGTTGATCTACAGTGAAGTAGCATCCTGCATTCATCTTTAACTGTTCAAGCTAAATCACATATAAATAACTTCACTTACAAAAATAACTAACACAATTACAGGGGTAAAACACATATACAGGGGTAAAACACATTTACAGGGGTAAAACACATTTACAAGTCATACATAACACTGTTTAACACTTCTTCAATATATTTCCCTGGATGCATACTTGACCGACTTTCAAAGAACTCAATTCTTTTATGGTTCATTTATCATGGCAACATGACTTAATTCATCCCATATTATAATGAGGCTCTACTGCAGTGCCCTATAAAAATCAGGATTACTCATAAACAGCACAACAATAAAAATCAGGATTACTCAAAAAATAGTACTATATAATAATCAGGAATACTTAAACGGTACTATAATGATCAGGAATACTCATAAACAGTACTATAAAAATCAGGATTACTCATAAACAGCACAACAATAAAAATCAGGATTACTCATAAACAGTACAATAATAATCAGGATTACTCATAAACAGTATAATAATAATCAGGAATACTTAAATGGTACTACAATCAGGAATAATCATAAAATGGTACTATAGTATTCAGGAATACTCATCAATGGTATGATAGTAATCAGGAATACTCATAAATGCTACTATAATAATCAGGAATACTCATCAAGGGTACTATAGTAATCAGGAATACTCATAAACGCTACTATAATAATCAGGAATACTCAAACAGTACTATTTTGACAGACTACACCAATATTTTCTTCCTGCTATTTTGACTCATACAAATTTAATCTAATCCTTAATTGAAATTAAAATACTTTTCAAGGACTAATAATGATTTTCAAGGACTATTCCAAGACATTTTTGTTTTGACCAAAATGCAAGAACTTTCCAAATATGTGCTAACCCTGTCCAAAAAGTTAAGGTATAGGGTTGAAACTTAAATTTCTGTGCAGAAAACATATTTGTTTCTCAGCTACAAAATGATGATTTTACTACCAAATTAAAAGGATTTTTACTCGAAGTGCAAATCATCTGCAGAGATTAATCCACTAAAGCAACAGCAAATATGTAACCAAGACGACACACTTTCCATACATTTAATGTAAATGTATCCATGCACAATATGGCACAAATGGAAATGTATCCATGCAAAATATGGTAAAAATAGAAATGTATCCATGCAAAATATGGTAACAATAGAAAATGTATCCATGCACAATATGGCACAAATAGAAACATATCCATAAAAAATATGGTAAAAATAAATGTATCCACACAAAATATAGTAACAATAGAAAATGTATCCATGCACAATATGGCACAAATAGAAATGTATCCATACATAATATTGTAAAACTAGAAATGTATCCATACAAAATATGGCACAAATAGAAATGTATCCATATATAATATGGTACAAATAGAAAATGTATCCATACATAATATGGTGCAACAATGCAAGGTTCAATGTGCAAGGGCAAAGAATCATTCTGAAAAGGCACAAAAATTATGTTGTCCAAGTGCACTAAACCTGGATCTTCTCAATACAAAGCATCACACTTAATCTATCAAGTCCTTGAAAAGATATTGAATGGAGATTGCAGTAGAGATGAAGAGAAGCAAGTAATATGACTTAACAGGACGTGTCATATGGGTTCTTTTGCATACCAGGGCCCAGTAATGTGGAACGAATTGCCTATTGATATTAGACACAATGACACAGTGATCCCTTTCAAGAATGCTCTAAAGACTCATCTTTTTTTTTCTCTGCAAGAACAAATTTAAAGAGCTAATAATGTTTCCAGCCTTAAATATTTTCAGCATGTTTTTATGTTTTCTAATTTCATGGTGTTTGTTTTGCTTTTTTGTAGTTAAGCAGCAGGAAGAGCGAGCTTCACTTTTTACAAAAAATCCGACCCAATTTTGCAACTTTAAGTCTCCATTTCTGATTCTGAGACTTAACAAAAAATCGCTAACTCGTATTTTACCAATCTGACACTTTATCATTTAGGCAAACATTATTGTATTCACTTTAGTAAACAGAGGAGAGGCGAGCTTCACTTTTTACAAAAAATTCGACCCCATTTTGCAACTTTAAGTCTCCATTTCTGATTCTGAGACTTAACAAAAAATCGCTAACTCGTATTTTGCCAATCTGACACTTTATCATTTAGGCAAACATTATTGTCTTCACTTTAGTAGAGAAATGAGGTGAGCTTCACTTTTTACAAAAAATTCGACCCCATTTTGCAACTTTAAGTCTCCATTCGTCAATCTGAGACTTAACAAAAAATCGCTAACTCGTATTTTGCCAATCTGACACTTTATCATTTAGGCAAACATTATTGTCTTCGAGGTGAGGGTGATTTTATTTATGAATAATATATTCGATAATTATATTATCAAACAATATGATAATTATCGAATATATTATTGATTTATCACGAATAATTATCAATAATTTTTTTTTTGTTTAATAATTTATAATGCCAATAAAATCGACCTCATTAACTCCTGAACAAATTCGAGAAATCCAACAAGCTCATGGTAGAGATACTATTGCGAATATTGCACAACGATATCATATTGGGATTCCTAGGGTATATTCTATATGGGGAATGCCGTTAAATAGTCGTAAAAAATTAAATATACTAAATAAATTTCTCAATAAAATCGCAGATGAGAATCCAACTACTCCAAAGCCATTAATCCCTCCTGAGGAGATTGTTGATAATACATTACACTCTATTGAGGATACAGAGACTATTAATGATAATACCGCTGATAATTCAAAAGATGATTATGATAGTGATCTTAATAATTTAAAAGATGCTTATGAAAATGATCTTAAAATCGTAAAAGATGATTATGAGAATGATCTTAAGAATTTACGAAACGAGTTAAAAAAATCTCAAGAGGAAATTCATCAATTAAAAAAATATCAAGAAGACACCTATCAACTGAATTCAAAAATAACAAAAAAGGATAGTATAATCAGCAATCTGGAGCTTATAAATTATAATCTTAATGAAAAATTACAACAACAATTACGTGAGCAACAGCAGTTCCAACAACAATGTGATAAATACCAGAAGCAGGTAGAACAACAACAAGATTTTCAACTGCAACAGAATCAAATAGATAAATTAAAAAAACTATTACGCCATCAACATGGAAAATATAGGGAAGAGATAGAACAACTGCAACAACAATGTGATAAATACCAACAACAAGTAATCTCTGGTGGTGGAAAATTGACTATTTGTGAAAACTGTACTACTATCGAAAATAGATACATAGAAGAACTGGAATATTACGCTGATGAACTAACGCGAACACAGAAACAATTAGAAAAATTTCATTATTCCTAGCTAAATATTTGATCAAGTCCGATACGATATCTTGTCCGAGGGTCTGATAAATTTATCGTCACAAATCCGTGTGGAGTGGCTTTAGCCACACTAAAGAAATTTCTAAATTGATTATGATCCATATCACCACCGCACCAGGTTTGCCAAATATTTCTAAGAGTATGAGTATCAACTCCGTTAAACACGCATAACATATTACAGTTATCTCTGATCACTTTTGGTATTTGAGTGTAACGTTGAGTGATATATATCACATCGGTGTTTTTGTGACGCCCCCGGGAAAATATTCTAGCAGGATTCTTTTGATTATCTAACATGATATCATCATATACGACTAAATTGTTAATACTTCCATCAATATCATCAATGTTTGGTGCCTCTTCGATATCGGTTATAAACTCAATAACACCATCACCGTTAATTTCTTGCGCGGCATCATTAAAATCCTTTAACACCTCATAACATCGCTGATCATCTACACTCGGAGCAATCATATACAACTTATCCCACTTCATCCATCGAGTTATCAAATTAAGTAGCAATTGTGTTTTACCACTTCCAGATGGTCCGATGATAATCGCGCGAATAGAATTTGGTAACATTGCATGGTGTTTAATAGGTTCCCGTCGTCGAGTAGCTGAATAATCAATTACATTCATGCCGTTATATAATATAATTATGGATCTATATTGTGTGAAGTGTAGGACGCCTACTGGCACAAATGACTTGACGACTATTACAACGAAAAATAATCGATCAGCGCTTTCTGGTAAATGCGTACAATGTAGTACAAAGAAATTTAGATTTACTTCCACGAAACCTTTAAAAAAAAACGAGGAGGTGATATTGCAGCCAAATTGACAAAACTCCCAGGAACACCGTGGGCAAAGTATCCAGGAGAAAAGCACCTTCCAGGATATAGTTACTGTGGACCGGGAACACGATTAGATATCAGACTTGATGATCAAAATCTACCCAAACCCGGTGAATACCCAATAAACGCTATTGATAAAGCGTGTCATGTTCATGATGTTGCTTATAAAAGCAGCAATCTTCAACATAGACATCTCGCAGATGTAAAATTAATTCATGCGTTAAATGCTATTCCTGATAAATCCTTCAAGGAAAAATTGGCTTCTTGGTTGGTAAAATCAGCTATGAAGGGTAAACTGATGCTTGGAAGTGGAGCTTCTCGTGCTGGTAATTGAAAAATGCTAGTGTTTTTTAATATGGAATCTATTTATTATTCTCCGAGAGGATACTGGAAAGGTTATTCAGCTATTAAAAAACTTGCTAAAGCAGCATCAGTGAAATATAAGACCGCAAAAGATTGGTTATCTAAACAGGCGTTATGGCAAATTTATCTTCCTGGTCCTAAAAAAATTAATTATTCTCATTTTGATGTTTTTGTACCGAATGAAGTTCATCAAGCTGATATATTATTTCTTCCTACTGATAACGGTTACAAATATGCATTAACTGTAGTTGATATCGCTAGTAGGTATAAACAAGCAATACCATTAAAAACAAAGTCATCAAAAGAAGTCTCCGATGCATTTGAAAAGATTTATAATAAAGGTCCACTTAAATGGCCAAATCTATTACAGGTTGATCCCGGCAAGGAATTTCAAGGTGTTGTTACATCTCTTATGAAAACTCATAATGTCACCATTAGACGAGGACATGTTGGAATACACCGCGATCAGGCAATTGTAGAGCGATTTAATAGAACTCTCGCTGAGCGATTATTTGGATATCAATATGCGAAAGAATTTACTCAGGAAACTCGCTCTCGTGAATGGGTTTCAAGATTACCAAAAGTAGTATCTGCATTAAATAACGAAATAACTAGAATGATTGGTATCAAACCTAATATCGCAATAAAAAAAAAATATATACCTAGAAATATTTCTTACACTAACACCTCCAATCTTCAACCAATTCTTAATGATGTCACTGTAAGATATTTATATGAACCAGGTGAGCTCGAAGGTGGTGGCGCAAGAGCCACTGATCCTATTTGGAGTATCACTACACATAAAATATCATCATCGACACGATCTTATTCCAGAAACACTAATGTTTCTAGACCAACAATCTATAGATTAGATTCATCCGCACCTCAGCGAGGATTTACACGCGAACAACTACAAGTTATCCCCCACGACACTCAATTACCGCCACGAAAAATTAGTTAGATCGCCAATTATAATTCTTCTCAATTGATTTATTCGTCTAGCTCTAGATACCGCTAAATAAACTAAATTAGACCACTCAATACGGTTATCTACAATCCAGATGATTTTATCCTCAATAGTTAATCCTTGTGAAGAGTGTATTGTTGCGGCGTATCCTAATAACCAGGGTGAGTTTTTAGCTTGTAACGCTTCTTCAACTACATCAATATTAACACGTGCAATATCATTTAACACTAAATTCTCAGTACCACCACCTGGAATCTTAACATCAATATTTTGTTTTCTTGTATCAGACGGTCTATAACATAGTGGTACTTTTTCATTAGGAAATTTCTTTTTATGTATCTCAAATAATCGTCTCTGAATATCATCTCGAGTTATTTTTAAACTCGAAAATACTATATCAGTTGGTTTCCAAGATTCCCAAAAATCATCTTCTAATGTTTCATTAATAACTTCTCTGAGAATTCTACACTGCTCGTGATCAGGTTTTCGTCTGATTCTAGATTTTAAACTCTTTATTTCATCATCTAATGATCTATAATCATCTGTGATTTCTTCGTAGTAGTTAACATTATTTTTTAGCCACTCATGTGGTGATTTTCCAACAAATGGTGGTGGTTGACCATCATCGCCACAAAATATTATTTTAGTATTCTTTATACGTAGCCAATTAAGAAATTGTTTTAATATATCTAATGGTACTGTACATATTTCATCCCACATTATAAAACGCGGAATAAATTTATTACCCATTCTTTCAGAAGTCCATTTATCACCTTTCCACCTAAAAAAACTATGATAAGTTTTGGCATTAATTCCTCGTTCTTTCAAGGATTTTGCTAACGCGTGAGTAGGTGTTAGCGCTATTATACTAGCATTTCTATCTTTATATAATCTAATAACTCTCTCAGTCTTTCCACTTCCACCACAACCATTCAAGTAAATTAACTTATAACGAGTTATCGGATCAAATACAGATGGAGCATTAGAAATCTCGTTTTCAATATTTTTTCCTCGATAACTATCAAGTATTTCAACATCTACGTGACGATTATAATGATGTAATTGTTCTTTTTTAATTCTCCAGGTTCCCCATTCACTGTTTTCACTTAAATACGGTTTAATTTTATCAAGATGTTTTTTATCAAAATACATGGAGTCTGTGGCGACTCTTACAGCGATATCTGGAAATCTATTTATCATAGAGAATAAATTAATACTTGTATAGGCTAACATAGAAGATCTTGAGTGTGTATGTTGAGCGCTTTCTCCATCATTATAGACTATAACAGTACCATATTCTTCTCCGTTAGATAATCTCTCTTTATAACTCGTTACAAATCTATTGGTGTCAATGAGATGTTTCATAATGATTTTTTCTTCAGTTGGATCAATTACCAATCTAGAAGAGGTTCTAGTATTATTAAATTTTCCTCCTTGAGTAAATTTTCCTATTATTTTTCTTCCTAGGTCCTTAGCTGATTTTTCTCTTCCGTAATATATCTGTTTAGCGGTCTTAATAATTTGTTCTTCGCTGTATTCTGGAAATTTTTCTTTCACCTTCTCAATCTCTCTATCTAAGTCAGGTTTAGGTAACCAAACATCTTTTTGAGAGTTATAACTAATTATTGCTTCACTAACCTTTAACATAGTTAACATTCCACTCTCTCTCATATATCGTAGTAACGTTATTGACATCCAACCCTTCTCAGACATATGTTTACCGAGCCATAGATAACTACAAGGATGTAATCCATCTCGAAGTTGAAAACCAGCAACCTTAGCAAATCCAGTTAAATCAAAATCAGGTAAATCCCCGTTTATAGCTACTCGTTCCATTTCATGTGTAGGATGACCAAAACGTTTAAAATATTCGGCGCATTCTCCCATTCCTAAAAACCCTCCTGGATAACTAGCGTTTATATCTGCGGAAATTAAATTACTAGTATCATACCTAGTATTCCATAAACCACCATGTCCGTACTCAACACAACTTGATTTTATATCATCCAATAATTCCTTTGGGGTTTTTTTCCAAGAATTTATTTCTCTGGCATAATGAGCTGTTACGGATGGTACAGTAAAAGAATTACATAATAGGTTTTCATCGAATTCATCAACAAAATCCTTTGTAACATTCTTCATACGATTATTTAATTCTTCAGTCCGGTATAATTCCCCGTTATTTCTAACAAATTGGTCAAAATCCATCTCGGGATCTTCATCGCTCTTAAATAACCAAACTCCTGTTGGATCATCTTTATGAAGATCCTTAATTACATCGTATATATTTCCTTCCATATATTTCACAATCTTTTTTTTAGGGAACTCAGTAATACTAGAGTTCCAAGCATGGCCATTATGGTCAATAATCTCAATTGGGGGTAATTTATTTTTTTTATATTTATAATTTTTTAATACTTCCCCTGTTAACGATTTTACGATAATTGGGTATTTTAAAGATGTTTCCAACTTAGCGACATCACTAATTGTAGCTCCTCCTTTTTCCACTGTCTTCCCCCAATTTATTATCTTTTCTTCTCGTTGTTTAGTTAATCCATTTCCTCGCGAATTATTTTTAAAGTGTTCCATAACACGCTCTGCGACGCAATTCAAATTTTGTGATGATTTTCTCATTGGGTACATTCTATCGTGATCAATATCTACATGAATTCTATATACCCCATACATCACAACAATTTCTGGGTAAGCTCTATTATAATAATTACCATCAATTCCAACTAACACTCCAGGATCCATATCACGACTAATTATTACATTTTTCCCATTTTTCATTATCGGACGATTATTATTTTGTATAGTCCATTCACCTGTTTCATCATTATATTTTGCCCATTTCACTTTAAGATAATATTTATAATTACCTAACAACGATATTATATTCATCGAGCGAACTATATCTATTGTGCCGTCATAGAGTCTTTCTCCAGTTATTCGATAACTACCATACATGTGTTCTGCACCATCTTTCCTAAATTCCTTCATAGCGAGTTTTCTTAGTTTTTTAAGGTCTCTATTAAGTCCTCTTAACGATAATCCAGATCTTGCATCAAGTGAAAAATAATTTTTACTCATTATATTAAAGCAAATATCTAATTCAAAAAATTAATTAAAACAATTGTTTTAAATTAAATATATGCGTAGTTATATAATGTATAATTGCAAATGGTTGCTAATCGGCTCGACCGATACGTGTAATAAATTAGCGAAAAAAGAATACTGCGGACAACATCAAGTATTAATTCGACGAGGAAGTACAGGACCTAAACCATGTATTGTATGCGGTGTAGGAGTTCGTGGTAAAACCCAATTATGTCTGGAACACGGAGGAAAAAAATATAGGGAATTAAAAAGATATTACGATGTGTACACTCATATTAATCATAGAACTCCAGTTATTCAGACTCCAGAAGACTACATAAACAAACCTAGATGAAATAACATTTAAACAAATAAATTCCTATATAAAATATAATGACGAACGAATACCGTACACATCCGATTTACGTTAACTACGAGGCCAGCGCCGATGGAACGATTAGAAATAAGCGATTAAGAAAAAATATTGGTTGGGTTAGTAATACCGGTTATTTACAAATTACTATACCTCTTGAAGGAAAAATAAAAAAATATTACGCTCATCGATTCATTGCTGAAATTTATATCAGAGATATTCCATCTGGATATGTTGTTGACCATATAGATCGAAATAAATTAAATAATCGAGTTGAAAATTTAAGGGTTGTTACTCAACAAGAAAATTGTCTTAATAGAAACCCGGATTCTAGTAAAAATCGTGTTCCAAGACCGGTGGCTGCGTTTTATAACAGCGTAATCACAGAATTTCCATCTACACAATCCGCTGCTAGGTTCTTTAATATTTATAATACATCTGTAATACGATGTGCTGATAGCGATTATACCTCATCATACTCTGATAAATTCGATTGTAGGGTATCATTCGCATGGTTATAAATAACTATTATCAAATTGCTCGGCAAACTGAGCTATATTTTTTTCCTCCTCAAATACATTCCCAATAATTTTTAATAGTGGATTAATAAGTATACTGAGTTCAATGAATTCATTTAACAACTGATCATTACCAGATTCTTTAAGATAATAAATTATAATATTACGCTGCCTGATTAATGTTTTAACTACACGATATTCTGATCGATAAGTTGGATAGTCCTTAGCACGTGCGGATTCAATCTTACGGAATTCATCTACAAGGTAATCAGTATTGAAGTGTTGTATTTTTTTTTGTGATACAATTGTAGTGATTTCTGGGATTTGATTGACGCGGTTAAGTTGCGTTACGATTTCATCGACGATCGATTGATTCATTATACTATATGTTTTTTTAAAATCTAAATTAAAAATTTTTTTCAAAATTCTTTAGAATTTTTAATTTTGAAAATAATTTTTAGGTGGAAAAACATATGGGAAATTAACATTAAAAATCGACTACTTTACCCTACGGCGACCAATGATGATTTTTGTTAAAAATATGTCAAAATATACCGAGAATTATGAAAAATCACGTAAAAACATCAAATTGCAACATAAAAATGGCTTTTAGGTGGAAAAACATATGGGAAATTAACATTAAAAATCGACTACTTTACCCTACGGCGACCAGCAAAAATAATGTAAAAACAATGGAAAATCGATGAAAAATAGCATAAAATCGATGAAAAATAGCATAAAAATTAAAAATTTTTTTCAAAATTCTTTAGAATTTTTAATTTTGAAATTATTATAAAATAAAATTAATTTTGCAATTGTTTTTACATTTTCTAAAATATATAAAAAAAAATTCTTTTCAAAATTCTTTAGAATTTTTAATTTTATAATTAATGATTAATTTAGTATTATATATATAATATTAGTATTGTATTAATGGTAGGAGAATCATTAACAACCAGACTAGCTAGAGAAAGACTTGAAGCTCTTAAGAAATTATTACCACTTCGTGATAGAATCCGTGAAAAACTTCAACAACGGCAATCAATGGCCACCGACTTCACAGAGGATACAGAACAACTCTTCAAACCAGTTGTCAAGGCAACTACAGATGTGAAAACAGCAACTGAACGGGCGATATACGGAGATGTCCCTAAAGAAGGTCCTAGAACAGAGAAGCCTCTTCTCCCTGTGTTGGAGAAAATAGCAAAACGAACTAAACAAACGAAACAAGCTGTACAAATACTTCCAGGTGAAATCGCAGGAGAGATGGAACTACAACGACAGCAAGAACAAGAAGAACGAGAAGAACTACAACGACAGCAAGAACAAGAAGAAGAAGAAGAAGAAGAACAAGAAGGCGCAGTTTCCACGAAGATTCGTGTTTCCTTTATAGACAAATTCAAACCTGAGATTGTATCAAAAATACAAGAATTTCAATTTGAAAAACCCAGCGATTATACCGCCTTTGGTGAGTTTGCTGTCAAGAGTTATATTATAAAAGAGGAAATTCTCAAAGAGGAGTATAAGGATAGTAAAATACCAAAAGATGAGTGGTATGATTGGTTGTATAAAACGAAGAAGAATATTAGGAATCTTAGTGAGAAGAGGAAAGAAGAACAGTCGTATATAGAATTTCAGAATGGAATTAAGGAAGGAGTAAAAAAAGCTAAATCAGACCCTAAATTTCTTAGATTATCAAAACAATCAAAACCCGGTTCAGAAATAAAAACACAAGGTGCAACTGGTACAACTAAAAAAACAGGCAGTGGTTTAGTTGGTAAAAATCCTATAGATTTTCACGCTAACGTAACATGTCCTGGTAATATTCTCGGTGATATATCCCGATTAGAAATACTTGTAGGAGGAAAACGAGCCGGGAATAACTCACCAGAAATAATCAATGAAGCAGCTGATATCTGTAGGAGATTATTTCAAGGTGGTATCATGGATATTGCAACATATAGAGATTTCATTGAAGAGTTAGCTGAAAATTCTTCGAATTTCTACGGTTATCATAGCGATTAATGTCACTGGAAATCCTACGGATTTTGCGATTAGATAATTGGAAATGCTAAAGCATTTCTATATAGAGAATGATCATACACTACAACCATGATAAACCAACTAGTGTCTACGTGGTAAACTCACGATTACCAAAATACCGAGTATACTATGGAGATGGTCTCGGTAATACTATAATGGGATTATTTTCAAGAATGGCTCCAAAAGTAGCTCCATTTGCAAAACAGGCAGCAATGAAAGCAATTGATGTTATCCGAGATAAGGGTATTAACACTGTTGGTGATCTTGCTAGTAAGGCGTTTTCAGCCGCTCGGGATAAACTAACAGCGCTAGTGAAATCACGAAGATTTTCAACAAACCCCAGAAATGCTAGCATTTCTAACACTAGTGTTTCTAGAATGACTTCACTGCCATCTACTGCAGTAATGCCTACACAGGTTAGTAAAATAATAAATAACGCCGTGGATAAAAAACTACAGTCGTTAATGACTAACGCCCAGGATAATATAACAGCAAATATGATAGCCGGAAGTGGGCTTCCGGGAAGTGGGCTTCCGGGAAGTGGGCTTCCGGGAAGTGGTTTTAAGAAATTTCGCCGGAAACGTTAGAAATACAAGTATTTCCAGAAATATTTATTTGAACAGGATTTCCAATTATGATTGTTATTGTAGAAACACTAGTGTTTCTAATATTTATGTCAGAATCACTTGTGATTCTATTTATTTGAATAGGATGCTCAGTTGTTATGGTTATTGTAGAAATATTTGTGTCAGAATCACTTGTATCAGAAACATTAATGTCAGAATCACTTTTGATTCTACTAACGTTATCTTCATTATCAGATATTTTCATCATCATTATTAAAATACACCCAACTAAATATTTATTTTAAAAATTCTTTTCAAAATTCTTTAGAATTTTTAATTTTGAAAAATATTTATAATTTGCTAATTTTGTTAGATTTTTTACTTTTTTTACTCATTTTTCTAGTGTTTTTACTCATTTTTCTAGTGTTTTTATGCAATTCATCGACAAAATTTCATGAAAATCGAGGATGAAAACCCAAGGAATTCATTTAGAGAAAATCGATTTTGATCAGATTTTTTATCATGTGAGGCTAAAATATATTGTTGTCATCGAAAATTCGATGTTTTTTTTATTGATTTTGTATTGTTTTTTGGCTAATCCGTTGACAAAATTTCATGAAAATCGATTTTCTCTAAATGAATTCCTTGGGTTTTCAATTCAAAATTCCTTCAGAATTCTTTCAGAATTTTTGATTTAGACCATCGGATATATAATAAAAAATGTTCAAACAGAACCCTGATGTTGCATTTGACATGGAAGCCCCAGTACTTAAAGATACTTCTGTACGCGATTATCAATTTTTTGCTTATCACGCAGTACAACCTGATCTTCGTGGAAGAATTGAACTCCAGGTTCATGATACCAGTAAATATTTTTTACCTGCAGAAGCCTTTATTGAAGTCGAAGGTGAACTCGTAACAAATGTTGCATTAAATACAGCATATCCACTAGCTGCTCGAGTTGGTTTTGTCAATAATGGTATCATGGCATTATTTGAAAGCGCAAGATATCTTATTGATGGAAGAGAAATCGAATCTATTGAACGTGAAGTTGATGTTGCTACGGGAATAATCGGGTTAGCAAGATATTCCGATGATTATACTAGATCGGCTGGTCCATCTATGATGTTCTCTAAGGATATTACTGATCATCCTAGTGGTAATCCATATATAAGAAGAAGACCAAATGATCGTGGTGTTGGTGCTGCTGCTGCTGCTTTTGCTGGTCCTGGTGTTGGTGCTGCTGGTGGTATTGAAGATTTAGTTGTAGATGGTAATCCTAATTACAACCTAGGATTTGCAACAAGATTAGCAACATTACAAGGAGATCGCAGACAATTTTCATGTGCAATCCCATTACATCACATATTTGGATTTTGTAGAAACGTCAGAAAGGTTATTTACGGAGTAAAACATACAGTTGCACTAGTAAGAAAGGGTGATGATAATAATGCAATCTGGAGAATTCCAGCAGATGCTGCAAACCCAAATGTTGATGCCGGTAAAGTCATTTTATCAAAACTAACATTATGGATGCCAGTGTTGACTCCATCATTGTCAGTAGAACCGCGGCTGTTATCATTTATGGATCAAGGGGGAAAGAGATTATTAAGCTGGTTGACAACGTCCACAGATACCATGGATTCTAATATTGATGGTACATTTACATGGCATTTGGCAGCACGACAAGGTATTTCAGCACCAAGACATATTTTTATTGCTCTACAGGATATTACGAGATTAAACAATCAAGAAAGAAGTCATATGATATTTGATCAACTTGGGTGTAATGAAGTTTCACTAAAAATAAACGGACAACAAGAACCATCAGAAGATATACAACTTAATTACGGTCAAAACCATATTGCACGTGTTTATCATCGATTGCTATCATTTATGGGACGTGATCAAAATGTAGATACTGGTCTACAAATATCACAATTGGATTTTAAAGGTCTGTATCCGATTTATTACTTTTCCCTAGAACATCTTGACTTGATGAAACAGTCCGTAGTTGATATACACTTCCGAGCTCATGTAGCCCGTCCTGCTGGTATTGCTAATTATAGAGCGGTTGCTGTCATTCTTAGTGATAAATCAATGATACTCGAAGGTGTTGGTGGACGAATGAGACTAGTAGATGCACCAGTGGAAAATCTGTAAGATTTTCTTAATCCAAAATTCTTTAAAAATGACTCGCGATTTAGAATCAACCTGTTTTGTATAATGTCGTATAGTAATATCAATGTTACGTTGACACCTGGTCAAATAAAAAAATTACAATCCAAATCAGCTAAGCAATGTGGAACCACAATAACGCTGAAACCTAATCAAATGAATGGCGGAGGGAATAAACTATCGCTGACGAAAACTCAAACTAATCATTTTAATAAAGCGCTGAAAGAAAAAAAGGGAGTTCAGATTACTCTTTCTACAAGTGCGATCCGTAATATGGAAAAGACTGGTGGTATATTCCCGTTGTTAGGGTTGATTCCAGGGTTGATTGCCGCAGCAGCCCCAGCGGTAGCGAAGGCAGCAGCATTAGGAGCTATTGGTACCGCAGCAGGAATGGCATTGAAAAAGGCAACTGGAAAGGGGTATAAAAAAAAAGGAAAGGGTCTAAGACTACCAGGAACCCCGAGTTCATGGTACAGCGGAAAGGGTCTTCGAATTCCAGGAACGATATAGTTCCTATGTCCAATTTTGATTTAATTGATGCCGCTAAAAAATTAAAAATAAAAAATTTCAGAGGGGTTTTTATGAGAGATCAGTTACCGGCACAACCAAATGATGTTGAAACCGGTATTATTAATTTAGATAACAGCTCCGGACCTGGAACTCACTGGGTTTGTTACGCAATTGATCCACGTGGGATTATTTATTTTGACTCATATGGATTAGCGCCGCCGAAAGAATTTATGCGTTATATTAAAACCCTTCCAATGAGGACTTGGTATTCTACGTTACCAACACAAACAATGCTTGATCCACCAATATGTGGTAATGAAGTATTAAACGTACTTGATGCTATATCCAAAAGATTTTCGAAACCACCTCATATAGTAGTAAATGAGTATACTAGCGGTAGAAACACTAGCGTTTCTCGGATTAGAAATCCATAAGATTTGAATAATAAAAAGATTTCTATAATAATGATTGATATTTGGGGACGATCTTTATCATCGCTGAAGAAACCTGATAATGGAGTGGAAACCATTGATAACAAGGATGTTAAAAAACTAATCGAAGATGAAATAGCTGAAATATTAAACCTAACAAATGTTGATCCCGGTGAAATAGTTGTATTTCAAGATCGTCAGGGTAAATTGAAAAGTAGTAATATCTCTCTTAATGATATTTTAGTTAAACAACGAGACGCAGCAGAGGATACTATCGCGTTATTTTCTGATGGGGGTAAACTCAAACCAGGTGTACTTGTTTCAACAATTACGGATAAATTAGCAACATACGATAACACAGTGAATTCATTGAAATCACTGAGCGATAAATATGATGATCATATAATTGTATTTGATCAGTTTAGTGCATTACAAAGAAATATAGTTGACAAAATTGATAAGCCCATACTAGAATTTTTTGGAAATCCACCAGTGACCACACCAAAACTCACCGTAATAAAAGATTCTATGTTAGAACTAGCAACTCTTCAATCTGAATATGAAAAACACACGAAACTATTTGTGACGTTTCGTAAAAACCTCATAGATAAATTTATTGGGAGCTCATTTGATAAAATTGAAATAACACTTCCCGATATTAAAAAATCCATCGATGAACTTAAAACATTCAACAACGCAATAAAGGATGATGCAACGAGGATGATAAGCGTTGTTGAAAAAGTAAAAATTCCTCATAATAAATCTACTGTCATCAACGTAGTATACATGATTCAACACGGATCATATACGTGGACACATACAGATAACATTTTAAACATAACCGCAGCAGTCAAGGGTATTTATCGATTAACAATAGTATCACCGACTCAATTCAATATATCATCAAGTAGTTCATCTGGAGTCAATAATACAATATCAACGATAATCGACAAGGATACAACTGAAAAATTCACGATAACAAATGATGATAAAAATCTAGCCAAGGTTTCAGTAACGTGGTACGTAGAATTCGTAGCGGATTTAAGTAAACAGTTAAATTAAAAATACTAACGCTTTTAAAATAAAATGACCCCATCATCGAATCAGTATCGCTATGATCAAGTCAGAGAGTTTCAAACTAAACTCAATTCTCTCTGTGAGGAGTATCAAATAAAAATAAAAAAATACCAACGAAGAATAACCGCAGTTGATGTCACTGTGTATTCAGTGTCGGGAATAATCACCGCGGCTGGAATAATATTATCCTCGGTTACTATGATTGCTCCGGTTGTAGTTCCAATAGTTATTTCTTCCATAGCTACAATCGCCGGGATATTAACCGGGATCACAAAAAAACTATCATCGTGTAGCCAGAGTAAACTTCACAATTATGTAATAAAATTTCACATTGCATCTGCCGGTTACTCGCAATTATCCTCGTTGATATCATCGTCGTTGGATGACACAACAATATCAGATAGCGAATTCTCAACTATGGCTCAATTATATAAATCAACAATGCTGAAATTAGAGCAGACTAATAATAATAATGTCGTCGCAAGAACTACTTCAACAAATAGTAACAAATACAACACCAGTGAAAACAAGCATGATATCAGTAACCTCAACACGTCCCGAATTTAGTGTTAATTTCCCAAGTCCTGTTCCGGTGAACGAGATCGCGCTAGCAAAACTACGAGTGTATCATAGCTGGCCTAATATTAGATCGGTAGCATTTGGTGGTCAACAACCAAATAATTCCTTGGTGTTCGCGTGGAAAAATAAACCCAATAATACTGATCTAGATTGGAATGTTGTCTCATTACCAACTGGGTCATATCAAATTGAACAAATTAATAATGAATTACAACGAAGAATAAAATCGATTACTGGAAAAGAATCAAAAATCGCTATAACGGTTCATGAACCAACATTATCATCTGCAATTGAGATTAATTCCCCTGGGTATTTTGTAGATATTTATCAGAGTTCTATAAGATCGATATTAGGGTGGCCTGAATTACCAAAACAACAAGATTATATTCTTAAACATAATAACAGCCCAGATGGTGATGGTAGACATATTGCTCCGAACAATGTAAATATATCCTCGGTTATTGCGCTGAATTTAGTATGTGACGTTATCGAAGGAAGTTATCAAATAGATCTTGAAAAATCAAATCAAGCTCAACAGGGATATATTTTATACTCTTTTGCACCAACGGCTCCTCCAGGATTTCTAATTATTGAAGATCCAACCAATCCAGTCTATATGCGATGTCATAATAATTTATTAACAAGAATTAATTTTAAACTCACCGACCAATCTAATAATTTAATTGATTTACGAGGTGAGGTTTTACAAATTAGTCTGTTTGTAAAATCCACTTAGAATTTTGATTTATTCATGGTGATTTCTACCCCCCCTTTTTTTTTTTTTTTGTAAAAAAATAAAGACAATAATGTTTGCCTAAATGATAAAGTGTCAGATTGGCAAAATACGAGTTAGCGATTTTTTGTTAAGTCTCAGATTGACGAATGGAGACTTAAAGTTGCAAAATGGGGTCGAATTTTTTGTAAAAAGTGAAGCTCACCTCATTTCTCTACTAAAGTGAAGACAATAATGTTTGCCTAAATGATAAAGTGTCAGATTGGCAAAATACGAGTTAGCGATTTTTTGTTAAGTCTCAGAATCAGAAATGGAGACTTAAAGTTGCAAAATGGGGTCGAATTTTTTGTAAAAAGTGAAGCTCGCCTCTCCTCTGTTTACTAAAGTGAATACAATAATGTTTGCCTAAATGATAAAGTGTCAGATTGGTAAAATACGAGTTAGCGATTTTTTGTTAAGTCTCAGAATCAGAAATGGAGACTTAAAGTTGCAAAATTGGGTCGGATTTTTTGTAAAAAGTGAAGCTCGCTCTTCCTGCTGCTAGTTATATCATTACAGATGTTGTAAAGCACTTCTAAAGATTAGGTGCTATACAAAATCCTCATTATTATTAATATTATTATTATTATTATTATTATTATAGAAACAGGTATCCTGATACAATCCCACATAAAATATAATGGAAAAGTTTTCATGATGTGACTAGACAGACAAATACAAGTAACCCTATATTTCCCTCCATAAAACAGAATGAAAAATGTGACTGGACAGATAAACACAAGTAACAAGTAACCCCATGTATCCCATTAAAACAGATTTATGTGACAGAACAAACATATATATATACCTCTCCATAAAATATAACATGGAGGTGTTCCAAAATGGCGGCAATAGGTGGAAGCTAGCAAAGTGGCTCTATATTTTGGTAGTTATAAGTGATTTTTTTTTCTACAGTGAATTGATTTCTTAATTGTTGGGTTGATATGTGAATATTCAAGGAATGCATGGTATATAACATTACTGGTCCATCATACACAAGTTTGGAGAAAAAAGTGTTTTTCCATTAAAAATCTGATTATGATGGAGTAAAGATAGAGTTTCAATGGTGCAGTTTACAGATATTTTTAGATATTCCCTACCTGCTTTGTTTGATTCATTTACTTATTCCAGTGTAATTACCTGTCCATCAGTTGCCTTCAATTGTTGGAATTGTTTGGCACATGGTGAGTACTAATCAGTATCAAATGAGTAGTGAGAACAAATTAGTCCAAACAAGATTATCTACAAGCATGAGTGGAAAGAAAGATCAAGGCAAGCAACAAATATAAACCATATTACAGAGTGATGCCCTAATGAAGACTTCTGACACAAGTTGAGTGAATCAGGTTTGAGTACAATTCAGCTGGACTTAGATGAAATAAAACAAAGTCTCAGAGAGAGCATTTCAAAAGCAGATTTCACATCTGCTATTGCTGATTTGGTGAAAACAGATGACCTAACAGAAATTGTTTCAACTATTGTGAAGAAATTGTTAGAGAATGTGAAGGAAGATACGAGAAAGGAGATAGTTGCAGAAAGTGAAAGGGTAGGAAAGGAGAGGACAGGGAAGTTGATGGATAGGATGGACTCACTGCAATTTGGAAACCACCCAATTGGGAGAAAAACTACAATAGGTAAAGAAGGAAACTGATAAAATGAGAAGTGAAATGAACAAGCAAGTGCGGCTTCAAACCAAACCAAACAATATTCAAGAAAGTTGAACATTCAAGTTTTAAGGCTAGAGGAGGAGGAAAATAAAAATCTGAGAGAAAGAATTCCAAAATTGGTGAAGGAAGTAAAAAGATTAATCTGGAAAACAGGGTCATAGTGGCGGTGCATAGGATCCCAGGCTGACAGGGGCAACAAAGGCCAGTGATTGTCAAATTCTGAAAAATGGATTGTAAACTTCCAATTATCAAAAAGCGGAAGGATTTTAAATAGAACAAAGGAATTAGACTGGTAGAGGATGTGACCAGGATGAATACTGAACTCATCAATAAATTATCCAGGCATCAAGAAATTGACAGTGCATGGTACTTTAATGGATCTGTGTATGGTAAAACCAAATCAGGAAAATAGGATAAAATTTGACATCTATGATGAAATTGATGAGAAAATTAGAATATAAGTGTAATATGCAACTCTATGAACTCATGGAATATCCATATAGGTATGTGAACTTTCGTTTTGGTACTCCTTTTTCTACTCAGATTTGTTTTAAGATTTTTCTATAAGTTACTTCTTTCTCTCACCAGTTTTGTCATTTATTTATTTGTTTTTTGCATATCTATTGTGTCACATCTCTTCTTAATCAATTCACTTTAGTTCAAAAATCATCTTTCACCTCATATACACTCATCTACTCAGTTGTGTATTCAACCTACTCAACACTGCTCTTCAACGTTAATTTTTTCAGTCTCCCATTCTTGCTCAGTCGTTCAATCACCCATCACTTCCATGTATGCTTTCATTCACACTTTGTTTTTCAATCATTAATTTGTAATTTATACTCTTATTAATCTGTGCCATTGGTTTTTAAAGCTGTTGTCTATCATATACTGTATCAAATATTAACTTCAGCCAAATCTTCAGCATGTACTTTAACACCATGGATGATTTTATTATGGATGTTTGTTTTCTGTGTGAGAGTGAGTGTGAAAGGCATGCATATGATAAAAACTCAAGGTGGTAATTACTTCATACATTCCTGTACAAGAACATGTACATGTAAAATTTCTACCATTGTCATGGATAATAACAAAAAAATTATATCTATAAATGTTAGAGGCCTGCAAGGTTCAGTTTTTAAACGAAGGGACATTTTCCACTAGGTAAAACAAAAGAATGTATCTAAAGTATGCTTGCAAGAAACTCATAGTACAATGAACGATGAATTATATTGGGCAGCTGAATGCGGATACAAATGTATATTTAGCCACTGTTCTAGTAATAGTGTTGGGGTTACAATATTTTTTTTGAAATACTTTTGAATTTGTAATTCATAGAGAAAAATGTGACTGTCAAGGAAGATTTATTATTTTAGATATTACAATTAATGGTAACAGAATAACCCTCATGAATTTGTATGGTTACAATGATGATAATCCTAGCTTTTTTAGAGAGTTCAAAGAGGAGATCTTATTTTTTGAGAACTCATCAAGTATAATATGCGGAGACTGGAATACTGTTCAAGACTTAGATTTGGATACTTATAATATTTTACATGACAAACACCAACAGTCTATGGCAGCGATTCAAGACCTCAAAAATGAATTGGAATTAATTGACCCCTGGCGAAATTTCAATCAAGACTTAAAGATGTATACCTGGAGGCAAAATCTCTCTTGAAACAAAGTAGATAAGATTACTTTCTTGTATCAGATGACATTCACGTGAATACAGCTGATGTGTGTATCTTACCAGGGTGCAAGACTGATCATTCAGCTGTTGTTTTAAGTGTGGCATTCTCAACAAGTCCAAGGGGAAAGGGATATTGGAAATTTAATACCCAACTGTTGAGGAACATTGAGTATACTGATTTGGTCAAAAAGTGTATAACTGATACCGTAAATGAATATTATATAAGGGGAAATAAAGATGACTTTCTCCATGTTTCTCTATCCTGTAATGATCAAATGTTCTTTGAAATTTTGAAAATGAAAATAAGATCTGAAACTATATGTTATTCTATTAGGAAAACAAAAGAAAAACTGGAAAAATTAAAGAAAATTTAACAGGAAATAATAGAAATTCAGGGGTGACTGGTGAATAACATAGATGGGGAAGCTCTGAAAAATTTAGAGAAAAAAAAAGCAGAATTAAAAGGAATCGAGGAAAAAATACATAGAAGGTGTTATATTAAGATCTAAAGCTAGATGGTACGAATTTGGGGAATAAAGCATGAAGTATTTTTTAAATCTTGAAAAAAGTAACTACGTCAATAAGACAATAAAGGAAATTATTTTAGATGATGGAACAAATATATCTGACCAAACAGATATTTTAGAAGCACAAAAAGTTTTATACGGAATTGTAGAAAAGTAGAACTGCTCAGCCTAATGATGGGGCTACTCAAGAAACTCTAAATAGATTTCTTAATCACAATATTCAGACACAATTTTGACCTTTAAAAAAACCCAACTGAAAATGTGAAAGGGTGGTTTGGGTATATTCCCCCAACAAGGTCTTGAGGGGCAGCACCCTAATCAGGAGGTTCCTGGGGTCGAAGACCCTGACTAAAAAATGCATTTACATGTATGAAAATAATATATTGGGGGATTTATATGCAGATCAATAAATTATGGATATAATGTAGGAAAACTCAGATTTTCAGACTCAAGGAGTGATCACATGCCTACCAAAGAAAGAAAAAGATAGAAGAAATCTAAAAAACTGGAGACCTACATCACTTTTAAATACTGACAATTCGGTAGCCATTTCAGACAGGATTAAAATGGTTCTTCCATCAATAATCAGTGATACTCAAAAAGGATATATGAAGGGTAGATTCATTGGAGAAAATACCAGGCTATTATAAGATATCATGGACCAACTTGAGAATGAAAAAAGATATGGTTTATTATTAATAAACTTTGAAAAAGCCTTTGACTCCATTAACTGGACCTTTGTGGAAGAAACTTAAAAATCTTTTAACTTTGGTGATTCCATTTAAACTGTTTTGTAATGACTCTAATAAAAGTTGTGTTATAAATAATGGGCATATGTCATCATTTTTTAGACTAGAAAGAGGATGTCATCAAGGAGGTCCCCTTGCACCTTGTTTATCATTGGGGTTGAGATTTTAGCTATAACTTTTATTCTTCTTGATGGATCTCAACTTTCTCTTAAAACTATTATTATCTTGCAGGTTTTTTTTTCTATTATCTGGACTTAAATGTAACATAACAAAAACAAAAGCTATCTAGATTGGAAACAGGAAATTATCCAATGAAAGAATATGTCCCGAAATGGGCCTAATTTGGTCCTGTTCTAACTTTACACTCCTTGGTATAGAATTTTCTCCAGATTTACAACAAATGGTGGAAATTAATTATATGAAGAAACTAACAAAGGCTAAATGAACACTGGCTAGCTGGAGTCAAAGACATATGTCATTAGTTAGTAAGGTAATTCATACATCTTTTTTCAGCACTTCCAAATCCATCAGCAAAGGTTGAAGCAGAACTAAATCGCACATTATTTAAATTTGTATGGGGTGGAAAAGTAGAGAGAATAAAGCGTGATATACTAGCATCCCCAGAAAACAATGGAGGACTAAATATGATACACATATTTTCATTCATTAGGTATATTAAGATAAGATGGGTAAAACGATTGCTGGAAAAGGAAAATGGAGCATGCCAGAACTTAGTCAATTCAACTGTACTCAGAAATAAAAAGGATATTTGGAATTTAGGGAGAAGGGAATTAGAAGAACTAAGCTCATTCAAAAGTTTTTGGAGAGATGTAATTTTGGCAGTATCCAATTGAAAAGAGGAACCACAAGGTCCAAACGAGTATCTATCCATGAACATTTTAAATCGTGTCCCCACTAAATTGTTCCATCAATACAAATCATGGAGAGAAGATCGTTTAGAAATTCTGAAGGATCTAATAGATGATAACGGTAATTTAATGTCTTTTGAAATAATAAAACAAAAAACTAGAAGTGATGATTTCTTAAAATACTTCTCCTTAATATCCAAAATTCCGAAAGCATGGAAAGATGCCATTAAAAACATTTAGTACATAATAATTTTGAGAAGCAGGAGGATAAAATAATGAACTTACAAAAATAAAATTCACTCAAGTATGTTTACAAAGATCTTTTAAAAACCTAAAAGGCAACAAACATGAAACTTGGATGCAAGTATTTAATAAAAAATATAAGTAGTGAAGAGTGGTCTCAGATATATGTCCGAGCGAAATCCTGTACTAAGGATGCCAAATTGATCTCTTTTAACTTTAAATTAATTGATAGAATAATAGCTACTAATGATTTTCTGAAAAGAATTAACATATTAGAAGACAAAAAATGTACTTTCTGTAAGAGTGAAAATGAAAGCATTGAGCATCTTTTCTATGATTGCAATATCATTTCACAGTTTTGGTACCGTTTTATTGAACTTTTTGCACCTTTTTGCCCAAATATTGCACAGTTGTCCAAAAAGAAACATTCTTAGGAAGTGAACAACTGGACTATTTATGTAATTTCTTGTTTATTGTGGCAAAGTATTATATTTATACTTGCAGATTCAATATGAAAAATCCGTCTACTTATGCTTTTAAGCAAATAGTTGCAATGCATAAGAACATTGAAAAGTACACTGCTAAAATAAATAAAAAAAAGGACCAATTTCTTCAAAAGTGGACCTCAATAATGAATATGTAATATGTATCTGATTTTATGCTAAACAGGAACAAAAAAACTAAGATCACAATGTCACCTAGATTGTGTGCCATATGCATGTGTGTGTGTGTGTGTGTCTGTTTTCCTTTTCTGTAGATTATATTTATTATCCCTAGATTATCAGAAATGTTAGATTGTAAGGTGACCTTGGGATGGCTCCCCGACACAGTGGTCAACCTATTACGGGGATAATAAATTTAAAAAAAAATAACAATAATGGACAAATGTGACATAATGTGACATGACAAACACAAGTAACCCTATGTAGCCCTTTACAGCAGATTTATGTGACAGGACAGGACAAACACAAGTAACCCTAATTAGCCCTCAATAACAGATTTATGTAACAGGACAAACACAAGTAACCCTTGATAACATTTATGTGACAGGACAAACACAAGTAACCCTTGATAACATTTATGTGACAGGACAAACACAAGTAACCCTTGATAACATTTATGTGACTGGATAAACACAAGTAACCCTTGATAACATTTATGTGACAGGACAAACACAAGTAACCCTATTTACCTTCCATAAAATATGACAGACAGATGGGGGAAAAAATGATCATATATTTTGCTATTTAACAATATTTCTCAATACCTTTTGCAGCAATAGTTCCATCTGAAGATTCTTCCAGAAATCCAGGCATGGCAAGTGGGAAATCTGGAATCTCCATCTGTTTGAGAAGGAAATAAGTTTAAATAATCTGCATACAAGAATAATCTAATCCTTTTGTTCATTGCAGTGAAGAATTCATAAAAGTAATGTTTGTTAAACAGAAGGCTACATTATTATTATTAGTAGTATTAATAATATTATTATTACATTGTACTTTAGATAAGAATTTGTAACAGCAGTGCTATGACATATTTTTGTAATTATTATTAATATTGTTGATGCTTTTGCTATATTATTATTATAATTATTATTATTATTGTTGCTTTTGACTGCTTACTTATGTACCTGTTTAAAAACAAAGGGTAAACTTATTCAGTCTATGATTCAGCTCTCACTCTTAAGAGTGTAATCACATTACATTTCATGCTGTGGCCTAACTTGGTGGATTGAAGGAATGAATCTCGACATAATCATAATTCTTTGTTGTAAAATCATGAAGAATTCCATTATATTTATTTAAATTGTGAAATTAATGAGCATATTCAATTCTTTTATTTTTTAATTTGAATGACACCTTTAGATTCATAAAGTCAGCAAGTCAATTCACTAAAAAGTAAGGCTGATGTTTCTGCATTTCTTTCATGTGTTTCATAGGATACTGGCAATACACAAATATGTCACATTATTTAAGCAAACAGAAAATTTTGCAGAAAATTAACTACACAACATTTTCTATTACTAATGCGTTATTATTATTATTATTAATTGTTATAATTATTATTGTTATTATTATTATTATTGTTATTATTATTATTATTGTTATTATTATTATTGTTATTATTATTACTATTATTATTGTTATTATTATTATTGTTATTATTATTATTATTGTTATTATTATTATTGTTATTATTATTACTATTATTATCATCATTATTATTATTATTGTCATTAATATTATTATTATTGTCATTATTATTATTGTCATTATTATTATTGTCATTATTATTATTATTATCATTATCATTATTATTATTATCATTGTTATCATCATTATTATTAATATTTTTATTATTATCATCATTATTATTATTGTTACTATTATTGTTACTATTATATTATTATTATTATTAAATGCTTACATCAGGATCTCTGTTTCTACAGACAGGACAAAAATAATCAGTTTGCAATTCATCTTTCACTCTTTGCAGCAAGTTAGCATCTATTGTCTCGTCACACTCAGCATGGACGTGTCTGAAATACAGCATAAATGAAAGTATGAGGTTTCTCTGTGTAAAAAGTAAAAGGTTGATATGTGGAATCACAGATACGGGTGCAAACCCTGCAATGGGTAATGTTACCCGTGAAACAAAAACAGAATGCAGAATGAATATAAATGAATGCAATATTAAGGAAATGGAGAACACAATGCAAAACACAAGATGCAGAGCATGGACTAACAAATGAAAAAAAAACCAAATGCATTTCATGAATGGATCTTGAAATATTGCTAGTCCAGACTGCAATTAACAAATCAAGAAACTGTTCTAACAAATAGTCAACATCAGTAGCTATAGCTCCACAATTTTTTATCTGAAGCAGCAAAATAAGAGATAAAGGTTGATGACAAATATTCTAGAATAATAATTTGGCATTCATAACCATGGCAGTTTTTATTTATCATAAATTCAATGCTACTTTATTTATAATTGTATGCATTTTCATTTTATTTTGTTTTATTGTAGCAGACTTTAAGACATGATATGAAAACAAGTTCTTTCCATTTAATGTATCAAAATACAGCTTTACTAAGTGTATTCTGAATAAACAGAAATGGAAGTGAGAAGTGTAAAATCGGAATTAATGAGCCTGTAAATGAAAAATTATGAGAAGGCAAATGATATGGAATCAAGAATGTTATGCAAAAGAAACCCAAATAAAATAAAAACTAGAATGGAATTCAAAGAAGCCCAAATAAAATGGAAACTTGAATGGAATGCAAAAGAAACCCAAATAAAACGGAAACTAGAATGGCATGCAAACATGAAACCCAAATGAAAATGAAGCAAAGAAATGCAAACAAACTGCAGATTTGGTAGTTTACCCATTTCAGGGTCTTACAATAGGACAAAAAATACAAAGTGAGACTTCTGGGCTCTCCAAAAGCACTATAGTGAAAGAACTTTTATTCAAAGCAAAATAAAGCCATACAAATTCCAAGACAATCTATGTCAAGAACTGAGTAACTCTTATTACATTCCAGTTTTACTTTCCATTCTAACTGACTCTAGTGACTTTTCCAATCCAATTAAAAAGCAAGGTTCTTTTGAGCAAGTTTCTTCAGGATTCTGCACTAGCAGGCAATAATAGAACTCAATAGCAGACCAGGAATTTCACTTCAGGCCCATAATAATATTCCACACAATTTATAGTTGAATACAGCCAATGACGTAAAAGACATGACTTCTGAAAACTTGAACACAACACCATAATATGTTTGATAGTAACAATGGCATTGTCATGACCAATAGAATTGTCTGGTCTTTTACAGCACAGTAATCTAAGTTGAAAAGTTTTGAGGCAAATGAAGTAAACAATGATGACCCATGGTAACTAACCAGGGCTGATTCAATGGCAGGATTCAAGCCTTTACTCCTTTTTTGGTTACAAGTCCGACACACTAACCAACCAAAGTTGAAATGGAAGAGAAAGAAAGCACATTAGGCCTTTTCTACATTCTTGAGCCTGGCACCACTGCCTGAAAAGTGATACCTATATATGGACATTCAGAGTTCATATACAAAATAGAGTTTAGCTATGTACCACTTGATTAAGGCTGATCCATTTCAACATATATGGAATACTAGGAAGACTTTTTGTTAAAAATGGACTCTCATACTTTAACACTTCATCTATGGATGACAACTACATATTGAAAGTGCTTTTCCTACATGTTTTAATGGAACAGACTTTAATTAGCCAGAAGTGATATTCACTTTTTACACATATTGCACTGGATCATGGCCTTCTGGGTGAAATGCCTGTATGCCTTGCCACAGAGCGGGCATGAAAGGCCTTTGTTCCTCTGCTGGTAACAGCTATCACACACTGAGTAGTTAAGGTGCCATCGAGAGCTGGGTCCACTTCCTGGGGTCCTAGAGCCACAATCACCGCATACTCGGCAATTCTGAAGTAATTTAATATACTGTATGTTATTACTAAATATTTTTTTTGAATTCATGGATTGATAAAAGTTAATAAATGGTAACAGAATGTGTGATCTGGGTCTCTATGGCAATCATGTATTATAGAAAGCATCTACCATATAATAAACCAACAGACAAATCTTTAAACAATATTCAAAGCAGACCCCACCCTTAATTTACTGTAAGAGAAATAGTTTCAATTGCTGCATATATTCCTGCATTCAAAAAGAAAAACATTAGACACTAATTAGGGCACAGCAACCTACTTTCAAATTTATTTAACTATTTGAAAAAATTACCAATAATTAATTGGAGATCTGAGTCTATTTTGTTTGTTCTACTGAACTGCATAGACCCAGATCATTCAGCAAAGTGCAATAACAAATCTGGGTTAATGTAGTTTGCAGTGGGACTCGACTTACCAGCGAGTACTCAAAGTACTCAAATGGTACTCAAAGTTGAGGAGTGAACAGCTTACCTTACATTTCCATCCATTCTTTGGTATAGTGGTCATCACCGGTTTCAAACAGAATGTATGATAGCCTTTATCACAAGTATCACATACTAGCATCTTACTGTCATCCCCTGGTTGTCTGCTCAAAATAAATTCAATTTAATAATCAGCTATGTTATAGGAGAATATTCAATTTAAATCGAAGAGACAAATAAAACAACTGCATGCTGTAAGCAGTACCAAATAATACTTTTTGAATAAGTTTCCTAAATTATTTTCAGATAAAAATATTCTGAGAATATTTGTTATTATTCAGGAATTTAGTATCTGAATAAACTGCCCAGAACATGATTGTTTTTTATAATCATGTTTGAAAAAATTAATCTTATGCTCATGTCATTATTTTAGTATCAGATAGATATTACTACATGAAAACGAATACTGTGCCTTTATCTCTCTACAGTGGTTATACATTACGAAAGAGAAATGTAACATAATTACCTGCATGTGTCACAGATCTTGGTACATTACCCATGTCACATCTTGCAATTTAAATACTGTTGTCTGTTCAATTCATGACCGGTTTTTGAACATTTCTATAGTAATGTAGGCAGCAGCTTGTCAACATTTACACATAAAGACAGATAAACACATTTGGAATTAAAATGAATAGCACTGGTCTAATTATCCTGTATATCATATAATGGTGGAAACTGAATTGATCATCATAAACACTCACACTGTTAAACTTACTTGCACATCTGCTGACATTGCAATCCAAACACTTACAATCAGCCCATATCACAAGATTAACTTGACATGTTAAGGATGAGACACAGTGTTTGCAGAACAAACAGAAATATGTAGATGCTGAGACAGAATGACAAAGAGATCAATAAACATAACTCAAATGATATTACCTGCATATATGACAGTTATATAGTCTAGACATGACAAACCTGTCATTTGGTTGATCTCCACTGATGGAGGGAGAAGTTAACATTCAACCATTGTATGTAACACACATACACAACTGAAATTAACTGGACATATGACAGATATTGCATTCTGGATATTGCCATTCTGTCATGTACTTCACTTTCACTGGTGGAAGAAGGCAGTTGCCATGGTATTGATACCTACCACTGTAGAGAGCACACAGAAACATAAGCAATAAAGAAAATACAGACACACATGGGTGGCCCCGATTGTCCAAGTGGTCTAAAGCACTCTCCGTTACGGATCACTGCCATCTCACCTCTGTCTGCGTGTGTTCAAGTCTAAGATTCAGCTAATGTAGTTTTGTGAGAAAGCTTGCCAGTAGCTTCTCGTGGGTCAGTGGTTCTTCCTCCACCAATAATACTGGCCGCCATGTATAGCCTATTGTGTGCTGAAAAATGGCGCTAAACCCTACAACAAAAACAACGACACATATAGTAATGAAATTATGGATACTACAGCCTGATATTTTCATCCTGCACTTACTATTGGTTAAGGCAGATGGAGATGGTGTGTGATTTAGATTTGTAACATAGCTTTAACAGTATTAATCACAACACTATGATTTTTAGCAATAGTACATTCTAGCAATGATGCCTTTTGCTGCACTGCAACATGTCAGTTTACAGTGTTTTCTTGCAATGAGGCCTCTTGCTGCACTGCAACATTGTCAGTTTGAAGTGTTTTCTAGCAATAAGGCCTGTTGCTTTATAGCAATGAGACCACTTGCTGCACTGCAACATGTCAGTTTATAGTGCTTGCTAGCACTGGGGACGTATGCTGCAGACATGTAGCATCATGTCCCACCCAGTCACATTATCATGAAACTAGGCCTAATGCTAACCTCAATGTGCTGAGTCCTAAGTGAGACAGCTGCTAGTACCATTTTTATAAGTCTTTGGCATGACTTTATGGGATCAAAACCCATGACTTGCATCAGAGGAGAGTGCACAAACCCCTTAGACAACCAGAGCAATGGATAGAAGTATTAATGCTACCACTACTGTAAACAACACACAGACAAAAACCTGACAGTACCTGCACATTTGACAGATCTTGCAGTCCGGACACTGCCAACCTGCTCTTACTATTGGATTCACCTCCACAGGTGGATGGAGGCAGTTACCATGGTAATGGTGACCACAACTTGTGCAGAAAAGCTGCTCAGCGATGTTCCCCACCAGGTTACACACAACACAATCAGCTTCCTCTCCAGCTGAAAAAAAAAGCAATCAAGATTGTTACTGGATGAAAAAAAAAATAGCTATAATTTAGTCATTATTTCCATGAATCAAGTTAACGCATCCAACCATGTGACTGAAACCATTTTTGCCTATAAAGATCAGCAATATGCACCGTCTATACTTGCACACATTATCAGCTGCAACCAATACAGGCCCTGATATGCTGTTGCACAATGTCCTTGCAGATTGGGGACAGCTGTTTGTTGTACTAATTACCGATAACAGTACACTATGCTACAGCAGAACTTGGTCTAGGCAGTTTTCAATTGGATGAGTGTCAAGGTCATAACAAGTTATATCATATACCTCAACAATGTGACTGATATTTGATTCGCTTTTGTCTCCTCAGTTACAAACAAGTAGGACAAATGGCATATAATTATAGGTTACTGTATGGGGAAAATATAAACTAGATTTTTGGATGAAAATACTGCATGACCTTGGGAGTTCACATTTTCCCATACAAATGCTGTAATCCTTTTTATTAATGGTCATTTATTATTCTACCTATGGCTTAATTACAGAAATAAAAAGAAAGTAACTGAATGTAGGTCATATTCCAAAAACTAAATTCACAACTGCAGATTCATCATTACAAAACAACAACATTATTAATGCACACCTAACTCCACCCAGATGAATTTGAACTTATTAGCAGGCTAGACATAACTTTTGAAAGAAAATGGCATTGTGAGTATGGACTGGATTTATCTGTGCCAATTCTACATGAAATACATCAGACTGAAGCAGCGAAAGAGAAGCGTGTTGACATCTGCAAGTGTGTTTCTGTTCTGTCATGGAATGTTTGAATCATAATGTGAAGAAAAAAAATGAAATCTTTCAATTGCAATTATCAAGAAGATGCTATGGAATATAATATTTATTTCATTTTGAGTGCAATGAGGAGGATGTAACTGCACTTAGAATATAGTCTAAATTACAGTACAATTTGGAAATGTGTAATCAAGCTTGTGAAATCATGACATGGCTCATGTAATTCGGATTTGCAGAAATAAGAAGTAGATTTTGAGGAAATTCAACATGTAAACATGTAAGTAGTATATTTTTTGCCATTCTTATTACCAGCTAAAGAAGACAGTTTACTATTTGTGACAGTCCACAAAACATCTGCTTTAGTTCATTCAGAAAAAATATTATCAACCAAAACCTAAAGCAGCTACTATGCAAGTGTACATGATTTGTTTACAAAGTAATTCCTAATACACTATTGGGCATACACGTCATGCACACAAGTGTAAAATGCTGAATGATTCTGACATTGTCAAGATAATGGTGATAAAAATAGTTTATAATCTTGTGTCTGCTTCCTAACCAAGATTTGACCAATACACTATGGATCAAACTGATGGCATGCAATATACAATCTTGTGTCTGTTCCTAACCAAGATTTGACCTATACACTATGGATCAAAAGCAGATGATAAGCAGTCTTGTGTCTATTTCCAGGCCCGGATTTGACATCTGTATTATGGATTAATTAATGGTATAAAATAGAGTCTTCTTTTATTTTCCTTGCTAGTCTTTGACCATTGTACATCTGTCACAATTTGACCCTGACCTATAGATCTGAAAAACATGACACACTATCTAGTTATGATGTTTACCTGAATAAACTTTCACCACAGTATGTAATGTAATATTCTCCCTTTCTGAGAGCTGGACCAGTGAGGTAGGGACTGTGATGGTTTGAGAGCTGGACCAATGAGGTAGGGACTGTGATGGTTTGAGAGCTGGACCAATGAGGTAGGGACTGATGGTCTGAGAGCTGGACCAATGAGGTAGGGACTGTGATGGTTTGCAGTGCACTTTCAAGCCATGATGTATACTAGCTTAATGTATCATGGCATTATCTGGTTCAAAGGTGTGGACAAGAAAACAGATTACAGGCAGCTGCTAGTATCTGGTTCAACAACCTTTTCCTTTCTTAAATATCATCATTGTATCTATTTTTACAACACTGTTCAACTTACTTAGCCATGCACTTTTAACAATGAATCAGTAGTGGACATAAAAAACTGTACTGCGTTCCATCCTTCCTTGCAGACTTTGACCCTCATATGAGAGCAACACTGTGGCATGTGACACAATGCCCAGTCTTTGATATATATCAAAATAAAGTTTCAAAAAACTGCAGTTGTTTCAAAGTTATAACCCCAAGAAAAATCAGTGTTTCATTCTTCCTTGCCATGGCAATGACCTTGGGGTGAAGGCTATGAGAAAGATGTCTGACATATTGTGTAGTCACAAAAATATACCTAGGTGAAGTTTCAAGTTGAATCTTGAGTGCTTTAAAATTTGCTGAATGGACAAAGAATAAGGTCACACAATTACTTTTCCCCTAACAATGACATATTATAGATATATGCATAATTGTTGCTATTACAAGTGGTAAAAAAATATAATTTGGGTGTTTAAAGTGTAGTCGACATATTACATGCCAGAATTACAGCACAATGAAAAACACTTATTTTCGCTACTAACCTGGTTCTGCAGCAGGTCAAAATTCTTGTCACACAGGGTAAAATCCATATGAATTAGAACCAGAACACAAATACAAATAATAATGAAAAATTATTTATATACAACACTCACTTTAGCTAGTCTGCATGTGTAACTTTCATTGAATGATATGGATGTTACAATGAGCATAAATAATCACCTATTCAGCAATGCTGTATTCAATTACTCTCACATTCTTCTTAAGTTTGTAAAGCAGTGATGATTTGTTTTTTTCCTTCTGATTTGACATTTTGAAATTTGAAATGATCTGCTCTAACATTTGCTGTCATATAACATCCACAACTTGCACTGAAAATAATTTTGTTTAACACATGGCATCCATTTTCTTAAAAAATAAAGACTGGTCTGCTGTCTAACTTAACAACATAATAAATCTGTGAGGAAAAGTTCACATTTGAAAAAACCCAACAGTTACCTTGGAAATGGACATAAATAGCAAGCATTGCAAGTACTCTGAAGCTATTCTTTTATGAAGCAGTTATCTTTCTAAGAATATCCTCAAAATAATATAAATGGGTTCAAGAAATGATAATAAAAATAATAATAACTTTTTATTGTGCTATATTTAGTTTTTATTGCACCCCAAAATAATCATAAAACATGATTTGGTGAAAAAAATCACAATGTTCACACCCCAAGCATATTGGTTGGCATGTATGCAATGACCTTTGCCTTGGTATAAGGGCACTTACTGGCATGCACAAGCGATGGCATATAATCACAAAATATATCCAAATAAAAGTTTAATAAAAAAATTTTCAGTGATTTAAGAGTTACAAACAGATTAGCAAGACATGCCAGGACCGTTAAAAGTTGTGATGGGCACCAACTCTGAGCAAACGGACCTTGGTCAGAGTTCCAAATATCATTATGTTGACTTGTCTTTGATTTGTTTATTCATCAAACTGCTAAAAAGTCTAACACTAGAATGGTCATGAGGTATTGTTGCCAACAAAATCAATAAGGTTCATGTCAAATAAATAAAGTTCATGTCAAATAAAGTTCACGTCAAATATGCTTGACACTTTCACCACTAAGCAACTTTCTAGGCATAGAGACCTAAACACTAAATAACTTTGGAGCTGTAAATCAAAATGACTTCGAGATTTTGAACTAATGTAACTTTGCAAATTTTAATAATATATGGCTGGATTAGGTATAAAAATAAAGGTTAAGAATCAAATTGTATGATTATTCCACTGAAAACTGCTATCTATTTTAACTTAAAATACAGGTGCAAACAGGGAACACAACAGGTAAAATATGAAAGCAAGTTATTTATTTACCCCCTTTAGAGGGACAATATTTTCAAAAACTTGTCCTGAATAAAAACATCTGAAAGTTTTCCAGCGCTTTTATAAAGACATCTAACACTTGGGTAGGTCCAACTTTCTCATACAACCGAAATAAATCTTTTTGGTTCTAAGATTTTCATCCACAACAAAACATGCAGTGTACACACTTCCTCCAGCTGAAAACCTTCAAAGTCCTATTCATTGTCATCACTGTAACTCACAATTACATTCCATTGCCTCTCCAGATGTCTTCATTCATTTCAATCAACTGTATTATTGATAATTAAAAATCTGACATTTCACTCTCAACTTGCTTCAAACTCCACCATTCTGAATATGCTTAAAAAGTGCCTTCTTTCTTTGATATTTTTAGATGTAGTCAAGCTTAACTCGTGAGATAATCCAAGTATAATGTCTACATTACATGAAAGAAGTTATTACAGGTATCCCAAAGTTTACATAGTTGGGTACTATGACTCTAATGAAGAACAATAGACCAGTAAAATGGTCCATAGGGTTAACAGACCTACTTCCCATGACCAGTATAGAGTTCCATAGGGTTAACAGACCTACTTCTCCAGGCCAGTAAAGAGGTCCATAGGGTTAACAGACCTACTTCCCTAGACCAGTAAAGAAGTCCATAGGGTTAACCGACCTACTTCCCTAGACCAGTAAAGTGGTCCACAGGATTAACAGACCAACCTCCCTAGACCAGTAAAAGAGGTCCAAAAAGGTTAACAGACCTACTTCCTTACATCAGTAAAGTGGCCCACAGGGTTAATTGACCTACTTCCCTAGACCAGTAAAGAGGTTCATAGGGTTAACAGACCTACTTCCCCAGACCAGTAAAGAGGTCCATAGGGTTAACAGACCTATTTCCTCAGACCAGTAAAGAGGTCCATAGGGTTAACAGACCTACTTCCCCAGACCAGTAAAGTGGTCCACAGGGTTAACAGACCTACTTCCCCAGACCAGTAAAGTGATCCATAGAGTTAACAGACCTATGACCAGTAAACAGTCCATAGTGATGACAAGGTTATTTTAAAGATGACTACCCTGTTTCTTGTATAGTAGATCTTCAAAAGATTAGTTGCTGAGGAAATATATTTGCTTCCAATCATTTAAACACTTGATAATAAAAGGCATTAAAGCATATTTCCTGGACATATAAACAGCGCAGGGTTAAGTTCTAAACAAAGCCCAAATTACTGAAAGAAGTCCTAACAGCAACTATTTTACATATTAACATCCGCCAAATTTTCTTATGAGAATAAAATTCACCGTCTGATTTCATAATAAGGTATATCATAGGTTTCTTTTTTCCCAAAGATTGTTATATCTCCACAGAATATTTTCCCATGAAATTTTTTTTTTGCAACTATACAACTGCAACGTTAATTAGCAGGAAATAAAGGTATTTTAAGAGCATGAAACTTTCAGGACATGTATATAATTTTTCATTCCAATTTCTCCAAGGCATACAAAGTTATGTGCCAGACAGGCAGATGTTAGTGGACTGGCAAATTTCAACTGACAATATGGATGAATTGACAATACCATAGAATTATAAGCACACTTAAGGTATTCTGCTTTTGTAAAATCAATGCTTAATGCGCAGCTCAAAATGAGGAGATCATTACATTATGATATCAATCTGGCATCACATTTTACCTATGTGTATCGTAGTGCTATGAACTCTGGGAGAGATCGGATCTAAAATGATGTGGTTGTGACCTCTGTCTCCTATTAAACAATGATAAAGAAAAATTCTTACACAATTTTAATCACTGCAACAACTAACATAAAGGATAAAGTCAACAAGAAAGATGAGACCTTGATAAATCTTTAGTAATGTGTCACCTGCCTTAGATTGGTTACAAAGATGTATGTAGCATAAAAACTAATTTAATTTTAATAATGCTATCATAATGAAAGAATTCACTATCATAACTGTTTCTTTTCTTGCTATTTGATAAGAGAGATGGATATAAGAAATTCAGACAATGCAAATTTGTATTTGATAAGAGGGATGGATACAAGGAATTGAGATGATGCAAATTTGATTAATTTTAAAAACATTAATTCTGCAATTGTTATATGGGCAGCTAGATTCAAGGCACTTTCTCTTTAAATTTTCAACTTAGTGCAGCACAAGAAAATGCAAACCAACTGGTAAATTTTAAGTGCTTTTGGATTGCCTGGACCATTAACTATGTGAAAAGAAATAGTTCTTGGAGGGGACTGATCCTCTACTGATTTTGAAGAGGTTACAGGAATCCAGCTATATATTGCAATAACAAATCCATGTCAGAAGAAGTAGCCATACATAGATTTTCCGTAAGGACAAGAAAGCTGCCATTTTGTGTGTGTGTGTGTGGGGGGGTTAGATAGCTTTATATTTAACACAGGAATAAATACATATTGTAAGAAAGCAGCTCTTAACAGTTTTCAAATTTGGAGTTATTTTCATTTATGACCAAGTACAATACACTTAAGTTGTGTAAGATTGGTACCAATTTCATATATAATCAACTAGACATAAAAAAAAAAGACTTTTGGTGAAAACACCATGCTAATATGACCATCATTCATTTAAGAGTATTAGTGACAAGATTTTCCAGATGTCTGCCATGGGGATGTCACACAAGCATCATTTTCATTTAGCTAGATACCAAAAGAATTATTCTGGTAAAATCCCCATCTCAATACTACTTTTCTTTCAGGAGTATGAGTGACCAGATTTTCAAGATGGTTGTCATGGGGATGTCACACTGGGGTGAAATCCCCATATCAATACTACTTTGCTTTCAGGAGGAATAGTGACCAGATTTTTAAAATGGTTGTCATGGGGATGTCACACTGGGGTGAAATCCTCATATCAATACTACTTTGCTTTCAGGACTATTAGTGACCAGATTTTCAAAATGGTTGTCATGGGGATGTCACACTGGGGTGAAATCCCCATATCAATACTACTTTGCTTTCAGGAGGAATAGTGACCGGATTTTCAAGATGGTTGTCATGGGGATGTCACACTGGGGTGAAATCCCCATATCAATACTACTTTGCTTTCAGCTGAGAGGAATAGTGACCAGATTTTCAAGATGGTTGTCACACTTGGGTGAAATAACCATTTCAATACTACTTTGCTTTCAGGAGTATTAGTGACCAGATTTTCAAGATGGTTGTCATGGGGATGTCACATTGGGGTGAAATCCCCATATCAATACATGTACTACTTTGCTTTTAGGAGGAATAGTGACCAGATTTTCAAGATGGCCATACTGGGTTGGTGGTGGACAACAAATAACATATCATCCCATAAGATCTTCAGGTATATGACTAATACAGCTGGAAAGATTTCTGAAAAAAGCGAAATAGATTTAAACATGGCAACCAATCAGCCTTAACATATGCAAACAAAGCAAAAGAAATTTTCCTCAAATATTTAAATAATGAAGCGAGTCAATATGCACACACAAAATTCAGGTTAGGCAAATGGAAGAGTTTTGATTGGCTTATTTTTTAAATTTGTTTTTAACTGACTATTATTTCAATTATTTAAAATGTATAATTTTCTATTTCATTTCTTAATAAAAGAAAGTAGAAACCATGTAATTTCATGAAATAATTTTCAGAGTTCTCTACACTATGATACACTTAGGCAGAAGAACTATCATTACTGACATTGTGATGCAAGGATTTTAATATTAAAAGGTACACAGTAAGCACTGATTTTACAAAGGTGGTCATCCTTAAGTAAGGACACATTCATGTATTAATTAGAATCAGGTTTACTGAATATATTGGAAAATCAGACATATTTATATTAAATAACATGGAAATAGACCTTCCTCTCCACCCTTTCCCAAGGGGTCTATCGAATGCATATAGCATGGATTTAGTGAAGACACAAAAGTAAGACTTAAAAATATAATACATGATAAATCTCATATTTGGTCAATTTTGCAGCAAAATAATTTAGAAAGGAGAGTAAATCCCAGAACAGATGGACACTACTCCCAAACCCCAAGTCATTATTTGGTTTTGCATGCACTATAAGGTTGTTGTAACATTGATGTCTACATTTCAATGTTTTCATATTACGATATTCCACTCCAAGTCACAATGTGGTTAAGAAAATTGTACTACTTACCAACCTCCTCTGCCTGATCAGTGTGATCTGGGCACAAAAGAGACAGTGTTTTAATGTCCTGAAAAATACATACACAATATTACTCAAATGTTAGATATATAAGAAATATTTAAAAAAGAGAATGATATACCACCAAAGTTTTCATAATAGACCACGTTTTTCTGAGATATAGTAAGTTTTGATTCCCATTTAAATTTCTATGAAACATATACTTTGAATGGTTTAAATATGACGCATAGTTCTCATTAAGCAAGTGAAAAAGAAAATCCTAGTCAATCATATTAGAAATCCCAGCAGCAACATAGTAATAACAGACCAAAGTATCAAATGAATACAGCAACTGATGTACAAATATATGACCTTCATAAATATTTGTCTTTCTACCTCAGCCACAAAGTGACACATAAACCACCACATCAACTACAATGTGCCACAACTACAAATTCACCCTAATTCCAACCTATCCTCTGCCAATCCTCCCCTTGACAGTAATCCAAAATAAATCTCAACAGTCCAACTCCTCAAAACTAAAAACTCTTGGGGCCAAGATTTTAGGTTTTATGAGATTTCTGGCTTACAATGATTTTGCAGGTGTTGAAAAATATGGATATTTTAAAATACATAAAAATGTTATGAGACTTTTGAGAGATTGAGAGAGATAGATAGATAAAATGTAATTCTGAGAGAAAATATGTACATATGTGTATCACAAGTGTAAAAAGAAAATGGAATCTTTAAGAATGTAGTCAGTTATATAACTTTTGAGAGAGTGAGAGAAGAGAACATCTGTGTATACATGTCACAGGTGTTGAGAAAAATGGGATTATCAAATACATAAAAAGTTATGTGACTTTTGAGAGAGAGAGAGAGAGAGAAAATATGTAATTTTGAAAGAATATATGTGTAAATGTGTAACTGGGAAAAAAATATGGCTCATGTTTTTTTTAACAGCATTTAATGAAAAATTAGCTGAATAGCACAAGTTCCTAACCAAAAACAATCCAGTCACATGAACAAACACCTCTGTTCCACAGAGTAAAAATGCTGTCCTCCTCTTAAGAAACAAGCCACTTTCAAAACTTTACTTAAGTCCATCAGATGTACGAATGATATTCCATAATAACCAAATAATCTGTATAATTCCTATGCCAAAATACTCCCCCTACTGTTTATCAACTCAGACCAGACGACTATTATACTGAGAGAATAACTGAATCATAAGGCACTTAGCGGTTGTTCTGACATCTGGACATGCAAGTGAAGACAAATATTTGACAGTCACAGCTACTTACATATGTGGATGTCACGATTTTTCTCTATGAAAATCAATTGAGTGATTCTACCTTTTTTAATGCTGTTTGGTCGGTCTCCTTTGGCAAAGCATCAAAAGCGATTCCATATGCCTGGTTAATAAAACCCAGGTATTTAATTAAAATACAAACAAAAAACGTTTGTTACATCATTTATACCAATGTATAGCATGAATCACAATTATGTAATAAGCATATAATGTATGGCTTATCTATTAGTATTTAGTTATTAATAATTTACCTCAAAAACTGCCAATTACTTTGGTGCATACTTGAAATTAGCCTATTGATGGCCACCATTCATGTCATGTCAGTGCATGTCAAGTATTGCATTAAACATGGCTGCCCTTGATGGCTGCATACTACAATGTTTGCTAACCATAATAATCTGGTCCAGACTAAAAATTTAAAACAAATTTCCATGTGAAAATTTCAGATTTCTTTTTCTTTTTCTTTTTAAAGTTCAGGCTCCTCTCCAAATATTTGATCTTGAGAAGATTCTGGTTTCATATTTGAAGGATTTCACTGTATAATGTTTGGTCAAAAGATATTTGAAAATGTCACTGCAATTTAAATATTTGTAGATCTGACCTCTGCTACCCTTGCAGGGACCCCATGGGTGGGAGCCAGGACAAACACCCCCTTTGCAGATGGTTTTCAAGGGCAACATAAATACAGTTTCATGAACGTTCCACCAGCAGTTTAGGAAATGTTGTTTTGAACAGATGGACAGAAATATATGGAAAGTTGTATCACAGATACTTTATGAAAACAATGGGTATAAAAATTTCTTGATCATAAAAACATAACATCTCAAATAAATAGTACTATGTTAAGATCATCAATCTAGAGCTCTGGAAAACCACCCATCTTCGAGTCTTTAAAATAAAACAATTTGCAAGACCCAGTGGAACAATGTACTTTTTCCTGAGCCGAGTAAGTGCATATTTGCACCTTGAAAGCCTGGTAGAAATTCTGTAGCCTTGATAAGTGCCAAGTTCAACATTGCCCAATATTTGGTGAGTGTTAAATTTACATGCTACTGCCTAACATGGCAGTCTAGAACATGGCAGAAAAAAACATTATTTCCAACAGGTACATGATGTAAGCTTGATACTAAAATTGGTAAATATTATGAACTTAATATACTGTAGCTTCACATATAGCCCATAAGTTCTTGCTTGCATTGACAGTGGCTGTAATTCAGACAGGATCAGGATTTGAAGAAAGTTTCTTTTTCAAACCGCAAGCACATGTCTATTATAGTCAGACTTCTTTGAGTGTTAAGAGACAGAGAAGGTCAACATTTTATGAATTTTCATCTAATCTGACAATGGAATAGTTACCCCAGTGTGTGTATTTTTTAAATTTATTTTGTAGCTTTAACAATTTTTCAGCCACATCGCTGAGATGTCCTGCAGATTTAAAAAAAAAAACAAATTCCAAAACGTTTCCAGAGCCATTTCACAAAACTCAAGTTCCATCCTATCACAGACTAGACAAAATTACGGCATAGATGAAACTTCACCCGGTACTCGCCGTTTGCATTACTAGTCACATGAATTTACAACTCTCAGACTGGTCTGCTGGCCTATTCTATATCACAACATGGGCATGCTAATCACTAAACCAATGCATCTCTCTCTATTTATATGTTGGATTGCCAGCAGATGTTTCTATAAGTATGCAATTACTTTTTACTAGAAAATGTCACTGATATTCATAATGAGGATTTTACAAGTCTCAGCATATTCCCACCAACTTTCAAACACTAAATGCTGTTGTAATCTATTTATAAAGCAGAAACTGTAGAGACAAAAGCTAATTCGTTGAAATATGGGATGGTTAATGGCCTACATATATTTTATGCTTTTTGCCTATCAGAAATCTTCCTTTCTATGGTTCCCATGTGTATCTCTCTAAAATGGAGGTTTGATCAAAATGGACCATTTAGTATAAACATTTGTGGAAATTGACATTTAATTTAATTTAATTTAAATTCAAATTATTTTAAGTGCAAGTTACTAACATATTTCCTGGTGCACACACTGGCATGACAATGCATTATTAAATTTCAAAAATATCTGTGATCTTTGTCAAGCATAACAATATCTGACAAGACCAAAAAAAGATTTTTTTTTTGATTTTCTCTTTATTTCTACCAGATATAACTCACAATTCTGTGCCATAGCTCACTGAAAAGTAAAATTATGATATCAATATTAAAGAAAGGTTTCACTGGAAATGTGAATATAACTAAGAAATCATGAGCTATGCGTGCAACCGTAATTTCCCTCGTTACAAATCTGGTCTCTTATTTTATGTGTATTTAAGGAACCTGTATTAGAACATATTTTCAAGAGTATGACCTATTTTAGCATCAAGCTTGCATAAGGTTCTCTATGGGTGCATGCAGTGAGAAAGATATTGTGCTGATTATAACAAGGACTGGGATGAATGCTTGTGAAGTTGTTTTCCCCCGAGCCCTGTTATCCATTCGTGTATTAACAGAAACAACTTGTAAATAATAGATGTTCCATTAAATACCTGAAAACAACCCCCTCCTGAGGCACAAGGATAATGATAAATTTTGTTGCACTTTGGAATTCGACAATTTATAGTTGCACCATATCGTAGACAATAACTGCATTTCTGGAATTAAACAAAATGACTGGATTATATCAAATACGCAATGCAGTTCTTCTAATATGAAACATTTAAAAAACAAAACGAGAAATCCTTGAAGGGAATGATGCTCTATTGGGCAAAATGAATTCAAGATAAAACTATTGCCTCCTTTTAACAATTATGTGTTGAAACCATCTGATAATTTTCAAATCAGCTGCTGTGGAACAAATATTGGATGTCAGCTCAGCACCATTTTCATTTAGACAATGTAGACAACATTACAAGTCTTTCAGTTAAAATCCCAAGTCATAATAATCATTCATTCAGGGGTTGACAACAAAATTATTTAGAAACTTCATGGCTACCGTATTGAATGTAAGACTAACACCATTTTTATTTGGACCCAGGAGGCTTCATAAGGAATATATCATTCATTTTGGAAAAGAGATGAGATAACACATCAGAAATCAGATTGGCACCACTTTCATTACAATATGCCTATTTTATCAAGTCGAGAGGTGACAAGACTTTTAAGGTGGTTGCCATGGTGGCCATATTGGATGTCTGATTCACATAATTTTTATTTAGTACCAACAAGACATCTTTTAGTGAAAATTGCATACATATATCACCATCCATTCAATATTAGTAGCAATAACAAATTTTCAAGATGGCTGCCATGATGGCCATATTGGATGCCAGACTTACAGTAATTTAATTCAGGATCAACTAGTCATCACGATAAGTCTTTCATTGACCATTGTTCAGGATGAGTAGCAATAACAAGATTTTCAAGATGGCCAATGTGGTGGCCATATTGGATGTCAGATCGGCACCATTCTTTCTTAGGACTAATAACATGATTTTCAAGGTGGCCATACTGGATGTCAGATTGGCGCCAACTAGAGTTCATAAAAAAGTCCCATTCTGATATGACCATCCAATAAAGATGAGTAGCAATAATGTGTGCATGTTTTCAAGGCAATTCTCCAAGTTTTGGAGGCGCAACAATCAAAAGTTTGTGCAAACAGACACGTCAATATTGGAATACATAAGGACAAGAGACTATCCCATAAGTTCTCTGGTATGTGACCAGTAAAGCTAAACATTAGAGAAGCTTCACTTCACAAGACTGAAAATTTAATATATTTTACATTTGTGGTAAAAAATGTTTTTTTTATATATACCATTACAGCATGCATAGTGGTTTTCTCATTGGTCAAGATAGTGTGGCAAGTGTCAAGTGTCTCACTTGAAAATGGGCATTATGCAGTAACAATGTCTTCTTCATAATTAATCTTTAGTACGATCTCAATAACATGTCTGAGAAGACAACCAATCTGCTGAAATTAAAAATTAGTTTTCTCAGCTCCAAATTATGGTAGTGAATGACAATTATATTATAAACCATCTGCTCACTGTGTCTGCTTATGTTGTCTGGCATATGGCCATTTATACACACAATATGTCAAAGTAAATAATCAAGTCGACGAAGAGTACACAAGAGCTTGGCAATCCGATTCAATTACAAACTGGCATTCCGCCTTTCTGATGCAGATAAATGAAGTGTTTTGGGTAACAAAATTAATTTGAATTTTTTAAAACTTACAAGTCACTGTCATTAAGCTCTACCTTTCTGCAAAGGAAACACCTAATATGGCTAGATGTAAACTCCCTGATTTAAACATTTCTTAATATATGTGCATCGATCAAGTCTAACCGATGTCCACAGCCTGTGTACTATAGTGTGTCCTCATTTGTGGAATCAATTCTAGCTGTATTCAGTTTAAAAAAATTATTTAAATTATTCACTGGAATTACAAAGTGCTCTTGAATTTTAGGACCAAATCACTATTTTGATATTATTGTGAATTCATTAAAGGGCATTTCTGATTATATCATTGTGATACATAACGACTGTTGGCACATCAAAATCATTCCAAACCACTGCAACATCAGAATTTTCAAGGTTTTAATTTATTAGGAACACCAATGGAATTCATTCGGAATGCTCTATACTTTTGGATTGTGATAGAACTTTTAGGATTTAATTCACATTCTTGTGAATTCTTTTTAAATTTTCACTGTGTTCTAGGGCAATAAATTATTTGTTTAATTTTACAAAACTTTTTTAGTTATTGCTCTTTTCTTTTGCTTAAAGACCATAGCACTATACTTATTGTAGCTAAGTAAAAATACCATTTTTTGCCACATAATGCAAAAGACTCAAACATTTTACAAGAGAGCTTCCTTAAATTTAATGAGAAAACAGCAACAAAAACAAAGTGTACTAACTATAGCAAAAATTTCTAAATGGGACTCTATAACCTCACTTCCTCAACAAAATTACCATATTTTTTGATCCCATTAAGGTCTTTATATTGGAAAAAAATGCAAAAAGTTTTTGTGCAAGCCAACTCCATACAAGAGAGTATAGTTCCACAGAGCTTTTGAATAGGATTATACTGCATTTTCATCTAACGGCAAAAGAGGGCTAGCCCATATTTAAATGTTTGGGATTGGCATTGCACACTAAATGAAGTTTGGCAGGAATTATGTTACCTTACAACTTTCAAGTCAAACTTGAAAGCTAGGAGATAAAAATAAAAGTAGTTTTCGATAGTCAATCCAGAAAATCATTGTGCCTGACTGTACCTGAGACAAACCAGAGAAGACAGCCTTGTCAACAAATTTCAATGTAAGATCTTCTTTTTGTACCACACCTTCCGACCAGGCAGCACAGCAATGGTGAGCATATGTGTGACCTATAAGAAAAACATTAACAAAAATGAAATATTTTTAAAACAGATATCTCCTCCCCTTCAATGCAAAGTTGGATCCAGTTAGAATTAGATTAGTTCCTAAAGTTATGGACTGCCCAAGGGGTAAATGTCACCTGGGTATGAACAGGAAGTAATGATACTGTTATAGGGATATTTACAATTTTTTTTTCTTCACCTATGACTTAGAAGTAAGTCTGTGAGTGGAGGTGGATGAATTCATAAAACCTGGGTTTTTATTGTTTGAATGCATAGCTTTTTTTGTTTTGAAGTCTTGATTCAGAAAAGTGTGTTAATCGCCATAGTGTTGTTTTGTATTTGGGTAGAGTTTAATGTTTTGGTAAAGTGCTGTATTGGGGTATCATATTGTGGCACAATGGGGCATGCATTGAAATATGTTCTTTGTGTTGTTGTGGGGCAGAAAGAGAAAAGTGTTCTGTTATCATGGAACATGAAAGCTTAATCACAGATACCAAGAAAATGACCCAATGAAATATTTAACCAAAGAGAGACACCTGTGGACAAGGTCAACATTATCTGCCCAACCACATTTTGTGGCTGGGCATAATAATTTAAACAATGGAATACTCACCAGATGGTTCAAACACATGGGCCACTTCTGTATCTTCTGGATATCCCACTGTACTAAGCTCATCGTAACCTTGGCAACAGAATGCAGCTTCACTTTCCACACCTGAACCAATCTGGCGGGGAGATTTACTCTGCTCTTGGCTAAAAGAAACAATAACGAATGTAACTGTAATGCATCCAACCATTAATCTCGAATTTCTGAACAATCCATATGATACTAATGTCTGATCTGTACCAAATATTTCGACCTAGTTAACCTAACATGGTAACTGATCTTGATTTCTGCTTCTGGAAAGAGAACTAAACCCAACTGTAAAGTATGCTACAATTTGGTTTCATTTATGAGGCTACAAGTTTTTGTCCTTTATATGCAGTTGTCCTTAATACTGAGGCTAATGCTTAAGTATACTTAAGAAAAGGGCTTCATAAATGTCCTTAATGAACACGTCTCCATAATGAAGAAGAAAAATACATATTAGGTAAGAAAACGTCTTCATAAATGTTTTGCTTTGGGAACAGACTAATACAGATAAACAGAAGTATACTTAAAAAAGGATTGTACAAAGTTGTTCTAGACTGGACAGGTGTCTGGACATAGATATACATAAGAAAAAGACCTTATAATGTTGTCTTTTTCGGACAGTCATCTTTGAGACAGAAGATAAATGTCCAAGCATACTTATAAAAATTCTTTATAAATGTCAACCTTTATGGGCAGTTGTCCCTTATATAGTCTAAGTACACACTAGGTAATAAAATGACCTAATACATCTTTTCCTTTAGAGACAGTTGTCCTTGATATCGAGGTTAAATGCCCGAATAAACTTAGAAGTTCTTTTTTAATGTTGACCTTTTAAAACTTCTGTCTATTATGTACAAGTGTCCTCTATATTGAGGTCAAACAATCAAAATAATAATAATAAAAAAAGTTTCATAAATGTTGTCTTTTGTAAATCTGCTCTATTATGGGCATGTGACAGATTAAATAAATTGTATCACTAAGGGTTTTATAAACATTGTCCTTTATACAGTGGTGTACTCTAAGGCTAGTTTCACAAACAGATGTGAACTTAATCTGCAGACTCATCCTACAAAAACAGATCAGAGTCTATGCTATAAAAAGGTATATGTGTATATGTAACAACATTTCCAACCTGCCAAACTTTAATGGTCCCCTATTTCTTCGCCACGTCAAGGGTTTTGGTCCTTTCTCTAAACCTTTTTCATCTGTTTCCATGAATGCTTTGCGTGACGATTTTTGTAGGACTTTCTTGAATGGATTAAAACCCTGGGTGGGTTCATATTTGTCCATATCACCCTGTCCAAGCAAACTCTTTTCTCCACAAGCACAAAATGCACAGATTCTCTCATTTCTGCCAAAAAAGGAATGAGTGAATCAGTAAAGGAATAAGGTATTCAAAAAAGAAATAAGGAATGCGTGAATCAGTAAAGGAATAAGGTATTCAAAAAAGAAATAAGGAATGCGTGAATCAGTAAAGGAATAAGGTATTCAAAAAAGGAATAAGGAATGAGTGAATCAGTAAAGGTATAAGGTATTCAATAAAGAAATAAGGAATGAGTGAATCAGTAAAGGAATAAGGTATTCAAAAAAGGAATAAGGAATGTGTGAATCAGTAAAGGAATAAGGTATTCAATAAAGAAATAAGGAATGCGTGAATCAGTAAAGGAATAAGGTATTCAATAAAGAAATAAGGAATGCTTGAATCAGTAAAGGAATAAGGTATTCAAAAAAGGAATAAGGAATGAGTGAGTCAGTAAAGGAATAAGGTATTCAATAAAGAAATAAGGAATGCGAGAATCAGTAAAGAAATGGAAAGAGTGAAGTGAACATAAATTTTGCCATTAATATAAACTTCCATGTTAATTAATGAGTGCCCACTTGGCTCTAACTAAAAATATGTACGTCTAAAAAAAATTAAATATTGACAAAAATAAAGACTCAAAAAAAGTAATGCAAAAAAAGATAGAAATCGTCACCAAATTAATTTTGTACTTCCCATGCAACAGTCTTTACAGACCTAAATTACTTTTCAGTGTAGCTGACTGATGCTCCAGCTCCATTATATGTGTAATGTAGCTACTTTGGATGCAACTCAAGACACAAAGATGAAAGGCTATTTTTACATCATTATATATTAAAGAATGAGAGACAATGGAAAAACAATAACATCAAAAACAAACCATAAAAAGAATATCATTTCTAACTTTATATTTAATTCAAACTTGGAAGAAAGCACTTTTACAAATATCTACATAGTCTACTTCCTATTCCACAACCTTATTCATCAAAAAATCACATCCACCTATAAATAATTCTACTACATATTCCATGACCCTACTCATGTCCGTCTACAAATATCAACACATTCCACTGCCTATTCAACCCTACTCACCAATACTTTTGTCATCTATAAATATCTATGCATTCCACTGCATATTCCACAATCCTAATCATCAATACTCTTTTGTGCATCTACAATACTCATGCATTCCACAACCCTATTCACTGATACTCATGTCTACGCACAAATCCATCAAACATACATGCTTCCTCTTGCTATGACTGCATGTACAAAGTTGGATAAAGAAATATTTGAAAAATGTATCATGATTCAACTTTGTGGAATTCTGAGATTTTACTCCTCATTGTGATGGTGGACATAGTGAATGATTACAACATGAAAAACGTAACTAGAAAGTTTAGCACGTTTCCATGCCATGGCTTGAGGATGTTGTTACACAGCAAGTGACAAATGGAGGATATTGAAAAAGAAACAAACCAGAATATCATAGATGTCTTATATACAGATTTCCCATGTTGCTCCATCTCCACTACATAACTGTGCTATAATATATTCTCTTTCAAACACTTCAGAACTAATTCTTACTGTTAGCTCAGCAAATGGAAGAAAGTTGACTCCTATATATCACATACATTACAGGTGAGATAAATAATATACACTAGCTTACCCTTGCATATCTGACTCATCAAAGGCGGCTTCCTGATATCCCCCACCTGTGAGAAATAAAATAATACAAACATTTTATGTGGTTTTAAAGGAATGCAAGAATACAAGACATTCAAGTTTTTTGACAGCACATTGAAATTTAACTTCCTGTGCTGATAGCAGGGTTCCTGCATACTTAACAAAAGCGAATTCCATGACTGTTCCAAAACATTTACAGGGCCATTTTGCAAAACTCATGGAGTACTTGTTATATGAAATAATACTATCTAATGTAATTGTGTCATGTTAAAAAAAAATTTTTTTTGAACTGGTGCTCTACTCTCCATGAAGGCAGCAGTTTTCAATTTTTTAACTCCATTGTCCGAAATTTCATGATTTTTCTAAAGCTTTGCAAGGTTTTAAAAAATTCCATGACTTTTCAAGGCCTTGAAATTTATTTTTCAATTTCCAAAACATCTCCATGATTCCAGGTCATGCAGGAATCTCTCTTAGTGTCTGGAATAAGACCTTTCCTTGGACTGACAAAATTGTGTGGCACTCTGATGGACAAACAAGTTTTAAGTCAGTGCTATAAAGGGTGTGGAAATTGAACTCAGTGGTAAACATTAGTTCTTCTAAACTGCAAAGTTCACATTTTCTGAGAGAACTTAGAAGACTGCAACTTTTGCTGGTGAGACTTTTATTACCAAAATGGGAGTCCTGGACTCCTACTTTTACAAACATAAAATATCCCAAAGCTGAAATCTGCTGTGAGTTCTTAATTTTTCCAACATCTATGTGCTTTTTTTTTTTTTAGCAATGTACTTCCTAACATTGTATCTGCCTCTCTTTTCGTGGTGATGAAAACAATTTCAAAATATGCCAAATGGTAATTCAAATCAGTGTTGATGGCACATGCATGGAGCAAAATTCCGGTTAGGCCCCAGTTTCTCTCAAAAGCATGCGTAAAACTACTCTTATAAATATAGATTAAAATATGCTAAAATGCTTGCTACAAGGCCAACCATATCAATCAGCTCCAGTTCCACTAATATGTGACCAGGAGTACCAGACCATTATGGCAATTGCTGATATCATGATTAGCGATGAACGGGAAACCAGTTATTTTGAAATAATTGAGATTTGGGGAATTTGTGATTTTTGAGCATGCAACATGAATTCATGAATTGCTGAAAAAGTTGTGAAATTCACACCAAAATTGTGAGCTATGTCTAATGAGAGATTAACTCATTCAAAATTATTGAACCCATAAAATATGTGATATCGTCATTTCAGCTGTCCAAGATCTTGATGAGTATGGATTCCATGTCTAATTGTAGCTGGACCGTTTTTGTTGTAGGGTTTAACACCATCTTTCAGTACATGACAGGCAATACATGGCAGCCAGTATTAATGGTGGAGGAAGAACCCGGGAACTACCCCGGAAAGAACCACCAACCCACAAGAAGCTACTGGCAAGCTTTCTCACATATCAGATCAGCTTATGTCGCAAACTCAGATGGAAGATAACCTCATTATGAAACTCATTCATGATCTTAATAATATTATTTTATTCCAAGTATCATCAAAACCAGACCAGAAATATGGATGCCATAATGGTAACAAAATCAGCCAAACAAAAGCAAGATAACAACATTAACATCCACAGATTTTGCTCATTATTGAAACGTCTAATTTTGTTATAACATAAGCCCATATTCCAAGTTTTATTGAAACCGAATCTCTAATACATTCACAACAAAAACAGTGTAACAAAAAAATAATCTAACTCTGCATTCAGCCGAGGACATACAAGATAATAACTCCATACAAAATGGCACATCTCCTAATGACTGTAACACATGCAGTTTCATGGTTACTGGTGATCCATAAAAAACTAAGTATCTGATGACTGAAACACTTTCAAAGTTTCATGGCAATCTGCTGTATGACCAGTTTTGTTAAGAAAATCATTCCCTACACTATATTCAGCTGAAATTCAAAAAGTGTAATAATTCTTACAAAAGGGCAACAACTTGTAAAAAATGTGCGGGAACAAAGTGATTTAATGACGAGTGCAAATTACAGGTGATGGACCATAATATATCAAATGTTTCCTGGCGATCCAAAAACAAACGTAGATTTTATGCCAGATGGAGGAATGAACCAAGTATACATTTTATCATAAATACAAAGGTAAAAAAAAGAAATTAATTTATTTGAGGTTTAGGGTGAGCAGTTTTTATTCATCCTCTTTGGTGGGCTACTAGGTCAATATCTAAACTGTTCTCATAAAGTTCATAGTTCAAATATCATTTCCTAACTTATTGTCCTAGAGGTTTCCTTGTATCCAATTTCTTACCCTCATCCATAGACTCATCTCCAGTCTGTGGAGTCAGATTTGGTGGCGGTAATGATGTGTCCGACTCGCTCACTGTGGCAGGATCATCCATGTAATCCATTGTGTCCACATCTGATGACACCACTGGCTCTACGGGTTCCAAATGCTTCGACTTTTTAGTCCTATCTCTACTTTTGCTGAAACATGAATATTTATATGTTGACAAGATGAACATGCACTGTGTTACGACTATTAGATAAGCCAATATGTCATCAGGACATATGATTTCATCACACACATGATGCTGAAAGCTTCTTATTGATCAGGATTACTGAGCTCTAATAGAGTGAATCAAGTAAAGAATGTCAGGCTGAACATTTATGTCACAAAAGGTGACAGCCATACATCAGATATGGATGCACACATTTTGACTTGAGCGAGTGTGATAATGAACTGAAACAATCAAAAATATTCCACAAGGATCTGATACCAGTACATGTATCCATACCAATGAAATGTATATACTAATACGAACACATGATGATTTTGTTTTTATAGGTTTAATGCCATTTTTCAGCTTATCATATGCTATATTGGCAGCCAATATAATGGAATAAGAATGCAAGAAATCTTGAAAAGAACAACCAACCCATCGGGAGCTACTTGCATACTTTCTCACATACCCAAGTTGGCTAAACCTGAGACTCAAACATGCAGATAGAGATGAGATGTCATTGATATGTCAAGGCAAGGGCCCCAATGATATTGAGTAAAACAAAACTACCATCTTGATTTTAAGTCAGATGCAACATATACTTAGTTACAAGTCAAACTGCAAACAACAATTCTGATGTAACATAAAGCACCTGCAGATCAGGGTCTTAGTTATTTCTATTGATTATGTCGAACAAACTGCACAGACCTAGATCTGAAAACACAATATGCAATGGCAGATTAGGTCTTATAAGTGAGTACATATGGTATCAGGAAAATGAAGTTAACTTTGCAAGGCTCTAATACGTGTCTATCCCATCCCACACCCAATTTCCAAGACATTCTCACAAATATAATGAATCTTCCAGAGTCAAAAAGTTTGATAGATGTAAACAGCTGAACATATTTTTTATTAAATTTTTATATAGGTTTTGGTGCCACCAAGTCAAATATTCACTTAAGTCTTTACAGAAAGCACACAAATTTGAAACTCAAGAAATGAAATTAAATCAAAAACTTTTACAATCACAAAACCAAATACGGTAGTGCTTTGAAAAATTTTGGAGACTAAAATATAAGTAGATCATAATTTTATCAAATATCTCACCTATAATCACAATGAATGCAAGAATCTTTTGCTGCATGTTAATAATCTTTTAAGTTATGGCATCATTGTTTAAAGTTTAACAAAATTAGATCTATACGCTTTTTCTCTACAAATCAATATCAGCAGCAACATCAAACTATTTCACCATATAACATGCCAGCTTGAACATCCCATTACACACTTCTTTAATTTATTCTTTTTGTTACTGTTATATAATATATTCCTTTTTCCTTGAGGAACACATTTTTTCTTATGAAATATACCTTTTCTTCTTAATGCTGAGAGTAGTACAGTCTTTCTTTAGTCGTCCCCGATTCCGTTTGTCTTGATAGTAGTCCGATTCTGCCAACGTTTCGTATGATGTCCCGGAGTCACTTGAGTCATCGGTGGTTTGACTGGACATTGCTGATATATACGAGGTTGTAGGAATTGATTCATATATCTTAGATTCTTTACGGATCTGTGAGAGGGAGAGTTTTAACTTAATCGGTTCTTTATGCATAGGTTCATTCAGTGGTGCAGTGGATGCAGATGAGCTTGTTTTTGCTCTGTCTTTGTCCTTGGACTCTGTTTGCTCAGACTTTGACCATCTTTCTATTGATTCTGATTTGGATCTTTTATCTGGAGATGCTGAAGATTTTGATCTTTTCTCAGATTCTGGCCGAGATTTCTTCTCTGTTGAATCTGAGCGAGATTTCTTTTCTTCTGTTCTGGATCCATGCTTAAATTCTGACTTGGATAACCGGGATTCTTTCTCACGACTCCTTGTTGATGACTTACTAGCAGATTCTGGAGTTGATTTTGATGATCCTGGTGGTGCAGATAGTGCGTCTTCCTCTACACCTTCCTGCCCTTCCTGTGCTAAAGGCTTTTTTTCACAGGAAGACTTCTTTTCTGATGAAGATGCAGACAGTTTGTCACTCATTTCTGTGAAGAAATAAACAAAAATTTTATTTAAAAAAAAAACAGACATATGAAAATACTTGGTTCATTTAGCTAGTATGTACTTTAATGAACAAAACAAGATTTGACATTGTTACATTTAATGGTATGTTTTTCAAAAATGTATACCAGAGATATAAAACAAGAACATAATACACTCCTACCCACTACCCATTTTAGTCGACATCCCCGAACCCGAGGAAATATTGTCGACATAGGCGGATGTTGAGTGTTTTTGGGGGTGGGGGTTATAAAAAAAATTTCGTCAGTGAGTAGCATTTACACGTTGAGAAAAAAAAAAAAAAAAAAAAAAAGAAAATTTGAGTATATGAAGGCAAAACCAGTGTGGATTTCACTTGTATAATGACAAATTACATTTTGGCTACCTTTGTGTAATAAAATCCACAATAAAATATTGCATCGGTCATATCCTGATATGAAAAAAATTACAATTTTCATGGTTGCATAGTTTTTTTTATACGTGCTTCAACTTCAAGTACATGTAATTAAATTGGATTAGTCTGTTTCCATCTTATTGAGGCTACCAAGGAGATGGGGCTATTTACAGGGAAATGAAAACCTGTCGACAAGTTGGTTTAAACAGTACATGTATTCTCCACAAATCCTTTTGTACCCGATGTTATGATGAACTTTAAAACGACAGAACCAACCATTTGTTGCAGCAAAAAGTTCTCCACACTAATTGTTTTCCGCAAATTGTTTCCCAGTTACATTTAACATGATCTTTCTTTATAGACTCAGCAGCTTTCATCCATCCTGACAGGGTGTTATGTTTAAGCAAAAAAAAATTTCAGACATCTTTGCAAGATGTTTCGCCCACAACAGCCAGATATTTAGTTTCCAGTGACTTAAATATAATCTGCGTTTTACACTGCTGTTGGTAGCCATCGTAAATATAAATAAAGTTAAAAATGAAACTTTCATAGCACAATAAACCTGTTTTAATCACCAATCACTTCTATAGGTCTTGGAAATGCGTAATCACGCTTATTTGGATGCAATTTTTTTTTATATCTGGGATGCAGAAAATCACATATACACGAGTCCTCTGTACACAACCAGTTTGCTGGAAGGCAAATTAAAGGGTTTGCTAGTCCTGCTTCAAAAACCTGTTGAGTGGGAAAATGTGTTGATCAATTGATCATTTTAGTTGTGCTTATATTTACAATCAGAAAATACAGTTCCTGAAAGATCCCCAGATGTAATTTTTGTCACTGTAAGTACATCTGAGGAACATGACCCACAAGCTTGGCAGCACATTCAAAGACTTGACTAGCTGCCGAAGGAAGAGTAAATGTGCTGTGTATTTACAATGACTGATTTCAGAGGTAGAATGAACCATTGATGTACTTGTGTAGAGGAGTAAATCAAATGAACAACTTTAGCTTTTATTATTGTCTGGTGGCAAGATCAATTAATTGTTGAAAATAGTATAGGTCGGAACTGGCAGCTTGTCAACATAAATGATTAGAAAACAAAGGATTTGTTCATGCTGGGACCAAGGGCTTCTGTCGACATGCACATATTTTATTATCTTGACGTCAATATAAGCAATGCAATTTGGTAGTAATAATAGACAAAGGGACTTGGACTTTTTTTCTTCCAAGTAGGTGACTTGTTGACATAAGTGATGTCAATATATGTGGAAAGGACTGTAATAATCAAATATGGTAGATATATGTAGCAACCAATGGTTATCTTTAATGGGGGTCAAGCAACTGCTTGTACCTTGCATCAGTATATATTGTGATACACAATCTACAATGTTTTCTATCAATTCTCCACATTATGTATCTATGTATTAAAACATCAAATTTATGAATCCATCAGTGAATAATAATATCAATGCACAGTCAGTTTTACGAGAAGGGAATGGTACAGAAACCAATTTATTCCATATTAAACCGAAAATATCTTGGATCAATTATCATGGAGTTTTTAAATACATGTTCATATTTCCAAACTAATCTACAATTCATTAAAAAATGGGTTGTTAAACATCAGTTGACCCCAGGAGCTAAGAAATTAGTGAATGTCTTCCCTCCACTCCCAGTGGGAGGATATTCCACTACATACCTCAGTGTCCCAGGATGATTTCAAATGTGGCCAGTAGAAGGACATTAATTATTATCAAACTACATTAATTGCCCATCCAAGGTCAGGAATACATATTTTTTTAAAAACAACAGAAAGACAAATGTGGGTGTTTATATATGATATTAAATCACTCAACCAAGCAGGTAAATAAATTTCATTGATGGGAAGGAAGTTATACCCTATCTTACCTAGTGAATGTCATCCCTTGGTAAGGTTTATACAGAACTCGTATTATCTACATTCATGGATCAATTTGTCCGGAACCATAATCAGACAATTCTGAAACAGAAAAAGGCTGGAATGTATTCATATTTCACACACAGCTAAAATAATAATCATAATAACGTGATGCACACATGTGATTCTCCCAGCAGCAGGACACAGACCATCTACTGCACCAACCATCTTGCAGCTGAAATCTACAGCTTTTAATAAATAAGAGACTTCTACAAATTACACAAACCAGAAGGAACCAATCTACTAGGCAACCAGAAATATTACACAGGGCCAACAATGTGTGTTGAATACACGACTTAACATGGCTAATGTATACACAACAAGTTTTTAATTGATTACCTTACTGTTGTAATCTAGAGGTTTTAAGGCCAAATATGGAATGTTTTGGATTCAAGTTTGTCCATAATAGTTTGAGTCTCTGAATAAAAGTCTTTGGAAGAGTTTAGAATAAAAGGAAAAAAAAAGACCAAAACTTTCCGCAGAAACAATTTAGTTTATGTGTTGTTTAATTGTCATTGTTCAAAATATTTTTTGAGGAATAGTAATGGGTAACTCATATTTTAGGTTGATTCACATCAAAGTACACCCTTTCTCTGAATGCAAAAAAAAAAAGACTGGCCAAGATATATGAGATTTGGGAATACATCTTAATCCAACATGTGGATTGGCAAGCAGTCTTAAAAAACAGCCACAGGGAAACAAACTTCTCTGCATGTTGATAATGTTTGTTTTGTTAATGCCACTTCAGCTAGATATACTGAGAGCACATTGTTGCAAAATACAAAGTGATTCAAGAGCCTCTTAAATACTGTTATGTATCTTCTTAATAATCATAATCACTATCTTGCGAACTTTAAGGAAATTAAAATTGCATATGGATTTGATTTTATATAATGAATGGTCTTTGCAGTTAACGATGAGATATACACCTTTCTTCTTTTTTGGGAGAATCTGAATCATGTTTAAAAGCATGTTGCTGTGTTATATAATAATAATGATGATGAAAAACCTACATGATGTAAAAGAAAATCAACTGGTTTTCTTTTGAGTATAAACATGTAAAATTAATGTTGATAACAAATTGACTGGTTTTATGTCCTGTTTCTAATACATGAATTAAGATGGTACAAGCATGGATTTTGTTAATCTAATAATCCTCCCATATCAGTTGCAGAATGCATCCATAATGACAAAAAGTGAATAAGGGGGCCCCCGAATGGAAGAGTGGTCTAAAGCGTCCTCCCGTTACTGATCACTGTCATCTCACCTGTCTACGTGGGTTCTAGTCTAGGTTTTGGTCAATGTTGGTATGTGAGAAAGCTTGCCAGTAGATTCTCGTGGGTCGATGGTTCTTTCCGGGGTTTTTACCCAGGTTCTTCCTCCACCATTAATACTGGCCACCATGTATAGCCTATCATGTGCTGAAAAATGGCATTAAGCATTACATTATGATTAACTAAAAGTGAATATATTATTCTTAGCATTTTCCAAATATGAATAAAACTGAAAAATGTGATATAGAAAGATAAAAAACCCTAAGATATGCGAGTGTGTGTGTGTATGTGTATATATATATATATATATATATATATATATATATATATATATATATGCTCACTGAACAAGGGATTGTGTTTCTGTATTTTTTTTCCATGTTCCAAAATTCAAAATGACATGCATAACAAAATTAAAATATGTACATTACTAAAATGTTTCCTTGCACCTTTAAAATGTTTTGTCCCCAAAATCTGGAAGGTGGGGGGGGGGGGGGGGGGGTGCAATGTTTCCCATGCCTTTGGTATCCAAAGTGCATTTCTGCAGAGTAAATTTACAATAATAACATTCCAGCATTAATGCTTGTTCGGTGAACAGCATATGAATGCAAGGATACAGAGAATGCCAAAGATGTGATCACTGCTCTATAATGAATAAGTATTAATGCATTAACCCATGGTGAGTGGTGAGAAAATGTGTTGATATTTACAATCACCAGATTCAGAGGCAGAAAGACCCAGAGATGTATGTGTGGTCATTATAAGAAGAGTACATAGGATCAAATGTACAAATTTATCTGTCATTATTATTCTCCTGTCCTAGTGTAGCAAAATAGTAGTGGGTGTGACTTTTAAACCAAGACCGGTCAAAACTGAGACAAAATGGTATGTGCAAAATTTGGAAAAGTATGTTGGGGTTAACCAGCAAATTGACACAGATTTAAGGAGATTCAGAATAGTCGTCAAGTTGCTAGAAGTGATAGTTCTGATGGAACAGTAGCCAGGTGTTAGAACCTGGCTTAATGTTGGGAATAAGGCTTTTCCTTGAAATTAGAAAATTCAGTCTCGCTCTCAAACAAGAGATACTGGCAAAAGCAGTTAAAAAGGTGGTTTGTTTGTTTGTTTGTAATTTAGGGTTTAACGCCATTGTTCAGCACATGATAGGCTATACATGGTGGCCAGTATTATTGGTGGAGGAAGAAACCGGGAAAACCCCTGGAAAGAACAATCAACCCATGAGAAGCTACTTTCTCACAAAACTACAAAAGCCGAATCTCAGAATCGAACCGATGCGGACACATGAGATGGCAGTGATCTGTAAGGGAAAGCGCTTTAGACCACTCTGCCTCCCTCCAAAAAAGAGGTGGTTTGTAATAACACCATTCCACTTACAAAGCGATGGCAGCATGACTTCTGTTTTTTAATTTTTCTAAGATCATAATTTCATGATCTCGGAAAAGCCAATTAGTCCTATCCCTAGGAGAGCTTTAATCCCAGCACTGCGTTTAATGTTGCCTTAATTTCAACGTGCAGTAACTGCCTTATATTTGACATCTGATGACACCCGGCAAACACAACAAACAATATATGATTAAGAGGTCAGTTAAGCAAAGAATTTGTGAATGCAATCCCGCTTAAATTGTGATGCTATTCTTTGGACCTCAAGCATCGCATTACCTGTATATGCCAGTGGTGTAAAGAATTTGGAAATTAAACTCCATGACAATGACTGATATTCTCATCTGGATATATAGCCACTTCAGTTAAACCCAAATGCTTACGAGGACTGCACGTTTTGCTGGCTGGACTTCCATTATTACCAAAATAATGATCCTGGACTTCTAGTGAATCCTCTGATTTAATCAGATGTGATACATGTCCAGTAACTGATTGCCATGCTGAAACTGAATGAATAAAACAAAACAAAAAAACCATATTGGTTGAATAAACCAGCATCCATTTTCAGCTAAGACCAACTAGATATTTGGATGAATGTGTGTTTTGGGGAAAACTCCCAACAGCAAAAGTTGCAGCCACTTACCAAAAATATATTGGGCATACGAGAAGTGGCTTATTTTCCTGTAAGAACCACTGGTTGAAATTGAGTTTAATTGTCTAACTTCTTTATACCAATGACTGGTAATTCTGTGCAAAAATACATCATTTCTGTAAACATTGAATCACGTGTTGTTTTCTGTCAAAAGTCCAACTAGTATCAAGAAAGAATGATCATTCTTTAAATTGGCAAAATGATAAAGTGAAAAAAATATCCCATATTTCTACTCTAAAAACATATGAAAATCTGATTTGTAAACATCAATAATAAAGATCCAATCCATGGCCTTTTTAAACTTGTAAACCTGAAAAACCTGGTTTATTTGTATCTTTTAGAATCAAACAAATAAATACCTTATTTAAAAGATGGAATTTTTACATAAGAACAATTCTGCATCTGAATCCAAGTTTCTAAGTTTGCATGTTCTCCCACTTTTTTGTCTATTACCCAACATGTCAACTTGCCACTAGAACAGGATTCTCAAGAAATTCCCAGGCATATAGTTTGTTTCTAATTAATTAGTAATTGTTCCCCATGAATGAGACATTGAAAACACATTATATCCATTATTGTTTATCTTCCATAAAATAGCTTATTTTTTTAAAATAAAAAGTTAAATTTTTACAAGATCGATTATGTATGCTCAATATCTCTTGCGGTTTAATGGCATTATTAATCAACTGAAAAGCTGACAGAAAGAGTCCAAATTAATGTATTTCATTTCCAAAGTCTGGTGCATAAATATTACATCTTTTCAAAAGCCATATGCAGAATAGGCAGACATAAAACAAGCCTTGAAAAAGAAACTGGTGGTATCCTGTGTATCCAAATGTAATATTTTTGGGAAAGAATATTGACTCTTTGAAAATGGTAAACATTACAGCAATTTATTTTCATCAATCAGATGAATTCAGAATGCGTTTTGCACCAATATTGATGACTGAAACCTTGAATGCACAGAAGAGCATGCCGGCCTTGAAGTTCTTGTTTGTCCATTAAAGTGAGAGTGAATTATGTCAGGTCCAATCACTTAGCTAGGCATCAGACACTTTTCCATGCGAATTATAAATACTAGCAACTTAAGCACTCTTTGAATCTCATTATAATCTTCATCAATTTGCGGTTTGACCCCAAAATACTTGTCCAAATTTGCAAACAGCATTTTATCAAACTCGCAACATGTCTTGATTTTAAGGCCACATGCACTACTTATTTGGCTACACTTGGAAATGAATACATTAACGAAAGCTAAAGATGTTCATATGATGTACACTTATACACATGTACATCACTGAGTCTTTATACCACTGAATTCAGCCACTGTAATTATTAGCATAATCCAAAGTCTTTGAACTTGCCGCCAAGCAATCAGGTCATGTTCTTCTGTATTCTAACAATGACAACATGTACATCTGGAGGTCTTTCAGTTGAGTAACAACAACAAACTTGTGCTAATTATTAGAAAAATATTGGATGGCAGACAACACAAACAGACCAAACCATACACTCACCTGGTATATGAAAAGTTGTATGTTTAGTGGAATGAACCTAAGCAGATGACAACACTTGTGAATCAAACATCTACTGGTATATTAGTGGTTCCCAACCATCTTTTTTTTAATACTTTAAACCATATAGGGCACCAAAAAGAACTCTTGACTCTCATACTTGTTAGATATTTTCTTCTAAAGACCAGTCACAACCGTAATGAGGGCCCTGTTACCCTAATTTGGATTGCAACGTTCCTATTCTGACAAACGTTGCAGTCCCATCCAAAGTAATGTATTTCATTTTCGTAGCCTGATGCATAAACATTACATCTTTTCAAAGCATGTGCAGAGTAGGCCGTCACATCTCGAATCGTGGAAACATAGGGATGGTATCCTGTGTGTCCAAACATAGTATTATTTTGAATATAATATTCTTGTGACAGTTGCCGCTTTTCAACTGGGAAAAACTGCAGAAATTAATTTTCATCAATTGAATTCGGTATGGGTTTTGCGCCAGTATTGGTAATCTTAGATGTGCAGAATAGTGGTACAGCAGTGTATTTCTTGTAGGTCCTACAGGGTGAGACTGAATTTTGTCAATCCAAGGAATGAACTTATTCCAAACACTAAACCAGGCATCACACACTTTCTTACACTTGGCTACTATCCCATCCAAACTGTCAGTTGTAGCAACATAACAACGTCAGCACTCTTTTAAATCTCATTAAAATCTTTTTAGTTTGCTGTTTAACCAAATAATATTTATCCAAATCTACAAACGCCATTTTATCCAAGTCTTGATGTGTCTTGATTTTTAAGTCGCACACTCTATTTATTTGGCTACAAGCTGTTCTTTTGATGTACACTTATAAATACAGCAGGCACATCTGGGGGTATTTTAACCACTGAATTGTGTCACTGTAAATATCAGCACAGCTAAAATGATAAAGTAATTAACATATTCTCCCATTCAGTAGGTTGCAGAAGTAAGTCTGGCAAATCTTTGAATTTGCTGCCCAGGTTGCTGAAGTAAGACCGGCAAATCTTTAAATTTGCTACCCAGTTATTTGCATGCGTACGGAGAACTCCTGCACTGGTGATTTTCTGCATCCCAGATCAAATATACGTGTCCAAATACGCATAATTAAGTGTTTCGGAAACATCGAATTCATTATTATATGAAGTGGGCGAGTATGGTACCAGTCCTATATTTATTAATTTTCTATGTTGATAATCTATGTCTGATGGTCGAAACCGCTTCTTTCAGTCACAAGGCTTCTTCCTTATTCCAAGTACAAGACATCAACAAACTCTGGTCCCTGTTGGTGATGTAGAACTAAATGTTATTTTGCATAACCTATATTCTATCCTTCTGACACAGTAATCAGGTTTAAAACCTGACATTGACTGACTTCTTCCTTTTCATGTGCAGGTGATTAACAGCTATATACATGTATATATGAGAAAGAATTAAAATTGTGTGAAAACCATTTTTTCTTTTGGGCATAAATAATGACCCTGTTGTTCCTAAAGTCAATAGAGTTCTACCTTACCCCTTTACAAACAACACGTGTTTAATATTTCAAACAAAATGGAATAAAAGCTTGAAATAAGCAGAAATAGGGGAGCATTCATTTCTATTGCTTTGCTCACCAGCAATTAGCATACATGCCAACTCCTGACCAAGAAAAAGCGTAATCCAAGTGGTCAAAAAGCAGAATCCTGGCAGAAAAAGCACAATCCACATATAACATGCTAAAATTTTTAATGAACAATGATTGATTTGCCCCTCTCGTCTTTCAAACATCCTTACTGCTTCAAGTTTTCATATTTAGTACTTTTAGCTTTACACACATATTCACTAGTATCCATCTGAACACTTTTGACACCAAATATTAAAATTTCCACACGGCCTGTAATGAACGTCAAGTGATGCTGCACTCGTGTCTTCATATTTGGAGGATTCTATTTTTGTTTTGTTTATTTTTTGCTTTTTTTCTAATCCAACTGAGAAATTATTTGAAAGGAGACATTTTTGCTCTCATATACACATCAACTCAAATAAAATTTACTTTATTTTAGCACCAAATACCTTTAGACTGGTTCTCCACTAAATATGAATTAGAACAAAGGATCTGCACATAAAGACTGAAAATAGAAAAATAGTCTGTTCTCTCCTTACTAGTCAATACAGCTGCTCTAAATAGAAAACATGGTCGAAAGTTGCTGAAACTAGAACATAATACTGTTAGGAAAGTGCATGCAAGTCCAGGAACAATCATTCTGTTATTCTGTAGTTACACAGAAGCTGTCCTTTCTAAAACAGTCTGTGGAATTAATTGAATCTTAATAAAACAAGAAAAACAATAATAGATTTTTTGGGAAGGTGTTTATATCGAAAAAGTGTAATCCATACATTTACGCCTAAGGTGTAATTAGTGAAATAAAGCAGAATAATCAGACACATAACTGCACTGGAAGGTGAGTTGGCTTATCTCTTTGATGGCTTTAAGCATTGATTTGACAGCAACTACGTGATGAGACTGGCTTCTAGGCTCCATGACTTGTTAATGGACGGTAAGTTTCAGTAATCTGATAGCTATGGGAACTCAAGGCACAGCTGCAAGTTGTCCATTTTAACAGATTAGGGAGGCAGTTATGTCACATGTATATCCTGAATTACAACACTTCAGTCCATCAAAGATCATATAAACCAACTCTTCTTCTGCTGATGTAATGTTTTTTCTAATCACTTATCTATTTAAACTGGATAATGAAAAGAATAGATCATTTGTATTCATTTATCCATATGAAACAAAATGCTCATGTAGTAATGAGAATCAGAAGCTCAAACAATAACTATTTGATCACTGTTTGTGACCAGGTAATCAGCTTAATAACTTTTCTTTAATTTTTGGGTATTTAAGATAAAATTAAATGATCTCTGTTTAAGTGCAAAAACAATTTTAATCAAAGACCATAATTTGAGGTGTATTGTTTATTTATTTTTAAAGAATCTTGGAGTGATAGGTCACTACCCTTTAAAACTAGCAGGAAATGGAAATCATGACCTATTTTAAAAAGGCTCAAAATGTAAAATTGCCTTTCTGCCTAAAAAAACTAGTCAAAAAAGGAAACTATCTGAAAATAACTCAGTAGTGCCATAGCAGAGAATAAAGTCAATACATGATTTTTTTCTCTTCAAATTTCATACAGCATCCTTACTAAATCCTAATATGAATCTCAAAAGGCTGTTATAACTAGGTATCACCATTCTAAACTGCAGAGTTCAAATAAAAAAGAGCTGATACCTTTAAACTTTTATATTTTAAAACTTCTTTTATGAAAGTTGTAAACCGAACTCAGCACAATACATTTGCCTCTTCCAACGGTAAACCTAAACCACTGTGCACAGAACCCATCATCATCATTCGCTAGCATTTATACGTCTGGTTGTCAGGCATAAAAAATCTTCCATCTTTTCCTCGTACATTACTTCATAAGGTGTACTGATAAACAACGTACCCAAACTGGAAACACCCTCGCTAAAGCAAGACACCATACTGCTTGACGCACTTGATTGGGGGGGGGGGGGGGGGCATTATCCGGCGTATGAATTTAAGGAGGTACATATATTTTCCATGTTGTAGTTATTTCAATAAAATATTCGGATATGAAATACATACTTTTCGAACGAAATGCACGTAATTTTGAGAATTATCATTCTTTAAAAGATACGTGAGATCCAAAAGTATCGATCAAGTTTCCAGAGTTACCGAGCTTAATTTCCTCCAAACGTCCCGTGGACGAGTATAATGGTAAAGAAATGTTTGTACACAAAGCGTAGAAGCAACTTTCAGTCTTACAGTAACATTTATACTTACCACAAGTGGCATTATTACTCATTTTATGTGCATGTTGATCCAAAATTTATTCCTTCCAAAATATTATGCTGATATCAATTTTCAACCCAAACATCTCCGACCATCATAGCGGTAATTTGACTGCAGTGATGGAAAATCACGAAATGAAGTCCCCACCTAACCTGGCATATATTTTGATACTAATATGTACATTCAGAAACATTATCCTGTTATGATCTTTTCATATTGATAAACGTTTCGGAATAATTATGTACCGTTTATTAGACAACTTTTTAGTCTTTAAAGCCGATTTCTTCAGCGCATTAATATACTATTCGATTGCCGTGTGATGCGGCTAACGCCGTCAACAAGGGAGGTAACTATTGCAACTAGGTGCTCGATAACGATATGTTGAAGTGTATTTCTCCTTCAAGAAATTGTATCCGCTCCGGTTCTCCTAACAAGATTTTTGTGTACATCAATCATAATCTCTCTCTCTCTCTCTCTCTCTCTCTCTCTCTCTCTCTCTCTGCGTGACCGTCAATCCGTCTGTCCGCCCTACCGTCAACCCATCATTATCACGGTGGCATTAGGGCTTGAAAAAACGTAGGCAGAAATAAAAACCAAGGCTTTATCAGGCATACTTGAATATTCAGCGTGTAACAAAAAATAAATTTTACTTAACTTCTATTCATTACATTCACTGACCTGGCTCAGTGAAAATTCATTTAGTTACATATGTCATTGTTTACATTCACTAGAGTGAATACCTTAAAAAATTCAGTATTATTTAGAGTGAAAAATAGAGATAGATGTAACGTATTGTAAAGATGTTAAGTGAGAATCTGGCGTAAAGCTAAAGGTTTTCAATAACTATCTGACATTTTCTGTTTGTGTTTTTGGAAAATGGTATTGCTATGGCACCATATACAATAAGATACTTTTTGACGGAAAATCACCCTGGTAAAAGGAAATAATCGATCCATATCCAATACTCAATACCATCCCCACTACCCTCCTACCCTTGAGAGTCAGAGCAACATTCGTCCAGAAAAGAAAAGCCCCATGGAATTATTTACACATTCAAACCACTCACAAATGAACTTCCGGAAAATTATGAACTACCGCTTATACTTGGTGAAGTGTAAAGAGCTCAAAGTCCAAAGTCACTGCAAGAAAGGTAGCTACATTTATTACCGACTTACTGGAGCTTATGTCCGTTCGAGTGCAAAAGGCAGGGTCGGCAAGTTGCGATAAATTTCTTGAATGTTTTATTGCAAATAGTTAAATAGCAAATAATCGAGTAAAACAGTCGTCAGCCGATTATTCACATACAGCGACGCTTACAGGTCTTTCCATGTGCCCAGAGCCACTCTGCATGTTTTAAAATAAATATTACATGTAAGATAAATAACGTCGCTGTCGTTTACAGACTCTGACACCTCATAATAAAGCTTCAATTTTCATCTTATGTCAAATTAAACTCATTACTGTCATAATAAGTCATATTTTTATCGTCGTTGTTGTTGTTGTTTTTACCGCCATTTTCCAGCACACGATAGGCTATACATGGCGGCAAGTTTTAATGGTAGAGGAAGAACCCGGGAAAACCCCAATAAAGAACCATGGCCCACGAGAAGCAACTGGCAAGCTTTCTCACATACCCACATTGGCCGAATCTAAGATTTGAGCCCACGCAGACAGAGGTGAGATGGCAATGATCGGTTACGGAGAGCGCTTTAGACCACTGTGCCACTCGGGGCCCACTTCTATCGCCGTACGATAAACAAAATCTGCGACAAATTTAACAGTCAAGGGATAAAGGCTGCTATCGTATTAAGATTACAGAGTTGAAAAGAAGTAAATTGGAAACAAACAGAAAAGCCAAATTTGTTCCGCTTGAGACTGGACGTTTTTGCAATAGGTTGTTAAGTGGAAAAAATAAAATCCAGAACGGAACAAGAACGACAAACATTATTAGAAAAACTCTTCATTCCGCTTGACTTCATATATGTGTTTATGTTTTGATTGTAAAAACATGTCCTAAAGTGATCTATCCTCCATATGTAAAAAAATATGAAAGATTGTTAGCAGATAAGCACTTTACTGTGTATATTTCTGCACGTGTTACTATATTTATTGTTTGCACATCGCTGGTAGAACTATAATGACTATAATGGTAGTAGGCATGATATTTTTTTTAAAAATGGGGATGGTAGTAGTAATGTAGGTTACTTCAGTGTCAAGGGGAAAATACATTACAGACACCCTCCACCGGGAACGTTTAGTGTCATATTTTAAAAATCACCCTGGGGACGTTTAGCGTTATGTGTACATGGGGAATATTGGGACTGTATAGCGAGAAGGGAAAGTGGGTTGAATAGGAATGGAACAGGTGATTTGACATCACGGAACTGGATATTGCCAACAATGAGGCAGGGGGGCTGACCTCGTTTGGGCCAAACAGCAAACAGAGACTGGGGGTATAAGGTAGGTCCAGTTACTTCATTGCGTAAGTTCTGTGAGTGGTTGGTGCTTTCAGTTAGTCAAGTGAGTCGCGGGTGGCGTGTAAGTGTAGCTAGTTCAATGAGTGGCGGGTAGCGGGTTAAGCTAGTTGAAAAGCTACACCAATGAAACAACGCTTGAAGGGGCGGGTAAAGAAACCCAACAAAGATACCCATAATGCAAAGAGAAAACATACCTTTTTAGAAAGATATGAGTTTCCTTCGTTATCTTTGATAACGTTAATTTGATTCGTTAACATTGAAGACATCTCATAGGTCTTTTTCTCTTCCTCAAACTTCTTCTGACTTCTGGACTCTGTTCAGAGAGCATTGTCTCAACACATAAATTCTTCTTTACCAAACGCTCATATCATGGATGATTGTTCATGATGATCTGACATACATGGGTATGTCTGTGTGGAACAGCATCGACGATACGAGGGTTGATGATTCAACGTTAGTCCACATATTGTGACGCTAACAGGTGAAAGAGCAGCAAAGAGGGTGGACAGACCGAAACTATTTCAGACAGACCGAAACTATTTCAAGCAAGTCGAAACTATTTCAGTAAAATCCTAAAGGATTTCAAACCAAAACCAATTCAGGCAGACAAAAAAAAAAAAAGAAAAAAGAGAAATGGTTTCTGTTGAAATCCTAAAGGATTTTACGCTACAGACCCGACGCTGATGGCGCTGCGGAGACGAATTGAAAATCCTTGAAATTGCTAGCAATTTTACGATTTACTAATTTGTAAAATCTCATCTCGTAAACCAATCAGATTATTGGACTGGTCAGTGAGTTTGAAATTAATTCTCGTTAAAGAATCATTATGACATCGCATATAGCCTGGCTTAGTTGGATCTTCAATGATTAGAAACCCTGGATGAGCTGTTGGTGCAAATGAGTATAAAATATATGCTTGTTGAGCTTTATTTGATCTTTCGAGATTTATTTGATAACTTCCTTCGATAACATCACATACTAAATTCACTGCAATCACCGAGGATATATTGACATTTTGAGGAGCGATATGTCGCCCACCACCATCTGGGTCATTATTATGTTTGAGGATAGTTGTTTGTGGTTGTATTATTTTTTTCCATGCGGTAAGTATCAGAGAAAAGTTTTCCTGAATAAGATCATTAACAGATTTTATTTAGTTCATTTGCGTTATACCCAGGAAACTTGAAATCGGGTAAATCAGTTTCTTTGATACTGTAACCGGTTAGGATTTTTTGTTTATCTTCATTCTTGTAATTAATTATTATTTGAATTATTTGTTTGTTGATATATTCCATATCGGATACAAGCTGATTTAATATCCTAATATGCGCTATAATATCATCACGTGGTCTTGTTATATCAGAGAGATGCTCCTGGAAACTCTGTCGTAGTTTATCTAGTTGTGTTTTATGTAATTGATTAATCTCTTTCAAATAATCAATGATATTATTTAGAGTAAATACAATGGCAATGGATGAATCAGGAGTTTTCTCCAAACCAAATTCTCATTGCATGGTATTGTTATCGAGAAATATGAATTTATCAGTTAATTTTGCATATTTTGTTTATACCAGGCAAATAATTTCGATCTGATGGAGCAATTTTGTGGTTTGATTGTACATCTGTGACATAATCAGATTTTTTTGTGGTTCTGGTGGTATTTGATAAGATGTCCGAGGTGGGATTTCAGGCCAACCCAATTTGTTCTTATCGAGCTTTTATAGATGTCTACGGTATACCCGGGTGAGTTTATCTCAATCGCCGATGATATTGTTGGTTCATGAACTGTTATAGCGATTTTCGATTCTTTTCCAGTAATTGATTTTATTCTACGCTGTAATTCATTATTGATTTGTTCAATTTGGTATGACCCAGATGGTAACGAAACAACGTTACAGTCAGGAGTCCCGTCTTGTTTATTCTTACTCGCAAACACCAGGGAATTATTCGGCTGTTGACCACCAAATGGTGCCGATCTAATGTTAGGCCAACTATGGTATACTCTTAATTTTGCCGGTGCTATCTCCTTCACGGGAACCGCAGTAGAGAAATTGACACTGAATTCAGGATTCGTTGAGGTTATTGAGATCATGCTGGTTTTCACCGGTGTGGTATTTTCCGCTATTCGTTAAAGTAGTTCTTGCGATGTTGCCATTGTTATTATATTCGTGTTGTTTTTCTAATTTTGACATCGCGGAATCATAAACAAGTACCATCGCTGAAAACTCATTATCGGATATTAATGTATCATCGAGGGAGGACGATATCATCGAGGATAATTGTGAGTACGCGTTTGACACAATATGGAACTTAACTACGTAATCCTGCAGTTTGCGCTGGCTGCACGAGGATATTTTTTTGTTATAATCGAAATTATTGCAGCGATTGTTGTCGTCGCTGATATACAAATTGGAACAGCTATCGGGGCAATCATTGTCACCGAGGAGAGTATAATACCAGCTCCGGTGATTACACCTGATACCGAGTACACGGTAACATCAACTGCGGTAATTCTTCGTCGGTAATATTTTATTTTTACTTGATACTCCTCAGTGAGTGTTTTGAGTTTAGTTAATTGTGTAATTCTCTGACCTGATCATAGCGATATTGTTGTGACGTTGCCAATGATGACATTTTATTTATTACAATAGATTTCAAATTGCTGGCGTTAAATTCGCCAGCGAATTTAATTAAGTTGTTTACTTAAATCCGCTACGAATTCCACATACCATGTTACTGAAACCTTAGCCAAATTATTGTCAGTGGATATTATTGTGAATTGTCCAATTGTTCCCTTGTCGATGATCGTTGATATCATATTGTTGACCCCTGATGAACTCGTTGATGAAATAATAAACTGAGTCGGCGACACTAGTGTTAATCGATAAATACCTTTGACGTTCGCGATGTTATTTAATATGATATTTTGTGGTGTCCACGTAAATGATCCGTGTTGAATCGTGTATACTATGTTGTTGGTTTTCTCATGAGGAATCTTTGTTTTTTCAAGTGTTTCTATCATCCTCGGTAAATCATCTTTGATGGTGTTTTTCATCTCATCAATGGATTTTCTAATATCCGGGAGTTTTATGTCGAGTTTATCTAATGAGATCCCCCGAAAGAATTTCTCTATGATATTTTTACGAAAGGTTGAAAACTTCTCAACATGATCTCCATAACTAGATTGGAGTGTTGCTAATTCTAACATAGCGGTTTTTACGTCTGAGATTTTCAATGTGGGATGAATACGTGGAATCCCAAAGAAATTATGTATCGGGGTTTCGATATTATCAATTATACTCTGTTGTAATTGTTAAAATTTTGTTATATGGTAATTCAGTTTTTGTTGGGAGTCCACAATAGTTGAAATGAGGACGCCCGGGTTGAGTTTACCCTGATCGGAAAACAACGCGATATTATCTTCTACTGCATCGCGTCGTTTAACTAAAATATCATCTAGGGAAACATTATTAGTTTTCAATTTACCCTGACGATCTTGAAATACAACTATTTCACTGGGATCAACAATTGCGAGGTTTAAAATCTCGGATATTTCATCTTCGATTATTTTTTTTTTACCTCACCGGTTGCAGATATTTCCGTGGTAGGTTTTTTCAGGCTGGATAAAGATCTCCCCCAAATATCAATCATTATACTTTAAGATCTCTCTAAAAAGTAATTACTCGTATATTCGTGTACGGTTTTATGTGGTGGTTTTCCCGATGATGAAATAGCGTTGAGGACAGTTAATACTTCTATGCCGCATATTGGTGGGTCATTCATTTTCTGTGTTGAAAACGTGGAATACCAGATAGGAGTTTTTAAGTGGCGTATTATAACGCATAAGCTCTTTAAGCGGCGCTAATCCATATGAATCGAAATAAACAATCATACGTGGATCAATCGCGTATGCAACCCAGTGAGTTCCAGGTCCGGTGCTGTTATCGAGATTAATGATACCGGTTTCAGTGTTGTTTGGTTGTTTTGGTAATTGATGTCTCATAAAGACACCTCTAAAGTTTTTTATCGCTAGTTTCTTAGCAGCATCGAGTAAATCAAAAGTTGACGTCGGCGACAGAACCTTTGGTTCTCGAGTTAGTGAACTGTTCCTAGTCCCAGGCCCTTTCCGCTGTACCATGAATACGGAGTTCCTGGTAGTCTTAGACCCTTTCCTGATCTTTTCCTTTTTTATACCCGCTTCCAGTTACTTTCTATAGTGCCATCCCTGCCGCTGTACCAACGGCTCCTAGAGCGGCGGCTTTTGCTACCGCTGGGGTCGCGGCCGCAATCAACGCTGGTAACGCAGCAAAAAGTGGAATATACCACTTGATTTTATCATGTTCTTAATTGCGGCCAAAAAGAGAGTGACCTGAACACCTTTTTTATCTTTGATAGCATCATTGAAGTGTTTTATCTGACGAGCTGTCAGTGATAGTTTATTCTGACCACCAGACATCTGATTATGCTTCGGCGATATTGTGGTTCCACATTTTTTAGCTGATTCCGATTGCAATTTTTTAATTTGACCAGGAGTTAACGTAACACTAACATGACATTTTATTTAATAACAGATTGATCTAACTGTTACATTACATATTTTCCACTGGTGCATCAATTACCCTCATCGTCCACCAACGCCTTTAGCATTGACTTGTCACTGAGAATGACAGCAACTGCTCTGTAATCAGGGATAGTGATATCACCTGCTGAATTAGTCGGAAGAGTTACACGGGCTCGAAGGTGTATATCAACGACGGATTGTCTTGTTAAGTCAAGATGTTCCAACGAAAAGTAATAAATCGGATATAGTTTTCTAAAATCCAATTGTGATATTTGCAGACCGGTATCTACATTATTATCGCGTCCCATAAATGTCAGCAACCGATGATATGCGCGTGCTATTTGATTTGATCGTAATTAAGTAAAATATCCTCGGATGGTTCCTGTTGGCCATTTATACTCAACGAGACTTCAGAAAAAACCTAGTTGATCAAATATCATATGGCTGCGTGTTTCTGAACCCACTCGAGTCTTATCCTGTAACGCAACAAATATATGCCGCGGCGCAGCAACACCTGTTTTGATGCCAGGTGCCAAGGAAATACGCCGTTAACGGAAGACTTAATTGTATCAGTTGTTGTTGTTAGCAATGATTTTCCGCCTGTATCCATAAATGATAGTAATCTTCCCTCTGCGGTGATTGATGGTATCTACAGTGATATTTTTGTTATATTTACTTTACCAGCAGCGACTGGAGCTATAGGAGATGGGCCAAGGGGGTCAGCACCACTCCAGATTGCATCATTATTATCACTCTTTTGCACGAATACTACTGTGTGATTCGCTCCATAGATAACTTTTCTAACATTTCTGCAGAATTAAAAATATATGATGCAGTGGAATCGCGCGTGAAAATAATCTACGCTGTCTTGCAACATTGCTACACGCGTTGCAAACCCTAGGTTGTGATTATGATTAATGCCTTTTATAACATCAAAGTCGCCACCTGGTCTAACTTCGTGTTCAAAAGAACCAACTCTTTGTGGATCAGATGCGGTATCTTGTGGCGTCCGTAATTTAAGATACTGAATATGATCAGCGTGATCATTAACATCCTTAGAGAATATCATAGACGGACCTGTTGATCTTGTATAATCATCAGAGTATCTAGATAAACCCACTATTGTTGTGGCAACATCAACATCATGTACTATAGATTCAGTCTCTCTTCCATCAATCATATATCTAGCGCTCTCAAGTAATGCCATGATACCATTATTGACAAAGCCAACTCGGACATTTTAATCATTTGCATATAGAATTGATACACCATGAGCATCCACAGTAGTTGTTACAATTTCCCCTTCTACTTCAATAAACGCTTTAGCGGGTAGAGAGTATTTGCTGGTATCATGGACTTTGAAGGTCGATTCTTGATCGACTATTTGGTTGTATTGCATGATAGGAAAGGAAATTGATAATCGCGTACAGAATCATTCTTGGGTACTGGTGCATCTAAATCGAACGATGTATCAGTAGCCGATTTGAACATATTATTATATATGTCTTGATCTAAATCGCGATCTCGCTCGCGATTTCAAACCACGTCACGCTATCATATTTGCAGAAATATTTCCCTGAGTGTCATACCGTGATGCTATATTTTGATCCACTGCGTTGTTTATTATTTTACTAATACTTGCGGGCAAAAGTTCTGTAGATGGTTGTTTCTCTAGTGATTTTATCGCCGGTGATTTTATCACTGGTGTTGGTTTCTTTCTTCGCCGAACTAACGCTACTAGTTTTTCTTTAGCCGCGGAAAATGTTTTCCCGGCAACATCACCAACAGCGCTAATACCTTTATCACAAATAACATCAATAGCTTCCATTGATATTTGTTTTGCAATTGGTGCTATTTTTGGAGCCATTCTTGCAAATAACCCTGCAATGGTATTGCCGAGACCATCTCCATAGTACGCTCTATAAACAGGCAATCGTGAGTTTACTACGTAAGTCATGGTTGGTTTATTGTGGTTGTAGTGTATGATTATCTTTTTTAAATGCTAATTATCTAATGTGTTGATTTAATCACTGTAGCTCATCAATAAACTCTCGATATACACAAATATCCATGATACCACCCTCAAATAGTCGTCTGCAGATATCAGCGGCCTCATTAATTATTTCCGGTGAGTTATTTCCAGCCCGTTTCCCTCGTACGAGAACTTCTAATCGTGATATATCTCCGAGAATATTGTTAGGACAGCAAACAAGACCGCAGCCACGATATCCATTACCTATGGTTTTACCAGTTGCACCTTGTATGGGAGCTACCACAACCCTATTAGATTTTATTTCCTCGGGGAGTTGAGATTCCTCATATGATGGTAGACCGCTTTTTATATCTTTTGATCTTTTTTCATATTTAACAAAATCATCATTATCTTTTGAGGTTCTAATTCCACCGTGATTTGCAAAACATATATTTTAATAACAGAATTTACATTTTTTTTATAGAGTCTTCAACTCCATTGTTTATATATTTTTCCCTTATCCCTTTTTGAAATGTTTTAGCAGCAAAATCATCTAATTCATCATCCGTGGAATCTTTTAAAATTTAATCCAATCCCCCCCCCTTCCGTAAATATCTTTTTAGGTGTATAATATACTATCTCTCTTTGGGGTTCAGGTGAGTCATCAACGGGTTCAGGTGGGTCATCAACGGGTTCAGGTGGGTCATCAACGGGTTCTGGTGGGTCATCAACGGGTTCAGGTTGTTCTTGTTCTCGTTGTTCAAGTTGTTCTTGTTCACGTTGTTCTTCTTCAAGTTGTTCACGTTGTCTCTGAAGTCGTTCAGCGGCTATTATATCACCAGGAAGTGTTTTTAAAGATTCCTTTGTTTGCTTGGATCTCTTTGCTATTTTGTCAAGTACAGGAAGAAAGGCCGGTTTTTTCCCTCGTTGTTCCTCAGAAATATCTCCCCATATGGCTGTTTCAGTGGTCGATAAGACTTTTCCGGTTGCAGTGGTTATTTGTTTAAATAATTGTTCGGTTCCCGTTTGTAAAATCAGTTTGAAATTCCTTTCTTGCTTTTAGCTTATTTCAAACGGAATCACGAACCGGAATAAATCTATTAATCGCAGCCAATCTATCGCGTCCTGATCTAGTTGTTAGGTCTTCACCTACCATTATAAATATAATATACGATCTAAATAAATTGTAAGTGAAAACTCACCCACCCCGACAGAGAGTTCATTACACCCGCGTTGGTGATAAATTGCCAATGATATAAATCACGGAACACTATCATACCCGTCATTAGATTTTCTGTCTATAATAATTCATTCTATCCGAGTAAGAGCATACCTGTCTAAAGGATTATTTGTCAATGGGGCTTTATTGTATGCGGATTACTCACCTGCAGCGGGTTGGGCATTGTTTAGAGTGTCAATTAATCCAAGGAGATAATTGTATTCCTTGATTTTTCAAATTTGAATCTCAATTATAATGACATTCATATTTTCGAAATTCATTATATGAAATATTATATATCTAATATCTAATAAAAAATTAGGGGTCATTCTTGACCCGTTTTTATATGAAATGATTATATATGATTATATATGATATGAACTCCATTCGCTCTTAGGTGTTATTCACATCTTATTGCGCTTAGATATTTTTTTTTTCTTTTTTTTTTTTTAATGGTTTAACGCCATTTTTTCAGATGGCGGCCAGTATTAATGGTGGAGGAAGAAACCGGACAAACCCCGGAAAGAACCACCGACCCACGAGAAGCTACTGGCAAGCTTTCTCACGTAACTACATTTGCCGAATCTTAGACTCGAACACACGCAGACAGAGGTGAGATGGCAGTGGTCCGTAACGGACAGCGCTTTAGACCACTCGGCCACTCGGGGCCCCGCGCTTAGATATATTATGCAAGTTATGATATGATATGATATGATATGATATGATATGATATGATATGATATGATATGATATGATATGATATGATATGATATGATATGATATGATATGATATGATTTGATATGATATGATATGATCTGATCTGATGTGATGTGATGTGATGTGATGTGATGTGATGTGATATGATATGATATGATATGATGAATTCCATTCGCTCTAAGGCGTTATTAACATTTTATTGCGCCTAGAGACATGATGCAAGTTATGATATGATATGATATGATATGATGTGATGTGATGTGATGTGATGTGATATGATATGATATGATATGATATGATATGATATGATATGATATGATATGATATGATATGATATGATATGATGAATTCCATTCGCTCTAAGGCGTTATTAACATTTTATTGCGCCTAGAGACATGATGCAAGTTATGATATGATATGATATGATATAATATGATATGATATGATATGATATGATATGATATGATATGATATGATATGATATGATATGATATGATATGATATGATATGAACCCCATTTGGAACATCTTAGGAGTTATTCACATCTGAGAGGCCCAGAGGTTACATATATAAGACAACACATCTCCATTGGAACCCCTCAGGTGTTATTCACATCTGAGAGGCCCAGAAGTACCACGAAAAATAGTCTCCGAGAGGGGATCTAACTCTATTTCAGACAGACCGAAACTATTTCAAGCAAGTCGAAACTATTTTACTAAAATCCTAAAGGATTTCAAACCAAAACCAATTCAGGCAGACAAAAAAAAAAAGAGAAATGGTTTCGGTTGAAATCCTGATGGCGCTGCGGAGACGAATTGTTTTAACCGAACGTTTGATCAAGTCCGATACGATATCTTGATCTCGGGTCATGCAAATTTATCGTTACAAATCCATTTGGTTTTGACTGAACGTGACTAAAGAAATTGCTAAAGAGATTATAATACATATCACCGCCGCACCAAGTTTGCCAAATATTTCGTAACGTATGTGAGTCTACTCCATTGAATACAGCAAGAATATTGCAGTTATCTCTGATCACTTTTGATATTTGAGTGTATCGTTGAGTGACATATATCACATCGATATTTTTATGCCTACCTCTGGAAAATATCATAGCAGAATTCTTTTGATTGTCTAACATCACATCATCATATACGACTAAATTGTAAATACTTCTGTCAATATCATCAATACTCGGTGCTTCTTCGATATCAGTTATAAACTCAATAATATCCTCATCGATTTCCGATTTTGCTTTCTCGATAAAATCCTTTAACACCTCGTAACATTGCTGGTCGTCTACACTTGGGGATACTAAATACAACTTATCCCATTCCATCCATCTCGTTATCAGATTACGTAACAACTGTGTCTTGCCGCTTCCAGATGGTCCGATTATAATCATGCGAATAGAATTCGGTAGTGCTGCATGATGCTTAATGGGTTCTGGTTTTTTTTCTCGCAGAAAAATCAATTACATTTATGTTATTATAAATCAATTATTTATCTAATATATTGTGTGAAATGTAAGAAGCATACAAGCACAAATGACTTGACAACGATTACAACAAGCAATAACAGATCTGCACTTGCTGGTAAGTGTGTACAATGTGGTACCAAAAATTTTAGATTTGTTCAAATAATACGAGGAGGTGATATTGCAGCCAAGTGAGTAAATTTACCAGGAACACCATGGGCAAAATATCCGGGAGAAAAACACCTTCCAGGGTATAGTTATTGCGGACCGGGGACCAGACTCGATATCCGACTCGATGATCAAAATCAACCCCGACCCGGTGAAAACCCAATAAACGCTATTGATAAGGCGTGTCATGCTCATGATGTTGCTTATAAAATCAGAAATCCACAACACAGACATATCGCAGATGTGAAATTAATTCATGCGTTGAATTCTATCACTGATAAATCCTTCAAAGAAAAGAATGGTTGATAAAATCGGCGATGAAAAATAAATTGATTTTGGGTGCTGGTAATTAATAACATCATGGAATCTATTTGTTATTCCCCAAGAGTAAATCAACAATCAATAAACTCGCTAGCGCTGCAAGAGTGAAAAATACCATTGTAGCGGATTGGTTATCCAAACAGGCGATATGGCAAATTTATCTACCACCGCCTAAACAAATTAACTTCTCGCATTTTGATGTCAGCGTCGTTAATGAGGTTCATCAGGCCGATATATTATTTCTGCCGCATGATGGTGTTTACAAGTATGCGCTAACCGTAGTTGATGTTGCGAGCCTATACAAACAATGTCACTGTTAGATATTTATATGAACCAGCTCTAAGGTGGCAAGAAAAGAGCTACTGATCCTATTTGGAGTGTCACTACGCATAAAATATCTAGCATAACACGATCCACCGGTAGACCGCCAGTCTATAGGTTGGATTCAACTGCTCCTCAGCGGAGATTTACTCGTGAAAGATTACAAGTGATACCGAGGATATTCAATTACCGCCGTGTGGTCTTAACTAGCACCTCTGCGTCTGTTACACTCAAGACAAGTCAGCATCACATTATCTCTGGTATGACCAACACTCCTATTCTTTCTGTCTACGGTAAATTGGCTGGGTTTTTTATTCGACCAACACCAACTCATTATACAATTACAACTCGCACATTGATTATTCTGTTGTTGTTTCAGTGCAATAATAAATTCAGCATCAGTGTCAAATTTTCTGTTATTTTTTTTATCCTGCTGTTTATAACCAGAGAGGTTTTTTTCTGATTATGTTATCGCTGACAATATCATTGATTGTTGTGTCACTATAATCTAAAACAACTCTTCGAAGTTGATTTATTCTTCGTACTCTGGATACCGCGAGATAAACTAAATTCGATCACTCGATGCGATTATCTATGATCCAAACAATTGTATCTGATATTGTCAATCCCTGCGAAGAATGTATCGTCGCTGCGTATCCTAGCTTCCATGGGGATTTATAAACAAGCAATACATCTTCGACAACACTGATATCAACCAACACAATATCATTTAACACTAGGATCTGCTTCCTTGACTCTGTCAGGCCTGGAATATCAACTTCGATATTTTGTCTTCGTGTATCCTTGGGTCTATAACACAGAGGCACTTGAAGTGTTGCAAATTTTTCTTTATGCATGTTAAATAACTTCATCTGAAGCGTATCTCTGACTATCTTTCTACTTGCCACTATTAAATCGTTTGGTCTCCACGCTTCCCAGAAATTATTTAATAGGGTTTCTAAATTTATTTCACGCGCTATTTCACACTGGATTCTATCCGGCTGTAATCTGATTAGTTTCTTGAACTCGCATAATTGTTTATCAAGTGATCTATGATCAGTACTCATTTTTTCATAATAGTGTACGAAATTCTTCAGCCAATTATGCGGGGATAAACAGACAAATGGTGGTTGTTGACCATGATCGCCTCAAATTATCACTTTTGTATTCGCTAGCAATAACCACTCGAGAAACCTTTATAATACATCTAACGACACTGTGCATATCTCATCCCAAATAATGATTTCAGGAATATATTTCTCGACCATTTGATCAGGAGTCCATTCGTCGCCTTTCCATCGAAAAAATTGCAAAAGTGCAAGCATTAACTCCTCGCTGTTTCATCTCTCTTGCAAGTCTGTGTTTTGATATTAGCACAGTCATGTTTGATTTCCCTCGAAATAATTCGATTGCACGAGTCGTCTTCCCTGACTTATCACAGCCGTTTAAATAACTGGTTTTATATATACGAATTGGATCGGAACACGACGGTGCATTAGATAGTTCTGATATCTGATTATTTTTCAAATAATTGTTTTCAATCGTAACATCTGCTGATTTGGAATAATCACGGAGTATTTCCTTTTTAATTCTCCATGATCCCCAGCTCTCGTCTGAATTAGTGAATTCAGCCACTGCTTCTTTATGTTTAACGTCTATATAAAATGAATCAGTGGCGACTCTAACTGCGGATTCAGGAAATATATTTATCATCGAAAGTAAATTAATGGATGCATAAGCCAGCATAGACGACCTTAAGTACGTATACTGAGGATTTTCTCCGTCGTTATAAGTAACAATTGTACCTAATTTGGTTCCATCTGACAAGAAACCGTCTTTACGATTGACATATATACCCCCAGACGTTACATCTGCGATTATAAAATCGTATTCAGTATCATCTATAATCAACCGCGAAGAATGTCGTTTATGGTCGTATTTTCCACTTTGTGTGAACTTACCAATTATTCTTCTACCGAGATCTTTTGCATGCTTATTTCTAACTTCAAAGATTTCCTTGGACCACCTTCGGATATATTCTTCGTCTAAATTAGGAAATTGTTTTTTGTTTTTGCTGATTATACTATCTAGACTATCGGGTTGTGGTAACCAGGCTTCAGTTTGTTTTCGTTATGATATAATTGCTTCACTGACAATCAGCGATATCAGTATTTTAGAATCAATCATATACCGTAATGACACTATTGGCATCCTGTGTTTTTCAGAGATGTGTCTACCAAACCAAATATAACAACACGGATGAAGTCCTTTAGCCAATTCAAATGATACCACACGAGCGAATCCGGTTAATCAAAATCGGGCAGTGGTCCATTAATCTCAACACGGGTCATCTCATGTGTGGGATGCCCAAATCGTTTAAAATACTCAGATCATTCTCCGTACCCGAGAAAACTCGCTGGATAACACGCAATCATATCAACCGAAATAATACATTTAGGGTCGCATTTTGTATTCCATAATCCGCCATGGCCATAATCAACACAACTATCTTGGATATCTGAGAGAAATTCTGATCTTGTTGGTTTACATAGATTTCTCTTTCTCGTGAAATGAGCTGCAACTGACGGTATTGTAAAACAGTTTCTCAGTAATTGTTCGTCGTGTTCCGTTGAAAAACCATTAGCTAGTTTTTTCATCTCGTTGTGGAGGGCTTCAGTACGATATAATTCGCCATTGGGTTTTACAAATTGATCGAATTTACCCTTTTCGCCTTCAAAACTCTGAAATAACCACACTGACACAGAATCGTTTTTACTTGAGTGTGAAATAAAATGAAATAAATTTTCCCCAGAGTTCTCTACGGGTAGATATTTTATTGTTCTATCCCGCGGAAATATTGTTACTGCGGATGTCCACTCGTGTGCATTATGGTTAATAATTTTGATTGGAGATCCTCTCGATTTATATTTCAGTTCATATAATATCTCGCCTACGGATATTGGGAATTTTAGTATTCGCTCTAACGCGGCCAAATTTTGAATTGTTGCTCCGCTCTCCTTCACTGTTAATCCCCATTCATTTATTTGTTTGCGTCCTAGATCCGTCAATTTGTTTCCACGCAACGCATTTGTAAACTGCTCTATTATTCGTTCTGCTACACAATTCAACGACGAATATTTCATGGGTTTTAATTTTTCAATACTCGGTTTATCATTTATCGGATAGATCCCATAAACAGCCGCGGTTACTGGATAGGATCTCTCGTAATACGGTTTGTCAATTCCAGTCAGAATTCCTGGTTTGGAATCCTGACTCACAGTGACAGTTCTCTTATTTTTCAGGATGGGTTAAGATTTTTCGCGTATAATCCAATTCCCCGTTTCTGAGTAGATAATAAATATCACTCTAAAAAAATACTTTTTCTTGTCAAGATGTGAGATTATCACTGCTGTTTCTTTTTCGCCGTTCATGGTAGCATCAACACTACCATCAATTCGAAATGTTGACCAACAGTGAGATGCTGCATCGCGCTTGAATTCATTAACACCATCACGGATTCTACCTATCATGCTTCTATCACTTATTAGACTCTTTGGTAGATCAGTGGAGACTCTATCGATATTGAATTCAACATTTTTCCAAAGCGTAATTTTCGATAATCTATCGAACTGCTCCATATTATAATTAAAACATGTATTTAAATAAAGAATTTATTATATAAAGAATCATTGCAAATGGCTTATGATAGGATCAGTAACCGCTTGCAACAAATCATGCAGAAATGAATTTTGCATACGATGTGGAGTAGGTGTGCGTGGTAAGTCGCAGTTGTATCTCAGTTGTGGTGGTAAGTATAAAGAGAGCTAAAGCGCTATTATGATAAAGAGTTAAAAACTCCATCAATGACTCTGACGGTGTCAGCGTTCTTGACTCTGTCAAGAACAAAATCATAAAACACCTCAAGACTACATTGATAGATTCTCAAGTAATAATTAAACCAAATAATGAATTAGACAAATAATATTATAGTATATAAATGAACCAAGAATTTCAACCACATCCCTTGATTACCAATTATGAAGCATCTCGTGATGGTATTGTCAGACAATGCAGACTGAAGAAACCATTAGGATTTGATAATGGTCTTGGATATTTGATGTTTACTGCTGCAGGGAAAAATATTACTGTCGCAGAATCGCATGCAAGTGTTCCATGGATTGATACAAGATGGATTTGTAATCGATCATATTGATTGCAATCCTAAGAACAATTCTTTATCGAATCTACAGTCTATTACACAAAGTGAAAACACTAAACGAGGAAAGACTGGAAAACACTCGAAAAATGCGAAACCTATAAAATTTAATACAGAAAATAACGAAAAAAGAGTATTTAAATCAATAAATGAATCCGGTAGGTATTTTGACATTTGCGAACCTTCGGTACGAAAAGTAGCAGAGTGAATATATCAATAAATATCAAATAAAAAATCAAAACAATAAGAGAAGAAATCATCATGTGATTCCGTTTGAAATAAGCTAAAAGCAAGAAAGGAATTTCAAACAATTTTCCCAACGGAAACCGAACAATTATTCAAACCAATAACTACTGCAACAGTTAAGGTCGTATCGACCACTGAAACAGCCATATGGGGAGATATTCCTGAGGAACAACGACGGAGAAAACCGGCCCTTCTTCCTGTACTTGACAAAATAGCAAAGAGATCCAAGCAAACAAAGGAATCTTTAAAAACACTTCCTGGTGATATAATAGCCGCTGAACGACTTCAGAGACAACGTGAACAACTTGAAAGAACAACGTGAACAAGAACAACTTGAACAACGAGAACAAGAACAACGTGAACAAAGAGAACAAGAACAACGTGAGCAGCGAGAACAAGAACAACCTGAACCCGTTGATGACCCACCTGAACCCGTTGATGACTCATCTGAACCCCCGAGTGAGAGAGTATATTATACATCTAAAGAGATATTTACGGAAGGGGATTGGGGGGTTGGATGAAATGAAAAAAATTTCCACGGATGATGAATTAGCTGAGTTTTCTGCTAAAACGTTTCAAAAGGGGATAAGGGAAAGTATATAAACGATGGAGTTGAAGACTATATAATTTTTAAATTCTGGTATAAAAAATATATTTGGCAAATCACGGTGGAATTAGAACCTCAAAAGATAATGATGATTTTGTTAAATATGAAAAAGAGCAAAAGACATAAAAAGCGGTCTACCATCATATGAGGAATCTCAACTCCCCGAGGAAATAAAATCTACTAGGGTTGTGGTAGCTCCCATACAAGGTGCAACTGGTAAAACCACCGGAAATGGATATCGTGGCAGTGGTCTTGTTCGCTGTCCTAACAATATTCTCGGGGATATGTCACGATTAGAAGTTCTCGTAGGAGGGAAACGAGCTGTAAATGACTCACCAGAAATAATTAATGAAGCCGTTGATATCTGCAGACGACTATTTGAGGGTGGTATCATGGATATTAGTGTATATCGAAAGTTTATTGATGAGCTAGCGGACGGTTACCACAGTGATTAAATCACCACATTAGATAAATAGCATTTAAATAAGATGATCATACACTACAACCACAATAAACTAACCATGACTTACTTAGTAAACTCACGATTGCCTGTTTATAGAGCGTACTATGGAGATGGTCTCGGCAATACCATTGCAGGGTTATTTGCAAGAATGGTTCAAAAAATAGCACCAATCGCAAAACAATTATCAATGAAAGCTATTGATGTTATTTGTGATAAAGGTATTAGCGCTGTTGGTGATGTTGCCGGGAAAGCATTTTCCGCGGCTAAAGAAAAACTAGTAGCGTTAGTTCGGCGAAAATAGAAACCAACACCAGTGATAAAATCACCGGCGATAAAATCACTAAAGAAACAACCATCTACGGAACTTTTGCCCGCGAGTATTAGTAAAATAATAAACAACGCAGTGGATCAGAATATAGCATCACCGTATGACACTTAGGGAAATATTACTGCAAATATGATAGCGTGACGTGGTTTGAAATCGCGAGCGAGATCGTGATTTAGATCAAGAAATATATAATAATATGTTCAAATCGGCTACTGATACATCTTGCATTGTCATTACGTTTTTGTACGTGGAAGTACGAGTCGTACATACAAGCAAACACATATGTATGCATAATGACATAGGAACGCCACCTCAGTTTGAATATCATAGATGATTACAAACGTGGATGCAACAATTAAAAGGAACATACATACACACATACTACTGAACTGACAAAATGGACGGATATATATTCATGCATACTAACACATCTGTGTATTACTGTAAATGCTAAACGAAAGATACATAGATACATGCATGCATGCATGAATGCAGACAGACAGACATGCACGCATAGGTGTAGTGGGGATCGAAAGTATAGACCCATACAAATTAACGGGAAAAAAGAAATGTTTACATGAGCTCTAATGAGATAAGGTCCATTCTATTGGGGTCAGTTTGGTCGAATAAGATAAGAGTTATGCTAATAAGTGTTTCTATCTGTATTACTGGGGGATTGGCAACTCTTTCATCACGACCAAGATTTAGGTGAGGAATGTCTCACGTATACCAAGGATAGCACTGTGAAAAGGGCATATGTGCGGTCACTCTGCTCAAATCCCGTGCTACGAGTAAATCAAGCCAAAAATGAAAAATCATAGTAGCTGTATTCCTCGTTGGATTTAAGGATGAGTGTCATAGTTCTCATTACCAGGAGGCATAAACGACTGAATGATTTATTGTTTTGATCTCTGTTATCTTCCTGTCACACGTATCAATACGTTTTCTAACCAAAATAAGTTTTGAAATTTGCATACTAGAGAAACGTAGGAAACAGCCTTTTGATCTCAAGAAATGTGAACAAATACTGGATATACTGAATTTGAAAACTATGTAATTGTTTAATTCTTTCAATTTATCTAATGTTTATCATTTTAATACAACATGAATAATTTTAGATTGTATGGATTAGAACAGGAGGAAGATTGGCTTGTCTTACATAATGGATTTTACATAGGCTAATATAATTGTGCATCGCATAAGACAGCAATACCCAGCCTTATATAATTGGAAAAAGCATAAGACAACGATATTTAGTTTTATATAATTGAAACAGTGTAATACATTATACTCGTATGTTTATATTTCATTAGATAAAATAACTTGCTGATTGGTCATTTTCTTTCTTCATGATAAGATGACGTTAAATAAATGTCTTTTGTCGTCTTGAAAATTATATATCCGTATAGTTATCTATGACAGCCATAGTGTTACCAGTGATTATGTAGGACTCTTACTTCTTTAAATCAGCTGTTAATCGGAAAAAATGTTGTCAATATATTAATCTTAAATATGTGAAAAATGAACATGAACAAAGCTTATAATGATTTCAATCTCTACATAATAATGATTCAACATGAAGCATTTTGTATATCATATTATTGCGATATATGTACATAACACTGTAATCTCTCAATGTGTATTCGATATCGTTATGACGGCAGATTATGATGTTTATGTAACAAAAACAAAACTTATTTCTCACATAGCACATATTTAATATAAACAAATTATACGTTTGTGAAATCTTTAGCATAAGACAACATTTGGTACGTATACATTCGTGATTATTGGCGTTCCACCTTTCGAAAAGCCTTGACCTGAACAAAGGTAACAAGATTGTATCGTATCCGTAATCACGACCGTTTCTGTGAGAGCAGCAGATGTAACATTCAAAAAGTATATAACCGTGCCACTACACCAGACGAAATACATCAGACGTGTACGAAGACATTGTTGCAAAATGAAACTCGCTATTGGACTCCTGCTCTTCTCCTTCGTTGGTATGAATTTTATCCTTTTATCTTGTGATACTTGAAACATAATTGTTATAGATGTTTTTTGTCGTATTGCTCTATTACAAGGATCATCTAAGAGTGGGTAAGTAGGGTAGATAAATGATAAACTATTATAAAGGTTTTCAACATTTGATTTTTTGCCTCATATTTACACAAAACAAGAATTTACAAATTATGACTACATTATGCATGCCTCACGTCACGTCAGAGACACTCCCATTCTGCTAAATGTAAAGCCTCAGCTATCTGATTTAGAAAGCGATCACTTTATTAAATTTGACTAGGACGGAAATTCTAAAATATGATGAAAATATTACCATACACAACATATATTTATGCAACAACAGTTGAGACATATGCCAGATTTGGAACTTCATTGAAAGTGCAACTTACACCAAATTATCATTCGTATAGCTCTCGCAAAATGTCTGAGAGTAAAAACTGCCATTCTAAAGTTTAACTCGGTCAGCATCATTTTAGGAAGTAATGGCAAGAAGAAATTTGCAAGGAAATTTCTATATGGCTTATATCGCTGACACCAATACAATCCACCATTAATATTTTTTGTTTACATACTGTATTACTAACTTTGAGAGTTATTATTATTATTATTATTATTATTATTATTATTATTATTATTATTATTATTATTATCAGCGCTGACCTTTGCGCAGTTCCAGTGCGTGACCGATGCTGACTGCGCACACCACTGCTTTCATCATGTAAGCCATCAATGCAGAGATGGCGTCTGCCACTGCTTCCATCTTGATGGTGGTGGTGTTGGTAAGCTCTCTCTCTCTCTCTCTCTCTCTCTCTCTCTCTCTCTCTCTCTCTTTATATATATATATATATATATATATATATATATATATATATATATATATATATATATATATATATATATATATATATATATATATATATTCGTTACACAGTTTTTGAATTTCTTTGAAACTTCATTATTGGATACAAATCAAATTTTATTTCGATCCTATTGCTATAATGTGTCAAGAAATTGAGGAAGTAAAGATGGAACCTAATTATAATAGTGATGATTTGAAGAGCATAATAAAAGTGTGATAATGTGTAAATTGCATGCTCTATTTCCAACATCTTCTTCGTACTAAGTTTTTCCAAGCAAACTACTCGATAGCAGACATTAAACCTTTGGTACCCAATTTGTCCTCCCTGTATAATCTACGTTTTTTGCAATGACAACTTTGAACCTGATGTCGAGACCGACATTTTGTAAGTATTACTTTAATCTAATACATTGCGCGTGGTACGAAATATGTTAAACACTGAGCATGTCGTTAACGTTTCCCTATGATACGAATATAAATAGATTTAACGGAGTTTTAAGAATTTTGTACATTCTGAATTCTATGAGTAATCTTAAATACACGGATTTAAGCAAAGTATAATAAAATTGGTTAATCAATGTATCAAAATAACCGAAAAGAAGCTGTACTAAAAAATACCCGAACTCCTTTTCGTGATTATAAGGATGTCAGTCCTTGAGTGTATACCTTACATTTGTGACTTTGCAATAAGCACTATGATGCATTTAAACGGCTGTTATATAGGATACGTTGTTCTAAGAGGAGAATTCACTAAAGCAAATGCAACCAAATTTTGAAGTTTCTTTTTCATTGTTGAAATGATAAATATGTCTTTACTTTGAAAAGGTCTACTCCCAAAGGTGGGATTAAACTAAGACAAAAGTAATGCCCCAGTGAACCTTACATTTATTTTTTTTACCATAGTAGAAACACTACATTGAGGACTAAGGTCAAATAAGATACACTTGAGCAATAGATGAACAGAAAAAGTAAAGATATATACATGTGCAACTTTTTGTGATCTCTCGCTAGACGGATTGACATAATCCGCTGATGTGCTTTCTATTGTAGTTCTAAGGAAAATCAGCCATTCACGTTTTATGATTTTTGTTTGGAATGTCCTTACCGATGAAGAATGTTATTTGTATTCATTTCAAGCTATTCCACTAGTAACGAAATGCAATTGCCTAATATTGCCCTATAAGAGTTATTCTCGTCTCAAGATAGATTTTTTCAAAATTGCAGAAAACTGAATATATTTGTATACAAGTGCAATAACTAAAACATGTCTGTATTAAGTACAAGCTTGTTCAATTGTTTTAACATTTCTTAATATATTAATGGAAACCTATTCTAAATGTATTGTTTGTATATCATTGTCTATAGTCATCAGTTTCCTATAGAAAACATGACTTTTCGTGTATTGCATTAGTTTTCAATCATTGTGCTGTATTTTAAGATCAGATTTAAGAATGAATTCAGTTGATTTGACATATTTTAGTTTATAATAATCAATAATAAAACCTTAATACGACATGGTATCAAAACCGTACATTATTGACAGGTCGTCGTCAAACATGTGCTGAACATGGCGCCTGTACATGCGCAGACGGAACACCGGGACATTGTGATCATGCTGGTGTCTGCCATTGCCACCATTAGAAGACTTAGCTATCATTTAGTACCTAAGGTAAGTAAAGGAAATATAAAAAATATTAAAAAAACATATTTAAAAAAAAAATATTGCTTTAACTCGCGTTAGTGTGATCTCAAACTGTCATATGCAAATACTTCATTGTTATTACCTAAACTGCCTTTTTTGTAAAATCAATACATGCTATATGTATAATCAATGAGATTTAAAAAGCAACTGATCTCTGACACATGAGTAATGTTTCTCAAATCGGGGGTAGGGGGTATTTTCATTTCACGAATTTATAATGATATAGGTCTATTTTATCATGTCAAAGATTGTTTTCTTGTTGTCACTCACGAACAGAAATGAGGTGATTGCTATAGAGCGCATTTCAAATAAAACAAACAAGCAATCGTTCGAATCATAAGCAAAGTTATACAAAAGTTCAAGAAAAATATGCAAGTACTGCAACTTTCTATTAATATTGTTAATAACCTACATAACAGAGATCGCTCCACTATGTACTTTACATATTGTCAAGTAATTGCTTCCTTTAAAGTATCTGTTTGCATATATATATATATATATATATATATATATATATATATATATATATATATATATATATATATATCACCGTATGTTTTATGTGCATCAAAAATTGTCAGAATGAATTTTACTAGTGTATTAGGAATAACGTTTTCATTTGTAATCTGAATTAAAAGTATTAGTAATGTTATTAGTTCTTGACGTCCAAAATGAGATTAGTTTTTGGCCTCAGTAATGAAAATTGTTCTTGACGTCCATAATGACATTTGTTCCTGACGTCAGTAATGACTTAGTTCTTGACGTCCATAATGATCTTAGTTCTTGACGTCAGCAATGATATTCTTGATGTAAGTCATGACATTAGTTATTGACGTCAGCAATTATGTTATTCTTGACGTTAGTAATGACATTAGTTCTTGACGTCAGTAATGATATTTTTTCCAGGCGTCAGTAATGACATTTGTTCTTGACGTCAGTAATGATGTTATTCTTGACTTCAGTAATGAAATTTGTTCTTGACGTCATTAATGACATTTTTTCTTGAAAGACCAATTTATCAACAAGTCCTATCATAATTACAGTAAACTAAACTTACGTAGCTGAACAGAAAACAATATAGCACCTGCAGTTATTTTCACAGAAAATACCCCAACACCTGCGTCATGGGGAATAAAATTAATATGAAATGTCCGTCTCTATTAAATAATATTGTTGAGGATAAGATGTATAAGATGGGATAACATGGGAAAGTTATGTAATTACTATTACGAATAAAAAGAAACTTACCCACATAATGATTTATATCCCACATAAAAAAGGAAACTTAATGGATTAATCACAACCTTAATGTACTCTGTTGTATATCAGATATGCCATTTGATTTATAGAGTAATGTTTTAAAACTGAATTTATTAAACGAATTGAATAATTTCCAGCTTTTTGCAAATCTTGGCTAGCAAAGGCTTTACATTATTCAACGAGTTTCATAAATTTAATATTAAACTGTTGCCCGTTTGAGATTCTTTCTAGAGCATGGTTTTATTTCAACGGAAATTAGATTAAAAAAAAGAAACAAAATAATTTCGTCCATTCTAACAGAGATAGCGCCATTAATTTGTTCATGGTAAAAGTATGCTGGAATAAACTTGAATTAGTATCAACGTTTAAAAGTAGATTATACTTCTCTTACAAACAACAAGTCAAAGAATAAGCGTACTTCGGAATAAACAGAACATTCTACACGGACAAAATCATTTTTCAACACAGAATGTCAAATGGGTGTGATATGCATTGTTTATTTTTCAACACAGAATGTCAAATGGGTGTGATATGCATTGTTTATTTTTCAACACAGAATGTCAAATGGGTGTGATATGCATTGTTTATTTTTCAACACAGAATGTCAAATGGGTGTGATATGCATTGTTTAGTTTTCAACACAGAATGTCAAATGGGTGTGATATGCATTGTTTATTTTTCAACACAGAATGTCAAATGGGTGTGATATGCATTGTTTAGTTTTCAACACAGAATGTCAAATGGGTGTGATATGCATTGTTTATTTTTCAACACAGAATGTCAAATGGGTGTGATATTCATTGTTTGATGCAGTAGACGCTATAGTCCAGTAGACAATCCATGCGTATGTAACCTAACACGATAATTTAAAAACTAAACATGATATTGTTGCAATACGCGTGTGAAATAAGTTTTAATGAATGCTGAAAATCCCATATTCACTGTAATGTATTGTATTTTTGACAGAATATTTACAGTACTTGACTTGAAAAAGTAGACTACAGATTATGAAAAAAAGAGTCATTTGGAGTCGAATTTGCATCAAAATGCTTACTTATATGCGTACCTAACTACTTTCCCACATACATGTATATTTATATATTTCTACATATACATACTTATACATACTTATATAGGTATGCAGATATAACAAGGGTAATCACTCATTTTTCTCAATGACTAACAAAGTTCAGTACACATGTAACAACATTTGACTCTAGTTGTAGTTAATCGATCTTTGATTCTAACATATTTGTAATTTACTTTTTTTTCAGATGGATCTTCAAGATCAACGAAATAAATATATTTATCTTTTGTAAAAAGTAAATAAATAATTACCATCTGAGAGATAAATATATAGTCCATTGGTCCATCTTTATTTTATGCTGGGCAAATTCATTTGAAATATGAAATCTAGAAACATCTCATTTCAAGTCCTTTTGGTTATATTGTGACATGTTGTAAGATCAAAACATGTAACATATTCATAAAGCAATACCCTCGAACTTTGGAGAAATTAAAATTAAAAAACTATTGCCCATTCTTTTGTGATGAATAATATTTTTCACAGCTCTATCCATTTTAAGACAATATACGTTTTTAATATTATTTTAAACTTTTTTTTGCTTAAAAGTGCGCATTCAATCAATTATTGTTGTTACTACAATAACGATTACTACTATCATTGCTACTTCTAATAGATGTACTACTACAGTGGTACCTCCGGTTACGAACTTAATTCGTTCCAGAACTCGGTTCGTAACGTTTGTAACCCGAAACATTGAAATCAATGAAATAGAGACAATCCGTTTCAAGATGAAAGAATCGTTCTTTTTTATTAATATCGTGTAGTTTACCTGACAAAACGCAAAGGATACGTGTACTTCACGTATTAAATAAAGAAAAAGAAAACAACCAAATAAATTAAATGTAAAATAAAAAACGGTTTAGTCCATCTTTCTTACCAAGAAAACGATCATGGGAAATTTGTCACTTTGTTTGCTATTCTGAATCATTAGTTTCAGGTGTTTCTTGTCGCTGTTTCTTGGCAGCCAACTGGGAATCTTTCTGCACCAAAAAACTATCAAGGGAAATTTGACGCTACCTTTGCTGGAGAATCTTTCTGAAGTGGGCCATCGCGTTATCATTCATCAGGTTTACTGCCCTGTTAGCAACAAGTTTGTTTGGATGATGGTTCACAATGAAGTCTTCGACGTCTGCCCACTTGCTGCAAATTTCTTTAATCCTGGCAGTTGAAACGGTCAATGGCTCCTCATCATCGGGCGACTGCTACTTTTACTGCTGTGTAGTAAGCCAACGAAAGCGAGGCTGCGCACGCATGCAAAACTAGGCTACTAGGCTAGCGCTAAGCGATGTTAGTACAGCGTGGCCTTCGTTTGTACTGTACGAGATCGTTTGTCTCCAACGTTAAACCTTGCTCTCTCTCTCTCTCTCTCTCTCTCTCTCTCTCTCGTTCGTTCGTAACCCGAGGCACTGTTCGCTACCCCAGACAAAAAAATTTCGAAGTTGTTGTTCGTAACCCGAATTGTTCGTGACCTGAGGCGTTCGTAACCCGAGGTACCACTGTACTGTTAATACTACTAGCAACTAATAATAATAATGATAATAATAATAATAATAATAATAATAATAATAATAATAATAATAATAATAATAATAATACTGATAATTAGAACCACACACGAAAAGCTACATTTCATTAAAAATATATAATATTTTGCCGCTAATTTTGTAGCAACTGATCTTGCCGTCAACATCAGACTATTTTTATAGCAACTAATATCTTCTGCATCTTGTACCAACATTACATAAGACATCATATTCACGTATTCCGCAAACATTACCGCATCCATCATCGCATATTATTTTTTAAAAACTAAACACATCTTCAACACTGGAAGGTCTAATGCAATTATCAATATCAGATAACTGATGTAGTAACTGGTACCACCATAAACATCATGTTTCGTTTGAAATAACCCATACCACTTTCAACATTAAATAACTAATGTGGCATCTGATACAACCTTTCCCATCAAATGGCATACGTGGCATCTGATACAACCTTTCGCATCAAATGGCATACTGAGACATACCATAATAGCAAATAACACTTACGCCATAGTAACGTATAGAAACGCTTTATAGATTTAAAAAATAACACAAACATAATACATTCCATCTCCTTCTCAAAGGTTGGAGGCCATAAGTGGCCGAGTGGTCTAAAGCGCTCTCCGTTACAATTCACTATCACCTCATCTCTGTCTTCGTGGGTTCGAGTCTAAGGTTCGGCAAATGTAGTTTTGTGAGAAAGCTTGCCAGTAGCTTTTCGTGGGTCGGTGGTTCTTTCCGGCGATTTTCCCGGGTTCATTCTCCACCAATAATACTGGCCGCCATGTATATCGTGTGCTGAAAAATGGCGATAAACCCTTCAATAACATTTTGTCGACGGTTGAGAAATATTGTATAGTGATTAGCATTTTTAAAAAACGTCTATTTTGCTTGCTTTATCTTCCGATATATATATATATATATATATATATATATATATATATATATATATATATATATATATATATATATATCTATATATATATATATATATATATATATATATATATATATATATATTTGTATGTATGAATGTATGTCAGGAAATATTTTTCAATCCATATTGCCTAATTTTTCTGAGTTAAATAAACTGTGGAGATGTCATGTGTGTGTGTTTTAGTGTGTGTCTGTGTGTGTGTGTGTGTGTGTGTGTGTGTGTGACACCTGCACAGTTTATTGAAGTCAGAGTAAAGTGAATTAGGAAATATGGATGTGAAATATATTTGCTGACATACATCCATGTATTATCCATTCTCAACAACGTCTATACTTCTATTCTCTATATATTTTTCCATTTATCTCTCTATCGTTTATTTGATCTGTATTTGTCTGTCTATATGCATATCGCTCTAACTGCAACCTTCGTCACATGTAATATAACTTTGAACTTCTAGCAGCAGAGAGGGTGAACCCTACAACCTTATAGAGGCGTCGATTCGATGATCTGAGGCTTCTACCAAATAGTAAAAAATGACGTCTATTCGATAAAATAAGATTTCCTTATATACGCCAAACGTCGTTGTCATCCACCCTCTCTGCTGCTACAGGTTAATAATTTTTTTACGAGTTTAACCGAATATTTGATCAAGTCTTTAGGACGAAAATCATTTATGATTTCACAAACAAACTAATCGCTAACACTTCATCTTGTAGATCAATTAAATTATTTGACTGGTCGGTGAGTCGGAAATTAATTCTCGTTAACGAATAATTATGGCATCGCATGTAGACAGGATTAATTGGATTTTCAATAATTAGGAATCCTGGAGGAGCTGTTGGTGCAAACGAATAAAGAATATATCCCTGCTGAGCTTGATTTGATTGCTCTAGATTAATTTGATAGCTTCCTTCGATAACATCACATACTAAATTGAGAGCAATCACTGAGGATATATTCACATTGTTCGGTGCAATATGCCTACCACCGCCATCTGGATCATTATTATACTTGAGGATAGTTGAATCTGGTTTTTGTAGCGCCTTGATATCGGTTTTAACAATTTTTGCTAGTTCATCAGCGTTGTATTTGGGAAACTTGAAATTACGCAGATTGTCTTCTGTGATATTGTAATCGGTTAGGAATCGTTGTTTATTGTCGCTGTTGTCATTTATTATTGTTTGAATAATTAGTTCATAGATATATTCCATGTCAGATATAAGTTGATTTATTATTTCAACGTGTTTTTGCGATTTTGTTTTCCGTAGTTGTTCTAGTTGTGTTTCATATAATTGTTTAATTTCATTAAAATAACCACGGACGTCAGTTAGCGTAAATGAAATAGTAACAGATGAGTCGGCTGTTCTTTTAATGATAAAATCCCATTGCAATGTGTCTTTGTTGGTAAATATAAATCTATCGCCGATTCTTCCTTTTCTTATATCAGATAAATTATCTCGATAACTGGGATTGATTTCATGATATGATTTTACGTCCGTGGTTAAGTCGGCGGTGGATTTCTCCGGTTGTTTTTCAGGCCATCCTAACACTGTTCTTAACGAGCTGTTATAGATATCTACAATGTATCCCTCTGTGCTTATTTCGATCGACGACGAGAGCGTCGGTTCATGAAGTTTAATAGCTATTTTTGATTCTTTTCCAGTGATTGATTTTATTCTACGTTGAATTTCAGCATCGATTTGCTCAATTTGGTACGACCCAGTTGGTAACGAAACAGTTTCCCACGCTGGAGTGCCATCGGGTTTATTCTTATACGAGAACACCAGTGTGTTATTGGGTTGCTGACCGCCAAATGCAACAGATCTGATATTAGGCCAGCTATGATACACTCGTAATTTTGCCTTCGCGATCTCACGCACTGGAATCGGAGAAGGAAAGTTCACTAAATTCAGGGGTTGTTGTTGTTATTGATATCATGCTTGTTCGTATCGGAGTGGTATTCTCCGCGATTCGTTGAAGCAGTTGCAATTCGTTGAATTGTAGTGACATTATTGTTAACGCTGTCTTTAATTTCCAATTTCAACATCGCGGAGTTATACAACTGGGTCATCGTGGAAAATTCAACATCGGATATGAACGAATTATCTATCGACAGCGAGATCAACTCGGATAATTTCGAGTACGCGTCAAATACCACCCTGTACCGAGCTGTATAATCACTGAGTTTTTTCTGAGAACACGATGATAACTTTTTAGTTATCGCGGTGGCGACTGCCGCGATTGTTGTTGCCGCGGAGATAGCAATTGGAACTGCAATCGGAGCCATCATGGTCACCGTCGACATAATAACCCCAGCGCTGGCCATCACACCGGATACCGAGTACACGGTGATGTCGATGATTGCTACGCTGCGTCGGTACTTTTTCATTTTTTCACGATAGCGCTCAGAAAGTGATTTCAAGTTCGCGGAAAATTCTTTCACGGTGTCAAATCGATATTGCGACGACGATGACAGTGTCATTGACGAAGTCATTGTTGTTATTTTAAACCTGATAGTGTTTTCAATTATCCTATTATTGACCTGGTTTTAGGATCGGACGCGGGGATACCGTATAAAAATTCTATTATCCAGGGTAGCGACTCCCTAATCACAGACTCGTCGGAATTGTTTATAGTAATCGTAAGCGGGATTGGTATAGAGGGTGGAGGTTTTGGTATTTTCTCTAAAATATATGTCAGCGTGTTAACACCTCTGATTCCTGTGTTGCTGAATTCCAAATCAAAATTATTGCGATGTATTATTGTAAGTCGATAGCAACCTGGTACACCAGTATGTCTATGGCCGACACGAAGATAATTTTCATTTCCTCGGATCCAATCAAAGGTCCCACTATCAACCGTGTACACGATGTTATTAACGGCGCTTACACTATGTGGAATTTTTACTTTATCGATAACCGCTTTAATTTCAGCGAGGGTCGGACCTGTCAGTGTGGTTTCAGACACAGGTGTTCTCCCTAAAAATTTATCCACGATGGTATTAAGTGTTGTTTGTCTCACCATAAACATATTAATATCTTTGAGAGTCATCGTAGATGTAGCTGGGACACCAAAGAAACTATTAGCAATGTAGGCATTGTGAGTATGCTTGCCGATAAACTCGCTAATTTCAGCGAGAGTCATTCCTGCCACAAGCGGGTTTCCAAAGAACTTACCAACAATGTCGTTAGTGGGTTTGATCTTCTTTTAGTTTAGAAATATCGTTATAAATCTCGAGATAATTTGCCTTGATATCGGCGGAAGTCATCATCTTCCCATCTCTCTTGAAAAAAAGTTCAGACAAAAGTGTCTCGAATCCAAACTGGAGTTTAGAATAATTTTCGAGGTTAGAAAGTTTTATCGTGATATTTTGGAGTATAATGCCCTCGAAGAACTTATTAGCTACGTCGCTGGTGATCTTTTGTCTGTCAAGCGCGAACTTAATTTCCACGAGAGTCATGTCTGCCACAAGCGGGGTTCCAAAAAACTTAACAATGACGTCGTTAGTGGGTTTTTGTACCCGCTCAAGATTTTCTATTAGTTTAGAAATATCTGTGTAAATATCGAGATAATTTGCCTTGATTTCATCTTCATTCATCATCCTCCCCGCGTTCTTGTTAAAAAAGAATAGCGATAGATAGTTTTTAATTTCAGCGAGAGTCATGCCAACCACAAGCGGGGTTCCGAAGAATTTATGTACGACATTTTTGCGAAAACTATTATAACCTCGTATAAGATCATTCAGCTCACGTTCGTTGGTAGCAATCGCGTCGGTGATCGTAGACACAAGTGCGCCTGGTTTAAGTTGTCCACCGTTGGAATACAGCGCAATAGAGTTTTCAGCGGCGTCGTGTTGTCGTTTTAAAATGTCATCCAATGACACATTACTGCTTTTCAATTTACCCTGGCGATCTTGAAATACAACTATTTCGTTCGGGTCAACACTTGCTAAATTTAACGTCTCAGCGATTTCATCTTCAATTATTTTTTTTACATCCTCGATAGAACCCGCAGATGTTTCCGCGGTGGGTTTCGACATTGACAGAGATTGTCCCCAAATATTAATCATTATTGTAAAGACTCTAGTATTTTCAATTTATTGATTCTCTAAAATTACCTTGTAATTTCCCACTCGTGTATTTATTTACAACCAGATGAGGTGGCTTCTGTGACGATGAAATCTCCGCGAGGACATTTAATACTTCACGGCCGCATATCGGTGGATCATTTAATTGTTGTGTTGGCAGCGTGGAATAAAAATCGGAAACTCTTTGAGTTTCATCGAAGAATTTATATACCGCATAAACTCGCTTGGCGGAGCTAACCCATATGAATCGAAATAGACAATTCCACGTGGATCAATCGCGTATGCAACCCAGTGAGTTCCCGATCCGCTGCTGTTATCAAGATTGATGATACCGGTTTCGACGCGTTTAGGTTTTTTCGGTAATTGATCTCTCATAAAAACCCCTCTGAAGTTTTTTATCGCTAGTTTTTTAGCAGCATCAATTAAATCAAAATTGGACATGGGAACCATAGGTTCCTCAGTCATAGACTCCTCAACAATTGGGTTTTCAACTAATAAACCGTTCCTGGTATTCTTAGACCTGATCCGTTCACGGATCTCCCGCTGTACCATGAATACGGGGTTCCTGGTAGTCTTAGACCCTTTCCCTTTTTTTTATATCCTTTCCCAGTTGCCTTTTTCAACGCCATCCCTGCCGCGGTCCCAACGGCTCCCAACGCCACCGCTTTCGCCACTGCTGGGGCAGCCGCTGAAATCAATGCTGGTATTGCAGCTAACAATGGAAATATACCACCTGATTTTATCATGTTCGCGACTGCAGCCTTTGAAAATACAATTTGAACCCCTTTCTTATTCTTTAGCGCATCATTGAAATATTTTATTTGACGATCCGTCAGTGATATTTTATGTGTACCGCCGGACATCTGCGCTGGTTTTAACGTTATTGTTATTCTACATTCTTTAGCGGATTTTGATCGCAATTTCTTGACTTGACCATCAGTCAGCTTGACACTAACAACACTATATGTCATTTTATTGTAAAACACATTTATGCTTTCAAATGATCTAATTGGAAACTCTTCAAGTTTCATTTACATATTTTTGAAAATCATAGATTTTCCACTGGTGCATCAACAATTCTCATTCGTCCACCAACCCCTTCTAACAACATTGATTTATCACTGAGAATGACAGCAATCGCTCTATAATTAACGCCACCAGGAGCTATACGAGTTCTGAAGTGTATATCAACGACGGATTGCCTTGTTAAATCAAGATGTTCCAGCGAAAAGTAATAAATCGGATAGAGACTTTTAAAATCAAGTTGCGATATTTGTAAACCAGTATCAACGTTTTGATCACGACCCATATATGACAGCATCCGATGATACACACGTGCTATGTGGTTAGTGTCGTAATCAAGCTGTATATCCTCGGTTGGTTCTTGTTGTCCGTTTATTCTCAGCGAAACCTCCTTGACTCCTAACTGATCAAATATCATATGACTGCGTTCTTGGGAGCCTGATCGATTCTGATTCTGCAGCGCTATAAATATATGACGTGGAGCTGAAACGCCTTGTTTTGATGCCAAGTGCCATGTAAATGTATCAGCAACATTATCCAGTTTGACGTCAGTTGTTGTTGTTAGCCAACTTATCAATGATTTGCCACCTGTGTCCATAAATGAAAGTAGCCGCTCTTCCGTGGTAATTGATGGGGTCATTACTGGCATCCACAATACTATTTTACTCAAAACAACTTTACCATCAGTGGCACCAGTACGCCAAATTGCATCATTGTCATTGCCTTTTCGCACTAACGCGATTGTGTGCTTGGCTCCATAGATGACTTTTCTGACATTTCTGCAGAATCCAAATATGTGATGGAGTGGAATCGCACATGAAAAATATCGTTCTTGTCCTTGTAACATCGCTACTCGTGTTGCAAACCCTAGATTGAAATTGCGATTAATATCTACGACATCAAAGGTACCAGGCGGTCTAGTATATCCTGCTGGTGGTGGATCAACTGCGGTATCTCGTGTTGCTTTTACCCTAGTATGATTAATGTGGTCAGCGTAATCATTACTATCCTTTGCAAACATCATAGACGGACCAGCCGATCTTGTATAATCATCAGAATATCTTGCTAACCCGATTATTGTTGTTGCAACATCAACCTCGCGGTCTATTGATTCAATTTCTTTTCCATCAATGAGATATCTTGCACTTTCAAATAACGCCATTATGCCATTATTAACAAAACCAACTCGGATATTTGAATCATTTGCATATGGGGTATCAGCTGCAACATTTGTTACGAGTTTTCCCTCGATTTCAATAAATGCTTCACATGGCAAAAAGTATTTACTGGTATCTTGAACTTGTAGTTCAATTCGCGATCGTAGGTCGGGTTGTATTGCATGATAGGAATAGTATTGATAATCGCGGACGGAATCGTCCTTGCGCACTGGGGCTTCCATATCAAGAGCGGGATCAGCTGTTCGTTTAAACATTGTTATTATTATTTAGTGCTTTCAATTGTGAAACGCTAGCGTTTTAACTCTTTATAATCATCGTCGTTGAAAATTCTTCGAATTTCGTTTTCGTTTCAAACCACTTACTGCTATCGCGTTCATGATAGCGCTATCTGTTACCGGTGGCGACGGAGTCACCGAAGCAGCCAACGACGCTAGTTTTTCATCTACTGCGTTATTTATAATTTTACTAACACTTGCAGGCATTTCCGCTGTAGACGGTAACGGTTTCTTTTTTCGTCTCACTAATGATGTTATTTTATTCTTCGCAGCTGAAAACGCTTTTCCGGCGAGATCTCCAACAGCACCAATACCCTTATCACGAATTACATCAATGGCTTTCATTGATAATTGTTTAGCTAACGGCGCCACCTTGGGAGCCATTCTTGTAAATAACCCTGCAATGGTATTGCCGAAACCGTCTCCGTAATATGTTCTATAAACAGGCAATCGTGAGTTCACCACGTAGACGCTTACGGGTTTATCATGGTTGTAGTGTATGATCATCTTGTTATAAAACTAGTAATTTTTCAATTAGTGATCAATCGCTAGCGTCCATTGGATTTTCATCATAACCATGGGCGTCTCTGTGATTTTCAACTGATTCAGCAATGAGTTCTCGATATACATCAATGTCCATGATACCGCCGGCTAATAATCGTCTACAGATATCAGCAGCCTCATTAATTATTTCCGGTGAGTTGTTTCCGGCTCGCTTCCCCCCGATGAGAACCTCCAGTCGTGATATATCACTTAGGATGTTACCGGGACAACTACGAAACGTCAAGACGTTTTGACCACTACCTGAAATTACTGGCGATTTAGAAAATCCCTCCCCACTACTATAATCAGGTGCTTCCCACAGTTTTTCTGAATCCGTACTTTGTAAATAACTAAAAAGATCATCATCATCTCGATCAGATGGTTCAGGCGAAAGTCCAAGCGAAGCTTGGGGTGGTAGTTGTTGTTGAGATTTTTCTTGTTTAGCAGGTGAAAAAGATATTTTTTTTGCAGTTTGTTGTCGCCGTCGCTGCAGTCTTTGTGGTTTTCTTTGTGATTTTTGTTCTTCATATTGTTTATACACTATACCCACCGCATTGATATATTCAATGTATGATGCACTATCTGTCTTAATTTGACTTTTTTCAGTTTTAATTTTGTAAAATATATCAGCCCAATGTTGTATACCTCTTACATACTTGTGCTGTTCTGGTTTTAACATTTTTTTTCTGTTGTCATACGTCGTAACAACAAGTGCAGGAAACTCTGCAGGGTCAGTCTTATCAATTGTTGCTAACCCTTCTTCGTTAAATCGCGCGCGTAATTCATCTACTATTTTATCATTGGTCTTTTTCGGACCAGGTGGTTTTTTTTGTAACAACGCTGATGTCTTTTCAGTTTCCGCTGCTATCTTTTCAAGCACACCAAGAACAGGCACTTCTCGTCGCTTGCCTTCCTCAGGAATATCTCCAAATATTGCTCGTTCAGTTGCTGTTTTCACATCGCTGGTCGCCTTAGTTACCGGGGCGAACAGTTGTTCACTTGACACAGAAAAGTCAGTCTGCACTTGTTGTCGTTGTTGAAGTTTCTCACGAAGTCTGTCTCGAACCGGTTTAAACTTTTTAATTGCTACTAGCCGCTCTCGGGCTAATCTAGTTGTAAGCGATTCACCTACCATATATTGTTTGTGAACTAATTTTTCAAATGTGAAACTATCACAATTAAAAGATGAGTTATTAAATAATGTACCATCAAGCTAACGTATCCATCTCCGACAAGGTTAAACTGTACGACGCTATCCGCGAATGTTTCAGAAATAACATCGCTGGGGTTTTCAAAATTGTAATGTCTGAGAACGGCGATGAACGATTTTTGTTAACGACGCGGCAACAACAACAACTACGTGAAAATGGAGGCGTCTCGGTGATTACTTGCTACTACTACCAGATCATCCAGTACGCACATAACTGCATAAGCAGGCCCAAACTGCTGAGTATCCTTTCAGGAGAAAATCCCATGTGAGTGTTACAAAAAACGCTAAAAAAAATTTATTTTTTAAATTATTTACTGAAAGTCTATCACTCACGTGGTTAAGATACTGGTTTTTCCTCGTTTAACATTTTGTTAAGATCACGAACCTTAGAACTAATTTCAGCTCGTTTTTGATACTCTTGGCCGAGCTTTTGACGTATTGCTTCAACGGTGCTAAATAGCGTTATAAATACATCAATATCGTTACCGTACAAACAAGCATATATGGACTTTTGAATTCCTTTCACGAGTCTGTACATTTTAGGTAAAACATAACGACCCTTACTAGACTGATACTCTATGTCTTCATATTCCGAGGTAATCTTGTCACAGTCGAGATCTTTAGATAATACTATTCCTCGATCTTTCAAATTTGAAATTTCAGCAATTATAGCATTTACATCTTTGATATCCATTATTTATATTTTTATATAAATATAGTATACTGTATCTCTAATTATTAAAAAAGATTTGGGGTCATTTTTGACCCGTTTTTTGAAGGACAGTACAATGCCGTATATCTCCACTCGAGTTTTGCGGCAGATTTTAGGCATACATAAATGGACAGTACAATGCCGTATATCTCCACTCGAGTGTTGCGGCAGATTTTTGGCATACACACACCTAATTAAGGATGGGATTTGCGATGTCCCCAAAGCATACATCTCCGGCGGGGAGGCCTAAGGTGACAAACATCATCTTAGACCGCCCAGAAGATATGCTTGGGAGGACATTCACAACCATATTCAATGAAACGATGATGGAATTTGTGATGTAATGATGTGGGACGGCACAGGACAGCACAAACATGAAACGACGGGGCGGATTTTCTACGGCCAACCAACCAATCAAAAGCAACCCAATTAAATTAATCCGGTTGCATGATTGTGAACAAAAGACAACCACACGCCCGGGTTAATGGCGTTGGTTAGTTTTGATCGGTCGCATTGGCCTTCAAAAGCCCCAGCTTTCTACCTTTCATATGCTATATAAGGTGACTAATACAGCAGCGTTGATTCACGAGTGTGTTATTTTATTTCCTTGAATTACTTATTAATGCTGTTTCAAAACATTTAAAAAAGACAAAATAGTTTAATAAAACACTAAAAAAAATAATGTAGTTGTTAGATAAAACAGCGTTTTTACTCTGTTATAATTCTCTAGTCAAAATACATTATCGATGTGATCACAAAGAGCTGTATACAGGAATTTTAACCACGCCCACCTACTTCAATGAATGGAAACCACTCGCGATGTACATATGGTTCTTATCGGAAGGATGCATTTGCTTTTATTTCCCCGCGTGGTTTATCCTGCACTCAGTGTAGCCAAGCGACAATAAAACATTTTAGAAATTGCTAAAAAATAAAATTCTACCGAAACTATGTACAGTCACGTGCGCGCCTAGTTAACAGACGACAAATTTCTTTGACGTCATAATGCAAGGGAACTTAGTGAGTTGCGGCGGATTTGTCCATGGGGATTTATCTCCCTTGAATAGTTTCAGGTGTATACGAATTTTATTTTATGACTATTTTTTTTTCGACAGAGCAGTTTTAATTATATTTTCTGCTACTCTTTGTACTGAAGGACTACAAATATCGAAATATCTACTGGCTTCATTTATTGACTGAAATATTTTCTCCTCGTTGGTTTCTGTATCAAATGATTTGACGGATCTCTTTCCAACTGACTTACAGGTCCCTGTCCCGCCCCTTTTTACATTCTGACTTTGTGAGACGGCTTGAAGATTCTCAAGACAATTATCAGTCTTAACGCCATTTATGTGATCAATCACAAGGCCGTCTTCGATTAATCCGTAAAATGCTTCATAGATGGCTCTGTGACAGAGATACTTCTTCCTCCCAGCTGAAAACATCAAATACCCCATATTATTCAGATATCCAACCGGTTCTTTTAGTCTGCAATTTCTAATAACACCATTACGGGATGCTTCATAATTAACAAGCACTGGGTGAGGTCTGAAATCTTGGCTCATTTGTATAATAATACTATTTGTCTAATTTATTATTTGCTTTAATTATAAGTCTATCAATTTAGTCTTGAGGGTTTTTATGATTTTGTCCTTGATTTTATCAAGGTCGTTGGGGTCAATGACTGCATTTTTTATTCGTTTGTCATAATAGCGTTTTAGTTGCCTGTATCGTTTACCGCCGCAACTGAGACATAATTGTGATTTTCCCCTTACCCCAGCCCCACATTGGAGGCATGGGAGAGGACCAAAACTTCCTCGCCGAACGCTTTGTAAATGATGCCCACAGAATTCGCTTCTGCATGATTTGTTACACGGGGTTGTTGATCCAATCATAAGCCACTTGCAGTGATTCATTATACTATATTTTTATATTTAAATACTTGTTTTAATTATAACATGGAAGAGTTCAAGAGATTATCGAAAATCGAACCTTGGAGAAATACTAAATTCAATCTCGATAGAGTCTCTGATACACCAAAACGTCTAATCGGTGACAGAACTATACTAAGTAAAATCAAGGAGTGTTTTAATGAATTCTACCGAGACGGTGCAGCATACTGTTGGTCGACATTTCGAATTATACACGAGGATGTCAATGTACCTAACATCGATGCTACCATGAATGATGAAAGAGCAGCTGAGATAATTTCACACCTTGGCGAGCCAACGGGGTGGAAATCTAAAAATGGAAATCCAAGTATTTTTTCAGAATAAAATTCATTATCGAAGTCGAAGGCAAATGGATTATCAGGGATAAATTTGAACCAATCCTCAAGGATAAAAAACCAATCACGCTGAGTAGAGATTCCAAACCAGGAATTCTAACTGGAATCGACAAACCATACTACGAGAGATCTTATCCTGTAACAGCAATCGTATATGGGATATACCCGCTAAATGATAAACCCGATATCGCAAAACTAGCTCCTATGAAATATTCTAGTTCACTGAATTGTGTAGCAACACGGGTAATGAAACACTTCACAAATGCATCCCGAGGAAATAAACTAACTGATCTGCGACGTAGGAAAATAACCGAATGGGAACTGACAGTGAAACACGGTGCAAAGATTTCTGATATAGCTAAATTAGAAACATCATTAAGATTCCCAATATCAGTAATGACGATAACCGGAGAAGTTTTATACGAACCGAAATATAACAAAAATGGAGCTCCAATACAAATTATTGATCATAACGAACACGCGTGGACACCTGCAGTAACAATATTTCCACGAGATAGAACCGTGAGATATATCCCCGAAGAATTTTCCGGGGAGTTCGTCGGAGATGTTTTTTATAATGAGAAATTATTCGATGCTATTCATGCGTTGTGTAAAGATGATCCTGTGTCAGTGTGGTTACTTAGAAGTGATGAAGATCCCGAAATAGGATTTGATCAATTTGTAAGACCAAATGGTGAATTATATCGCGTTGAAGAATTAGATAACAGAATGAGAAAAATCGCTAATGATTTTTCACCGGAGAGTTTCCATGAAAAACTACTCACGGATAGTTTTACTATTCCATCAGTGGTAGCTCACTTCGCAAGAGAAAAAAACTCATGGCGTCCAACACGAAGTGATTTTCTCGAGGATGTTAAATTTAGTTGCGTCGAATTTAGTCATGGAGGACTGTGGAATACAAAATACTCACGTGATGGTATGATTTCAATTGATATAGCTGCGTGTTATCCAGGGAGTTTTCTTGGATATGGAGAAGCCGCTGAATACTTTAAACGATTTGGACACCCAACGCATGAAATGACTCGTGTTGCGATTAATGGGCCATTACCTGATTTTGATTTAACCGGATTCGCTCGTGTGATATCATTTGAACTCGCTACAGGGTTACATCCGTGTAGTTATGTTTGGCTTGGTAGACATATATCTGAAAAGGCCTGGATGCCAATAGTGTTACTACGATATATGATTGATTGTGAGATGTTACAATCGTTGATTGTTTCCGAAGCTATTATATGCTATCGAGCTCAGAAAGAAGTTTGGCTACCACAACCCGATCTAGATCGTATAATTAGCGAACAGCGAAAACAGTTTCCAGATTTCAGCGAGGAAGAAGTCATGAATTGGTTTAAGAAGTTATTTGAAATTAAAAAAGAACAAGCAAAAGATTTTGGACGAAGAATAATCGGTAAATTTACCCAGGGTGGAAGATACGACAATGCAAAATATTCCTCGCGGTTGATCATAGACGTCGCTGAATACGATTTTATTGTAACGGATTTAACGAAACAGGGAAAACTTGTAAATCGTAAAGACGCTTTTCTATCCAATGGTGAGAAATTGGGTACGGTTGTTACCTATTGTGATGGATATATTAAACAATCTACACATCTGAGAAGTTCTATGCTAGCTTATGCTTCTATCAATTTATTTTCGATGATAAATAGATTTCCTAATAACGCAGTTAGAGTAGCCACTGATTCTATTTATATCCACGAGAAATACAAATCAGATGTAGCTAAATTCACATCCCAGGAGGAAGCGTGGGGACGATGGCGATTTAAAAAGGAAAAACTACATGAGTATCGTGAATCGGCAGATGTTACCATGGATGAAAAGTACTTAAAGTGTGATAAGATTCAATCAGAATTTTCTAATGCACCACCGGTATCTGATCCAATATGTAGATACAAGACATTTTTTTTAAACGGTTGTGGTGGGTCAGGAAAGACAACTCGTGCAATTGAATTATATCGTCAGTCAAATATGATTGTGTTGACACCGACTCACAGACTCGCCAGAGAGATGATACAGCGAGGGGTAAATGCCTGTACTTATCACAGTTTCTTTCGATGGAAAGGCGATGAATGGACCCCTGATCGAATGGGCGATAAATTCATTCCTGAAATCATAATTTGGGATGAAATATGCACGGTATCGTTGAGAGTATTACAAACATTTCTTGAGTGGTTGTTAAACAAAAACACAAAAGTCGTCATGTGCGGTGATCACGGCCAACCACCACCATTTGTCGGTGCATCTCCACATGAATGGCTAAAGGGTTTTGTAGACTACTATGAAGAAAAAACTACTGATTATAGATCATTTGATGAACAATTACGCGAGTTCAAAGCACTGATTAGATTACAGCCGGATAAAATCCAATGTGAAATAGCGCGTGAAATAATTTCAGAAACTCCCATGAATGATTTTTGGGAAACGTAGAGACCAAATGATTTGATAGTAGCAAGTAGAAAAATAGTCAGAGACACACTTCAGATGAAGTTATTTGAAACGCATAAAGAAAAATTTGCATCACTTCCAGTACCGTTGTGTTATAGGCCTTCGGATACACGAAAGCAGAATATTGAAGTTGATATTCCAGGGAAGAGTGAAAAGCAGATTCTCGTGTTAAATGATATTGTGCTGGTTGATATCAGCGTCGTTGAAGATGCATTGCGTGCTAATAAATCCCCGTGGACGCTAGGATACGCAGCGACGATACATTCTTCACAGGGATTGACTATATCGGATACAATTGTTTGGATGGTAGATAATCGCATCGAATGGTCGAATTTAGTCTATCTTGCAGTATCCAGAGTGAGGAGATTAAATCAACTTCGAAGAGTTATTTTCGATTATGAAATCATTGGTGACGATGATGACACTACAATGGATGATGCTAGCATCATTAATAAAAAACTCTCCGGTTATAAACAACAGGATAAAAAAAATAATAGAGAATTTGACATTGATACTAAATTAATAATTACGCTGAAACAACAACAGAATACTCACTGCGCGAGTTGCAATTGTATAATGCGTTGGCAGTATTCGGATAAAGATCCTCGCCAATTTACCGTAGACAGAAAGAATAGCAGCATTGGTCATACCAACGATAATGTTATGCTGACTTGTCTTGAGTGCAACAGACGAAGGGGTGCTAGTTAAGACCATGAGGTGGCAATTGAGTATCGTCAGGAATCACTTGTAATTGTTCGCGTGTAAAACCCCGCTGAGGGGCAGTTGAATCCAGTTTATAGATTGGAGGTCTACCAGTTGATCGTGTTATAGTAGATATCTTGTGTGCAGTAACACTCCAAATAGGATCAGTAGCCCTTTTTCTGCCACCTTCAAGCTCTCCTGGTTCGTATAAATATCTCACAGTGACATTACTACCAAGAATTGGTTCTTTGAAATCTTTTTGTGAAATTCCTTGGATTTCCATTTTTGGTATGGACGCTTTCTTAATCGCGTTGACAGGTTTCATGTTAATTGTTCGAGTAATCTCGTTATTGAGCGCGGTAATCACAGCTGGTAATCTCTTAACCCATTCACGGGATCTTTTATCCTGAATAAACTCCTTCGCGTATTGATATCCAAATAACCGCTCAGCAAGAGTCCGATTAAATCGTTCAACAATTGCCTGATCGCGATGTAGCGCAGTATGCCCTCGTCTGATGGTGACATTATGATGTTTCATCGCTGATAACACTGCACCCTGAAATTCCTTGCCAGGATCAACTTGTAACAGATTCGGCCAACGCAGAGGACCCTTTCGATAAATCTTTTCAAATGCAGAAACTACTGAAGTAGCTGACTTTGTTTTTAGCGGTTCTGCTTGTTTGTATCGACTAGCAACGTCAACTACGGTTAGCGCGTATTTGTAACCGTTGTCATGTGGTAAAAACAATAAATCAGCTTGATGAACTTCATTGGGTCTGGTAACATCAAAATGCGAAAAATTGATTTGTTTAGGCGGTGGTAGATAAATCTGCCATAGTGCCTGTTTGGATAACCAATTAGCCGCAGTAGACTTTTTCACTTTTGCGGCGTTGACGAGTTTATTGATTGCTGCTTTACCCTTCCAGTATCCTCTCGGAGAATAATAAATAGATTCCATATTATTAATTACCAGCACCCATCATCAATTTGCCTTTCATAGCTGATTTTACCAACCACGAAGCCAATATTTCTTTGAAAGATTTATCAGGAATAGCATTTAACGCATGAATTAATTTCACATCTGCGAGATGCCTGTGTTGCAGATTGCTGCTTTTATATGCAACATCATGAGCGTGACACGCCTTATCAATGGCGTTTATCGGATACTCGCCGGATCTGGGTTGATTTTGATCATCAAGTCTGATATCTAATCGTGTTTCGGGGCCACAGTAGCTATATCCTGGAAGGTGCTTTTCTCCGGGGTACTTTTCCCATGGGGTTCCAGGGAGTTTTGCCAATTTGGCTGCGATATCACCTCCTCGTTTTTTTAAAAAACATCTCCGAATTGTAAAATCTTTGATTTTGTAGAAATAAATCTAAATTTTTCTGTACCACATTGCACGCATTTACCAGAAAGCGCTGATCGGTTATTTCTAGTTGTAATCGTCGTCAAGTCATCTGTGCCAGTACGCGTTTTACACTTCACACAATATAGATCCATAATTTATGTATAGAGATATGGATATAATTGATTTTTCAGCGACTAAAGCAAGAGAACCGGTTAAGCATCATGCAGCGCTACCAAACTCTATCCGGATGATTATAATCGGGCCATCTGGATCCGGCAAGACGCAATTGTTACTCAATTTAATAATGAGATGGATGAAGTGGGATTAGTTGTATTTAATTGCCCCTAGCGTAGATGATCAACGATGTTATGAAGTGTTAAAGGATTTTAACGAGAATGCATCAGAAATTAAGGGTGAGAACACCATTGATTTTATAACTGATATTGACGAGGCACCATCCGTGGATGACCTTGATGGGAACATTAATAATTTAGTCGTATACGACGATGTGATGTTAGACAATCAAAAAAATCCTGCTAGGATCTTTTCCAGAGGCAGGCATAAAAACACCGACGTGATATATGTCACTCAACGATACACTCAGATTCCAAAAGTGATCAGAGATAACTGTAATATTCTTGCTGTGTTTAACGGCATTGATACACATACGTTACGAAATATTTGGCAGACATGGTGCTCTGATATGGACTTCAATCAATTAAAAAATTTCTTTAGTAACGCTCTGTCAACCCCGTATGGATTTATAACAATAAATTTACATGATCCTCGAACACGATATCGTATCGGACTGGATCAAATATTCGGTTAACCTGTAGCAGCAGAGAGGGTGGATGACAACGACGTTTGGCGTATATAAGGAAATCTTATTTTATCGAATAGACGTCATTTTTTTACTATTTGGTAGAAGCCTCAGATCATCGAATCGACGCCTCTATAAGGTTGTAGGGTTCACCCTCTCTGCTGCTCTTCTTCACATAAGTAGGACACAATTTCTTACCGACATTAAACCATTACAGGACGTATTTCATAGTATAAGGTTATTGTATCAAAAGTCAGAGATGATATCCTTTAAACACTCACGCTTCGGACAATGTTGTTAAAAGATTTTACGCATCATAACACTTGACGTACCAATTCTATAATTTTTTTATAAATGGTTTTCTCTGTACTCGTCAAGACTCGGATTGTGAAATACAAATAAAGATTAAAATACTCATTAGCTAAATATAAGCTGAATTTTTACATTAAAACATCTTCAACAATAATAGAAAAATATGGCAAGTCTGAAATCTCGACCTGGACAGAAACCAAACGTGTTCAGTGTATTTCTAATGAATTATGTATGAATGTCCAGCGTTTAAGTCTTAAATCGTGACACTGACGAAAACCAAATGTCTTCGGTGTATTTCTAATGAATTAGATTTGTATGTACAACGTTTAAGTCTGACATCTTGACACTGACAGAAACCAAACGTGTTCGGTTTATTTCTAATATATTATGTATGAATGTACATTGCTTAAGTCTACAATATTGACACTGACAGAAACCAAAAGTAATCGGTGTATTTTTAATGAATTATATATGAATGTACGGCGTTTAAGTCTGAATTATTGAAAGTATTCTGTGTATATATAATGAATTATGTAAGAACTTACGGTGTTTAAGTCTAAAATATTGCACGGGCAGACAGAAAACGTGACGTAGATTACACGCGCAGCGCACAGAGCCCTAAAACCATACTCTCGTACGTTTATCAAATCTAGTCCAATTTTTCTAATGAACAAAATTTAAATATCAATAATTTATAAGCCACCTGAGCAATCAACCAAATCAAATAAGTCAATAAATTTCTTGTTTCTTGTTAATTCAATATTAACATTTTAATTGTGTGTACAAAGTGTATTTCTATTCTCTAAATAAATAATAATCATTAGGTAATTCAAACGGATTCAATACTATTAGAATCTCGCGTTAAAATGTAAAATGAATCAGAATACAAATGTTGGTGGTGGTATCGATCAAACTAGAATAAAATAGAGATTTTATCAAAAACAGTATCTCTGTCAAAAAGGAAACCTCTATCAACACAGAATGAAGAAAATAACCATTATATACTATCAATACAGAGTAAAGTAAAAGAAAAAATTCTGAAAGCACCTAAGCTTTTAACTACAAACACCCATACAGCACACAAACACTCCAAAAACATTTAAACCATAATTATTTGACGTCAGTGTGCGATTCTAGAAAACAATCAAGACAGAAAATGATGGATGACAGATTATTGATAATTGTAGATAATTAGGATTATTATTATTACATTAAAATAACAAATATTTTAATATCGTTGAATCATTTTTTGAAAAAATATTTTTAATGTGATTTATTTTCCAAAACCAAACATGATGATAATATTATACAGTCTTCATTGGCACCTCATGAACTTTGCATCGGATCACCTCTGCAAACTATGCCATCTTCATGCATTAGTCTCTGACTCTCCATCTGGTTACATTTTAAAGAAACCTCCGCATGATAAATAAAACCCAACTAAGGCATGACATCCAAGCAAACCTAAGAACTTCGTAACCTCCTCCAAAAGAACAACTTGGCAAGTACTTGCTTTTATTGCTTGATACATGTCCGGTCAAAATATCAATTCAAAAGTGTTCTCCATCGTATTGTATAGTTAGTGACTTTGGCTTTACCGCAACAGATATATAAAACCGCTAAGAAGAATGTCACAAACATTGTTCATGCAGCAAAATCAGTATACTACTGCACTAAAAACTCTTAAAGCTCTAGCGGCAAGGAACTTTTCTAGATTGTATTATCAAGGTATAAAAGTACACAACTCTAAACGACCTACACCCCGGTCGGCCTTCCCGACCTGTTGGTAAATATATTCCATGACAACGTGATAAGATTCAATCCTGTAAAGATAAGCTTGACAACACAATCTAAACTGACTCACCGTCAACATACAATTGATATATTACTTCACTGTCTGTGTTTGACTTTCACGATATAACGTTACTATTGTTCAAGTCCTATTTAGTGAACAGAACACATATTCTCCGAAACTTGAAAACATCCAGCACAGTTGATCTATGTTTGGTGTTCAACAAGGCTCTGTTCTCATCCCCGTTATCTTCATTATATACATACGGTAGCTCCCAAGTATCTTAGATCAACATCCGGTGTCCCACCAATTTTATGAGGATGACATTCAAAAAAGCAAATATATCTGCACAACTGAAATGAAGACTACCATCGAAAGCATAACGAAGTGCATTTCCGAAGTAAAGTCATGAAGCTAAGGCTACCATACAAAGCAGAACGAAGTGCATTTCGGAAGTAAAGTCAGGAATCTAAGGCTACCATCCAAAGCCTAACGAGTTGCATTCCGATGTAAAGTCATGAATGACATGTAACAATCTGCATATGAACGATGATAACTGATCACTACTCTAAGACTTTCTCAGTCACATCTTTTACCGCAAACAATAAATATCAGCAATACCAAGATTAAATGAACAGTCAGCTTGAAACCTATAAGTCGCCTACGACAGTACATTACATGTAATGAACATATACAAGAGTGCGTATCTTGAGCTGAGACACATCAGTTCCGTTTACTAGAAGACGCGTGTTTTCATTAATACTTTCAAGACATGACTAATGTAATTCCCTTCAGTTTGGTTCGTCTCAGTAGATACTACAAAAACTTCAAATGTTCAAAGCACGGCTGCTCAGATCATCATTAGAGTAGGAAGAACTGAGCACACCTCCACAATCCTCTGTGACCTTTACTATTGACTGTTTCGATCCAGAATCAACACAAAATCTGTTCACTTTACAAAATTTCGTGGACTGGCCCCATTCCAATTTGAATCACCCATGTGTATTCCCCCTCCCCCAGAAACTTACTCTCCTCTGTTAACACTCGCATTCAATTTGTTCCAACAGTTCAAACATGGTCATACGGACACCGTTCTTTTGTGTAACAGAAATCAGCTACGTAGAACGAACTGCCCATTGACATTAGAAACAAAGGATGTTGATTTATTTTAAGATGCCATTACAACACACATATTTCGACTACAAGAACAGACTTAAAAACCTAAACATATTTACTTCGGTAATTATCGTCAGCATGTTTCTATTTTGTAATTTCAATGTGTTTGTTTAGTAAACATATCGTCGTATATGTATTTATGTGTAATCTAATATTGTTAAGCGCTTAGAATCTCTCACGATTTGAAGAAGTCCACATCATCATCATCATCGTCATCATTATCATCATCATCATCATCGTCATCGTCATCGTCGATTTGAAACGTTTAGGAATTATAAAACGTGATGTCAGGTATTTTTTATTTTACCGTCTGTCAGTTCTTTGCCATATGGAAGTATGTAACTGGAGACGTCAGAAAAAATAATAACACTCGCTCCGAACATAAAATGTCTGACTACATTCAAGATAGTTATTGTTTTACACATATACAATGAAACTTGCAAACTGAGTATAATCAATGCATTGGATACATTCCTAATGACCTGTTATTGATACATTCATTATTAATAAAATTGTTATTTATATTTATTAATTTGTTTATATTTTATGTCTCATCAAAAAGTTTAAATGTATATAAATATATTACTTTGAAATTTCTGATTAAGTAATAAGGGAGGTGTTACTCTTCGAAAAGACATTGATTTGCAATAAAACAAAATAATCTAAAATATTGCATAAAGAATATTTCTTTACACTTAGAAATCTACTCAGGGAAAGAAAGAAGAAAGAGGATAGTAACATTTTCGTCTCATAGAAACAGAACGTCTCCTTTAAAAAAATGTAGATTACGCTTGTTTTTAAGTATCAGCGTATCGTAAGTATTGCAAACAGTTTGATTTAAATAAGTGTTGTCTAAACGATTTTGTGCTACAATTACGGAGTCCAAATTTATTCGAAACATGCTATATTATAAAAGAAATATATTCAAAAAAGTTAAGAATAAATTATATAGAAACAGTTAAAGATAAAAGGTATAAGGAATTACTTCATGTATCTAAGGTATAGAATTCAGTTGAGTACTGATTAATGACATATGGGAATCTTTACGATAATGTTATTAGGGAATATGCGTGGAAACATCTTATAATGAATAGATACAGCATAATAAAATGCAACGATTGCATATTCAAAATAGCCAATGATTTATTCCAGAAAATTATTAAGAAAGAATCTTTACGTAAATTAAAAACGGTATAAAATGCCTACACTTACCACTGGGACTGACCATTGCTGTTATGTGATTGTACGTGCTATACGAATACTGGGCCCCTGTTAGTTTAGTGATATGACCAACCCCTTGTAACATAGTGGTCAAAGGCCCCTGGTAGCCTAGCGGTCTAAGGCCCCATATAACACAGTGGTCTAAGGCTCTGGTAGCCTAGTGATCAAAGGCCCCTTATAACATAGTGGTCTAAGCCTAGCGGACTAAGGCCCCTTATAACATAGTGGTATAAGGCCCCTGGTAGCCTAGTATTCTAAGGCCACTGGTAGCCTAGTGGTCTAAGGTACTCAGCTTTACAGATAACTCGCACATCTCAACTCTGTCCGCGTGAGTTTGTGTCTCGGCTCGACCTACGTGGATACATGATAAAGCATTACAGAAGTTTTCCGTGAGATGGTGGTTCTACCTGGTTCTTCCGTAGTAATTTCTGCACCAAATATACTGTGTAGCCTATAATGTACTGAAAATAATGTAAAACACAAGAAAACCATGCTATACGTTATAGCCACTCAAGGTAGTCGTTAAAACCAAAATAAATTAAAAAAGGAATAAATGAGATAATTGTTTTTGAAAACAATGTTATAACATGTAGCCTATGTTCGAACTTGTCCAGATTCAAATGCGTTCTACCCGCTCACTGATATTTCGTAACCAGTAAATTTTGAAACTTTAGAGTTTATGGCATGTCTACTTTTAAAATATTACAAATTTAACAACGTATTTTACTACTAACCTGTCGACAAAACAGTCAATACATTTGCATATCATATTAGGATGACTGTCGTTTTAAGACAATAACCTCCCTTATGTCCGTATTCTATTAGGTTTTTTTCTGCAGTGACCTGAATCTTGAACTATTTGGAATCAAGAGTACAAATATCGGCAGTCGTTGTAGCATATCTCGACGTCATTGTCACAGAATTAGGCGAAAATTGAATTTATTTTCTTCTTGATTTACAAACTAATCTCACCATTTTTTTTGTTTCGTCGTACATGCGTTGCCTGGGGTGAATAAGTGGTTTTTCCCAAGGTAAGCGGCGTGTAACGATTTGCATGTGCCTGATTTTGAATTACATGAAGTCCGGAACATTAGTTTCACGTAGTGCACGGTAATCTTGCCGTGATTTCTGCTCACCTTTTTGAGGATATATAAGGCAGAATATTTCTGATCAATATTACGGGACCTAAAGTATCTAATCACAGGAAAGATAGCTCGTCTTTCAATCTCCAGCCAAAGGGGTGAGTGTTAAATTTATATTTCGTTTTATTGTGAATTTTATTCAGTTTATCATTTCATATAATGAGGCCTTTATTACAATGCAGATTTTAAACGTGGAATATTTGGGATTATTAGTCACTATTAGACTTTAAATGCAATAGCGTAATCTAAGGTTTAGATTATTTTTTGAGACAACTATTATTACTCTGGTTTCTTTATTGTAGCTGATAACGCATCTGAGAACATCTCTGATAACGTCGGCTGATAACATCTCTGATATCGTAGCTGAAATTGTTGCTGATTTATTGTGCAATCGAATTGAAGTATCTGACTGTCTGTCTGTCAGATTGTCTGTCCGTCTACATCTGTCGTGACGTGTAAATATCCGGAAATCTAGAAGTCCGAGTGTCGGAGCTGTCTAGAGTTGTAAACATCCGGGGTGGCATCTAGGGTATTGAGGAACGTTAGTTCTAGTAGATGTTGTATGCTGTCTGTACGTATAACTGTGGTGGATCCGTGAAGGGCAAGTGACCAATAAAAGTATTGAGTCAACCCTAGGTTTTCGGAGAAACTGGGCGGAGATTCAACAGGTAGTGAATCGTACGGTTATACAGGGTCGAGACACATGTGTGTGTTGCAATTGTAGTACAATTGAATACATTGTTGTATTTACATGGTTACTTCAAATCACAATAGTATTTCAAGGCATTGCATGAATCTCAATAAAAGCTAGCAACTTGGTTAAATACATGTATATGTTCGTGCTAGTTGTCGCAATCCATACGTGCGATAGTATAGTTTGATGTTTGTGTTTATTATCGTAATTTATACTTGCGTTAATATAACTTTTGTAAAGGTTCCTTGGATCTGTGTATAGTCCAAGAGAATCCTTTGTATCTGTGTTTTATTTTGCATTAATATTTAATTTATTCATGTATTGTGAATGGTTGTGAGTGTAATTGTGGGTTGAACGCATGAGTTATTGTGTTGATACATCATTATTTTTCATTAATAATTTATTTCTTAAATTTATATTTTCTTTCACATATTGTGTTTGTGTTGTTCATTTAATCCACCATCCTCTCGGTAACAATTCTGTTACAATGGTGTCAGAAGTGGGATCGTTGGATTAAGTGAACTGTCAATCATTTTTGTGAAAGTAAACATTTAATGTTAATATTTGAGCGTGACCTTCTTGACAAGATAATACTCAAGTTGGGGTTTGTTTTCGTTTAGTTTATCTAGGTCCGTGTGTCCAGTATAAACGTGTTTAAAGCATTGGTTTGATACCTATCTATATTCATGTTACAATTGTCATTGTCATGTCATCCCTTAAGGACTTGGTTGCCTTAGGCAAAGAATTAGGGTATGAAGGTGAAATCTTAAGGAAATTTATTCAAGAAGAACAAGCCCGGGAAAGGGAAGAAAGGGTCAGAGCAAGGGAATTAGAAAGGAAATCCGAAGAAAGGAAACGGGAATTAGAAAGGGAATCCGATGATAGGAAATGGGCATTTGAGAAGGAAAAGATAGAATTAGAGAAGCAGGCCGAATGGGAAAAGATAGAATTAGAGAAGCAGGCCGAAAAGGACAGGATAGGATGGGAAATAGAAGCGGAGGACAGGCGAATAGAGTTAGATAAACGAGTAAAAGTAGAAATGTTAGAGTTAGAAGAAACAGTAAAGCAACGGGACCATGTGCGTAAGGTAGAATTAGTAACAGCTGGAAAAGGAGAACACGATTCTGCCTCTAGCAAATTAAGGGGCCCCAAATTACCTCCCTTTGACGATGAAAAAGATAACATGGATAGTTATCTTCATCGGTTTGAGCGGTATGCCGAAAACCAGAAGTGGAGTCAAAATGACTGGGCATTGCATCTTAGTGCTCTATTAAAGGGTAAAGCACTGGATGTATACTCGCGACTTTTGAGAGACGATGTGTTTAAGTACGACGTCGTAAAGGAAGCACTTCTCAAAAGGTACGAGCTCACTGAACAGGGTTTTCGTAAAAAGTTCAGGTATAGCAAGCCCGATAAGGGAGAAACCTTTGGTCAGTTCACCGTTAGAATTGCGAACTATTTTGAGCGGTGGATTGAATGCGGCAAAGCGGTGAAAACGTTTGAAGGGTTGACTGATTTCTTGCTCAGAGATCAATTATTTAATACAGCTGGGCGAGCATTAGATCAATTTCTGAAAGAGAAAGTCTTCACAAACGTAAAAGATATGGCTAATCAAGCCGATTTCTTTGCCGAAGCTCATGGGGGAACCCAGAACGTGGTTTCAAAAGATTTTAAGTCTGGAAACCAGTCTGCGAGACCGATGCCTAGGGAGCTTGTAAAATCAGCTGAGGCAAATAGGTCAGTTAGGAATCCAGGTATTCAGCGTCTGCAATGTTACTTGTGTAATGCATGGGGTCATGTTCAAAAAGACTGTCCTAAAAGAAAGGGACTTGTACATAGGGTGGCAGTGGCTATACAAAGTAAAGGTATATCTGATAACATCGTACAGGTAGAACCTTGTATTCATTCGCTTGGCACGTGTCTATTTCCCGAAGCGCGTGTACCAACCGCGAGAGGGTTTGTCAACGGTCGAGAAGTCGTAGTATTACGTGACACTGGTTGCACGGGCGTAGTGATCAAACGGAGTCTCGTGCAGGATAACCAAATGCTCGGGTGGGAGTCCCCATGCTTGTTACTTGATCAGACGATCGGTCGCATTCCCGTAGCAAGGATCACGGTAAAAACATCTTTCCTCACTGGAACTGTTGATTCCCTTTGTATGGAAAACCCTATTTACGATCTGACGATCGGTAATGTTGAAGGTTCCCGTCTTCCAACTATGGCCGATTTTAAAATACCTTTGGCTCAGGCAGTCGAAACGCGAGCGCAAACACGGCGAGAGAAAAACGCGTTTCATAAAATAATAGTCCCTGAATCGATCTCCGGAATTTCGCGTGATGATTTCAAACAAGAGCAAGAACGTGATGAATCCATCAAAACAATTGTTGAGAAAATCACGTCCGGCGCGATTAAACACTGCAAGGGTGGGGGTAGCTCGAGATTCGTACGCAAGAACGGATTAATTCATAGGGAGTTTAGCGCTCGGGAGGGTAAGAAGTATTGGCAAGTGGTCGTACCCCAGAGATATAGATCTCAAGTACTTAGGGTGGCGCATGAGTCAAGCATGGCAGGAGACCTAGGTAAGGCTAAGACCACTAGCAGGGTAGTCGCTGAATTCTACTGGCCCGGTGTTAATGGCGATGTCACACGGTTCTGTAGGTCGTGCGACGTATGTCTGAAAACCGTATGTAAGGGAAGGGTCACAAAGGTGCCCTTAGGACAGATGCCATTAATAGATACACCGTTTAAAAGAGTGGCAGTAGATATTGTAGGACCAATACACCCAGTTACCGAAAGAAAGAATCGGTATATTCTTACTCTGGTTGATTACGCGACCAGATACCCCGAAGCCGTAGCGTTACCAACTATTGAAACGGAAAGGGTAGCTGAAGCATTAGTTGATATCTTCAGTAGGGTAGGGGTGCCAGAAGAAATCCTCACTGATTATGGTGCCCAATTCACCTCTGACCTCATGGGTGAAATAAGTAGGCTGTTATCCATCAAACAGCTAAACACTACCCCATACCATCCGATGTGCAATGGACTGGTAAAGAAATTTAATGGTACCCTGAAAAGCATGCTACGAAAGATGTGCGCGGAACGTCCGCAAGACTGGGACCGTTATTTAAACGCTGTTTTGTTCACGTACCTTGAAGTACCGCAGGAAAGTTTAGGGTTTTCACCCTTCGAACTGTTGTACGGTAGGACAGTTCGAGGCCCGATGCGGATACTACGCGAACTATGGACTGGTGATGTCGCGAACGAGGAAATAAAAACAACATACCAGTACGTGTTAGACCTGCGAAATAAACTTGACAGTACATGCCAGATGGCACGGGACGAATTAATTAAATCGGGGCGCAGATATGCCAAGTATTACAACCGCAGAGCGCGAAATAGGAAATTTCTTGTGGGAGATCAGGCTCTATTGCTTCTTCCAACGAGTTCAAATAAGTTATTAGTCCAGTGGAAAGGTCCATATGAAGTTAAAAGGTGACATGGACTATAAAATTGACATGGACGGTAATTTAAAGACATTCCATGCTAACATGCTCAAGTTGTATATCAAGAGACAGAGCGACAATGTTGAAAAGGGGGTCTTAAACGTCGTTTGTACGGCAGTCGTAGACGACGATGAAGCTGATTCGAATATCGAGAGTTCCCTTGAATGTCCCTTGGGAGTTGCGGGGGAAGGGATAGATAAAGTCGATGTGAGTGCGGAGTTGACGAAAGACCAGCGTCAACAGATTAATGCGCTCTTGGCTAAACACTCTTATGTATTCACAGACAGACCAGGTTGTACAACTTTGTTCGACCTCAAAATTAAACTAAATACGTCTGACCCTATTCGAATCAAGGGATATCCGGTGCCATACAACGCACGTGAAGCTGTGGACGAAGAGGTGGGTAAAATGTTGGATCTGGGGGTGATTGAACCCTCCAACTCGCCCTATTCTTCTCCAGTAGTGCTAGTCAGGAAAAAGGATTGGACGAACCGATTCTGTATCGATTTTCGGCAGTTTGAATAAAATCACTGTGTTTGATGCAGAACCAATGCCAGATATGGAGGGTCTATTTGCGAAGTTGTCGGGAAACCGATGGCTTTCCAAATTAGATCTGGTCAAGGGATATTGGAAGGTTCCCATTGTCCCAGAATCCCGAGCATTGACAGCATTTGCGACCCAGAAAGGACTGTATCAATTCAAAGTGATGCCATTCGGGTTAGTTGGAGCCAGCGCCACCTGTTGTCGTTTGATGCGTAAGTTGCTTAAAGGTTTAGCAAACGTTGATAGCTTTGTAGACGACATATTCGTGTACACGAATACTTGGAGTGAGCACGTGTCCGTCCTGAGCGAGCTCTTCAATATACTCCGCAGAGCGAACCTTACAGTGAGACCCACTAAATGCAGTATTGGTTATACAGATTTAGATTGTTTGGGTCATAGGGTCAGCGGTATGGGTCAGTTAAAACCTCATCCCAAGCAAGTTGAAGCAATTAGAGACGCACCAAAGCCAACCAATAAAACGCAGGTAAGATCATTTCTAGGTCTAGTAGGTTTTTAAAGAAAGTTTATACCGAACTTTGCAGCCATTGCTAGCCCGCTGTCTGATTTGACCAAGAACGGGCAACCAAACAAAGTTGAATGGGGACCGCCACAAGATAAAGCATTTTGTACTCTGAAAGAGAAACTTGTTAGTGCACCTATATTAAAATTGCCAGATGTCAGCAAACTTTTTATTCTAAGAACAGATGGTTCTGAAACTGGGTTGGGGGCAGTTTTACTGCAAGAGCAAGACGACAGTAAGTTACCCGTAGCTTACTCGAGTAGGAAATTGCTACCCAGGGAGAATACTTATTCCGTCATAGAAAAGGAATGTTTGGCCGTAGTATGGGGAATTGGGAAATATCACGCATATCTATTTGAGAGAGATTTCGTTCTCGAGACTGATCACCAACCCCTACTGTATTTAAACAAGGCCAAGGTCGCTAACGCTCGGTTGATGCTTTGGGCGCTAACACTACAACCTTATCGCTTCCGTGTAGAAGCAATAAGGGGAGTTGAAAATGTAGGTGCAGACTACTTGAGTAGGGCATGATGGGAAATTTGTATGGATTTGCCCAGTAATAAATCCAGATTGTAGTATAACCAGTGTAAATGTTGTAAGATATCATAAGTAGTTATTTTTCTTCTATTCTGTGTTAGTTTTAAAAATGTGTACATTTTTATTCTTAGGGGGAGGTATTGTCACAGAATTAGGCGAAAATTGAATTTATTTTCTTCTTGATTTACAAACTAATCTCACCATTTTTTTTGTTTCGTCGTACATGCGTTGCCTGGGGTGAATAAGTGGTTTTTCCCATTGTAAGCGGCGTGTAACGATTTGCATGTGCCTGATTTTGAATTACATGAAGTCCGGAACATTAGTTTCACGTAGTGCACGGTAATCTTGCCGTGATTTCTGCTCACCTTTTTGAGGATATATAAGGCAGAATATTTCTGATCAATATTACGGGACCTAAAGTATCTAATCACAGGAAAGATAGCTCGTCTTTCAATCTCCAGCCAAAGGGGTGAGTGTTAAATTTATATTTCGTTTTATTGTGAATTTTATTCAGTTTATCATTTCATATAATGAGGCCTTTATTACAATGCAGATTTTAAACGTGGAATATTTGGGATTATTAGTCACTATTAGACTTTAAATGCAATAGCGTAATCTAAGGTTTAGATTATTTTTTGAGACAACTATTATTAGTCTAGTTTCTTTATTGTAGCTGATAACGCATCTGAGAACATCTCTGATAACGTCGGCTGATAACATCTCTGATATCGTAGCTGAAATTGTTGCTGATTGATTGTGCAATCGAATTGAAGTATCTGACTGTCTGTCTGTCAGATTGTCTGTCCGTCTACATCTGTCGTGACGTGTAAATATCCGGAAATCTAGAAGTCCGAGTGTCGGAGCTGTCTAGAGTTGTAAACATCCGGGGTGGCATCTAGGGTATTGAGGAACGTTAGTTCTAGTAGATGTTGTATGCTGTCTGTACGTATAACTGTGGTGGATCCGTGAAGGGCAAGTGACCAATAAAAGTATTGAGTCAACCCTAGGTTTTCGGAGAAACTGGGCGGAGATTCAACAGGTGGTGAATCGTACGGTTATACAGGGTCGAGACACATGTGTGTGTTACAATTGTAGTACAATTGAATACATTGTTGTATTTACATGGTTACTTCAAATCACAATAGTATTTCAAGGCATTGCATGAATCTCAATAAAAGCTAGCAACTTGGTTAAATACATGTATATGTTCGTGCTAGTTGTCGCAATCCATACGTGCGATAGTATAGTTTAATGTTTGTGTTTATTATCGTAATTTATACTTGCGTTAATATAACTTTTGTAAAGGTTCCTTGGATCTGTGTATAGTCCAAGAGAATCCTTTGTATCTGTGTTTTATTTTGTATTAATATTTAATTTATTCATGTATTGTGAATGGTTGTGAGTGTAATTGTGGGTTGAACGCATGAGTTATTGCGTTGATACATCATTATTTTTCATTAATAATTTATTTCATAAATTTATATTTTCTTTCACATATTGTGTTTGTGTTGTTCATTTAATCCACTATCCTCTTGGTAACAATTCTGTTACAGTCATTATGTTTCATGTTTGAATCTAAACATGTTCTTCTGGGCTACAGCGTGACTTTTACTTTTGGATAGGCTTGAGCAAGCATCTAGTTCTTCAAGGTCGACAGTGTGGAATATTTTGATTCCTACGCATTGATTCAAATGGAACACAAAATCATCAACTTTTTGAGAAGAAATAGAATATCCTCTGATTCATTTACAAGGATTGCATTCTATATTGTACAGAAGAAATTCATAACGGAGAGACGTCAAAAGAAGAAAACAATAATATCATGGTTTTTAAATTTCATTGTCATTCTTATTCAAGAGGCAATATCTACAACGTCAATGTTTCCACCTCTTGAATTATCCTTTCAATATATGGACAAAATATTCACACAGACACAGCTACAAGAACAAAAGGTTATTCAAATAGTTTGCATTCTAAAACCTAGGACTGGCAAATTTGTCAATTATTATTGAAGCTGAAAAGAAGAGAACTATACTCCAGCGCTGTGTTTGATAGACCTCTGTCAAAGCATTCATACAGTTTTATTGACCAACATGTCTCAATGACCTCAACCTTTGGTCAGTATATGCGTTATTGAACTATGTTTATTGCGCCTGCACCATTCTTTAGAAGGACTGTGATTGAGACCTTCGACCTTTAGACTTCAGAATACCTCAGTTTCTTTCTTATCTGTGTTAGTATAAGCCATTCGCAAAGTTTGGTGTAGAAACAAATGGCTATTGGAGATTTCTTTCCACCCAAATAAATAAAGGGCTGATTTGCTTGACATTGCACTATTGAGCAAATATGTTTTAACATTAAAGTGATTTTTTATGTCACCAGCTGATACAGGCACGAGCATGTTAATACTTGTATTCGATGCTAAAACTTTGATTAAGCATTTTTCAACATGCTTTCACACAAATGTGTGTTGAATTGGATAAAAACGTGTCTCTTACATTCCATGCCTGTTCTGACCGAAATCTTACCAATATCAATTTTTGCTGCATGTTACAAGTAGGTACACATTTGGTTAAATAAACAAATTTGGATGTAATCATTCTCGGTTATAACGTCACAAGCGAATAAATATTTTGGAAAAAAACGAATTTGGATGTAATCATTCTCGGTTATAATGTCACAAGCGAATAAATATTTTGGAAAAAAAAACGAATTTTGATGTAATAATTATCAGTTAGAACATTACAAGTGGATACAAATTTTGACAAGAAACGAATTTGGATGTAACTATTCTCGGTTATCACGCATTTGAAATGTTATATACCATCCTTACTGCAGTTTCTGACAGAACATAAGTAGCTGTGGCAGTCATCATGTAAGTTGTAATTCCCTAGAAGGTTATAGTCACTAATTCACATGTTCAAGTTATTAAAATATCTGATACTAATGCAATAGTCTCAGAAATAGGAAAAACGTTAATGTAAACTATAATGGCATTGCTCACGACAATGATATGACTCGAACAAATACCGATTGAACTTGAAACAGGATGCACTGTCTGTCATAAAGACACTCTTATATATGAGTGGACTCTGCAGGTGTAATCGGTATCGTTAGGACGCCATTTTACGATTGTCGTAGACAAAAACAAAATTGATTTCTCACAATATATATATATATATATATATATATATATATATATATATATATATATATATATATATATATATATATATATATATATATATATATATATATATATATATATATTGTAATACAAAACAAAGATACGTGGATGAAATCTATAACTTTTAGACAACATTTGCAACGTAAACAAGTAATATTGACCTAGATCCTAACCATGATTCCAGGTTAGTGGCACCCAAGTAAACATGTTTTATTTTTATTTTAAAATGATTGTTAATCGTCAAGGTCATGTTAGAAGTACATGAAAAGAACGATCACGTGACATCCCCCTCTTCGTAATTTCGCAATTTGGGGATTTTTTTCGAAACTGCGTATTAGAATATTACATAATTTTTATTTTTTGTGAAATATTCTCAGTTTTAGCCTTTTACAAATGATATCAAGTCATTTTCTTTTGTTGTAACCAAGTTTTTAAATCCATGCTATCAACTGAATTTGTATTTTAAAGGATTAATTCGCATCTCCGGAAATGTTTGATGTGATCATACTAAATTCTTGGATAAAGAAAGTTTATCAAAGTTTATTCGTATTTACTACACCGGAGTGTTAAATCTTATGGCTCTATGAGGAACAATAGATAAAGACATAACATATTTCAATTATGCGTCATCATCTTCCATCATGGATTTTCCAACAGGACTCGAACATCAATATTGTAACACATTTAATTACCATGACTTTTGTAATTTATTTCGTGGATTATTCTTGGAATATTTTTTGGATTTGATTCATAAAATTGTAAGTTCTTTTTCCTTCCATTTTTACAGTCATTTTCCGGGGAAATAAATTATTTGTTAAATTTTACAAAGCGTGAAGTTTTCAATGTTACTTTCTTACAGTTTATTAGAACCTACCCATTGGTCTTATTATTATTATTATGATGATGATGATGATGATGATGATGCTGATTGTGATTAAAAGTACTGTAATTGTTGTTGATGTTATATTTGAGCTAATTACTATCCTAACCATAACAAATTATCCACATACACAATTAACTATTATGGTGCAATATAAGGATTTTCCTACTATTGTAAAAGATGATAACGTATTTTTTAATTTGTTACATTTGTTTTGTAGCTACATTAATATTATTTTAAATAATCAAAAAGTACAAATCCTGAATATTCGCATGTGAATACGATATGTCATGCAAATCTTCCTACCTGATTTTAAAAGACGTTAACGTCTTTTCGTCGTAAAGTACATTCATGTCTTAATTATCTTACACCGAAGCAATTCATAAATGTATATTCTCAGAAATGTTACGACGCATTAAATGTTTCACAAAAATAAACATTTGTCTCCCTGACAAAACACAATCGGTGGTGATATAGCTACTTCATTAGGAAAGTTACCAGGAACCCCATGGGCTAAATACCATATTATGAGAAAAACATCTTTCTGGATACAATTATTGTGATCCTTTAACCGAACTTGATATGGTATAACGGTACCAATTGCGCAAGTCCATGTGGGTGGAGCTTAATGTGTAGGGTCCATTACAATCAGAAATAAACAACAACACTAGCCATGATTGGTGGATTATGTAAGAGTTGTACTTTCTGTTAGGCTTAAAAAAAAGTTTAGCCTCTTGGCAATTTGTGAATTTATGCTAATTCCTGAAAAGATCAAATTTTGTATTTTTTATGATTTTTTGAAAATGTAATACACATGACTGAAAATAGGTATGTTGTGACTAGATAACTCATACCCCTGTCTAGTTCCAGCAGAGTTATCTCTCTTAAATGCAATGGAGTACCTGGTTTTGTCATCGTCAAATTGACAATCTAACATTCTTCTCTATAACTGTGTGTGAGATGCACGCTAAATTAGGATATAAAATATATTTATCTCTCCAAATATTAGCATTGAGGTGTATGGAAAAACAATTGGTACCGTGATACCATATTTTGACTTCACGAACAAGATCAACCAAAAATCTGGAGAATTTCCAATAAAAATGCTATTGATCAAGCATATCACGTTCATGATGTGGCATATAACAATAAAGAATTACAACAACGGCATACTGCAGAAGCTCAAATGTACACCCTCGTTAAATTCCATTAAAAAAAATTTTTTTTTTTTAGAGCATCATTAGCTAAATGGTTAGTAAGATGAAAGGTAAACTAGTGCTAGGGGCTGGTAATTAATCAATCGATTATAACATAATGGAATCGATTTATTATAGCCCAAGAAGATATTGGAGGAGCGATTTGTAAACTCACCGATACTGCAAATGTTACACGTTATGTTGCTGAAAATTGGTTAGCACGACAGGCAACATGGCAAATTTATATACCACCACCGAATTAAATTCAGTGCACACATATTGAAGTCAGTGTTCCTAATGAAGTTCATCAGGCAGACATTTTGTTTTTACCACACGATACTATTAAAATTGGTACACGTCAATACACATACAAATACGCATTAACTGTCTATGACGTTGCTAGCAGAGCAGTTATTAACTGAAATGGTTGCTGAAATTGTAATAGCTTTCGAACCAATATATCAACGAGTACCGTTGGCTATATATTACACACTGTTTTCCTTATGTAACAAAAAATTGTTGTTGAAGTGTATCACGAACTATCTTTTCGCCACAAATTCCGAAAATCGTTGATATTTGTTTCTGAAAATATATCACGCATTATTTCACACGTTATTCGGTTGTAGCATGATTAATTTCTTCAGCTCTTTTAATTCTGGATCAAGAACTCTATGATCATCAATTGTTTCTTCATAATAATCTTGAAAACCTTTCAGCCATTCATGCGGAGACAATCCAACAAATAATTTTCCAATCCCTGAGTAAGGAGTTCAAGAGAGAGAGATAACTCCATTTCTTTAAACGATCAGATTTTGTGCTAGTATCTCATATAATCACACGTGACATAGTGTCTTAAAGGAAACACTGTGTCTGAAAAGCATACAGATTAAACATTCCAGGGAAAATATATATTTCTTGCGCTAATATATTAATTTGTTTGACTACATACCAAAGTGTGTATCTGTAAATATATATAGAACCTCATCACTAATATAGTTCTATTCTTTTCTCAGAACTTTGTTTCCTCTCTCATTATGGTGGTGAAAGAAAAGTTATATTGATGCATTTTAGGTAGTGATTTATAGGTAACTGTTTATTCTTGAGGAAATGAACTCAAAGAGTGGTTGTATGTGTGTATTTCGGCGACAGTGCACATTGAATAATATAAACATTCCAAACATACTTTCCTCGCGAACACACGGGAAGTCACTGCATGTGTCATTTAAATTAAAAATGCCGTAGATAGGTTTAAAAAAACAATTTTCCAATGACCTATATAATATAATATAAAAATGCCATTTTAAAATGACCTAAATAATATTATATAAAATGCCATTTTCACATAACCTAATTAAATAAAACATGAATGTACCATTTTCAAATGACCTAAATAATTATAATATAAAAATGCAATTTTCAAACGACCTAAATAATTATAATACAGAATTTACATTTTCAAATGACGATATTAAAAATAATATAAAAATATCATTTTACAATGACCTAAATATCATAATATAAATATGCCATTTCCAAATGACCTAAAAAATTCTAACATAAAAATGGCATTTTCAAATGACTTGAATACTTGTAATATAAAACTGTCATTTTCAAAGGATCTAAATAGTTATAATATAAAAATGCCATTTTCAAAGGACCAAAGTAATTATAATTCATCCGATGTAAATTAATAAATGAGTGATGTTAAATGTTTTACAACACTTCTCTGATGCAATATGCAACTAGACTCATGTTTAATTACTACTATTTATGATTTATTAAACACGCATACAAAGTTAAAAGCTTACTACATATTTTGTCAGATTTTAAACAACAATCAAGTAGTTTTAATTCGCGTCTAATTAACCAATAAGCAACAATATAACAATTATATAAATATGAAATCATACTGCTTTAAAAACAACAACAAATACATGATACAGATAATAAGGATTTTAATAAAGAAAATTACAAAAGAAGCATGCTCCATGTTTCTTTTCTATCATATTTCTATAAATAAAATATGGAAATATATATATATATATATATATATATATATATATATATATATATATATATATATATATATATATATATATAATATAATATAATATATATATATATATATATATATATATATATAATATAATATAATATAGATATACTATAACTTAAAGACCCAATAATGTTTCCTACCTTAACTATTTTCAGCATTTGTAATTTCCAATTTCATCTTGTTTGTTTGATTGTTGTTGTTGTTTTTTTGATTTTTTTTGTCGTCATATCATTACAGATGTTGCAAAGCGCTTAGAACTTCTAAGGATTAGGCGCAATATAAAGTCCGCATTATTATTATTATTATTATTATTATTATTATTATTATTATTATTATTATCTACGTATTAAACTCTTACCTTGTTCCTACATCAAGGTTTAACATTAACAACATTAACAGCGAACCGATATTGTACACCTGGAAAAGCTGAGGTAATGGTTCCCCAGTTAAAAAATGGATTCTTTATGTCACAGACATGATTATAGTAGAATCATCCCTAAATCACAATGTGATAAATTAATGCATCATGAATTACACCAACACGCATGCGCAACAATATAAATAAATGAAGAAAGAAAAAAGATGTCATACAAATCACAATCCGAGAAAGTAATTTAGCTTTTTTTACAAATAAAAAGACTGATAGAACGTTAAAGCGGACAACATAATCAGCTGAAGAATTATATACACCCAGAAAACAAAATTTACTCCATTCCTCGTAATAAAAGATTCATTACGGTTGGCTTGCAACAATTTAGTAATCTAAATGACAATTTTTAAACTGTAACTAACATACTTAAGAATTATGCAAGGGTACCAAAACTCCAAAAACAAAGCCAGACTATTTAATATTTAATAACAAACGTGTTTTTTAAAAATTGAAAAAGATCGCCAAAACATTTGCGTTGATCGGCGAACAGAATTGTTTAAAAATACGTTTACGAAATGTTAGGATGATAATAATATTAAAATACGTAACTTTTTAATGGGGGAGGTTAATGTTGAGCGCATTAATGGAACTCTTAAAATAATAATGTAGAAATATTTTACATCAATCAAACAGCTGACATATAAATATAATAATACAAAACTTAAGTATAAAATGCTCCTAATATTGGCCAGTAAGTGGTTTATATGAATCTATATGGCGAGTTTGATTTTAATTTAAAATGCCGAAATATAAATCAGGTGATATGATCAGTAAATACAATAAACTTGAGATGGATGATACCACACATTTCAATGAAGAATTTATTTAAATAACAAATCTGCCCAAATGGTCTTGAATTAGAAGATTTAAAAGGTGTACATATTATGATTTTGAGTTACAATAAGCAAAACAAGAGCTATTTAGAATTCCAAAATATTTAAAGGTGACCACACGAAAAAGCATGATTTGGGATCTGCATTTCCCTTGTTCATATATATTCAAAATATTTAATATATTTATTTACTATTTTTGGTTTATATAGCATGGAAAATAAAAGACTTACTTTTTTAAAAAAAAAAACCTCTATATAATAACAACTAATGCTTGAAAGAATTCTACGTTCTATAAAAATATGTAAATGTGTTGTCTAATATTAATTTTATGAACAATTTTCTTTTAAAATTCAAATATTTTATGTTGAATCCCACACACAAATAACGATTCACTCTGCGCTAATATACGTTTTGTGACGACACTATTGAAAAAACGCTTTAAAATACTTTTAGACAAAAATGGTAAAATCATTTCTGTTATAAATATAAATATAATCAAAAATGATAGGAGATATAAAAAATACCAAAACAACATGAGGTTGTATATATATTAAAGACGAAACAATATTCCAAAAGAAGATTCTAACTCTCTAATACTCAACTGATTTATAAGTTCAATTAAGAATTAACATAACACAAATGTATTAAGCTTTGATACAATACAAAATCATTGAACACTGAGTCAACACAAAGTCATTGAGCACTGATACAATCATTGAGCATTATCACAATACAAAGTCATTGAGCACTAACACAATGCACAGTAATTGAGAATTGACACACTACAAGTCATTGAGCACTAACACAATACAAAGTCATTGAGCATTGACACAATTCAATCATTGAGCACTAACACAATACAAAGTGATTGAGGATTAACACAATACAAAGCCATTGAGCACTAACACAATGCAAAGAAATTGAGAATTTACACACTACAAGTCATTGAGCACTAACTCAATACAAAGTGATTGAGGATTGACACAATACAAAGCCAATGAGCACTAACACAATGCAAAGTAATTGAGCATTGACACAACACAATGTCATTGAGCATTGACACAATACAAAGTCATTGCGGGAACTTACGACTAATGGAGCGACAGATATGATAAATTAATATCTTTCCTAAACACTGATGTAAAAAAATGAAGAATATGATAAATATAATGGCAATATATATTGTATGTTAAATATAATGGCAATATATACTGTATGATAAATATAATGACAATTTATATTTATTAATAAATATAAATCCAATATATATTGAATGAAAAATATAATGGCAATTTATATTGTACGATAAATATAATGGCAATATATATTGTTTGATAAATATAATGGCAATTTATATTTAATAATAATTATAATGGTAATTCATATATGATAATTAAATCAATATTAAGTCTTCCAATGCAGAATAATCAAGAGATACTAGTTATGATCTCCGAAAATACAAAGGACATAATATCAGAATTCTTATATATTCAAAGAAAGGAGGCTTGATCAACGTAGAGGAAGTTTAAAGGCATACATCCTAAGATTTTCGACTTTTTTGTTCTTGCAAATGCATGATATTATGAAAAGCATAGTAGAAATAATGAGTAATTATAGGTCATTCGGTTAGTACAAATGTACAACTGTAAGTTTACTCAATGAAAATATAACGATTTTTTGAACGGATTCCTAATTAATTATGCAGAAACGGAATTTACCGATATTCTCCGAAGTCGCAGTGTCAAGTGACGCGCGTCAACAAATATGGAAGTCGAGGTAAGCATGAATCTCCTTCTCCTTAGTTCTTTATAGTCACCCACAATATATGTATTGCTTATAGATTTCTCATTATATATGATAAATTACAAGAAGTAGGCAAAAAAGTAAATATGATGGAAAATCCTGACAATAAGGGGTTCCTTTAAGGGGCCATTCTTGAAAGTGTTTACTTCTCGTGTTTGTGTGATTCTGTTACGTTGTAGGATAAACCAAATAAAAATATGATAATTTGTATCATTGTAATCAGAACCGCTATTAAAAGGTTTCGCTAAAGTCGCTTCCTTAGCTCAGAATAAAGTTGATTTTCTTGTGTATTTGTATTACCACCTCACATTCACATATCCGATAGTCGATGTGATTTGCGCATTTGTTTGTATATTTACACGTTTAAATTAATATTTTCCGACATAACATTTAATGGATTTATTTTATTTGGAATTTTTTTTACTGACAATTTTAAAAATTTCTGCAGGACTTCGACCTGGTTGTTTTAGATGAAGTCGTGCTCCTTGTTGTACAGAGGTATATGCAAGATGTCCTGGCAGCAGAAGAAGATAATGATTACAACCAGGGAAAAGGCATACTGCTAATAGGCAGTTTATTTTATGGACATGTCTTTCCAAGCTGTTGTGTATGGCGTATAATGGATAAATAATTTTGGCCAGTACCATAGCTTTACTCAGGGAAGACTTGGATGATCTATCCAAATATATGATGTGTGACTAATATAATTTATGTTGATTGTAACTTGTATAAAACATTTCTTTTGTAGTATGCAATCTTTATTTTGCATGAGCAAGTGTTGTTAAACGTTTTTTACCTACCTACTCACTAAAGAATGATTATATGTATGGCAATGTTTTGAAAGCAACTGTGAGGAGACTATTTATTAAAAACATAGGATCAATTAAAGTTGACTAGCATTGTCTTGGGATACAAAGAATATAAATAACAAAAGTACACTGGTGAACATGATTTTAATCGTGCATATACAGTAACACATTAAGTTAATTGATAAATAATGCATATTCATATTGAGCTGAGAAAGCAAAACTTGTTGCAGTGTTTCATGAATATAGATTGGCTTGCAATATCAACAGAACTACAAACACTAGGATACTATTCTATCCAGATACTGCTCATTAATTACAATTACATATACTACAAAATGGCCCTGGAAACAATAAGGTGTTTAAGACTAAAATACTAGTTCATCTAAAGCAACCTCGAATGCTTATATCACATATGTGCATCATCAGCCATCTTATTACAACTAAATCAAATATACTCGACATCATTTAAAAGCATCAAATTTTCAGTTTTTTAAAATGTGTTCATTTACCATAGAAATAATTATACCCTTTATATGAATACCCAGATGAATATACACAACTGCATACACTGTAAAACTAACTATTATATATTATGAAATGTATTAAACTTATAAAAGCACAAATGTGCATGTACAGGTCTAACTTTAATTCAAGAGTACATGTACAGTCAGGCATAAAAAACTGAAGGATATCATCTAAGAATAATTATGGCATATATTGAGGTTTTCCGTGTTATTTAGGTTGGGTGGGGTGCTCCCACTATTATTTAAATTATTACAAAAGACCCCCGGTATGTTTATATGAGGAATTGAAGTAGTGATAGACAGATGCAATGCTCAGAGCCCCCAGTCAGTGGTGCCGACAGTTAAATTAATGAATACACAAAATGTGAAAGTCAAATAAACAACAATTTAATATCATTAAATAACAGTCATCTCTCAAATGAAATTCAAGTTAAAACCCTATCATTCGCCTTTAAGTCGACCACGTTATGACCTATTTTATCATCTGACTTAGTGTAATAAATTTTCTTCTTGTCCTGTGTTCCTACTCATCTGCATGATCTTTCTCTGGACTGGTAGTCCAATTCCATTCAGTCCATCTAACTTCTGCCTCTGATCGTCCTTTTTCTTTGTCTCCCAGAGACTTTTTTTTATGAGAAAAACTAGTGTACCATTACTATAAAAGATTGATTACAGACATCCTTGTTCCAAAATACTAGACAGTTCTATAGAAATTACATTGATGTTTTAGTATCCTGTGCTTGGTTTCTATGCTATTCTCACAAGTGATTACCACTTACTCAATGCCAAACGTTAGTACATCACCTGAACAAACTACTGCAGTGAAACAAATATTGAAATTAAGCCCACCCCCATGTATGTTTCATATTGCATTTATTTTAAAATTAGGGTAGCTAAGGACTCACACACACACACACATACATGTATATATATATATATATATATATATATATATATATATATATATATATATCCTGAATAGTATATATAATGTACTAAGTACAATGCAAAACTGGCTCAGATATACATATCAAATTCAGGAATGCAGGGGTCATGTTACCAGGTGAGGAGACTTTGACCTCTTAAAATGACTCGTTGTACTTTATACCTTCCTTGATGTACGCATTCAGTTCTGGCAGTGTTGTAATCCAAGGCAAAATGTATTTATGCAGTGTTGATACCAATTAGCCTATGCAGACAAACAAACTCTTACACATTCACAGGGGTGTTTTAATTGCTAACTGACCTTTAACCCTGTTTGCAGCAATACATCACTGCTGAGTTCATGAAATTGGGCCTACTGTACAGTGATGAAAATATACCAAATTTTGTTTCAAAATTGTAACAGTGTGTGTGATTTGGATTTTTAACATACCTTGAACAATTTTTCAGTCATATGGCTATGATGTTGGCAGTGTGGCAGTTTATAGTGATGTCTAGCACTGAGGCATCATGCCGCAGACATGTAGCATGACATCCCGTCCAGTTACATTATCCTGACAGTAGGATGACCAGTCCTTACACTAACCTCTTAATGCTGAGCACCAAATGAGGCAGCTGTTAATACCATTCTTATGTCTTTGGTATGACCTTGCCAGGGGTCAAGGCCTCCACAACCTCTTGCATCTGAGGTGGATGCTCCTACCACTAGGCCACTAGAACGGTCAACACCAGTATGTAAATAGTAATTAGTTGTTAACAAATATAATCGGTAAAGAACACTTCTAATTGATTTTTTTTTTTAAAAAAAAAAAACAACAGAAGTTAACAGCATTTTTTTCTTTATAAACATAGTTTGAAGCTGTATGTGAACCGGTAATGGCAGACATCGCTGCACCTGTGATAAACCACTTCATTACATTGTATTCTTAAAACATTGGGTAAATAAATTCAGGAAAACATATAATTTAATTAAAACAAAGTCTAAATATTTTGTGTTATAAGATTTAGCCTAAATATTTAATAATGAAATCAGAAATATGGGACAATACTATGTTGTGGAATTCGAAACAATGTTGTTAAGCTCAATGCTGTTTTCTGATTTAATTCATTTTCATGAAAATACATACATACGTACATACATACATACATACATACATACATACATACATACATACATACATACATACATACATACATACACACATACATACATAATAGTGAAGCAAAAACTCTTTTAAGCAATGCATATCGTTGCTATCAGTATTTAGGCAAATAATAATACCATAAATATGCAGTCATAATATTGGATGTATGTAATAAATCTAAAAAGTGTGTAGCTAAATTATGATGTACTCACATGGCATAACACATGTTCTTTGATGGGTTTTGTTGGAAAAAAGGATTCAGTTCAGTTACATTTCAATTTTAATGCTTCAGTGTGTTGTCTATTGATAGGTACAGTAATGTTTAGCGGGAGCAATGAAATCAAGATGAAGAGTATGGATTGAAGTCATTTGCTCCAATGTACATACTGCATTTTTTCTTCTTCAAAGTATGCTAGAAATCTTTCTGACTGCAATTTTACACAAAACAGTTAGAAAAAAAAATTATTAAAAGGTACTTTATTATGCAATAATACCGACTTGCATTTACATGATTTTAATCTTGTTAACTCCTATAAGATTAAATGAATTACAATGAATGTTTCTGATGTGCTTTTTTAATACATCATATGGCCAAAATACACTGCATCTACCTCAATCTAAACATACATATAAGACAAGTATAAATGCAATGGGTATGAAAAGTTTGAAAAGGTCTTACATCTTGTGGTTCAAATGCATGTTTTTTTAAAAAGCTTTAAGTACATAATCAACAGTGGTCTGAAGATAAACTGAATCTTGGAAACCAAACAGATGCTGGACTTTGGCTCATAGTAGACACTTCAAGAAAGACGTAGTCAAAGTCTATATGGGTCTATGGTAGGGATCATTTGTTATCATATAATTACTAGAACAGTCTCTCCATAACAATTTTATATCAATAGGTGTTACCTGACTAAAAGGACTAAATCATTTTAACTTAAAATGAGATTTCTGATTGTAACAATCTCTTTTGTAGGTGGTGGTGGTATTGGAGCGTGTACATCAGATATTCACCTATGATCAATTGTGTCCAAAACAACTGGCTGGTTCATTCCAAATCTATCATCTAACCTCATTTTCAATATTTTTATAATTATTTCCGGAATATACAGGTACTGTTGATCAGCTTTCTTTGGGTTTGCAGACCATCTCTCACTTTTTTGTGGAATGACCTTTGGTATCTGACAAGAAAATGCAAACATTTCACTGACAATGTCATTTTATATTTTTTTAATTCTCAAAAGTCCAAATAAAAACTGCATTCAATTACATGCAACATATCATTTATATAGCAAACCTGTATCTAACCCATATATCATAAAAATGTTTAGATTATTTACAGAATTTTCTAATTACATTAGACAAATTCTAATCAAAATTGGTTTATGAAATTTATTTTACAAAATTTCTTCTGTAAAAGATTAAATTGTACCACAAACAGATGGGTTATCAACTTTCAGGTAAAGCATTAATATTTTAACAAGCAGCAGAGAGGGTGAATCGGACAACTTTTCAAACAAAACTCGATTTTAACCGTCAAAACAACAAATAGACCCTTCCTACGAAATCTCGTGTTTTAACCCAAAAAAAAAAAAATAAAGTCTCCATTTGCCAGACAGAGACTTAGTGATTTTTGTCTGAAAACACGATCTTGCAGAAGGCTTCGAAATGAATAAAAACTCACCCCGTTGATTTCAACCGAATATTTTATCAAGTCCGACACGAGATCGCGTCCGAGGGTCTGCTAAATTTATCGTTACAAATCCGTGTGGTATTGACTAAGCGTGACTAAAGAAATTTATAAATTGATTATGATTCATATCACCGCTGCACCAGGTCTGATGAATATTTCTAAGAGTATGAGTATCAACTCCGCTAAATACACACAATAAATTGCAATTATCGCGAATCACTTTTGGAATTTGTGTATCGTTGAGTGACATATATCACATCAGTGCTTTTATGCCTGCCTCTAGAAAAGATCCTAGCAAGATTCTTTTGATTGTCTAACATGATATCGTCATATACAACTAAATTGTTAATACTTCCGTCGATGGAATCAATACTCGGTGCATCGTTGATATCAGTAATAAATTCAATAAAATCATCATCGATTTGAAATTCTTTTGCTTTCTCGTTAAAATCCTTTAGCACTTCATAGCATCGCTGATCGTCTACACTCAGGGCTATTAAATACAATTTGTTCCATTTCATCCATCTCGTTATCAAATTAAGTAGCAGTTGTGTCTTGCCGCTTCCAGATGGTCCGATTATAATCATTGTAATTGAATTCGGCAACATTTCATGGTGTTTAATAGGTTCCCGTCGTCGGGTAGCTGAATAATCAATTATATTCATGCTGTTATATATAAATTATGGATCTATATTGTGTGAAGTGTAAAAAACGTACTGGCACAGATGACTTGACGACGATTACAACTAAAAATAACCGATCAGCGCTTTCTGGTAAATGCGTACAATGTAGTACAATGAAATTTTGATTTGTTTCCCTTGATAAATCCAATGCTTCTGCATTTGAAAGGATTTATCGAAGGGGTCCTCTGCACTGGCCTAATCTATTACAAGTTGATCCTGGCAAGGAATTTCAGGGTGCAGTGTTATCAATAATGAAAAATCATAATGTCACCATCAGACGGGGGCATACTGCGCTACATCGTGATCAGGCAATTGTAGAACGATTTAATAAAACCCTTGCTGAGCGGTTATTTGGATATCAATACGCGAAGGAGTTTATTCAGGATAAAAGATCCCGTGAATGGGTTAAGAGATTACCAGCTGTGATTACCGCACTGAATAATGAGATTACTAAAACAATTAATTTGAAACCTATCCACGCTATTAAAAAGAAGCATATACCCGTACAACCACAAAAAAATTTCAAAGAACCAGTTCTTGGTAGTAATATCACTGTTAGGTATCTATACGAACCAGCAGAGCTTGAAGGTGGCAGAAAAAGGGCTACTGATCCTATTTGGAGTGTTACTGCACACAAGATATCTAGTATAACACGATCTAGCGTTTCTAGACCAGCAATCTATAGACTGGATTCAACTGCCCCTCAACGAGGATTTACTCGACAACAATTACAAGTGATACCCGAGGATACACACTTACCACCGCGGGGTCTTAACTAGTAGGATTTTCAAAGACAATTCTTCGAAGCTGATTTATTTTTCGTACTCCGGATACTGCAAGATAGACTAAATTTGACCATTCGATGCGATTATCTACTATCCAAACAATTGTATCCGATATAGTCAATCCCTGTGAAGAATGTATCGTCGCTGCGTATCCTAGCGTCCACGGGGTTTTATTAGCACGCAATGCATCTTCAACGACGCTGATATCAACCAGCACAATATCATTTAATACGAGAATTTGTTTTCTTGACTCTGTCAAGCCTGGAATATCAACTTCGATATTTTGTTTTCGTGTATCACAGGGTCTATAACATAACGGTACCGGAAGTGTTGCAAATTTTTCTTTATGCGTTTCTAATAACTTCATCTGAAGTGTTTCTCTGACTATTTTTCTACTTGCAATTATCAAATTTTTTGGTCTCCATATTTCCCAGAAATCATTCATTGGAGTTTCTGAAATTATTTCACGCGCTATTTCACATTGGATTCTATCTGGTCGTAATCTAATTAGCGCTTTGAATTCTTTTAATTCATTATCAAGTGATCTATAATCAGTGTGAATTTCTTCATAATAGTCTACAAAACCCTTTAGCCATTCATGTGGGGATGCACTGACAAATGGTGGTGGTTGGCCGTAATCACCGCACATGACGACTTTTGTATTTTTCAATAACAACCACTCAAGAAATGTTTGTAATACATCTAATGACACTGTGCATATTTCATCCCAAATGATGATTTCAGGAATAAATTTTTCGCCCATACGCTCAGGAGTCCACTTATCTCCTTTCCATCGAAAGAAACTGCGATAAGTACAGGCATTTACCCCTCGCTGTATCATCTCTCTTGCAAGTCTGTGAGTTGGTGTTAGCACAATCATGTTTGGATTGGAAACGCGGAATAATTCAACTGCCCGAGTTGTTTTTCCTGACCCACCACAATCGTTTAAATAAACTGTTTAATATCGACATATTGGATCAGAACACGGTGGTGCATTAGAAAATTCTGATTGAATCTCAAAGAGATTCCGATAATTATTTTCAATTGTTACATCTGCTGATTGAATATAATCATTAAGCATTTCCCGCTTAATTCTCCATGACCCCCAATTCTCGTTGCCAGTAGCCTTGCTACTGCTTATAAAATCAGCCATATCGCTATTTATGTAAAATGAGTCAGTGGCAACTCTAACTGCGGTGTTAGGAAATCTATTTATCATTGAAAATAAATTGATAGAAGCATAACCGAGCATAGAAGCTCTCAAATGTGTATACTGGGGATTGTATCCATCGTTGTAGGTAACAATTGTACCCAATTTGGTTCCAGAAATGCGTCTTTACGATTGACATATATCCCCTTATTCGCTAGATCCGCGATTACAACATCGTATTCAGCTTTGTCTATAATTAACCGTGAAGAATATCTTGTATTGTCATATTTGCCACCCTGGGTGAATTTACCGATTATTCTTCGTCCAAGATCTTTCGCTTCGTTGTTTCTGATTTCAAATAGCTGTTTAGACCAATCCATGATTTGTTGTTCATTAAAATCAGGAAACAGTTTTCGCTGTTCGCTAATTATTTTTTCTATATCAGCTTGTGGTAACCAGACTGATTTCTGTGCTCGATATGATATAATCGCTTCACTGACAATTAATGATTTTAACATCCCACAATCAATCATATACCGTAACAACACTATTGGCATCCAGTGTTTTTCAGACATGTGTTTACCAATAAAAACATAACTACTCGGATGAAGTCCTGTAGCCAATTCAAATGATACTACACAAGCGAATCCTGTTAAATCAAAATCAGTCAGTGGTCCATTAATAGCAACACGGGTCATTTCGTGTGTGGGGTGTCCAAATCGTTTAAAATATCTAGCGCATTCTCCATACCCGAGAAAACTCCCTGGATAACACGCAATCATATTAACGGAAATAACGGTTTCAGTGTCATATTTTGTATTCCATAACCCTCCATGACTGTATTCAAGACAGCTCAATCTAACATCTGATAGAAATTCACTTCGTGTTGGTTTCCACGCGTTTTTCTTCCTAGCAAAATGTGCTACAACGGATGGTAGTGTAAAACAATTTGTTAATAATTGTTCGTTGTCTTCCCCCCAGAACTCTGGGGTGAAAACTCACTAGCTAGTTTTTTCATTTGATTATGTAGCTCTTCAGTACGGTACAATTCTCCGTTGGGTCTTACAAACTGATCGAATCCACATTCATCGTCTGCAGCACTATGAAATAGCCACATCGACACAGGATCGTTTTTACTCAAATTGTAAATAGCATCAAATAATTTCTGCTCGGAAAAAACTCTCCGGTTTGGGATAGATATTTTACAGTTCTATCAAGTGGGAATATTGTTACTGCAGATGACCACGCGTGTTCGTTATGATCAATAATTTGTATTGGAGCTCCTTTTGATTTATATTTCGATTCGTATAATACTTCTCCGGTTAGTGTCGTTACTGATATTGGAAATCTCAATGATGTTTCTAATTTGATTATATCCTGAATTGTTGCCCCATGCTGTTTCACTGTTAATTCCCAGTCATTTATTTTTTTTCGTCTTAGATCAGTCAATTTATTTCCCCGGGACGCATTTGTGAAGTGTTCTGTTATTCGTGTTGCTACACAATTGAGCCTTGACGAAGAAAATATCATGGGTGCTAGTTTTGCAATATCGGGTTTTTCATTTAACGGATATATCCCGTAAACAACTGCTGTTACAGGATAAGATCTTTCGTAGTATGGTTTGTCAATTCCAGTCAAAATTCCTGGTTTGGAATCTTGACTCACAGTGACAGTTTTTTTTGTCTTTGAGAATTGGCTCGTATTTATCCCTAATGATCCAATTTCCAGTATCATCACGGATAAGGAATTTGATTCTAAAAAAATGCCTTTCCCGCGAAAGATCAATTCGAAATGACCAACAGTGAGATGCCCCATCACGCTTGAATTCATTAAAACAGTCTCTGATTTTACTAATCATGGTTCTATCAATAATTTTATTCTTTGGTGTATCAGAAACTCTATCAGGATTGAATTTAACACTTTTCCAGGGCTTAATATTCGATAATCTCTCAAACTCCTTCATACTATAATTAAAACAAGCATTTAAATGAAAGATTTATGTATAATGAATCATTGCAAATGGCTCATGATTGGATCAGTGACTCCTTGTAACAAATCATGCAGAAAGGAGTTCTGTGGGTATCATATGCAGAGTTTTCGACGTGGAAGCCTTGGTCCGTTACCATGTATTCGATGTGGGGTTGGGGTCAGGGGAAAATCACAGTTGTGTCTAAATTGTGGTGGTAAGCGATACAGAGAGTTGAAGCGTTATTATGACAAAAGAATAAAAAATTCCATCAAAAATTCTGACCCTGACAAAGTCCCTGACACTGACAAAGTCCCTGACCCTGACAACGTCCCTGACAAAATCAGAGTCAAGGATAAAATCATAAGAACTCCTCGAGACTATATTGAAAGATTTTCCAATGATGTTATTATTAGACCAAACAATGAATTAGACAAACAATAGTACATTATATAAATGAACCAAGAATTCAGACCACACCCAGTGATTAAAAATTATGAAGCATCCAGTGATGGTACTGTCAGAAACCGTAGACTGAAGAATCCAGTTGGTACTGTGAATAATCAAGGGTATTTGATGTTTACTGTTAGGGGGGAAAGAAAAGAAAACTTATCTCAATCACAGAATAGTGTATGAGTGTTTCCGTGGATTGATCGAGGATGATTTTGTTATTGATCATATCGATTCTAATCCAAGGACAATTCCTTATCAAATCTGCAAGCTATTACACAGAGTGAGAATTCCAAACGAGGAAAGACTAGAAAATGCAAAACGGTTGGGAAGAAACCTGTGAAATCTTTTAATACGGCAACTAACGAAGAAAAAATATTTCAATAGATAGCTAGCCCCGGTAGGTATTTCAATATTTGTTCACCTTCTGTTCAAAAAGTTGCATCGGGAATAACCAAGACGGCGATTTCAAAAAGAGCGGACAAAAAATTCAATTTAGTTATGTCTAATGCGTCATATTTTTCATTTAGAAATAAGTATAATCATATAATATGAATTCTGAAAATATGAATAGCATTATAGCTGAAATTTTAAAATTGAAAAGTCAGGATACAATGCTATCAGATGGCTTAAATCCTGATCAAATCATGTCAGATTTTCAGGATATAGAATACGGAGTTAACAATAACAGGTATATGCTGCCAAAGAAATATGCGCTAATCAAAAGAATTCAGAATTCTATTCGAGACTCTCTTGCATTTTCCAGTGAAGTAAGTGTGTTTGTCCCGTTATATACTATCGTAGAGGGAATACGAAAAGAATTGGGTAACGAATACGAATTGAAAAAAGAGGTTAATTCTAAAATTAGAACCTACGAGCGTTAATTCAAGAAAATGAACGATTTTGACCGTGACCCGACCCTCAAAGAGATTTTGTTATTTTTTGATTGAAATCGACCCTCAAAGAGATTTTCATTTTTTTTAGCATTTTTTGATTGAAATTGTCAAAAAATCAGTGAAAATATTTCAGACTGAATAGAAATAAAAATATTTCACACACTGAATGATTCCTGACAGCTTTTCCCTATGGAAAATCCAATGCAAAATCGACTACTTTACCCTATGGAGTTTTTTAAAATTTTTTTTTATAAAAAATCGATGAAAAATGGCTAAAAATCGATGAAAACAGGCAAAAATTGATGAAAAATGGCTAAAAATCATTGAAAATCAATCCTAACAGTTTTTCTCTAGGGAAAATCCAATGCAAAATTGACTACTGGACCGTAAAATCTCAAGGAGATTACCACCAAAATGGTACAAAATCAGTGAAAAAACCACCAAAACTGTCAAAAAATCAGTGAATAAAAATATTTCACACTGAATAAAAAATATTTCACACTGAATAAAAAATAAAAATATTTCACACTGAATAAAAAAAAAATGTTTCACAGCAATACAAATAAAAAAATATTTCACACTGAATAAAAATAAAAATATTTCACACATTGAATGAATCCTAACAGCTTTTCCCTTTGGAAAATCCAATGCAAAATCGATTACTTTACCCTACGAGTTTTTTTTAACCAAAAATTGATGAAAAATGACCAAAAATCAATGAAAACAGGCAAAAATTGGCTAAAAATCATCAAAAATGAGTTCTAACAGCTTTTCCCTATGAAAAATCCAATACAAAATCGACTACTTGACCGTAAAATCTCAAGGAGATTACCACCAAAATGGCACAAAAATGACACAAAATGCCACAAAAATGACACAAAATGCCACAAAAATGACACAAAATGACACTGAATAAAAATATTTCACACTGAATAAGAAATAAAAATATTTCACACTAAGAAATAAAAATATTTCACACTGAATAAGAAATAAAAATATTTCACACACTGAATAAAAAATATTTCACACACTGAATAAAAAATATTTCACACTGAATAAGAAATAAAAATATTTCACACTGAATAAGAAATAAAAATATTTCACACTGAATAAAAAATCGATAATTTTACACATAGCTAGTGAAAACTTTCACACACACTGGATAAAAACTATTTCACACACACTGGATAAAAACTATTTCACAGCGAATAAAGAATCGATAATTTCACACACACTGGATAAAAACTATTTCACACACACTGGATAAAAACTATTTCACACACACTGGATAAAAACTATTTCACACAGACTGAATAAAAAATATTTCACACTGAATAAAAAATAAAAATATTTCACAGCAATAAAAAATAAAAATATTTCACAGCAATAGAAAATAAAAATATTTCACAGCAATAGAAAATAAAAATATTTCACAGCAATAAAAAAAAATATTTCATACTGAATAAAAAATATTTCACAGCAATAAAAAATAAAAATATTTCACACTGATGAAAAAATAAAAATATTTCACACTGAATAAAAAATATAAATATTTCACACTGAATAAAAAATATTTCACACTGAATAAAAAATTGATGGACCGTTAATGGATGGTTTCGATTAGTTAATCATCGATGGGGAAAATTGTTTCACAATTGAAAAATTGTTTTACAATTGAAATCTACGGTTTTTAATAATGGTCAATGAAGCATTAACGACCCGATTGGCTCGTGAACGACTAGATGCAATTAAGAGATTTATACCAATTCGCGACTCTGTAAGGAATAAACTGCAAGCTAGAAAGAGTCTTCAGACTGATTTTGCTGCGGGATCTGAAGAATTGTTTAAACCAGTAACCACAGCAACGAAGGAGGTAGAGCGTGCTATACGGGGAGATGCGGAAAAATCTCTTATTGGTGAACTTGAAAAAATAGCAGCGAAAACTGAAGAAACAAAACAGGCTGTACAAAAAATGGAATCTAAGCCACCTGAATCAAAAAGAACAGTAGATGATTTAAGCGTGAGATATAACGAGGAAGGGTTAGCAGCAATTGATAAGACTGATCCAGCAGAAATCCCTGCGCTTGTTGTTGCGACTTATGAAAACAGAAAAAAAATGTTGAAACCAGAACATCACAAGTTTGTTAGAAGGGCTCACACTGGGCTGATATATTCTACAAAATCAAAACTAAAAAAAGTCAAATTAAGACAGATAGTGCATCATACATTGAATATATCAATGCGGTGGGTACAGTGTATAAACGATATGAAGAACTAAAACAACGAAAATTGCAAGGAAAGCGACAGCAACCTGCAAAGAAAATATCTTTCTCTCCTAAAAAACAACAACAACTACCACATGATGATGATGATGATTTTAGCTATTTACAAACCACGGATACAGAAAAACTGGATGAAGCAACTGGTTATAGCGGGAAGGGATTGCCAGATTACAGTGAAAACGCTAGCGTTTCATGTCCTGATAGTGTTATCAATGATATATCACGATTAGATGTTCTAATCAGAGGGTTCCGAGCTGGAAATAACTCACCGGAAATAATTAATGAAGCAGCTGATATCTGTAGACGGTTATTTCAAGGTGGTATCATGAATATCAAAACATATCGTGGTTTCATTAGCGACTTAGTGGAAAATGGGTATCATAGTGATTAATTGAAAAATTGTTTTACAATTGAAATCTACGATTTTTAATAATGATCATACACTACAATCATGATAAACCAGCCAGTGTCTATGCGGTTAATTCACGATTGCCTGTTTATAGAGCATATTACGGAGATGGTTTCGGTGATACCATTGCAGGGTTATTTACAAGAATGGCCACAAAAGTGATGCCGTTAGCTAAACAATTAGGAATGAAAGCCATTGATGTTATTCGTGATAAGGGTATTAGTACTGTTGGAGATCTTGCCGGAAAAGCGTTTTCAGCCGCGAAGAATAAATCAACATCATTAGTTAGACGAAAAAAGAAACAGGTACCATTGCCATCTACAGCGGAAATGCCTGCAAGTGTTAGTAAAATAATAAATAACGCAGTAGATGAAAAATTAGCATCGCTGGTGACTCCGAGTGATCAAAATAACATGATAGCAAACATGAAAGCGGGAAGTGGCTTTAAAAAAACACGACGATGAAAATCTTTTTACGATGAAAATCCTACGGTGAAAATCGTTTACGATTTTACGATTTAGACTCTGATAAATAGAATAAAATGTTCAAAAGGTCACCTGATCCAGCATTTGATATGGATGCCCCAGTGCTCAAGAATGATTCTGTACACGATTTTCAATTTTATTCTTATCATCCAGTACAACCAGATCTCCGATCGCGAATTGAACTTCAAGTTCATGATACCAGTAAATATTTTCTACCATGTGAGGCATAATTATATAAGTACAAGGAGAACTTGTAACAAATGTAGCTGCTAATACACCATATGACAATAACCCAACTATCAAAGTCGGTTTTGTCAATAACGGTATCATGGCGTTATTTGAAAGTGCAAGATATCTCATTGATGGAAAAGAAATTGAATCCATTGACCGTGAAGTTGATGTTGCCACAAGAATCATAGGGTTAGCAAGATATTCTGATGATTATACAAGATCAGCGGGTCCATCTATGATGTTTTCTAAGGATATTACTGATTACCCTGAACACGTCCAGTATTCTAGAGTCAAGGAAACACTAACCACTGCAGTTGATCCGGCACCAGCCGGATATACAAGACCAGCTGGTACTTTTGATGTCATAAATAATATAACTAACTACAACCTAGGGTTTGCAACACGCGTAGCAACGTTGTGGGGACAGCGTCGACAGTTTTCATGTGCGATTCCACTGCATCACATATTTGGATTCTGTAGAAACGTCCGAAAAGTTATTTATGGAGCGAAGCATACAGTAGCGCTTGTGTTAAAGGGTACTGATAATGATGCAATCTGGCGTGATGCTGGTGTTCCCGAGGGTAAAGTCATTTTAACAAAACTATCATTATGGATGCCAGTGTTAACTCCATCAATCACCACAGAAGAAAATTTTTTATCTTTTATGGACCAAAGAGGAAAGTCGTTGTTGAGTTGGTTATCAGTGACCACTGATATTAAACAAGACAATGTTGATGATACATTCACATGGCAACTGGCATCAAAACAAGGTGTTTCAGCTCCACGTCATATATTTATTGCGTTACAGAATAATGCGCGAGTTGGTAATCAAGAACGAAGTCATATGATATTTGATCAGTTAGGTGTTAGGGAAGTCTCGCTGAGAATAAACGGCCAACAGGAACCATCCGAGGATATACAACTTGATTATAATCACAACCATATTGCACGTGTATATCATAACCTTTTGTCATATATGGCACGTGATCAAAATGTCGATACTGGTTTGCAAATATCGCAACTTGATTTTAAAAGCCTCTATCCGATTTATTACTTTTCGCTGGAACATCTTGATTTAACAAGACAATCTGTCGTCGATATACACTTTAGAGCTCGTGTAAACCGTCCTGGTGCTATTGCTAATTATAGAGCAGTTGCTGTCATTCTCAGTGATAAATCAATGCTACTTGAAGGTGTTGGTGAAAGAATGAGAATCATTGATGCACCAGTGGAAAACATGTAAACGATTTAGAATCAATCTATTATGTATAATGTCGTATAGTAATATTAGTGTTGCGTTAACTCCTGGTCAAGTAAAAAAATTGCAATCAGAATCGGCTAAAAAATGCGGAACCACAATAACACTGAAACCTAATCAAATGAATGGCGGTGCAAATAAATTATCGCTGACAACTCGTCAAGTAAAATACTTCAATGATGCACTTGTAGCAAAAAAAGGTGTTCAGATTACTATTTCTGCTGCTGCTATCAAAAATATGATTAAAACCGGCGGTATATTCCCGTTGTTAGCTGCAATACCAGCATTGATTGCAGCAGCAGCCCCAGCGGTGGCTAAAGCAGCGGCGTTAGGAGCCGTTGGTACTGCAGCAGGAATGGCACTAAAGAAGGCATCTGGACAAGGATATAAAAAAAGGAAAGGGTCTAAGACTACCAGGAACCCCGTATTCATGGTACAGCGGAAAAGGCCTGAGAATCCCAGGAATGGTTTACTAGTTGAGAAATCTTTGGTTCCAATGTCTAATTTTGATTTACTCGATGCTGCTAAAAAATTGGCGATTAAAAATTTCAGAGGCGTCTTTATGAAAGATCAGTTACCGGCACAACCCAACAGCGTTGAAACCGGTATTATTAATTTAGAAAACAGCACCGGACCTGGAACTCACTGGCTTGCATACGCTATTGATCCACGCGCAATCGTCTATTTTGATTCATATGGATTAGCACCGCCAAAAGAGTTTATGCGTTATATAAACCGCTTAAGGACTTTTCCAATGAAGACTTAGTATTCTACGCTACCAACACAACAAATGAATGATCCACCAATATGTGGCAGCGAAGTATTAAATGTCCTTGACGCTATTTCTAACTCATTGGGTAACCCAAGGGGAAAACCACCACATGTTGTCGTAAATGAATACACTAGCAGTCGCTTTTTAGAGAAAGAGTTTTACAATAACAATGATTGATATTTGGGGGAGATCTTTATCAGCGATGAAGAAACCAACCACAGAAATATCAACAACCAGTGATATAAAAAAAAATAATCGAAGATGAAATAGCTGAGACGTTGAACTTAACAAGTGTTGATCCCGGGGAAAAAGTTGTATTTCAAGATCGTCAGGGTAAATTGAAAACTAGTAATGTATCGTTGGATGATATTTTAGTTAAACAACTAAACGCAATCGAGGATACTATCGCGTTATTTTCCGATCAGGGTAAACTCAAACCGGGTGTACTTATTTCAACGATTACAGATAGATTAAAAACTCTCAACGATGAATTAAAAAGTTCTGTGTTGGAACTAGCAACACTTCAATCTAAAACTGAAGAACACGGAAAACAGTTTTCAAATTTTCGTAGAAATATCGTGGATAAATTTATTGGAACCCCGTTGGATAAAATTGAAATAAAACTCTCTGATATTAAAAAATCCATCGATGAGACGAAAAACTTCATCGAAGCCATCAAAAATGATTTTTCGAGGATGATAAATATCATTGAAAAAACAAAAATTCCTCATGAGAAAACCAACAACGTAGTATACACGATCCAACACGGATCATTTGCGTGGACACCTACAAACAACAAATTAGATATCACTGCAACCGTTAAGGGTATTTATCGATTAACACTAGTGAAAACGACTCAATTTAATATTTCATCGTCGAGTTCATCCGGAGTCAATAATACGATTTCAACGATCATCGACAAGGATACAACTGAAAAGTTCATGATAACATCTGCTGATAAAAATTTAGTTAGGGTTTCAACAACGTGGTATGTGGAATTCGTAGCGGATTTAAGTAAATAACGGTTTCAATTGAAATCGTAAACTGATTTAAAAATAAAATGATTTCATCATCGCAATATCGCTATGATCAGGTCAGAGAATTTCAAACAAGACTCAAAACCCTCACTGAGGAGTATCAAATAAAAAAAAAATACCAACGAAGAATTACCGCAATTGATGTTACTGTGTACGCTGTGAGTGGTGTAATCACCGGAGCTGGTATTATACTGTCTTCAGTGACAATGATTGCCCCGATAGCTGTTCCAATTTGCATTTCTGCGGCAACAACAATCGCGGGAATAATTTCAATTATAACAAAAAAAATATCATGCAGCCAACGCAAACTACAAGACTACATAATTCAATTTCATGTTGTGTCCACTGCATATTCGCAATTATCCTCGATGATATCGTCATCGCTCGATGATACAATTATATCAGATAGTGATTTCTCAGCGATGGCCAGTATTTATGATTCTGCGATGTCAAAATTAGAGCGACAACAACAGTATAATAACGATGACAACACCGATGGAATTACTTCAACAAATAGTGGAGAACACAAACCCAGTACAAACAAGTATGATATCAATAACCTCATCGAATTCAGAATTCAGTGTGAATTTCCCTACCCCAGTCCCCGTGAAGAAAATCGCGCTAGCAAAATTACGAGTGTATCACAGTTGGCCTAATATCAGATCAAAATCATTTGGTGGTCAAGAACCCAATAATTTACTGGTATTTGCGAACAAGAATAAAGACGACGGTATCCCAGACTGGAACGTTGTTTCGATACCAACCGGATCATACCAAATTGAACAAATCAATGATGAATTGCAACGTAGAATAAAATCGATTACTGGAAAAGAATCAAAAATCGCTATAACGGTTCATGAGCCGACGCTATCATCTGCCATTGAAATAAACACAGAAGGATACGTCGTAGATATCTATCAGAGTTCTATTAGAACCGTACTAGGATGGCCTGAATTACCAACCCGGGAAGAAACCGTTAATTTATCACCTGAACCACAAAAAACTGATTATGTCACAGACAGGATAAAATCTGATAATCCAGTAAAAAGCTATAGCGATTACATCAGATCGAATTTTTTTTCATGAAGCGGTAGAAGCCACCACTAAAAGAAACGTCTACTGAATTCGACAGGATAAAATCACTGAAAATTTCACAGCGATGAATAATGATTTTTCATTGTTGTTAATATCCCTTAAATCCGGCACTCTCACCCGAGATGAATTTATCAGCGTTGTAGAAACATGTAACAAAATCATCAATGACATGGAAACATTTCATTCATAAATTATTCAAGAAGTATTAGGTGACAGTAATCCTGCAACAAGAACTTTATTCACAACAGAATATAATATCCCCGTCAAAGATATTCCAGCATTCAAAACACCAGTATATAATATCTTAGGATTACAAAAATCTCTCAATGATGCCATCGATTTTGGTTTTAAAATAATTCATGACGAATGTAAAAAAACAACATCACAACCACAACCACAAACAACACAACTATCCTGACACATAATAATGACCCAGATGGTGGTGGCAGGCATATTGCTCCTAAAAATGTGAATATATCCTCGGTGATAGCGCTCAATTTAATATGTGATGTTATCGAAAGAATCTATCAAATAAATCTAGAACGATCAAATCAAGCTCAGCAGGGATATATTCTGTATTCATTTGCACCAACAGCCCCTCCAGGATTTCTAATTATTGAGGATCCAACTAATCCAGTCTATATGCGATGTCATAATAATTCATTAACCAGAATCAATTTTAAACTCACTGACCAGTCTAATAATCTGATTGATTTACAAGGCGAGGTTTTACAAATTAGTCTGTTTGTGAAATCCTGAAAGGATTTTCGTCCTAAGACCCTCGGACGCGATATCGTATCGGACTTGATAAAATATTCGGTTGAAATCAACGGGGTGAGTTTTTATTCATTTCGAAGCCTTCTGCAAGATCGTGTTTTCAGACAAAAATCACTAAGTCTCTGTTTGGCAAATGGAGACTTTATTATTTTTTGGTTAAAACACGAGATTTCGTAGGAAGGGTCTATTTGTTGTTTTGACGGCTAATATCGACTTTTGTTTGAAAAGTTGTCCGATTCACCCTCTCTGCTGCTTAACAACAGTGAATTATTATGTTAACAAACAAGAATAAAGTTTATTACCTTATTGTTCCATCTGTGTTTACAATCACATCTCTGTCAATATGACTGTTATAATCGAGAGTTGCCAACAGATTCATAGCTCTGAAAGCTGATGGCTTATATGAATGTTCTTTGGAGGCATACAATACAATCAAACATCTGGAAATTCTCCAGTTCTGCTGTACTTCTGAAACAAAGTAAAATGACTAAATAAATAAATTTATTCAGATGCAGAGAACTATTTCAAATTTATAAATCCCAATAAATCTGTTTTGATGAAAATGCCAATGTACAGTAGCATTATAAAGGCAGAGAATAATCAACTCATTCTACCCCTACAAATTTTTTTCCTTGTCACCTGAAATGGAGGGAACGCATTTGTGGGCTAATTTTGAATACATCGAAATACATCTGCTTCCAAGAATTTTTTGCTTAGATATATGCCTAGGTGTGCTAGAAACATCATTCGGCATCTGCATAAGGGTAAAAGTAGGAGTTTTTTCTTCTTCTGACCCATCATTTTCCTCCTGGCCACATTTACTTCCAATCCCCAATTTATCCTACTTCTGCAAATGTTTATATGTCTGTGTATAGCTCAGACCGATGTGAATTAGATTGCAATGGGCATGTGCACAAAAATCGGGTAAAGCTTGACCCCTCCCTCCCTGTATGCATACTTTTTCTTTACACACACCCCATCTGCATACATGCGATTTCCCACCCAATTCTGTATAACAGCCTATATTTAATTCACACAGAAAATATCAAGGATTAATAATATTATGAATTGAATATAACAGATAGTCCACCAATGCTGAATGTCTGGCTGCATCAACGAAATAAGCTGTGTAACTTTAAAAAGTTTGTAGATTGTCCACTAAAACTCACACACCAACTGAACACAGTCAAGCAGGTTACATATTAGACAAAGTTCTATCGAGGTATATGTGTACATACACTATCAGCAGACCACCAACCCCCATACACAAGCATATGCATTTGGGTCCCCCCCCCTTGCCCTCTCCATGTGTACTAAACGGACAAACAATAACTATGGCCTTAGTGTGGTTTGTATTTATAATACAAAGTATTCATATTCTTACAATGATAACCAGTATATCTTCATTTTTTTCAATTATGCATCAATACTATATTTAAGATATATTGTAATTACACATTTTTAACTTGTATGTTCATACAGTGCAAAGAAAACTTTTGTGGGAGCAACTTTCTGGTTTATACACAAATAACATCCACAAATACCAATACAATACTATACATGTATATATATGGTTGTTTGTTTAGTATACTTAACACAAATATTGTCCTTTTTGGTATGTACCACAATTATTTTTGTTAGTATAATTTCTTAAATGGATTGATAAAACTTTTAGACTTTTCCATCAGAACACTTTCCTTCTCCTTAAGTTTTTCAACCTCAGACAAGACTGAATCACTTAAAATAAAATTTTTAAATGTGTAAATACTAATGTTGAACATGGAAATCTTTAGTTTTGTATCAAAAGAAAGCATTATTATTTATCTTGGTTATTATAATGGGACTGATAATGCTTCAAGAAATAATAATAATAATAATAATAATAATAATAATAATAATAATAATAATAATAATTATAATAATAATTTAATTAAAAGGGCGACTCATTTAGTCAAAGACTTTTGAGGCTCCAACTAAAATACAAACACATGATGAGGAACATATCAATAACAACAAAAGACATGTGCCAACAATTTACAACAAAAATATTATTCTAAATAAAACATACCATATTTTAACAAAATGTACAATCTTTACCAACTACAAAATATTAAACTAGTATAGAATGATACATTTCCAGGTGCATCAACCAAAATATTTGTAAACAAGTAAATATACATAAAATTTAATAAAATGTAGTAATACTTACACAGATGCCATATCTGATTCTGACTTGGTTATATCAGACACAGCAGGAATTTGTATCCTATGAATTGTTGGCCCAGGTGTAGAAGTTGTGGCCATGTCTCTTTGACATTCCTATGTTTCTGATGTTTTCCTTGCACTGGCATTAAAATCATAACTAATATAGCAAGGAAAAATAAATGTTTCATTAGACACAAAAATTATATAAATTTTACAAATAATAGTGAATGAATGAATGCTAAATTAAAGTGAACCGGCCACGATGGGTCATTATTAACTGTTTTATCTTTCAAAAGAAAGTTATTTAATTTTTCCCGTGGGGTAAGGAATGGTGCCACTTCCCCACGGGCGTTTATGCACACATAGTGTGCTATTTAATTTGGTCATGCATAAAATATACTTAACTGTATTGCATTACTTTTATTTACAGCCATCACCATTTACATTATAAATAATTTGTATTTTTTTTAAAAAACAGTAGTGACTGCTTGCCTCTAAATAAAGTCTTATGGTTGCGTGCGAAAATGTAGATGATCAAAAAGACCCCTTTGGTAGCCTCAATAACAGCTGCTACATGTCATGTACATGCAGATTTCAGCGATATTGTTGCAGGGCTGTAACATTTTATTTCAAGCTAAATGAAATAATGCCAGTTTATATAAAATATGCTATTTTAAGAGTTTTGATAAAGAGTTAACAATACAGAAATAAAACCGCGGTATAAAAACTTGACTGTTCATTGCAAAGTTGAGACTCACTAGTATCGAAGCCGTTGCAGTGGTACAGCTGATATGGTTGTCTGCAGTTTGACACATTTTCATTGTTAAAGCAGCTTTAATTTGTTAATGTACATAATTATACGATAACTTGTGAATTTGATTATAAATGCCAAATGAATGGGACGAAATTGATCCAAAGAGAGGCAACTCGTACAGGGCTCCTTTGTGAGCGAAGGTAGGCCTGCAGTTCCTGTGGTTAGATACTTGATTTAGTCTGTATCTTGGAAACTGAGATCCTTGATGTAGGAAGAAACCGATGTCTGCATTGCAGCAACTATCTGATGCAATGACGTTCGTTTAACAGGAAATAGATCTGAAGCATGTTACAATATTCAGTACCATAATATATATCAGATGTTTTGGTAGTTTGGTGCGTGAGAATTGGATCGTTGAAATTCTACAAACTTTATTGTGCTTAGATTAGTCAAGAAAGGACAGCCAATTCCACATTTTATTTGGATCAAAGTTGTTCAGTAGTGCTCTTATAGCCTTAAAAGAAACGAAAAATTTTCAGGAAAATAAAAAAATTGTTTTCTTCAGTTGCCCAGAACCACAAAATGATATTTGTATACTTGTTCAGTACTGTCCCTTTGTCGTAAGATGCTAGCTATTCTTATCAATCGGAACATTGAATTATTTAATCTGTGGGACTGCTCCAAGAAATACTTTAATAAAAGTGTGTTGAGAATCGGAGGAAATACGGGGATAAAGGGTATTAGCGTCCTATTCAAACCCCAAAGTGACTTTTGCGTTTGTTAGCCTGACAAGTTAAAACACACGTCCCTTGCCGGTAAGTTTATCAAGATGTTAACGTGCATATTGTGTGCGTGCAAGCATGCGATGGCGCGAACATGGTGGATGGGTGTGTGAGTGGTCAAGTGTATGTATGCGTGAGTGTATCTGATCATGTATGTGCGTGTGCGCGTCTGTGTATGGTTGAGTGTGTGTGCTTATGTGCGTGCATGTATGGATGGGTGCGTGCATGGATGAGTGCGTGCTTTGACATCTATATATAGATGCGTGAATGTGTTTGTGTATCAGCGGAGGGGTGCGTGCGTGGGTACATGGATGTATGTATGATTGCGCACGTACGTGCATGGACCGGTACGTGTAAAGTGTGTGAATTGTTAAACTTCTTCTACGTAGATCAAGCCTCCTTTCTTCCAATATATAAGAATTCTGATATTATGTCCTTTGTATTTTCGGAGATCATAACTAATATCTTGATTATTCTGCATAGGAAGACTTTATATTGATTTAATTATCATATATGAATTGCCATTATAATTATTATTAAATATAAATTGCCATTATATTTATCATACAATATAAATTGCCATTGTATTTATCATACAATATAAATTGCCATTATATGTATCATGCAATACATATTGGTATTATATTTATTAATAAATATAAATTGCCATTATATTTATCATACAATATATATTGCCATTATATTTAACATACAATATATATTGCCATTATATTTATCATATTCTTCATTTTTTCCCATCAGTGCTTAGGAAAGATATTAATTTATCATATCTGTCGCTCCATTAGTCGTAAGTTCCCGCAATGACTTTGTATTGTGTCAATGATCAATGACATTGTGTTGTGTAAATGCTCATTTACTTTGCATTGTGTTAGTGCTCATTGGCTTTGTATTGTGTCAATCCTCAGTCACTTTGTATTGAGTTAGTGCTCAATGACTTGTATTGTGTTAATCCTCAATCACTTTGTATTGTGTTAGTGCTTAATGACTTTGTATTCTGTCAAAGCTCAATATATTTGTGTTGTGTTAATTCTTAATTGATCTTAAAAAGCAGTTGAGTATTAGAGAGTTATAATCTTCTTTTGGAATAGTATTTCGTCTTCAATATATATACAACCTCATGTTGTCTTGGTATTTTTTTTATTTTCTATCATTTTTGATTGCAAATTATTTTGTAATTTTTTAACTTGTTCTTTTGTAAAGTTATTTGGCGACCTAGGCAAAGTTTGGAAACTATTTTCTTCTCCTTAAGAGATTTTTTATGATCGTTTAATGTACTTTAGCAGGTTATGTTTTGCTATAAACAGGCAAATTTATAATCTTTGTTTCTTTCTCTTTTGACTTCATAATATCTTCAATACGTTTTTAAAATATCGGTACTATCAAAGGGTTTACATCTTCATTTATTAGTTTTGGTTCACAATCTGTTGGTGATGGACGCAGTCTAATGAAAATATTATCAGTTTTAGTCTCACAAAATTATCCTATTTTTCTATATTTATAACAGACATGATTTTACCATTTTTGTCTAAAAGTATTTTAAAACGTTTTTCAATAGTGTCGTCACAAAACGTAAATCAGAGTGGAGTGAATCGTTATTTGTGTGTGGGATTCAACATAAAATATTTGAATTTTAAAAGAAAATTTAAATTGTTCATAAAATTAATATTAGACAACACATTTACATATTTTTATAGAATGTAGAATTCTTTCAATCATTAGTTTTTATTATGTGGAGTTTTATATAAAAAAATTACGTCTTTTATTTTTCCATTCTATATAAACCAAAAATAGTAAATAAATATATTAAATATTTTGAATATATATGAACAAGGGAAATTCAGACCCCAAATCATGCTTTTTCGTGTGGTCACCTTTAAATATTTTCGAATTCTAAATAGCTCTTGTTTTGCTTGTTGTAACTCAAAATCATAATATGTACTATTAAACTGTTCACCTTTTTAATCTTCTAATTCAAGACCAATTGGGCTGATTTGTTATTTAAATAAATTCTTCAATGAAATGTGGGGTATCATCTATCTCAAATTTATTTTATTTACTGCTCATATCACCTGATTTATATTTCGGCATTTTAAAATAAAATCAAAATCGCCATATAGATTCATATACACCACTTACTGGCCAATATTAGGAGCATTTTATACTTTGAAGTTTTGTATTATTATATTTATATGTCAGCTGTTTGATTGATGTAAAATATTTTCTGGGTGTAAATAAATCTTCAGCTGATTATGTTGTGCGCTTTAAAGGTCTATCAGTCTTTTTTATTAGGAAAAAAGTTAACTTACTTTCTCGGATTGTGATTTGTATTACATCTTTTTCTATTCTTCATTTGTTAATATTGTTGCGCATGCGTGTTGATGTAATTAATGATGTATTAATTTATCACATTGTGATTTAGGGATGATTCTACTATAATCATGTCTGTGACATAAAGAATCTATTTTTTAACTGGGGAACCATTACATCAGCTTTTTCCAGGTCTACAATATCGGTGAGCTGTTAATGCTGTTAATGTTAAACCTTGATGTAGGAACAAGGTAAGAGTTTAATAAGTAGATAATAATAATAATAATAATAATAATAATAATAATAATAATAATAATAATAATAATAATGCGGACTTTATATTGCGCCTATTCCTTAGAAGTTCTAAGCGCTTTGCAACATCTGTAATGATATGTATGACTACAAAAAATAAATAAAAACAACAACAACAACAATCAAACAAACAACATGAGATTGGAAAAAAAAATGCTGAAAATAGTTAAGGTAGGAAACATTATTGAGTCTTTAAGTTATAGTATATCTATATTATATTATATATATATATATATATATATATATATATATATATATATATATATATATATTACCATCGTATTTTATTTATGGAAATACGATAGAATGATGGAGCATACTTCTTTTGTAATTTTCTTTATTAAAATCCTTATTATCTGTATCATGTATTTGTTGTTGCTTTTAAAGCAGTATGATTTCATATTTATATAATTGTTATACTGTTGCTTATTGGTTAATTAGACGCGAATTAAAACTACTTGTTTAAAATCTGACAAAATATGTAGTAAGCTTTAAATTCTGGATGCGTGTTTAATTAATAAAAATAGTAGTAATCAAACGTGAGGTTAGTTGCATATTGCATCAGAGAAGTGTTGTAAAACATTTAACATCACTCATTTATTAATTTACATCGGATGAATTATAATTACTTTGGTCCTTTGAAAATGGCATTTTTATATTATAACTATTTAGATCCTTTGAAAATGACAGTTTTATATTACAAGAATTCAAGTCATTTGAAAATGCCATTTTTATCTTATAATTTTTAGGTCATTTGGAAATGGCATATTTATATTATGATATTTAGGTCATTTGTAAAATGGTATTTTTATATTATTTTTAATAAGGTCATTTGAAAATGTAAATTTTATATTATAATTATTTAGGTCGTTTGGAAATGGCATATTTATATTATGATATATAGGTCATTGTAAAATGGTATTTTTATATTATTTTTAATAAGGTCATTTGAAAATGTAAATTTTATATTATAATTATTTAGGTCGTTTGAAAATGGCATTTTTATATTATAACTATTTAGGTCATTTGAAAATAGTACTTTCATAATTTATTTAATTAGGTTATGTGAAAATGGCATTTTATATGATATTATTTAGGTCATTTTAAAATAGCATTTTATATTATATTATATAGGTCATTGGAAAATTGTATTTTTAAGCCTATTTACGACATTTTTAATTTTAATGACACATGCAGAGACTTCCCGTGTGTTCGCGAGGATGGTATGTTCGGAATGTTTACATTATTCAATGCGCACTGTCGTCAAAATACACACATACAACCACTCTCGGAGATCATTTTCTGAAGAATAAACAATTACCTGTAAATCCCTACCTAAAATGCATCAATATAACTGTTCTATTAAATCAGAATGAGAAAGGAAACAGTTCTGAGAAAAGAATAGAACTACATTAGTGATGAGATTCTATATATATTTGCAGATACACACTTTGGTATGTAGTCAAACAAATTAATATATTAGCGCAAGAAATATATATTTTCCCTGAAATGTTTAATCTGTATGCTTTTCAGACACATTGGTTCCTTTAAGACACTATGTCACGTGTGATTATATGAGATACTAGCACAAAATCTGATCGTTTAAAGAAACGGAGTTATCTCCCTCTCTTGAACTCCTTACTCAGGCATTGGAAAATTATTTTTCAAACATCATACACATGGAGGGATCTTATTCTAAGAATTTGTTTAAATGTTAATAACAAGCTAATAGTTTTGTCATTTTCACTAGATTGTATGACATCAGTAGTAATAGGGGGCACCGTAGCCTCAATGGAAAATCCAGTCAAAAAGGGCTTGGGCGATTATAGCCTCAAGATTTATAGCCTCAAGGGAAAATCCAGTCAAAAACAGCTTGGGGCAGTATAGCCTCAAAACAGCTTGGGGCACTATAGCCTCAAAGGAAATTTAACATGGGGGTCTGTATAGCGTCAAGGGAAATTTAACATAGTGGGTCTATATAGCCTCAAGGGAAATATAACATGGGGAATATGATTGGTATAGGGGACTGTAGAGTGACAAGGGAAAAAAAATGGTGGCAAAGAAAGCTAATATCTTTTCGAGACTTATAAGTGGCCCTGAAAAGGGCCTTTGGATACTTCTTCTTCTTTTATTTTCTGCTGTTGTTCCACCACCTTTTGATTTTACTACTGATTCCCTTCTTCTTCTTTTCTTCCTCGGGAATCCAGTCAGGATGCCCCATAGCTCTAAACTTCTCTTGTATCTTTATTCAATTGTTATTTAATCTTTCAAAGTCCTCTTTCTTTTTTGGTTTTCATTGTCCTTTCTTTCCTTTCTCTCCTTACTCCAGTTATCTTTTATCTTCTTTACTTCTTCTAATAGCTCCTTTCTCATCAGTTCTTCCGCTTTCTTGAGCGGGTCCAAACCATTTTGGACATGGGGGTACTCTGTCAAGATATTATCCAAAAAACACTTGACGTTGTCGACAATATCTAGCACTTGCTTCAATGTCCCCACTCTAACATAGGGTGGATTAATGCAGCCTCGTAACATTTTGGCTTCTTCTTCTAGCATTCCTTCTAAGAGCTCCCTGGCTATTTTCAGTCTTTTTGTAAAGTCCAGACTGTTCGTAAACTTCCATTTATGATGTAGTTTTTCCACTTCATATTCCCCGTCTAATATCCAGAAATAGCTGTGTCTTAAATTGTTGAATAAACTTGATGCTTTTGCCATCTTCTATGGTTATTCCGTGGAATGGTTCTAATGTTAGCCACTTTTAGTATATATATCTTAAGCACGGACGTGAAAGTAAACACCCCCTACATTCACTTTTCATATTATATACTATCCACAAACTATATCATTTACTATCCCAAATCACACTATATACTATCCACACACGGGAATCAGCCAAAACACACCTTATCATTTACTATCCCAAATCACACTATATACTAACCACACACACGGGGAAGCAGCCAAAACACACCTTATTATTTATTATTCAAAATTCACACCATATGCTAACCACACACACACGGGGAAGCAGCCAAAACACACCTTATTATTTACTATCCCAAATCACACCATATACTATCCACACACACTGGGAAGCAAACAAAACACACCCAATTATTTACTATCCAAAATCACACCATATACTATCCACACACACGGGAAAGCAGCCAAAACACATCCAATTATTTACTATCCAAAATCACACCATATACTAACCACACACACGGGGGAATCAGCCAAAACACACCCTATAATTTACTATCCAAAATCACACCATATACTATCCACACACACGGGAAAGCAGCCAAAACACACCCAATAATTTACTATCCAAAATCACATCATATACTAACCACACACACGGGGGAAGCAACCAAAACTCACCCTATTATTTACTATCCAAATTCACACCATATACTAACCACACACACGGGGAAGCAGCCAAAACACACCCAATTATTTACTATCCAAAATCACACCATATACTAACCACACACACGGGGGAAGCAGCCAAAACACACCCTATTATTTACTATCCAAAATCACACCATATACTAACCACACACACGGGGGAAGCAGCCAAAACACACCCAATTATTTACTATCCAAAATCACACCATATACTATCCACACACACGGGGGAAGCAGCCAAAACACACCCTATTATTTACTACCCAAAATCACACCATATACTATCCACACACAAGGGGAAGCAGCCAAAACACACCCAATTATTTACTATCCAATATCACACCATATACTAACCGCACACACGGGGAAAGCAGCCAAAACACACCCAATTATTTACTATCCAAAATCACACCATATACTATCCACACACACGGGGAAAGCAGCCAAAACACACCCTATTATTTACTACCCAAAATCACACCATATACTATCCACACACAATGGGAAGCAGCCAAAACACACCCAATTATTTACTATCCAATATCACACCATATACTAACCACACAGACGGGGGAAGCAGCCAAAACACACCCTATTATTTACTATCCAAAATCACACCATATACTAACCACACACACACGGGGAAGCCGCCAAAACTCACCCTATTATGTACTATCCAAAATCACACCATATACTAACCACACACACGGGGAAGCAGCCAAAACACACCCAATTATTTACTATCCAATATCACACCATATACTAACCGCACACACGGTGAAAGCAGCCAAAACACACCCAATTATTTACTATCCAAAATCACACCATATACTATCCACACACACGGGGAAGCAGCCAAAACACACCCTATTATTTACTACCCAAAATCACACCATATACTATCCACACACAATGGGAAGCAGCCAAAACACACCCAATTATTTGCTATCCAATATCACACCATATACTAAGCACACAGACGGGGGAAGCAGCCAAAACACACCCTATTATTTACTATCCAAAATCACACCATATACAATCCACACACGGGGAAGCAGCCAAAACACACCCAATTATTTACTATCCAAAATCACACCATATACTAACCACACGTACGGGGGAAGCAGCCAAAACACACCCTATTATTTACTATCCAAAATCACACCATATACTAACCACACACACACGGGGAAGCAGCCAAAACACACCCTATTATTTACTATCCAAAATCACACTATATACTATCCACACACACACACGGGAAAGCAGCAAAAAACACACCCTATTATTTACTATCCAAAATCACACCATATACCATCTAAATAGAGAACTTGTCATTGGATTGTTTCACATGTTGAATCTTGTCGATGACTTTGGAAGGTGTCAATTCTGATGGACTGCTAAACTCGATCCAAACAGGAGACTTCAAACCGTCGTGATGAATGGAAAGTGTCAAGCGATCGTCTTCTTTGCATTGGCATCGTAGTTTCAGTGAGGTTAACAAAGAGTCCCACAAATCGGCGATTAACCCTTCTGCTTTCTCCAAAGGTACTTCCGACTTGAAATTTTTAATTTTCACCGTGTACCTGTAGGCTGTAGTTCTAATTTTTCTAGAGGAGCGTTTTTCCGTCTCTCGAATGTGGTAATACTTTTCGGGTGATACTGGTGGACTTTGGTTTGGAATATGCTCTCTCGGTCTGGCCGCAGACATGGAAGGTATCGGTTCAGGTTCGCTGAAGTCTTCGATCTGAGCAAACACTTCTTTACGTGTGTGAGGCGATACGTTACGTCGCTGCCTTTTACCTTCTTCTTCTCTCTCACTGAAATCGTGCGAGCGTTTCATCTCAATTACAGATTCAGAAATGATTTAACTATGTTCGATTTCTCTTTATATATACCCCGATGTACCTCTAGTTATGATAATGACTTGGTATATTTCACAAGGACAAGTGAAAGTCCAACAGTTTGGAAGCCCTGGATGACTTATGCAAACGACAATAGTAAGTCTGAAACACCTCATGCATCTTGACGACTCTTCGATTCAAATCCTACCACGAAAAGAAAAAGGTTGCAAGAAAAGGAAAAAAAGTAGACAGTTGGTGTCATCAAGAGCTTCAGAGACTATACTGTACTGTTAAAACACGTACGTACTCCATCTAGAAAACAAAGCTGTCTCATTCTCTTTGTCACTTCTACTTTGCTGTTGACCGCGATATCTACTAACCCTGATTTAACACACGTCTTTCTTCATTTGAAATTTTAAGAAAATAATAAACCCATTTTTAAAAGAACTACCCCTTTGTTGACAACAGCGACGATGTCTCTTCCTACTCTTACTACTGTTGCTGCACCTACAACGGTGATCTTTCATAAGACCAAAGCATGAGTCAGAGTAAGTTAAGTTGTGAACTTGAGCAGAGGTGTATAAACAACAACTGTCAAGACCCTATGTTCCAGTTCTGTTCGTGATAATAACTTATGATACTTCACATTTTCTAAAGTGTAAATGTGTGCAAGTCGTACAAAAGTTATGTGACTATAGCATTTGACACTTGCACAGACACTTCACTTCATAAGTGTCAAGAAAAAATTACTATCAGATGTTTACCATTATACAAAACACGCACACACTTGCAATGTGACATGAATCTGCACTTCCATATTTGTGGATATCCCACAGATTCGTCCCAACATACAGAGTTGGCTAAGAACTGTAGGAATATCACACCATTATTTCAGAAATACCAACAACAAAAATTATGTGTATCTTTCCCGTTCCACCCTTTATTAGTGTTTGGGTATGTTCTCTAAAAACACAAACAATATGAAACAAAATTAAATTTTGAATTAAAAATTCTCTCTTTATAAATTTTTTCTTGTGCATGTCAGATTGCATTCAATGCCTTCTCCAAGTGAAAGACATTTCTACACGTCACTGCGTTTGATAAATTCGGTTGTTTGTTTTTTGGGGTGTTAGTCATCGTTTATCTTCAATTCTATTCTTTTATGTATTTTTTCTTTTATAGAAGATGTAAGATTGTTTATTGCTGTAACGGTATATATTTTGTTTAGTCTATTGCTGCAAAAAGAAAATATATATAGCACAGGGCTTAAGTTTGTTCATATTTTTATTATTTCAAGCTCTACATAACGTACCAAGTTTATTTTGCAAGAGGATTGAAACTTAAAGTTGCGCAGACGTGAAGGAAAACATACCTTTGTTACAAAAGTTTGCACTCTGTGTTCATTCTAATCATGCTTGCCTTATATCTTTTTGTTTTAGATAACACATTTCTTCTGATGTAAATACATGCATCTCTGGACAGACAGTTTGGGTTTTCATCCTTCATGTTCACTGTACTTTAGTTTATTTACTTTATACAAACCCCAAATTCACTAGTTTGACAAAATTTACCACTTAGTACTATATTATTTCTCTCTACCTAGGCGAATGTGTTTATGTTAAAGTGTCAAAGTGAGAAAGTATTTTCTTGGTCAGTTTTAAAACTCGAACAATAATTGCACAGTTAAGTGGTTGATGTGTCATGAAGAAATGGTACAATGCGCAACAAAGGGATTGTAAGTTCACACTCCAGTCTGTCTGCGCTGCAAATGAATCAATGCATGAGCCTAGGCAAAACAATGCGTTAGTCGTTAGAAGCAATTTATTGGCTACACTTTTTTCTACCCCTTAGCTTCGAAATGCCCTCACTCGTTCTTAGTACAGTGACAAGATAAAACGTGTTTTTTTTTCTGTGCCTGATCACTACACTATCTACCTTGAATTTCGAACCCAACAATGTGTCACACATTGTAAGTGATTTCATTAGCAAACCGATATTTTCCACAGCCATCGCTTCAAATCGGCTTCAGTTGTTATTCTCACAGTGAGAAGATAAGGCGTGTATTTCTGTACCTGTTCACTAGTCACTTTCCAAACAATAAAACTTGTACACAAATAATCGCACCATCGTTGAAATGTCAGTCTTATTGCGAAATACACCAAAACATGTTTGGATGTACTATTCTGTGAGAACTTCACAAAACGTTTTTGACAGAATGATTTTAGTAGGCTATGTCTGTAATTCATTCTTGTGATATTTTACAATAGTGGTTTATTTCCTAAAGGAATAAGTATGTCAGTGAGATGTGTGTGAAATTTTGTAAGCAAAATATACCATACAAAATGTAAAAGAGTGGTGATATTTTTAAAAGTAGGAATAACACACACACTCTCTCTCTCTCTCTCTCTCTCTCTCTCTCTCTCTCTCTCTCTCTCTCCTAGCAATTTTTATTGAAATCTAATGGCATCTGTTCCTGTTTTGAAGATACCTCTCCAAAATTGTGAGCTGTAGTCACCATAATTACGTAAACTGTTCCGTCTGTCATGTAAATTTGTTTACAAAACTTGCACCCTAAAATTATAGAACGAATTTTTCTTCTATCAGTAAATCATTGTGTGAAACAAAATCTTGAGTTGACTTCAGATTGTACAATTCAGGTATCTTAGCTTTATCCTGTTTTTACAAACTGCAATGTGTCATGAAAACAATCCTAATTTTTTATTCTTCTTCCAAAAGGCAACAAACACAGGGCTTTTTCAAGAATGACGCGAGTGACATTGCACTGTTTAACCCTGCCTATGGTTAACTCTAAATTCTGAAAGCGAAACATGCGTTCCGAACAATTGTAGTAATGTTCGACCTATTTCTCTCAGTTTAGACTGTCGATAGAACAAGGCACATTTTCATACTGCATCTTTTCCATACCCTTAGATTTGTGAAAACTTTGTAACATTGTTGGTAGCGTGTGCTGCGAAACACAGGACACCTCGTTCATTTTCGATCCACAGCAAAATGTTAAGTAGGCAATTGACAATACGTACCGCACTATCTTCTGTATAAAATTGATGAATGAATGAATGAATGAAAACAATGACCATTTCTCATATGTAATGTGAGTTGGTCTTTATTAACGTTGTCCTTATCATACCGCAAAAAAATAACAGACTCCAAAATGGTGTCCTACGTTTTGTATTTATTTACCAGTAATGTTAGCTATGTCTACCCATCTCTCAAACACTTCAGGCTAAAATATTGCCCAATCTACTGTTACCCATTTCAGTATAATTTGTGTTCGTGCTGTTGCTTTAGAAAAAAAATATGTGTTAGACTTATTGTAATGGTTATAAAAAAACAGACCCCAAATTGGTGTTTAACGTTTTTTAACCATTTGTTTTTTCTTTCTTTCTTTCTAAAACTTACACCTGTCCACTAGTCACTTTCCAAACAATCAGACTTATACACAAATAATCGCACCATCGTTGAAATGTCAGTCTTATTGCGAAATACACCAAAACATGTTTGGATGTACTATTCTGTGAGAACTTCACAAAACGTTTTTGACAGAATGATTTTAGTAGGCTATGTCTGCAATTCATTCTTGTGATATTTTACAATAGTGGTTTATTTCCTAAAGGAATAAGTATGTCAGTGAGATGTGTGTGAAATTGTAATGATTATAAAAAAAACTACGTTAAACACTATTTTGGGGTCTGTTTACCTATTGTAATGATTATATATATATATATATATATATATATATATATATATATATATATATATATATATATATATATATATACGTTTTATTGTTTGGAAAGTGACTAGTGGACAGGTGTAAGTTTTAGAAAGAAAGAAAGAAAAAACTAATGGTTAAAAAACGTTAAACACCAATTTGGGGTCTGTTTTTTATAACCATTACAATAAGTCTAACACATGTTTTTTTCTAAAGCAACAGCACGAACACAAATTATACTGAAATGGGTAACAGTAGATTGGGCAATATTTTAGCCTGAAGTGTTTGAGAGATGGGTAGACACAGCTAACATTACTGGTAAATAAATACAAAACGTAGGACACCATTTTGGAGTCTGTTATTGTTTTGCGGTATGATAAGGACAACGTTAATAAAGACCAACTCACATTACATATGAGAAATGGTCATTGTTTTCATTCATTCATTCATTCATCAATTTTATACAGAAGATAGTGCGGTACGTATTGTCAATTGCCTACTTAACATTTTGCTGTGGATCGAAAATGAACGAGGTGTCCTGTGTTTCGCAGCACACGCTACCAACATTGTTACAAAGTTTTCACAAATCTAAGGGTATGGAAAAGATGCAGTATGAAAATGTGCCTTGTTCTATCGACAGTCTAAACTGAGAGAAATAGATCGAACATTGCGACAATTGTTCTGAACGCATGTTTCGCTTTCAGAATTTAGAGTTAACCATAGGCAGGGTTATACAGTGCAATGTCACTTGCGTCATTCTTGAAAAAGTCCTGTGTTTGTTGTCTTTTGGAAGATGAATAAAAAATTAGGATTGTTTTCATGACACATTGCAGTTTGTAAAAATAGGATAAAGCTAAGATACCTGAATTGTACAATCTGAAGTCACCTCAAGATTTTGTTTTACACAATGATTTACTGATAGAAGAAAAATTCGTTCTATAATTTTAGGGTGCAAGTTTTGTAAACAAATTTACATGACAGACGGAACAGTTTACGTAATTATGGTGACTACAGCTCACAATTTTGGAGAGGTATCTTCAAAACAGGAACAGATGCCATTAGATTTCAATAAAAATTGCTAGGAGAGAGAGAGAGAGAGAGAGAGAGAGAGAGAGAGAGAGAGAGAGAGAGAGAGAGTGTTATTCCTACTTTTAAAAATATCAGCACTCTTTTACATTTTGTATGGTATATTTTGCTTACGAAATTTTACACACATCTCACTGACATACTTATTCCTTTAGGAAATAAACCACTATTGTTAAATATCACAAGAATGAATTACAGGCATAGCCTACTAAAATTATTCTGTCAAAAACGTTTTGTAAAGTTCTCACAGAATAGTACATCCAAACATGTTTTGGTGTATTTCGCAATAAGACTGACATTTCAACGATGGTGCGATTATTTGTGTACAAGTTTTATTGTTTGGAAAGTGACTAGTGAACAGGTACAGAAATACACGCCTTATCTTCTCACTGTGAGAATAACAACTGAAGCCGATTTGAAGCGATGGCTGTGGAAAATATCGGTTTGCTAATGAAATCACTTACAATGTGTGACACATTGTTGGGTTCGAAATTCAAGGTAGATAGTGTAGTGATCAGGCACAGAAAAAAAAAACACGTCTTATCTTGTCACTGTACTAAGAACGAGTGAGGGCATTTCGAAGCTAAGGGGTAGAAAAAAGTGTAGCCAATAAATTGCTTCTAACGACTAACGCATTGTTTTGCCTAGGCTCATGCATTGATTCATTTGCAGCGCAGACAGACTGGAGTGTGAACTTACAATCCCTTTGTTGCGCATTGTACCATTTCTTCATGACACATCAACCACTTAACTGTGCAATTATTGTTCGAGTTTTAAAACTGACCAAGAAAATACTTTCTCACTTTGACACTTTAACATAAACACATTCGCCTAGGTAGAGAGAAATAATATAGTACTAAGTGGTAAATTTTGTCAAACTAGTGAATTTGGGGTTTGTATAAAGTAAATAAACTAAAGTACAGTGAACATGAAGGATGATAACCCAAACTGTCTGTACAGAGATGCATGTATTTACATCAGAAGAAATGTGTTATCTAAAACAAAAAGATATAAGGTAAGCATGATTAGAATGAACACAGAGTGCAAACTTTTGTAACAAAGGTATGTTTTCCTTCACGTCTGCGCAACTTTAAGTTTCAATCCTCTTGCAAAACAAACTTGGTACGTTATGTAGAGCTTGAAATAATAAAAATATGAACAAACTTAAGCCCTGTGCTATATATATTTTCTTTTTGCAGCAATAGACTAAACAAAATATATACCGTTACAGCAATAAACAATCTTACATCTTCTATAAAAGAAAAAATACATAAAAGAATAGAATTGAAGATAAACGATGACTAACACCCCAAAAAACAAACAACCGAATTTATCAAACGCAATGACGTGTAGAAATGTCTTTCACTTGGAGAAGGCATTGAATGTAATCTGACATGCACAAGAAAAAATTTATAAAGAGAGAATTTTTAATTCAAAATTTAATTTTGTTTTATATTGTTTGTGTTTTTAGAGAACATACCCAAACACTAATAAAGGGTGGAACGGGGAAGATACACATAATTTTTGTTGTTGGTATTTCTGAAACAATGGTGTGATATTCCTACAGTTCTTAGCCAACTCTGTATGTTGGGACGAATCTGTGGGATATCCACAAATATGGAAGTGCAGATTCATGTCACATTGCAAGTGTGTGCGTGTTTTGTATAATGGTAAACATCTGATAGTAATTTTTTCTTGACACTTATGAAGTGAAGTGTCTGTGCAAGTGTCAAATGCTATAGTCACATAACTTTTGTACGACTTGCACACATTTACACTTTAGAAAATGTAAAGTATCATAAGTTATTATCACAAACAGAACTGGAACATAGGGTCTTGACAGTTGTTGTTTATACACCTCTGCTCAAGTTCACAACTTAACTTACTCTGACTCATGCTTTGGTCTTATGAAAGATCACCGTTGTAGGTGCAGCAACAGTACTAAGAGTAGGAAGAGACATCGTCGCTGTTGTCAAAAAAAGGGTAGTTCTTTTAAAAATGGGTTTATTATTTTCTTAAAATATCAAATGAAGAAAGACGTGTGTTAAATCAGGGTTAGTAGATATCGCGGTCAACAGCAAAGTAGAAGTGACAAAGAGAATGAGACAGCTTTGTTTTCTAGATGGAGTACGTACGTGTTTTAACAGTACAGTATAGTCTCTGAAGCTCTTGATGACACCAACTGTCTACTTTTTTTCCTTTTCTTGCAACCTTTTTCTTTTCGTGGTAGGATTTGAATCGAAGGGTCGTCAAGATGCATGAGGTGTTTCAGACTTACTATTGTCGTTTGCATAAGTCATCCAGGGCTTCCAAACTGTTGGACTTTCACTTGTCCTTGTGAAATATACCAAGTCATTATCATAACTAGAGGTACATCGGGGTATATATAAAGAGAAATCGAACATAGTTAAATCATTTCTGAATCTGTAATTGAGATGAAACGTTCGCACGATTTCAGTGAGAGAGAAGAAGAAGGTAAAAGGCAGCGACGTAACGTATCGCCTCACACACGTAAAGAAGTGTTTGCTCAGATCGAAGACATCAGCGAACCTGAACCGATACCTTCCATGTCTGCGGCCAGACCGAGAGAGCATACTCCAAACCAAAGTCCACCAGTATCACCCGAAAAGTATTACCACATTCGAGAGACGGAAAAACGCTCCTCTAGAAAAATTAGAACTACAGCCTACAGGTACACGGTGAAAATTAAAAATTTCAAGTCGGAAGTACCTTTGTAGAAAGCAGAAGGGTTAATCGCCGATTTGTGGGACTCTTTGTTAACCTCACTGAAACTACGATGCCAATGCAAAGAAGACGATCGCTTGACACTTTCCATTCATCACGACGGTTTGAAGTCTCCTGTTTGGATCGAGTTTAGCAGTCCATCAGAATTGACACCTTCCAAAGTCATCGACAAGATTCAACATGTGAAACAATCCAATGACAAGTTCTCTATTTAGATGGTATATGGTGTGATTTTGGATAGTAAATAATAGGGTGTGTTTTTTGCTGCTTTCCCGTGTGTGTGTGTGGATAGTATATAGTGTGATTTTGGATAGTAAATAATAGGGTGTGTTTTGGCTGCTTCCCCCGTGTGTGTGGATAGTATATGGTGTGATTTTGGATAGTAAATAATAGGGTGTGTTTTGGCTGCTTCTCCCGTGTGTGTGGATAGTATATGGTGTGATTTTGGATAGTAAATAATAGGGTGTGTTTTGGCTGCTTCCCCCGTGTGTGTGGTTAGTATATGGTGTGATATTGGATAGTAAATAATTGGGTGTGTTTTGGCTGCTTTCCCCGTGTGTGTGGTTTGTATATGGTGTGATATTGGATAGTAAATAATTGGGTGTGTTTTGGCTGCTTCCCCTTGTGTGTGGATAGTATATGGTGTGATTTTGGGATAGTAAATAATTGGGTGTGTTTTGACTGCTTTCCCCGTGTGTGTGGATAGTATATGGTGTGATATTGGATAGTAAATAATAGGGTGTGTTTTGGCTGCTTCCCCCGTGTGTGTGGATAGTATATGGTGTGATTTTGGATAGTAAATAATTGGGTGTGTTTTGACTGCTTTCCCCGTGTGTGTGGTTTGTATATGGTGTGATATTGGATAGTAAATAATTGGGTGTGTTTTGGCTGCTTCCCCTTGTGTGTGGATAGTATATGGTGTAATTTTGGGTAGTAAATAATAGGGTGTGTTTTGGCTGCTTCCCCCGTGTGTGTGGATAGTATATAGTGTGATTTTGGATAGTAAATAATTGGGTGTGTTTTGGCTGCTTCCCCGTGTGTGTGGTAAGTATATGGTGTGATTTTGGATAGTAAATAATAGGGTGTGTTTTGGCTTCTTCCCCGTGTGTGTGTGGTTAGTATATGGTGTGATTTTGGATAGTAAATAATAGGGTGTGTTTTGGCTTCTTCCCCGTGTGTGTGTGGTTAGTATATGGTGTGATTTTGGATAGTAAATAATAGGGCGTGTTTTGGCTGCTTCTCCCATGTGTGTGGTTAGTATATGGTGTGAATTTGGATAGTAAATAATTGGGTGTGTTTTGACTGCTTTCCCCGTGTGTGTGGTTAGTATATGATGTGATTTTGGATAGTAAATAATAGGGTGTGTTTTGGCTGCTTCCCCCGTCTGTGTGGTTAGTATATAGTGTGATATTGGATTTTAAATAATTGGGTGTGTTTTGGCTGCTTCCCCTTGTGTGTGGATAGTATATGGTGTGATTTTGGGTAGTAAATAATAGGGTGTGTTTTGGCTGCTTCCCCCGTGTGGGTGTGATAGTATATGGTGTGATTTTGGATAGTAAATAATTGGATGTGTTTCGGCTGCTTTCCCCGTGTGTGTGGTTAGTATATGGTGTAATATTGGATAGTAAATAATTGGGTGTGTTTTGTCTGCTTCCCCTTGTGTGTGGATAGTATACGGTGTGATTTTGGGTAGTGAATAATGGGGTGTGTTTTGGCTGCTTCCCCCGTGTGTGTGGATAGTATATGGTGTGATTTTAGATAGTAAATAATTGGGTGTGTTTTGGCTGCTTCCCCCGTGTGTGTGGTTAATAGATGGTGTGATTTTGGATAGTAAATAATAGGGTGTGTTTTGGCTGCTTCCCCCGTGTGTATGGTTAGTATATGGTGTGATTTCGGATAGTAAATAATTGGGTGTGTTTTGTCTGCTTCCCCGTGTGTGTGGCTAGTATATGGTGCGAATATGGATAGTAAATAATAGGGTGAGTTTTGGTTGCTTCCCCCGTGTGTGTGGTTAGTATATGGTGTGATTTTGGATAGTAAATACTTGGGTGTGTTTTGGCTGTTTTCCCGTGTGTGTGGATAGTATATGGTGTGATTTTGGATAGTAAATAATAGGGTGTGTTTTGGCTGCTTCCCCGTGTGTGTGGATAGTATATGGTGTGATTTTGGATAGTAAATTATAGGGTGTGTTTTGGCTGCTTCCCCCGTGTGTGTGGTTAGTATATGGTGTGATTTTGGATAGTAAATAATAGGGTGTGTTTTGGCTGCTTTCCCGTGTATGTGGATAGTATATGGTTTGATTTTGGATAGTAAATAATTGGGTGTGTTTTGTTTGCTTTCCAGTGTGTGTGGATAGTATATGGTGTGATTTGGGATAGTAAATAATAAGGTGTGTTTTGGCTGCTTCCCCGTGTGTGTGTGGTTAGCATATGGTGTGAATTTTGGATAGTAAATAATAAGGTGTGTTTTGGCTGCTTCCCCGTGTGTGTGGTTAGTATATAGTGTGATTTGGGATAGTAAATGATAAGGTGTGTTTTGGCTGATTCCCGTGTGTGGATAGTATATAGTGTGATTTGGGATAGTAAATGATATAGTTTGTGGATAGTATATAATATGAAAAGTGAATGTAGGGGGTGTTTACTTTCACGTCCGTGCTTAAGATATGTATACTCAAAGAGGCTAACATTAGAACCATTCCACGGAATAACCATAGAAGATGGCGAAAGCATCAAGTTTATTCAACAATTTAAGACACAGCTATTTCTGGATATTAGACGGGGAATATGAAGTGGAAAAACTACATCATAAATGGAAGTTTACGAACAGTCTGGACTTTACAAAAAGACTGAAAATAGCCAGGGAGCTCTTAGAAGGAATGCTAGAAGAAGAAGCCAAAACGTTACGAGGCTGCATTAATCCACCCTATGTTAGAGTGGGGACATTGAAGCAAGTGATAGATATTGTCGACAACGTCAAGTGTTTTTTGGATAATATCTTGACAGAGTACCCCAATGTCCAAAATGGTTTGGACCCGCTCAAGAAAGCGGAAGAACTGATGAGAAAGGAGCTATTAGAAGAAGTAAAGAAGATAAAAGATAACTGGAGTAAGGAGAGAAAGGAAAGAAAGGACAATGAAAACCAAAACAAAAAGAAAGAGGACTTTGAAAGATTAAATAACAATTGGATAAAGATACAAGAGAAGTTTAGAGCTATGGGGCATCCTGACTGGATTCCCGAGGAAGAAAAGAAGAAGAAGGGAATCATTAGTAAAATCAAAAGGTGGTGGAACAACAGCAGAAAATAAAAGAAGAAGTATCCAAATGCCCTTTTCAGGGCCACTCATAAGTCTCGAAAAGATATTAGCTTTCTTTGCCACCATTTGTTTTTCCCTTGTCACTCTACCGTCCCCTATACCAATACTATTCCCCATGTTATATTTCCCTTGAGGCTATATAGACCCACTATGTTAAATTTCCCTTGACGCTCTACAGACCCCCATGTTAAATTTCCCTTAAGGCTATAGTGCCCCAAGCTGTTTTGAGGCTATACTGCCCCAAGCTGTTTTTGACTGGATTTTCCCTTGAGGCTATAAATCTTGAGGCTATAATCGCCCAAGCCCTTTTTGACTGGATTTTCCATTGAGGCTACGGTGCCCCCTATTACTACTGACATCATTCATTTTAATACACAAAATGTTTGTTCCCATTATTATATTTTATCATTATTATATTTTATTGATTTGACTGTAAACTTTACCATATTTAATAAAGGTTCTGAAGACATGAAAGACGAACTCTGTAGAACACTAGTCGATGTATGTGTCCTCTCCTCCTTCTCAGTTCAATGAAATATTTCTTTTCTCTATTTTTTGCTTACTGCGCTGACAGGTGAAACCTTAAGCAAATAGCCCCCGTGTGTTATGCACTGTTTGGTAAACACTTTTCAGAAAATAGTGGGTACCAATTACATTATTGCGATATATGATCAACGAAAAAGTTCTGAAGTTTCATGAAATGAGTGAAGCAATTATATCATATCGTCCGCAGAAAGAAGTTTGGTTTAAAAAACCCTCAAAAGATCGAGGCATAAGAATAATAATTAAATTTACCCAAGGCGGACAATATGATCATAAACGACACTATACAAGATTATTTATGAACGATGCTGACATTGTTTTTTATAATTCCTGATGTAACGAAGAGAAATCTATTTGCATGACGGGAAGACGCTTAGTTATCTAGCGGAACTAAATGAGGTACAATTGTTTGTTACATTAATGACGAGTTAACGCAGTTTACTAATTTAAGATTTTCAATTTTCGCGTATAATTCGAAAAATTTATTATCGATGATAAACATATTTTTCAAAAACCACGATTAAAGTCGCTACAGATTAATTTATCGAACGAAAATATTCAGAATTGTTGACATAATTTTATAAAAGTACTGCTTACAATACATCATGGGGCGAATGAACAAAAAAACAAGAAATGTTACACAATTAGTATGAATCTGCAGACGCTAAAAACAAGGATATTTCTCATAACAAATTCAAAGATCAAAGTAATCAAATGCTCCGTCAGTGTATGGTCATGTGACCAGACATAACACGGTTTATCTCAATTGACTGGGAGGTTCTGGTAAAACAAACTGTGAGATCGAACTATTTCGACAGATTTCGTCAAACTCTATTGATATTATCGTTTTAAACCCTACAGATAGACTCGCAAAGAGATATGAGCGAACGAGGAGTTAAATCGTTTTCTTATCATAAACGCTTTGAGGTCGAAAGGAAATAAATTGACTCCTGAACGAATGATTGAATTCGGCGATCATGTTCAACCAACGCCATTTGTTGGATTGTCTCCGCATGAATGGCTTTAAGGTTTTCAAGATTATTATGAAGAAACAATTGATGATCATAGAGTTCTTGATCCAGAATTAAAAGAGCTGAAGAAATTAATCACGATACAACAAAATAAAGTGTGAAATAATGCGTGATATATTTTCAGAAAATATCAACGATTTTCGGAATTTGTGGCGACCAGATGATTTTATAGTTGCAAGTAAAAAGGTAGTTCGTGATACACTTCAACAACAATTTTTTGTTACATAAGGACAACATTGTGTTATATGTAGCCATCACAACGGTACTCGTTGATATATTGGTTCGAAAGCTATTACAATTTCAGCAACCATTTCAGTTAATAACTGCTCTGCTAGCAACGTCATAGACAGTTAATGCGTATTTGTATGTGTATTGACGTGCACCAATTTTAATAATATCGTGTGGTAAAAACAAAATGTCTGCCTGATGAACTTCATTAGGAACACTGACTTCAATATGTGTGCATTGAATTTGATTAGGTGGTGGTATATAAATTTGCCATATTGCATTTCGTGCTAACCAGTTTGCAGCAACATAACGTGTAACATTTGCAGTATCGGTGAGCTTACAAATCGCTGCTCCAATATGCTCTTGGGCTATAATAAATCGATTCCATTATGTTATAATCGATTGATTAATTACCAGCCCCTAGCACTAGTTTACCTTTCATCTTACTAACCATTTATCTAATGATTCTCTGAAAAATTCATTTTTTAATGGAATTTAACGAGGTTGTACATTTGACATCTGCAATATGTTGTTGTTGTAATTCTTTATTGTTATATGCCAAATCATGAACGTGATATGCTTGATCAATAGCATTTATTGGATACTCTCCAGATTTTTGGTTGATCTCGTTCGTGAAGTCAAATATCAAGCCCGGTTACAGGATCACGATAATTGTATCCAGAAAGGTGTTTTTCTCATTGGTATTTAGCCCATGGGGTCCCTGGTAACTTTCCTAATGAAGTAGCTATATCACCACCTATTGTGTTTTGTCAGGGAGACAACTGTATATTTTTGTGCCACATTTAATGCGTCGTAACATTTCTGAGAATATACATTTATGAATTGCTCCGGTGTAAGATAATTAAGACATGAATGTACTTTACGACGAAAAGACGTTAACGTCTTTTAAAATCAGGTAGAAAGATTTGTATGACATATCGTATTCACATGCGAATATTCAGGATTTGTACTTTTTGATTATTTAAAATAATATTAATGTAGCTACAAAACAAATGTAACAAATTAAAAAATACGTTATCATCTTTTACAATAGTGGGAAACTCTTTGATGATTCTGGTATTATTGCACCATAATAGTCAACTGCGTATGTGGATAATTTGTTATGGTTAGGATAGTAATTAGCTCAGATATAACACCAACAACAATTACAGTTCTTATAATCATCATCATCATCATCATCATCATCATCATCATCATCATCATCATCACAATAAGACCAATGGGTACAATTCTTATCAGCGAAGCAGAGGAGCGGGATTCCAATTGTGGTTTTCATTTCGATGCAATATCATACAAGTCTGGTTGACATCGAAGAATCCAATGATTCCGTATTTTACTTGATAGACATTTTCCATATTGTTACGTGTTTTTTAGGTTCTAATAAACTGTAACAAAGAAAAATTGAAAACTTCACGCTTTGTACAATTTAACGAATAATTTATTTCCCCGGAAAATGACTGTAAAAATGGAAGGAAAAAGAACTTACAATTTAATGAATCAAATCCAAAATATTCCAATAATAATCAACGAATTAAATTACAAAAGTCATGGTAATGAAATGTGCTACTATATTCGTGTTCGAGTCCTATTGGAAAATCCTTGATGGAAGATGATGACGTATAATTGAAGTATGTTATATCTTTATCTATTGTTATGTCTTTATCTATTGTTCCTCATAGAGCCATAAGATTTAACATTCCGGTGTTGTAAATCCGAATAAACTTTGATAAACTATCTTTATCCAAGAATTTAGTATGATCACATCAAACATTTTAAAATACAAATTCAATTGATAGCATGGATTTAAAAACTTGGTTACAGCAAAAGAAAATGACTTAATATCATTTGTAAAAAGGCTAAAACTGAGAATATTTCACTAAAATAAAGATTATGTAATATTATAATACGCAGTTTCGAAAAAACAAATCCCCATATTGCGAAATTACGAAGTGGGGGAATGTCACGTGATCGTTCTTATCACGTACTTGTAACATGACCCTGACGATTAACAATCATTTTAAAATAAAAATGAAATTTGTTCACTCGGGTGCCACTAACCTGGAATCAAGGTTAGGATCTAGGTTGCAAATGTTGTCTAAAAGTTATAGATTTCATCCACATACCTTTGTTTTGTATTAAAATATATATATTGTGAGAAATCAATTTGGTTTTGTCTACAACAATCGTAAAATGGCATCGTAATGATACCGATTACACCTCCAGAGAGTGCACTGATATATCCGAGTGTCTTTATGACAGACAGTGCATCCTGTTTCATGTTAAATCTGTATTTTGTCGAGTCATAAAATTGTCGCGAGCAACGCCATTATAGTTTACATTAACGTTTCTCCTATTTCTGAGACTATTGCATTAGTATCATATATTTTAATAACTTGAACATGTGAACTAGTGAATATAACCTTCTAGGGAATTACAACGTACATGATGGCTGCCACAGCTACTTATGTTCTGTCAGAAACTGCAGTAAGGATGGTATATAACATTTCGGATGCGTGATAACCGAGAATGGTTACATCCAAATTCGTTTCTTGTCAAAATTTGTATCCACTTGTAATGTTCTGAGAATTATTACATCAAAATTTGTTTTTTTTTTTCAAAATATTTAATTGCTTGTGACATTATAACCAAGAATGATTACATCCAAATTTGTTTATTTATCCGAATGTTTACGTACTTGTACATGCAGCAAAAATTGATATTGGTAAGATTTCGGTCAGAACAGGCCTGGAATGTAAGAGACGCGTTTTTAACCAATTCAACACACATTTGTGTGAATGCATGTTACAAAAATGCTTAATCAAAGTTTTAGCATCGAATACAAGTATTATCATGCTCGTGCCTGTATCAGCCGGTGACATATAAAAATCACTTTAATGTTAAAACATATTTGCTCAATAGTGCAATGTCAAGCAAATCAGCCCTTTATTTATTTGGGTGGAAAGAAATCTCCAATAGCCATTTGTTTCTACACCAAACTTTCCGAATGGCTTACACTCAGGATAACACAGATAAGAAAGAAACTGAGGTATTCTGAAGTCTAAACGTAAAGACATTCACAGTGCTTCTAAAGAATGGTGCAGGCGCAATAAACATAGTTCAATAACGCATATACTGACCAAAGGTTGAGGTCATTGAGACATGTTGGTCAATAAAACTGTATGAATGCTTTGACAAAGGTTTATCAAACACAGCGCTGGAGCATACTACCATTCCTAGTGCTCTTCTTTTCAGCTTCAATAATAATTGACAAATTTGCCAGTCCTAGGTTTTAGAATACAATATATTTGAATAACCTTTTGTTCTTGTAGCTGTGTCTGTGTGAATATCTTATCCATATATTGAAAGAATAATTCAAGAGGTGGAAACATTGAAGTTTTAGGTATTGCCTCTTGAATAAGAATGACAATGGAATTTAAAAACCACGATATTATTGTTTTCTGTTTTTACCGTCTCTCCGTTATGAATTTTTTCTGTACAATATAGAATACAATCCTTGTAAATGAATCAGAGGATAATGTATTTCTTCTCACAAAGTTGATGATTTCGTATTCCATTTGAATCAATGCGTAGGAATCAAAATATTCCACACTGTCGACCTTGACGAACTAGATGCTTGCTCAAGCCCACAAAAAAGAGAAAGTCACGCTGTAGCCCAGAAGAACATGTTTAGATTCAATTTTGAAACATAATGACGTCGAGATATGTTAAACCGACTGCCGACATTTGTACTCTTGATTCTAAAGAGTTCAAGATTCAGTTCACTGCAGAAAAAAAACCTAATAGAATACGGACTTAAGGGAGGTTATTGTTTGTAAACGACAGTCATCCTAATATGATATGCAAATGTATTGACTGTTTTGTCGACAGGTTAGTAGTACAATACGTTTTTAAATTTGTAATATTTTAAAAGTAGACATGCCAAAAACTCTAAGGTTTCAAAATTTACTGGTTACGAAATATCAGTGAGCGGGTAGAACATATTTGAATCTGGACAAGTTCGAACATAGACTACATGTTATAATAATGTTTTCATAAACAAATATCTCATTTATTCCTTTTAGAATTTATTTTGGTTTAAATGACTACCTTGAGTGACTATAACGTATAGCATGGTTTTGTTGGGTTTGACATTATTTTCAGCACATTATAGGCTATACAGTATATTTGGTGCAGAAATTACCACGAAAGAACCAGGTAGAACCACCATCTCAAGGGAGACTTCTGTCATGCTTTATCATGTATCCACGTTGGTCGAGCCGAGACACAAACTCACGCGGATAGATGCGAGATGTGCGAGTGATCTGTAAAACTGAGTACCTTAGACCACTAGGCTACCAGGGACCTTAGACCACTATGTTACAAGGGGCCTTAGACCACTAGGCTACCATGGGCCTTAGACCACTATGTTAAAAGGGGCCTTAGACCACTAGGCTACCAGGGGCCTTAGACCACTATGTTATAAGGGGCCTTAGGCCACAAGGCTACCAGGGACCTTAGACCACTAGGCTACCAGAGGCCTTAGGCCACTATGTTATAAGGGGCCTTAGACCACTAGGCTACCAGGGGTCTTAGACTATTAGGCTACCAGGGGCCTTTGACCACTATGTTATAAGGGGCTTCAGACCGCTAGGCTACCAGGGGCTTTAGACCACTATGTTATAAGGGGCCTTAGACTACTAGGCTACCAGGGGCCTTAGGCCACTATGTTATAAGGAGCCTTAGACCGCTAGGCTACCAAAGGCCTTAGACCACTATGTTATAAGGGGCCTTAGACCGCTAGGCTACCAGGGGCCTTAGACCACTATATTATAAGGAGCCTTAGACCGCTAGGCTACCATGGGCCTTAGCCTACTATGGTATAATAGGCCTTAAACCGCTAGGCTACCAGGGGCCTTGGTCCACTATGTTACAAGGGGTTGATCATACCACTAAACTAACAGGGGTCCAGTGTTCGTATAGCACATACAATCACATAATAGCAAGGGCCAGACCCAGTGGTAAGTGTAGGCATTTTATACCGTTTTTAATTTACGTGAAGATTCTTTCTTAATAATTTTCTGGAATAAATCATTGTCTGTTTTGAATATGCAATCGTTGCATTATATTATGCTGTATCTATTCATTATAAGATAATGTTTCCACGCAGATTCCCTAATAACATTATCGTAAAGATTCCCATATGTCATTAATCAGTACTCAACTGAATTCTATACCTTAGATACATGAAGTAATTCCTTATACCTTTTATCTTTAACTGTTTCTATATAATTTCTTCTTAACGTTTTTGAATATATTTCTTTTATACGATATCATTTTTTTGAATAAATTTGGACTTCGTAATCGTAGCACACAAACGTTTAGACAACACTTATTCAAATACAACTGTTTGCAATACTTACGAAACGCTGATACTTAAAAACAAGCGTAATCTACATTTTTTTTAAAGGAGACGTTCTGTTTCTATGAGATGAAAACATTATTATCCTCTTTATTCTTTCTTTCCCTGAGTCTATTTCGAAGTGTAAAGAAATATTCTTTATGCAATATTTTAGATTATTTTGTTTCATTGCAAATCAATATCTTTTCGAAGAGTAACAACTCCCTTATTACTTGAAATCAGTAATTTCAAAGTAATTTATTACATTTAAACTTTTTGATGAGACATAAAATATAAACAAATTAATAAATATAAATAGCAATTTTATTAATAATGAATGTATCAATAACAGGTCATTAGGCATGTATCCAATGCACTGATTATACTCAGTTTGCAAGTTTCATTGTATATGTGTATAACAATAACTATCTTGAATGTAGTCAGACATTTTATGTTCGGAACTAGTGTTATTATATTTTCTGACTTCTCTAGTTACATACTTTCCTTATGGCAAGGAACTGACAGACGGTAAGAGGCAGACGATAATTGAGTTAGAAACAATTTCTGTGGTAAAATAAAAAATACCTGACATCGCGTTTTGTAATTCCTAAACGTTTCAAAACGACGACAAAGACGACGATGATGATGATAATGATGATGATGATGTGGACTTCTTCAAATCGTTAGAGATTCTAAGCGCTTAACAATATTAGATTACACATAAATATATATACGACGAATTGTTTACTAAACAAACACAATGAAATTACAAAATAGAAGCATGCTGACGATAATTACCGAAGTAAATATGTTTAGGTTTTTAAGTCTGTTCTTGTAGTCGAAATACGTGTATGGTAATGGCAGTCTTAAAATAAATCAACATCCTTTGTTTCTAATATCAATGGGCAGTTCATTCCAAGTAGCTGATTTCTGTTACACAAAAGAACGGTGTCCGTATGACCATGTTTGAACTGTGCGAACAAATAGAATGCGAGTGTTAACAGAGGAGAGTAAGTTTCTAGGGGAGGGGAATACACTTGGGTGATTCAGATTGGAATGGGGTCAAAGTAAAGTGAACAGATTTTGTGTTGATTCTGGATCGAAACAGTCAAGGTCACAGAGGATTGTGGAGGTGTGCTAAGGTCTTCCTACTCTAATGATGATCCGAGTAGCCGTGCTTTAAACATTTGAAGTTTTTGTAGTATCTACTGAGACGAACTAAACTGAAGGGAATTACATTAGTCATGTCTTGAAAGTATTAATGAAAACACGCGTCTTCTAGTAAATGGAACTGATGTGTCTCACTCTTGTATATGTTCATTACATGTAATGTATTGTCGAGAGCGACACATAGGTTTCCAGCTGACTGAATTTAATCTTGGTATGGCTGATATTTATTGTCTGAGGTAAAAGACTGAGAAAGTCTTTGTGTAGTGATCAGTTATCATCGTTCATAAACAGATTGTTACATGTCATTCATGACTTTACATCGGACTTCACCTCGTTAGGCTTTGGATGGTAGCCTTAGCTTCCTGATTATACTTCGGAAATGCACTTCGTTGTGCTTTGGATGGTAGCCTTAACTTTATGACTTTACATCGGACATGCACCTCGTTATGCTTTGGATGGTAGCCTTAGCTTCATGACTTTACTTTGGAAATGCACTTCGTTATGCTTCGATGGTAGCCTTCATTTCAGTTCAGATATATTTGCTTTTTTGAATGTCATCCTCATAAAATTGGTGGGACACCGGTTGTTGATCTAAGATACCTGGGAGCTACTGTATGTATATAATGAAGATAACGGGGATGAGAACAGATCCTTGTTGAACACCAAACATAGGTCAACTGGGCTGGATGTTTTCAAGTTTCGGAGAATATGTGTTCTGTTCACTAAATAGGACTTTAACGAAAGTAACGTTGTATCGTGAAAGTCAAACACAGACAGTGAAGTAATATATCATCTTTATTCCGAATCACAATTGTATGTTGACGATGAGTCAGTTTAGATTGTGTTGTCAAGCTTATCTTTACAGGATTGAACCTTATCACGTTGTCACGGAATATATTTACCAACAGGTCGGGAAGGCAGACCGGGGTATAAGTCGATTAGAGTTGTGTACTTTTTGTACCTTGATAATACAATCTAGAAAGGTTCCTTGCCGCTAGAACTTTAAGAGTTTTTAGTGCAGTAGTATACTGATTTTGCTACATGAACAACGTTTGTGACATTCTTCTTAGCGGTTTTATATATCTGTTGCGGTAAAGCCAAAGTCACTAACTATCCTATACGATGGAGAACACTTTTGAATTGATATTTTGACGGGACATGTTTATCAAGCAATAAAAGCAAGTACTTGCCAAGTTTTCCTTCTGCAGGTGGTTACAACGTTCTTAGGTTTGCTTGGATGTCATGCCTTAATTGGGTTTTATTTATCATACGGAGGTTTCTTTTAAATGTAGCCAGATGGAGGGTCAGGGACTCATGCATGAAGATGACATAGTTCGCAGAGGTGATCCGATGCAAAGTTCTTGAGGTGCCAATGAAGACTGTATACTATTATCAAAAATTAAAATGATTCAACGATATTAAAATATTTGTTATTTTAATGTAATAATATTAATTCTAATTATCTATGTGTTAACAAATTTTCACACACACACACACACACACACACACACACATATATATATATATATATATATATATATATATATATATATATATATATATATATATATATATATATATATATACACCACCAAAGAGATAGCATTGTTAGACTCCATCCTTACAGACATAAAATTATCAGATAGATGCACAGGCGGAGTCTTTTACGCACTGAGACTATCCAAGCGTATAATAATAATAATAATAATAATAATAATAATAATAATAATAATAAATTATGTGAACATGTCCAATGATTTGTGAGAAAAATGTTGAATATCTATACCAGAAGCAGGATCACAACCATGAGTTTCATTTTGCAGCGATGTCAAAATTCTTGGCATTATTGGTCACGTCCTTGGTCCAAGCCCCGGAATCCCAATCTTTCCATTGACTTACATAGGTTTAGTAAGTGTGTATGACACAAGCTACCCACACGTTCTCGTACACATTTTCAGTACCTAAAAGTGTATTAATCTTGTTTTCCCGTAGAGATCGAGGACTATCGAGAAGAAAACTCAATAGGTTTGACAGAATGCGTCTTTCGTGCTCTTTTAAAAATTGCAACTTTTATGTTTTATATCGTGGTATGTACTGTTCGTATGGAGGCCACAAGGAATCGGCTGGTAAACGAAATCCAAGATAGTCACTACGATACACTCAACGCGTCGACACTAATTCATGGGACACAGTTCTCATTTTAATTGTTGGTAAACCTCCATCGTTTGAATACTGTCATTGGTTTTCTTCAACCGAATCTGTTGTATCACCACTGATAAAGGTCTTGGCATGGTAGCCCGTTTATATATATATACCTCTTTTGTCGGAGGCAATAAGTGTACTTTCTGCACAGACATGATCGAATTTCAGTGGCGAATCATAATGGCTGTCACTAACTTGCACATCACAGTCCGTTCATAAGCTCTCCTTTGAACTAAGATTTTGGTAATTCTCTAAAAAAATAGCCGGTCTGTACATCCATCATTTTCTGTCTTGATTGTTTTCTACAATCGCAAACTGACGTCATATAATTATGGTTTAAATGGTTTTTGAAGTGTCTGTGTCTGTGCAGTATGGGTGTTTGTAGTTAAAGGCTTAGGTGCCTTCAGAAGTTTTTCTTTTCCTTTACTCTGTGTTGATAATATATAATGGGTAATTTTCTTCATTCTGTGTTGATAGCGGTTTCCTTTTTGTTTTTGATAAAATCTCTTTTTTTATTCTAATTTGATCGATACCACCATCAACATTTGTATTGCTAATAGATAGAGATTCTAATAGTATTGAATCCGTTTGACTTACCTAATGATTATTATTTATTTAGAGAATAGAAATACACTTTGTACACACAATTAAAATGTTAATATTGAATTAACAAGAAATTTATTGACTTATTTGATTTGGTTGATTGCTCAGGTGTATCACAAATTATTGATATTTAATTTTGTTCATTAGAAAAATTGGACTAGATTTGATAAACGTACGAGAGTGGGGTTTCAGAGCTATGTGAACTGCGCGTGCAATCTATGAAACCTTTGGTGTCTGCCCGTGCAAGATTTCAGACTTAAACACCGTAAATGCTTACATAATTCATTATATATACACAGAATACTTTTGGTGTCTGTCAGTGTCAATAATTCAAACTTGAACGCCATACTTTCATACATAATTCATCAGAAATACGTCGAGCAATTTCGGTTTCTGTCAGTGTCAAGATTGTAAACTTTAACGTTGTGCATTTAGCCCTTATTCATTAGAAATACACCGAGCACATTCGGTGTCTGTCAGTGTCAAGAATTCAAACTTAAATGCCGTACATTCATATATAATTCATTACAAATACACCGATTACTTTTTGGTTTCTGTCAGTGTCAATATTGTAGACTTCAGCAATGTACATTCATACATAATTTATTAGAAATAAACCGAACACGTTTGGTTTCTGTCAGTGTCAAGATGTCAGACTTAAACGCTGTACATACAAATCTAATTCATTATAAATACACCGAAGACATTTGGTTTTCTTCAGTGTCAAGATTTTAGACTTAAACGCTGGACATTCATACATAATTCATTAGAAATACACCGAACACGTTTGGTTTCTGTTAGTGTTAAGATTTTAGACTTAAATGCAAGACATTCATACATAATTCATTAGAAATACACCGAACACGTTTGGTTTCTGTCAGTGTCAAGATTTTAGACTTAAATGCTGGACATTCATACATAATTCATTAGAAATACACCTAGCACATCATTCGATTTCTGTCAGTGTGAATATTTCAGACCTAAAACTTGTACATTCATAATATTTCATTAGAAACCTAATTCATTAAAAATACACCGCGCAGTTTTGGTTTTTGTCAGTGTCAAGATTTCAGCCTTAAACGCTGGACATTCATACATAATTCATCAGAAATACACCGAACAGTTTTTGTTCTGCCAGTATCAAGATTTCAGACCTAAATGCATGCCCACTGCATACCCAATTCATTATAAATACAGCGAGGAAAGTTTGGTGTCTGTCAGTGTCAAGATTTTAGACTTAAAAGCCGTACATTCCGAAATAATTCATTAGAAATACACCGAACACGTTTGGTTTCTGTCAGTGTAATGATTTCAGACTTAAAAGCCGTACATTCATACATAATTTATTAGAAATACACCAAACACTTTTGGTTTCTGTAAGTGTCAACATTTTAGAATTAAAGCAAGCCCATTCATATATAATTCATTAGAAATACACCGCACACGTTTGGTTTCTGTCAGTGTCAAGATTTCAGACTGACCCGCTGAACATTTATATATAATATTTCATCTATAATATATTAGAAATACACTGAGCACGTTTGGTTTCTGTCCAGGTCGAGATTTCAGACTTGCCATATTTTTCTATTATTTTTGAAGATGTTAAAAGGTAAAAAGTCAGCTTATATTTAGCTAATGAGTATTTGAATCTTTAGTTTGTATTTCGCAATCCGAGTCTTGACGAGTACAGAGAAAACCATTAGCTAAATATTATTATTAGAAAATACTGATTAGCTAAATATAAGCTGACTTTTTACCTTTTAACATCTTCAACAATAATAGAAATATATATATATATATATATATATATATATATATATATATATATATATATATATATATATATATATATATATATATATATATATCGGAAGATAAAGCAAAATAGACGTTTTTAAAAAAATGCTAATCACTATACAATATTTCTCAACCGTCGAGAAAATGTTATTGTAGGGTTTATCCCCATTTTTCAGCACACGATATACATGGCGGCCAGGATTATTAGTGGAGAATGAACCCGGGAAAATCGCCGGAAAGAACCACCGACCCACGAGGAGCTACTGGCAAGCTTTCTCACAAAAACTACATTAGCCGAACCTTAGACTCGAACCCACGGAGACAGAGATGAGGTGATAGTGATCCGTAACGGAGAGCGCTTTAGACCACTCATGGCCTCCAACCTTTGAGAAGTAGATGGAAGGTATTATGTTACTGTTGCTTTCTAAATCGATAAAGTGTTTCTATAATTTACTATGGCGTAAGTGTTACTTGCTATTATGGTATGTATCAGTATGCCATTTGATGGGAAAGGTTGTATCAGATGCCACGAATGCCATTTGATGGGAAAGGTTGTAACAGTTGCCACGAATGCCATTTGATGCATAAGGTTGTAACAGTTGCCACGTATGCCATTTGATGCGAAAGTTGTATCAGTTGCCACATTAGTTATTTAATGTTGAAGGTGGTATGGGTTATTTCAAACGAAACATGATGTTTATGGTGGTACCAGTTACTACGTCAGTGATCTGATATTGCTAATTGCATTAGACCTTCCAGTGTTGAAGATGTGTTTAGTTTCTAAAAATAATATGCGATGATGGATGCGGTAATGTTTTCGGAATAAGTGAATATGATGTCTTATATAATGTTGGTACAAGATGCTGAAGATATTAGTTACTATAAAAGTAGTCTGATGTTGACGGCGATATCAGTTGCTACATAATTAACGGCAAAATATTATATATTTTTAATGAAATGTAGCTTTTTCGTGTGTGGTTCTAATTATCAGTATTATTATTATTATTATTATTATTATTATTATTATTATTATTATTAGTTGCTAGTTGTATTAACAGTATAGGGGTACCTCGGGTTACGAACGCCTGAGGTCACGAACAATTCGGGTTACGAACATCAACTTCGAACTTTTTTTGTTTCGGAGAGAGAGAGGTTTAACGTTGGAGACAAACGATCGCGTACAGTACAAACGAAGGCCACGCAGTACTAACATCGCTTAGCGCTAGCCTAGTAGCCTAGTTTTGCACGTGTGCGCAGCCTCGCTTTCATTGGCCTTACTACACAGCAGTAAAAGTAGCAGTCGTCCGATGATGAGGAGCCGTTGACCGTTTCAACTGCCAGGATTAAAGAAATTTGCAGCAAGTGGGCAGACGTCGAAGACTTCATTGTGAACCATCATCCAAACAAACTTGTTGCTAACAGGGCAGTAAACCTGATGAATGTTAACGCGATGGCCCACTTCAGAAAAATTCTCCAGCAAAGGAAGCGTCAAATTTCCCTTGATAGTTTTCTGGTGCAGAAAGATTCCCAGTTGGCTGCCAAGAAACAGCGACAAGAAACTCCTGAAACTAACGATTCAGAATAGCAAAAAAAGTGATAAATTTCCCATGATCGTTTTCTTGGTAAGAAAGATGGAGTAAATCTTTTTTTATAGTTTACATTTAATTTATTTGTTTGATTTCTTTTTCTTTATTTTAATACGTGAAGTACACGTATTCTTTGCTTTTTGTCAGGTAAACGACACGATGTTAATAAAAAGAACGATTCTTTCATCTTGAAACGGATTGTCTCTATTTCATTGATTTCAATGTTTCGGGTTACAAACGTTACGAACCGAGTTCTGGAACGAATTAAGTTCGTAACCGGAGGTACCACTGTAGTAGTACATCTATTAGATAGTAGTAATCTTTATTGTAGCAACAACAATAATTGATTGAATGCGCACTGATAGATTATTTTAAGCAAAAAAAGTTTAAAATAATATTAAAAACGTATATTGTCTTAAAATGGATAGAGCTGTGAAAAATATTATTCATCACAAAAGAATGGGCAATAGTTTTTTAATTTTAATTTCTCCAAAGTTCGAGGGTATTGCTTTATGAATATGTTACATGTTTTGATCTTACAAAATGTCACAATATACCCAAAAGGACTTGAAATGAGATGTTTCTAGATTTCATATTTCAAATGAATTTGCCCAGCATAAAAAAAGATGGACCAATGGACTATATATTTATCTCTCAGATGGCAATTACTTATTTACTTTTTACAAAAGATAAATATATTTATTTCGTTGATCTTGAAGATCCATCTGAAAAAAGAGTAAATTACAAATATGTTAGAATCAAAGATCGATTAACTACAACTAGAGTCAAATGTTGTTACATGTGTACTGAACTTTGTTAGTCATTGAGAAAAATGAGTGATTACCCTTGTTATATCTGCATACCTATATAAGTATGTATATGTAGAAATATATAAATATACATGTATGTGGGAAAGTAGTTAGGTACGCATAAAAGTAAGCATTTTGATGCAAATTCGACTCCAAATGACTCTTTTTTTCATAATCTGTAGTCTACTTTTTCAAGTCAAATACTGTAAATATTCTGTCATAAATACATTACAGTGAATATGGGATTTTCAGCATTCATTAAAACATTTTTCACACGAGTATTGCAACAATATCATGTTTAGTTTTGAAATTATCGTGTTAGGTTAGATTCGCATGGATTGTCTACTGGACCATAGCGTGTACTGCATCAAAAAATGCATATCACACCCATTTGACATTCTGTGTTGAAAAATAAACAATGCATATCACATCCATTTGACATTCTGTGTTGAAAAATAAACAATACATATCGCACCCATTTGACATTCTGTGTTGAAAAATGATTTTGTCCGTGTAGAATGTTCTGTTTATTCCGAAGTACGCTTATTCTTTGACTTGTTGTTTGTAAGAGAAGTATAATCTACTTTTAAACGTTGATACTAATTCAAGTTTATTCCAGCATACTTTTACCATGAACAAATGAAAGGCGCTATCTCTGTTAGAACGGACGAAATTATTTTGTTTCTTTTTTTATATCTAATTTCCGTTGAAATAAAACCATGCGGTAGAAAGAATCTCAAACGGGTAACGATTTAATATTAAATTTATGAAACTCGTTGAATAATGTAAAGCCTTTGCTAGCCAAGATTTGCAAAACGCTGGAAATTATTCAATTCGTTTAATAAATTCAGCTTTAAAACAATAATCTATAAATCAAATGGTATGTCTGATATACAACAGAGTACATTACGGTTGTGAGTAATCCATTGAGTTTCCTTTTTTATGTGGGATATAAATCATTATGTGGGTAAGTTTTTTTTATTAGTATTAGTAATTACATAAACTTCCCATGTTATCCCATCTTATACATCTTATCCTAAACAATATTATTTAATAGAGACGGACATTTCATATTAATTTTATTCCCCATGACGCAGGTGTTGGGGTATTTTCTGTGAAAATAACTGCGCGTGCAATATAGTTTTCTGTTCAGCTACGTAAGTTTAGTTTACTGTAATTATGATAGGACTTGTTGATAAATTGGTCTTTCAAGAAAAAATGTCATTAATGACGTCAAGAACAAATTTCATTACTGAAGTCAAGAATAATATCATTACTGACGTCAAGAACAAATGTCATTACTGACGCTAGGAAAAAATATCATTACTGATGTCAAGAACTAATGTCATTACTGACGTCAAGAATAACATAATTGCTGACGTCAATAACTAATGTCATGACTTACATCAAGAATATCATTGCTGACGTCAAGAACTAAGGTCAATATGGACGTCAAGAACTAAAGGCATTACTTATGTCAAGAACAAATGTCATTACGAACGTGAAGAACAATTTTCATTACTGAGGCCAAAAACTAATCTCATTTTGGATGTCAAGAACTAATAACATTACTAATGCTTTTAATTCAGATTACAAATGAAAACGTTGTTCCTAATACACTAGTAAAATTCATTCTGACAATTTTTGATGCACATAAAACATACGGTATATATATATATATATATATATATATATATATATATATATATATATATATATATATATATATATATATAGAAGAATACAAATCATATGGGATATAACAGTCGTTTCAAATGCACTGGATGCAGCAAGAGATCACGTGTGTCAGGGATTGAATAAGATAAATGCAAAAAAACTGACAAGCAACAGTGCAAAAATTAGTATCACTCTAGCCTGAGCGCTTTCGACTCTCAATGAGTCTTGATCAAAGGCAAACACAGAACATAGAAAAGACAGACAATTAAAATACAAAAGCCGTGTTTGTAGAACTTCACATGCCTGTTTCAACAGGAATTAAACCTTGAAAATTATTATGTTACAACTAGTTTCTTTTAACTTGATGCGGATGCTGTAAAATGTGAAATCGATGAGCCAAAGCGACACATTTGTTTTTGTATGTAAAGTTATGTACGCGCAAATTATATCCCGGATATTTTATATTAGTAGTTAGAGGCTATTAAGCAAATTTAGAGAATTATTCAAAAGAAAATGTGTCAGCTGGAAAAAATAATTACATTTGTGTATGGCTGTCTTTTTCAAGTCTTCATGGTTTAAACCGCTTGGTTTCAATGTTCGAAGGCGTCGTATCCAGTAAGATTCCTTTTCTTTCCTTGATTTGGAACTCCAGTTGTGGTTGTGAGCAATTGCAATAAGTGTTATATCACTGAAGGTGTGGTCAGGGGAAGAGAAGTGTTCCTCGACCGGACTTCTTTTTAGCTTCTTTGTTATCCAATCAGATCTATGAAGGTTGATCCTTTTGTGTAGCCTCTTAGTTTCTCCGACATACTGCAGGCTACAGATCTTACATGTGATGAGATAAATCACATTCTCTGTTTTGCACGTTTTGTTTGGACCATGTATGTTTAGTTTTTCTCTCGTCACTGTGTTAGAAAAAGTCTTGGTTTCTATCATGTGTTGACAGGTTTAGCACCTTTTATCGCGACAGGGGCCAGATTGATTAAGGTGGTCTTGATTAGTGATTGGCGCTAGCTTCGCCCTGACTAGGATGTCGTTAAGGTTGTTTGGTCTCCGGTAGGCTACTACAGGTTTGTTCGGGAGGATTAACTTTAGTGCATCCGATGATTCTACGATGGACCAGTGTTTCCCGATGATTTTACCTTTTCTGGGGTTGTCTGGATGGTAGGTCAGGATAAATGGTATCCTATCAGCCTTTTCCTTCTTTCCATATTTTAGTAGGTCATCCATGTAATGTAAGGCTGTATTGTGAATGTCAAATACATGCTGGAGACGGTGAAGTAATATATCATGGTCTATTGCTTCAAATGCTGCATTTTCGTACCAAATCAAATAATGCAATTATTCATTCACAAATATTAAAATATGACTTTCATGACAACAATTTCCAAGCGAATTGGAATCGACTTATATGAATTTGGCTCTCAAAAGCTGAACATTATTCAAATTGTTTCATAAATTCAATATTGAAACCATTCCCGTTTGAGATTGTATTATACCATAATTTTTATTTGAGTGGAAATTATTTAGAGAGACAGAAAAACATATAATACTGACAGACGTTGCATCTTTCATTTGTTATGGATACAAATAGTCCAAAAACAAAATTAAACTACAATTAACGTTTAAAAGTATGTTATAGTTTTCTTACAATCTATACGTCAAAGAACAAGCGTCCAATCGAATAAACAGAACATTTGTACATTTGTTTGCGATGTCACATTGTTTGATGCAGTACCGGTTAGGCTATAGTAAATTGTCCAAGTTTATATAACCTATAATGTTACTTTCACAACTAAACATTACATTGTTGCAATAATCATTTGAACGAAGGTTTCCTGGATGGAAAAATTCCCATATTTACTGTAATGTATTTGTGACCGTATAATTCAGGATTTGACTTGGAATAGTAGACTGCAGAATAAGCAATCAAATTTCATTTTGAGTCGTATTATTATCGCATTTTTGCCATGTAAATATGCAATGGTTAGATACACTTCTGTTGGTTTGGATACCGATTTATGCCCACGTTCTCCAGTTAATAGATATTTGTTTACGTCTGGAATTTAATCTATCAACCATACTTGTGTATAATGTGGAGTCATTGCTTCATGTTTACAGCCACAACCAACACCAACTTACACATTCGCTATGATCTGAGCAATAAACATTAATTTAACTTGTTGTTGTTGTTGTTATTGTTGTTCATGTCTTGATGTCTTAGTCATTTGTCATGCTATGTTACGTGTTTAAGCTCTAATAAACTGTAACAAAGAAAAGGGAAAACAACAAGCTTTCTAAAATGTAACAAATAATTTATTTCCCTGGAAAAAGATTGTAGAAAATGAAACACGAACTAACATTCTTAAGAATGAATCAAATCCAAATTAATCCAAGAATTATCCACGTATCAAATTACATATGTCCTAGTAATGAAATGTTCTAATAGACTCAAGTTACAAAACTGATCGGAAAACCAAAATGGAAGACGATGACGTATGATGATGTCTGATTTTTGCTTATCTAAACTTCCTTGTAGAAACAATATTTAAGACTCCGGGTTTCGAAATCTGAATAAAAGTTTAATAAACTGTCTTTGTGCAAGAATTCTGAATGAACACATCAAATACTTCCATAAATACGAATTAATCCACTAAAATCAAACTGGTATAAAGAAAAGTTAATATAGGTTCAAAAATTATGTACAGCTCTATGGTTACATGTTATCCATGATTTCACATCAGAAATAGACCTCTTTACTCCATGGATGGTAGCATCAACTTCAGTTGGGTGGCTAGACTTGTATATTTGGGTGTCATCAGCGTACAATTGGTGAGACACTGGGTGATGATCTATGACACTTGAGAGCGGCTGAGTTTATAGAATGAAGAGAACAGGTCCAAGAACAGACCCCTCTGAAACACCACAACATAGATCAACTGGTCTGGAATGTATTCCATTTGCAGATACAATTTGTGTCCTGTTGACTAAGTAGGACTTGAACCACTGTAAGGATCTACGTAACAGTTGTGATATATTATACGTGACACAACATGTCCCTGAAGTGGTAAATTGTCAATATTCAGACAGACGAGACCATTTCTCTTCCCAATTCATTTTGAGAATCGAATAAACAAATGGCGGAGAAAATGTTCTTTGCAAACAAACATTCCGGAAAGCGGGGTTGATAACGTTATCCCGCGATCGCAGTCAATTTCTAAAAGGAAATATAGTTACATACGCTTATTTGCACTAATCAAAATCACCTAAAGTGGTATGTTTACATGTGATGATATCATATATATATATATGAAACTGTACATACTATAGGAAAGTGTATCGACTGCGTGATAATTGACAGATATAGAACACGTGTAATAACATGTTTGATGATGCTTCCAATGACGTCATAGAGTGAAACAACGAAAAAGCGTAACGACCGAGGCATCCTAATACATTTCAGTCATTTCATTACTCTAGTCTGCGGTTTGAAGAGTCATCCGATACAATTAATCTCATGTTTGAGTTATTTAAAATTTACAAATGCAGTATATCAGTTGTTTTGCTTACCAAAGCTTCTAAAATACAAGAGTTATTCAATCCGTTTCATAGATTACGTTGGGATGAACTGATATGCAAGATAATGTGTGTATTATTGATCCGTTGCCTTGTTTTGTTTTGTCCTGACTTCAAGTTAGTATGTTTATCCAAGCAAATTTCATACTTCTCGAGTTTTAATTCTTGGACACAATCATGCAAAGTTTTTGGTCTAGCTAGATAAATATAGTGCACCTTAAGTTTAAATCGTTCTGGAAAACGACATTACTGGTATTACTCAATTTATCAGCACAAGGACAAGCAACACGAGTTGAATCTGTCATACCATTCATTGCTTGTTTGTTCTCTCCTGAGTCAATTAAACAACTAAAAATACATCATTACTTAAATCATCATTATTTAATGGATAATGCCAATATTACAAGGACCGTTTATCAAAAATGTATGGTGACGGATGCGCAGCATTTGTGTATTTAACGTTTCCAATCATCATTATTATTCTAGTCCTTCTCTTCGTCATCATTATTAATATACAAGGGATGACCGCATTCTCTGCAATTATCCATGAGTTCGGTATAAGCTAGAGCGAAGTAATTATTAGATTTGGATTGCACTCGAGCTATCCTTTCTTTAAATTACTTCAAAAAAATGCACAGTTATAAAATGTCCATATAATGTTACAATAAAGTATACATATTTGGAAACGTTTGCATTGAGCTCTAAGATAAAAGACGAAATCTTTATGAATGGTCAGTTTTCCTCTTAGTTTTTTTTTTCTTCTTTTTCTTCTTCTTATTCTTCTTCTTCTTCTTCTTCTTCTTCTTCTTCTTCTTCTTCTTCTTCTTCTTATTATTATTATTATTATTATTGTTGTTGTTGTGCACACATATATCTTTCTTACTGTAAAGGTTTCAATCACATTTGTTTATGATTCTAAACATAGGCATGTGGAGGATATAAAAAAGGATTAGAAATTGAACAAATAGAATTGTCTAAACTTCCTTCGAAAAGAAAAGTAAATGAAGAACACATTTTCTTTCCAATGGAATTTATTTCTTTTCATTCCACCAAAAAATATACTTTTTAAAGGTTGCAGATCCATCTGAAAAACATAGGGAATCATATAATTTAGGATCACAAATAGATTTATTATATTCTGAAACAAATGAAGGTATATTGAACTTTTAAATCCTTGACTCTATGATTTATTACCCTTGATATAACCACATACCATACACAGGCACACGCACACACACACACACACACACACACACACACACACAAAAATATATATATATATATATATATATATATATATATATATATGTATATATATATATATATATATATATATATATATATATATATATATATATATATATATATATATATATATATATATATATATATATATTTAATTTATTCCATGAAGTGAGATAATAGTATCAGAAAATGGTAATTGCTAATTTACTAAAGTAGAGACGTGTATACCGGAGAAATGAATCATGCTAACATTTAACATTTCTTTGTAGAATCATTCTTTTTTATTGTTGCGTATAGAATTTGATTTGCTAGAATTAGTTATTCAAAAGAATATTCTTTTGAATTACAAACTGCTTATTAACATAATCGGACATAAACATTAATTTGGAATTATAGTGAATTCAGACAAGGATATCTTGAAAAGTATGACTTTGAGCAATTGGAAGGCTATTAGCACATCATCAGCGAGTTCAATTTACATTAAAGAGTCCATATTAAGCATAAAATGTCATTGAAGAGTCCATATTAAGTATAAAAAGTCCTATTTGATCTCATTCTGCTTTTATATCCATAATCAAAAACGTTTATTGACATAAGGTCTTCTTCGTTAACCAAATCGATTATATTTTCAGATAAATTGTGTGCGAAATGTGAGTATGCAAATAATACACATTTCGTACGATATATACATATATGTCTTCGTACGTGTTGATAATTAGTAATACTAATCGTAATAATTAGACTTAAAATGGCGCCTTCGGCATACATTGTTTCAGTGACTGATAAGAAATAAAAGGTTCTGTTGCGTCAGGTCATGTAAATTCATGGCCAATGCCCTGAAAAAATAGAGTAGGTTGTCACATAGGCTCTATTGCGAACTACAGTTAAAATATATTGTGTATATAAGGAGAAAATTAAGCATTAACCTTCATTCAGATTATTTTTTGTCTTTCCGAATATAACGAGTTCATTTTTTAAACGTGTAATGTTTATTTTTAGATTTGCATTTACTTACCATAGCTTTCAATAAATCTGATAGAACTCATTCTTTTAATGGTGGCAATGGCAGACACCAGCATGGTCACAATGTCCCTTGGTTCCGTCTGCGCATGTGCAGACGTCATGTTCACTACATGTTTGGCGACGTCCTAAAAATATTGTACCTTTGATATCAAATCATAATTTTGTTTCCTCTTTATTACTATACACGATCACGTTTTAAATCAATGTAATTGTCTATGTAAGAGTGTTTTGTTTAGCAAATGTTTGACGACGACCTAAACATATGGTTTATAGTTTTAACATCACATCTTTTTGGATTTACTGTTTATTATTATACTCGAGCCTATTATCAATTGAATTACTTTCTAACTCTGACGTTACATTTAGCGTTATGATTGAAAATTATTGCAAAAGAAGAAGAATCTAGATTGTTTCTCTATGGGCTTTGGCTGACTAGAGACAAAGGCAGATCAAATGTGTCTACAGAGTTGGTACTCATTTACACAGTAATAAACGAAAAACCGAAATAAAACAATATAGTAACAGACAACTTTAACAATGACACATATATTCATTCAAGTATAGTGGTTACAAGTAATGTCTCAAAGCTGAAAGGCTTAACACCTTTCCCACTCCACAAAGGTATTAGTTTTCTAGATGAATACATTCTGATCAATGCATGCACTGTTGAAACACAGATGTTTAATAACAAGCTAGAACACCATGTTATTCTTTTACATACATGCAACTTTTAATGATAATCAAGAACAAACAAGACAAAACTGTTTGACATCAATGTTTTATACATGATCGTAACTTATGCATACGTATTTCATTATATATATATATATATATATATATATATATATATATATATATATATATATATATATATATATATTCATTCTTCTCTAACGTTGATACAACTATTCATTCAAATTCAGCAATATCTTTATTAAACGTTTATCAAAGTAAGCATATGTAATGTGAACATAAAATGAAACGGTAAAAATGAACCAAAAGTAGTCCGCAGAATTTACTAATGTTACAAAATTCCACATTAGTTACATCCAGTCAGATGTTAGAAAATGCCGGCAAATCATAAAACAGTAAAGAAACATATAATTATATATCTCTTGTCAAGACAGAACCCCAACAGAAATTAACAACCAATCTCCCTTCATATTGTAAGAATAAGACCAGATGTAGGTGAAGTAAGTTTTGCTTAGTTAGGTTTTGAACGCATCAAAATACGTTTTAATATAATACAAGTGTATGTAACCTGCATCCAACGAATAAATATTCTACTATGGTAAAGGTCATAAATGCAAGGTTCACTGGGGCATTGCTTTTGTCTTAGTTCAATCACATCTTTGGGAGGAGTCCACCTTTTCAGGGTAAAGGCATTTTTATCATTTCTGTGTCTCCGTCAACAATGAAAAAGAAACTTCAAAATTTGGTTGTATTTGCTTTAGTGAATATTCCTCTTCGAAAAAAGTATCCTATATAACAGCCGTTCAAATGCATCATAGTGCTTATTGCAAAGTCACAAATGTAAGGTATACACTCAAGGACTGACATCATTATAATCACGAGAAGGAGTTCGGGTATTTTTGAGTACAGCTTCCTTTGGGTTATTTTGATACATTGGTTAACCAATTTTATTATACTTTGCTTAAATTCGAGTTTTTAAGATTACTCATAGAATTCAGAATGTACAAAAGTCTTAAAACTCCGTTAAATTTAATTCTATTCCTATCATAGGGAGACATTAACATATTTCGTACCACGCGCAATGTATTAGATTAAATTAGTACTTACAAAATGTCGGTCTCGACATCAGGTTCAAAGTTGTCATTGCAAAAAACGTAGATGATACAGGGAGGATAAATTGGGTACCAAAGGTTTAATGTTTGCTATCGAGTAGTTTGCTTGGAAAAGCTTAGTACGCAGAAGATGTTGGAAATAGAGCATGCAATTTACAAATTTTCACACTTTTGTTATGCTCTTCAAATCATCAACATTATAATTAGATTCCATCTTTACTTCCTCAATTTCTTGACACATTATAGAAATAGGATTGAAATAAAATGTGATTTGTATCCAATGAAGTTTCAAAGAAATTCAAACACTGTGTAACGAATATATATATATATATATATATATATATATATATATATATATATATATATATATATATATATATAAAGAGAGAGAGAGAGAGAGAGAGAGAGAGAGAGAGAGAGAGAGAGAGAGAGAGAGAGAGAGAGATTACCAACAACACCACTAAGGATCTCTGCTAGGGTATAGGTGCAGCTGCAGCGGCCATCACTTTCGCAAGCGTGATGATTAGGGCAGTAATGTGCGCAGTCAGAATGGCTCCTGCACATGGACTGCACTAAGGGCAGCACTGATAATAATAATAATAATAATAATAATAATAATAATAATAATAATAAAAGAACTCTCAATTTCAGATAGTTGTTGTAAGAGGAATATGGAACGGATTTTAAAATGTATTATGAAAGACTAATTTTCTGAAATTATACTTCAAGGTATTACACGATTATTACGAAGTGTAATACATTATGTGAACAAAAATAGTAATGGTGGATTGGATTGGTGTCAGCGATATAAGCCATATAGAAATTTCCTTGCAAATTTCTTCTTGCCATTACTTTCTAAAATGATGCTGACCGAGTTAAACTTTAGAATGGCAGTTTTTTCTTTCAGACATTTTGCGAGAGCTATACGAATGATAATTTGGAGTAAGTTGCACTTTAAATGAAGTGCCAAATCAGGCATATGTCTCAGGACTGTTGTTGCTTAAATATCTTTTGTGTATGGTAATATTTTATATCATAGTTTAGAATTTCCATCGTAGTGAAATTTAATAAAGTGATCGCTTTCTAAATCAGATAGCTGAGGCTTTACATTTAGTAGAATGGGAGTGTTTCTGACGCGTCGTGTGGTATTCATAATGTAGTCATAATTTGTAAATTCTTGTTTTGTGTAAATATGAGGCAAAAATCAAAATTTGAAAACCTTTATAATTGTTTATCATTTATCTTTCCTACTTAACCATTCTTCGATGATCCATGCAATAGAGCAATACGACAAAAAACATATATAGCATTCAAGTTTCAAGTATCACAAGATAAAAGGAAAAAATTCTTACAAACGGAGGAGAAGAGCAGGAGTCCAATAGCGAGTTTCATTTTGCAACAATGTCGTCGTACACGTCTGATGTATTTCGTCTGGTGTAGTTGCTCCGTTATATACTTTTTGAATGTTACATCTGTTGCTCTCACAGAAACGGTCGTGATTACGGATATGATAGAATCTTGTTATCTTTGTTCAGGTCAAGGATTTTCTAAAGGTGCAACGCCAATAATCACTAATGTATACGTACCAAATGTTGTCTTATGTTAAAGAGTTCACAAACGTATAATTTGTTTATATTAAATATGTTCTATGAGAGAAACTAATTTTGTTTTTGTTACATAAGCATCATAAACTGCCGTCAAAACGATATTGAATACACATCGAGAGATTTCAATGTTATGTTCACATATCGCAATAATATGATGTCCAAAATGTTGCATGTTAAATCATTATTATGTAGAAATTGAAGTCATTATAAACTTTGTTCATTTTCATTTTTCATATATTTAAGATTAATATATTGACAACATATGTTTCCGATTAACAGCTGATTTAAAGAAGTAAGAGTCCTAGATAATCACTGGTAACACTACGGCTGTCGTAGATAACCATACGGATATATAATTTTCAAGACGACAAAATACATTTACCCATTAACGTCATCTTATCATGAAGAAAGAAAATGACCAATCAGCAAGTTATTTCATCTAATGCAATATAAACATACAAGTACAATGTATTATACCGTGACACATAAAAATATATTAGGCTATGTATTGCTGTCTTAAGCGTTTTCGAATTATATTATGCATTGTAGTGTTGACTTGTGCGTTTTCAATTATATAAGGCTATGTATAGCTGTCTCATGCGTTTTCCGATGATACAAGGCTAGGTATCGTTGTCTTATGCGTTTTTCAATTATATAAGGCTAGGTATTGTTGTCTTATGCGTTTTCCAATTATATTTAGCATTGCAGTGTTGACTTGTGCGTTTTCAATTATATAAGGCTAGGTATTGGTGTCTTATGCGTTTTCCAATTATACACGGCTAGGTATTGTTGTCTTATGCGTTTTCCAATTATATAAGCCTAGGTATTGTTGTCTTATGCGATTTCTAATTATTTTGGGCTAGGTATTGTCTTATGCGTTTTCTAATTATTTTGGGCTAGGTATTGGTGTCTTATGCGTTTTCCAATTATATAAGCCTAGGTATTGTTGTCTTATGCGTTTTCCAATTATATAAGGCTACGTATTGGTGTTTTATGTGTTTTCCAATAATATAAGGCTAGGTATTGGTGTCTTATACGTTTTCCAATTATACAAGGCTAAGAATTATTGTCTTATGCGTTTTCCAATTATATAAGGCTAGGTATTGTTGTCTTATGCGTTTTCTAATTATTGTAGGCTAGGTATTGGGTATTGTTGTCTTATGCGTTGCACAATTATATTACCCTATGTAAAATCCATTAAGTAAGACATGCCAATCTTCTTCTGCTCTAATCCCTAGGATCTAAAATTATTCATGTTGTATTAAAATGATAAACATTAGATAAATTGAAAGAATTAAACAATTACATAGTTTTCAAATTCAATATATCCAGTATTTGTTCACATGTCTTGATATCAAAAGGCTGTTTCCTAAGTTTCTAGTATGCAAATCTCAGAAATTATTTTGGTTAGGAAACGTATTGTTAAGTGTGACAAGAAGATTGTACGGATCAAAACAATAAATCATTTAGTCGTGTATGCCTCCTGGTATTTAGAACTATGACACTCATCCTTAAATCCAACGAGGAATACAGAAACTATGATTTTTCATTTTTGTTTTGATTAAACTCGTATGACGTGATCTGAGCAGAGTGACTGCACATATGCCGTTTTCACAGTGCTATCCGTGGTATACGTGAGACATTCTTCACCTAAATCTTGGTCGTGATGAAAGAGTTGCCCATCCCCCAGTAATACAGATAGAAATACTCATTACATAACTCTTATCTTATTCGACCAAAATAACCCCAATAGAATGGATCTTATCTCATTAGTGCTCATGTAAACATTTTTTTTCCCGTTTGTTTGTTTGGGTCTATACTATCGATCCCCACTACATGTCTGTTTATGCACGTATGTCTGTCTATCTGTTTGTCTGCATGCATGCATGTATGTATGTATGTATCTTTCGTTCAGCATTTACAGTAATACAAATGTGTTAGTATGCATGGATATACATCCATCCATTTGGTCAGTTCAGTCGTATGTTTATATGTAAGTTCCATTTCATTGTTGCATGCACGTTTGTAATCATCTATGATATGCAAACTAGTGTGGCGTTCCTATGACATTATGCATACATATGTGTGTGCTTGTATGTACTACTCATAATTCCACGTACAAAAACGTAATGACAATGCAAGATGAAGCGCTAAACTTTTGTTCTAATGTATAACTGGTGAACAGTAGGTCAGTATTAAAAGTTGGAAAAATATGACAAAAGACAAATGTATAGTTCTTTATGTTTCTGGCATAGACATATGAATTACGAATTTGGATTACATGATCTCTGTTTAGGAGGATTATTAAATACGATATTTTGTTAATTCGGTTGTTAATTATGATGCAAATACAAGACTTGTGTTGTACTACCCGACACAGAACTCTCAGGAAGGCAGAATACAACAAGAAAATGAATGCATAACCTTAAGGTTTTCCTAGTTAAACCGAAAATGTGGGTTAACCAGGAACACCATTCACACTGTTCAACACTAACGTATTGAGTGTATGCAGGGAAACGCCCGGCAGACTTTTGTAATGCAGTCAGTCCCCTTTACAATGCTGTTACCAAACGGCATCGATCCAGAACAAATGTGACAATCTATAGGAGTCTATAACTTGACCCCTGTTTTGTCGATTAATGCTGGTCTCTGAGGACTTTGTCAGGCGCACAATCTTTAGAAGCTCTAAGCGCGTTACATCTGTAATGATACGAAAACAAAAAACAAAAACAAACACATTGAAATTAGGAAGCAAAAAATGCTGAAAATATGTAATGTATGAAAGGTTAATAGGTCTTTATGTTTGTTCCTGCAGTCGAAAAGAGTGAGTTTAAAGAACACTCTTGAATGAAAGGGATTACTGTGTGTTTGTGTCTAATTTCAATGGGCAATTCGTTCCACGTTGTTGTTCCTTTGTATGCAAAAGAACGTAGTCCATATGACTTCGTTTTCACTTTGTGAATATTGGGAATACGATTGTCAGAAATATCTTGCCGGTGTATACACTTGGTATAGGCCAGATAGGTATGTTGGACTGGAATCCGTCAGTGAAACGTTGCACATAGAACAAACTTTGTGTTTGATTTTGGATCGTATGAATAGCCAGTGTAGGGTGCGGAGCTGCTGGGATGTGTACGCTTATCGTGGTACTCTACGGATGATCCGAGCAACTGTGTGTTGAACAATGTGAGGTTTCTGGTTTATATATTGAGATGAACCAGACATAATTGAGTTACAATAATCCAGTGTAGAAAGTACTAATAAACAAACAAGTCTTTTAGTTGCATCAACTGAAAGATATTTGCGAATGGAGTTAATGCTTCTCAGCTCAAGGTATGCAGGTTCATGACATATTGGCGCAACGTGAGAGTACTGCAGAGTAACACCTAGGTTTAATACTGACTGTGTGAATTTAATTTTGGTCATGCTGATATGTATTATTTGAGGTAAAGGATGTGAATGAGAATGTCTTTGTGCAGTGATCAGAATGGTCTCAGTTTTATCGTCATTCATCTGTTAGATATTTTCTATAATTTTACATTTGAAGGCACCTCGGAACGCCATGGATAGTAGCATCAACATCAGATTGGTGGCTAGACGTATATATTTGGGTGTCATCAGCGCACAACTGCTGAGACACTTTGTGATGATCTATGACACTTGAGACCGGCTGAGTGTACAAAATGAAGATAACAGGTCAAAAAACAGTGTATTCCATTTCCACATACAATTTGTGTTCTGATGACTAAGTAGGACTTGAACCAATGTAAGGCCGTATTGTGAATGTCAAATACATGCTGGATACGGTGAAGTAATATGTCATGGTCTATTGCTTCAAATGCTGCATTATCGTACCTAATCAAATAATACAAGTATTCATTCACAAATATTAAAATATGAATTTCATGACAACAATATCTAAGCAAATTTTGGCACTCAAAAACTGAACATTATTCAAATTGTTTCATAAATTGAATATTAAAACCATTCCCGTTTGAGATTGTATTATACCATAATTTTTATTTGAGTGGAAATTATTTAAAGAGATAGAAAAACATTTAATACTGAGAGACGTTGCATCTTTCATTTGTTGTGTGTAAAAATAGTCCAAAACAAAATTAAACTAGAATTAAAAAGTAGGTTATACTTTACTTACAATCTATACGTCAAAGAACAAGCGTCCAGTGGCATAAACAGAACATTTGGACATTTTTTTGCGATGTCACATTGTTTGATGCAGTACCGGTTAGAATACAGTAAACGGTCCAAGTTTATCTAACCTATAATGTCACTTTCACAACTAAAAATTACATTGTTGCAATAATCATTTGAACGAAGGTTTCCTGGATGCAGAAATTCCCGTATTTACTGTAATGTATTTATTACCGTATATTTCAGGATTTGACTTGAAACAGCAGACTGCAGAATACACAATCAAATTTCGTTTTGAGTCGTATTATTATCGCATTTTTGCCATGTAAATATGCAATGGTTAGATACACTTCTGTTAGTTTGGATACAGATTTATGCCCACGTTCCTCAGTTAATAGATTTGAGTTAGTTTACGTCTGAAATTTAATCTATCAACCATACATGTGTATAAGGTGGATTCATTGCTTCATGTTTACAGCCACCACAAACACCAACTTACACTTTCGCTATGATCTGAGCAATAAACCTTTATTTTCCTTGTTGTTGTTGTTATTGTTGTTCATGTCTTGGGGTGTTAGTCATTTGTCATTCTGTGTTACGTGTTTAAGCTCTAATAAACAGTAACAGAGAAAAGGGAAAACAACAAGCTTTCTAAAATGTAACAAATAATTTATTTCTCTGGAAAAAGAATGTAGAAAATGAAAAATGATCTAACATTCTTAAGGATGAATCAAATCCGAATTAATCCAAGAATTATCCACGTATTAAATTACATATGTCCTAGTAATGAAATGTTCTAATAGATTCAAGTTACAAAACGGTTTGAAAAACCAAAATGGAAGACGATGACGTATGATGAAGTCTGATTTGTGCTTGTCTAAACTTACTTGTAGAAACAATATTTAACACTCCGGGTTTTGAAATCCGATTACAAGTTTAATAAACTGTCTTTGTGCAAGAATTCTGCATGAAAAATACTTCCAGAAATACGAATTAATCCGCTCAAATCCAACTGGTCTAAAGAAAAGTTAATATAGATTCAAAAATTGGCTATAGCACCATGGTTACATGTCATCCATGATTTCACATCAGAAATAAACCTCTCTACTCCATGGATGGTAGCATTAACTTTAGTTGGGTGGCTAGACTTGTATATTTGGGTGTCATCAGCGTCAGCGTACAATTGGTGAGACACTGGGTGATGATCTATGACACTTGAGAGCGGCCGAGTTTATAGAATGAAGAGAACAGGTCCAAGAACAGACCCCTTTGAAACACCACAACATAGATCAACTGGTCTGGAATGTATTCCATTTGCAGATACCATTTGTGTCCTGTTGATTAAGTAGGACTTAAATCACTGTAAGGCTATATAAAGATCAGGATCTACGTAACAGTTGTGATATATTATACGTGATACAACATGTCCCTACGGTGGTAAATTGCCAATATTCAGACAGACGAGACCATTTCTCTTCCCAATTCTTTTTGGGAATCGAATAAACAAATGGCGGCGAAAATGTTCTTTGCAAAAAAAAACATTCCAGAAGGCGGGGTTGATAACGTTATCCCGCGATCGCAGCCTAAAAAGAATACGGCACAATAGTTGAATGCGCTTATTTGCACCAATCAGAAACACCTAAAATGATATGTTCACATGTGATGATATCATATATATATATATATATATATATATATATATATATATATATATATATATATATATATATGACGTCATAGGGTAAAACAAGGATAAAGCGTAACGACCGAGGCATCCTAATGCATTTCAGTCATTTAGTTACTCTAGTCTGCGATTTGAAGAGTCATCCGATACAATTAATCTCATGTTTGATTTCATTTAAAATTTCCAAATGCTGCATATAAATTGTTTTGCTCAGCAAAGCTTGTAAAATACAAGAATTATTCAATCCATTTCATAAATTACGTTGGGATGAACATACTGTGAGTATTATTGATCCGAAGGCATGTTTTGTTTTTGTCCTGACTTCAAGTTAGTATTTTTATCCAAGCAAATTTCATTCCTCTCGTGTCTTAATTCTTGGATACACTCATGCAAAGTGTTTGGTCTAGCTAGATAAATATAGCGCACCTTAACTTTAAATCGTTCTGGAAAACGACATTACTGGTATTACTCAATTTAGCAGCACAAGGACAAGCCACACGAGTTGAATATGTTATGAAATTCATTGCTTATTTGTTCTGGCCTGAGTCAATGAAAGAACTGAAAATACATCATTACTTTAATCATTTTTTCTTTAATGGATAATGCTAATATTACAAGGAACAGCTTCCGATTTTACTTGTGCTTTTCCATTTACTCAAATCAGTCCTCTCCTGTGGGCTAAAATGTCTTAACCCAAAGTAGAAAAGGAACATAATGTTACTCTTGGACGAGCATTCGATCAATATATGGTTTATCAATTTAAGTAGCTTGACTGTCTGTTGGAAGGGTTAGGCAGGTTTTAAATTAGCCAAAATTTGGCTAAGGATTCCTGTTGCCATGCTCAGTGAGGCTAGCGCACAATTAATTTACTTTTAGCCATATTTAGCTAATTCCTACAAATTTGGTCTTCACACTCTTAGGTAGAATTCAAATCTTGGATAAATGTATGTTTAGCCATAATTTGGCTAGTGTCATCAGTAGCTTTTAGTACAAGTTGCATATGTGGCTGTTAGAACTAAAAATCTTAACAGGTGTATAATTAGCCAAATTTATCTATCCCCCACAGTCTCTCTTACCATAATGTACACATATGACCTCAAGGCTCAAACCATTTTTTTGAGAAATATATATTTTGCAAATATTTGTTTAATTACTGCAAAAACTATTGTCTTAAGCTGAAGGTGTGTATCAAAGGAATAATATATATGTTGCATAAGTGCCAAAATTTAGGAGAATTGAGATAAAACCTTGGAAAAAACAAAAAAAAACCAATGTGTCTGTATTTCTGAACAAGTGTTCATCAATACAGTAGATTCATGCTGTATGGCACCTTTTTAAATGCAAGCGAAGTTTGGTATTAATTTCTCAAAACCTGGTTTAATTGCCACTTGCTTATAAACCTCATCCTTTCCATTCCCAATTTTCTATCAAGTTTGCCTGCAGATTTTGACCACCTAATCAGTGACCACTGTTATTATCTCATGGATCCTTGTTACTGTGACCGTGATTATCTAAGCATGTTTATTTTCCCATCACTGAACTAATCAATCACACTTAATAAGACTTATGTGCAATCTCAAGGGCCTGATTTCAACAACTGTCTCTAATTAGATTTATTGCATATACAGCTTAGTTCATTGCAATCTTGCAATGTGTTTTGTTTAACGTATCTATTATCAATCCTACTACATATACATCTACTTATATGTACTTGACCAACTATTTTTTTTTCTTTCTCTCTATCTGCTGCCTTCCTCTCATATTTCCTCTCTCTCTCTCATTCTATTATGTCAGGCTTTTCTCTTAAATGCTTGCACATTACACTTATCAATATATAAGACCATCTATAAAGAGCACATGTGATCCTTGTGTTGGACACCTTATGTTGTATGCAATTTTAAAATGTATATACTTGAGCATAGAACTTACTGTGTAACATTCAAATTTAATGAGTGGGAGAGTACGAAACCATCCTAGTGATTCATATAAGGTTAGTATTTTTATATAAATTCATTAGGTAAAGTATCTATTTTACCTCCATCCACAATCATTCCATTCAGAAAACCATAAACCTTTGAAGCACAGAAATAAGGCACAGCTAAAATGTATAATCTGTTCAACTAACAAATCTATGCAAAAAGAATGTAAATGAATGAAGGAAAAGCTTGCAATTGATATTATATCTTTATTTGAATATTTCATGAAAAGGGATATGAGACACATGATGGATGATGGTGCTTAGGTCCCATAGAGTAATAAGAAGCATATTATCAAGTATGTACCCTGGTAATCCATTTTATTTTAATTCTGACCTGACATCACATAAGAGAAGTGACTGAAGCTTTAAATATAACAACCAATGAATCTCTTGAGAGTGGTTCAGTAATTCATACCTGTGCTTAACTTTGAATGTATATTGCAATTGCTTCCTTTATTTGTTCATGGTCTTCTTCCATAACATATATTCCGTTGTTTATTACCTCTATTTCAAACTTGGTCTTTAATAAGTTTCATAGATTTTCTTGATATCTTTCATATTTAATGTTGTTTCTAAATAATCAGCAAACTGAAATTTAAAATTTCCAGTATCAAATTTCCCTAATGGCTTTTTGCAGTAAATCTTATCTTGACCCTCCAGTAGTCCCATGTAAACTGCACCAGCATTGCCATCCACCAGCCCAATATTTTTTGGAGAGATTACCTACAAAGAAAATCATAAATGACAACACATTTTATTCTTTCTAAATGGACTAAATTGTTGTATTTACTTTATTTTAAAAAATTAACCTTTATTACATAATTATGCATTGTGGATTAATGTTACTATAAAGACATAACTATTTCCATAAAAGAAAAGTCTTCAGACTATATATGCACATTTCTTTAATATGGTGTTGGTACCTGAAATGAATAGTCTTGAGGTCAATGGCAGTAATTGATTTCTTTTGAATATATTTTGGTGTCATGCTCCCGAATCTTAGTTTACCTTTTCTGCCATGTCCACCAATAGTAAATGTCTACTGCCCATATAATGTTTTCTATTTCAAGCAAATAAGATATTTACTGAATCAAGTGATAAATATTTTGATTTAGAATCTCAGGAAATTATGTAAACTAAAATTGTAATAATATGTTTCAAGAAATACAAATAAAGTATGCCATTCAATTTATCTATACATAACAAATGTATTTTAAAACACATAAAATAAAATCTTACCTCCCTCCACTGTGATACTCTCCACAGAAAAGGCAAACTTTTAATCTCCTGTACTGAAAAATACTCAAGAATGCTTGGAATCGAAAGTGAAAAACAAATAAAATTAATTATGTTATCATATATGCCCATCTATAAAATTGTAATCAAGTGTTTTATTAATTTACTCGCATAATGACTTTATTACGGAATGACATGGACACCTGTGTGTTAAACCTGGTTCAAAATTAGTGTGGTGCTAATTTAATTTTCATATTGGGTATATGTTGCATATATTGTATCTCATTTCGGAATAGTTCATTTGCATAGGGCTATAAATGCTCATCCAGAGGTTATCATTATTACATTATGGTTTGAAAATGTTTTCAGCAGTGATTACAATCGATTCAATTGAAACTAGTGAACATGTCACATAATATAATTCTTTCATTATGGCATGTGAGGATGCATAGTCATTTTGAATATTGTCCGCCATGGTAAAATTTAATCCCAATTCCAGTTAAACTGCATTTTTAATGACAATACATATCCATAGAAACACCTATTTTGTTCCACAAAATTCATTATCTTTACACAATATTGTGCCATCTTCCTAACTAGAATATGGAAAAAAAACCTGATCGTAAGATAGTCTGGTAAATTATAGTAATACAGTGTATAAGAAATATACTTTCATTTCACTTTAACATTGGTATCAATATCTATTTCATCAAGATTTATGCAAATTTTTCCTTTTCCATTGAGTCAAAGACCATGTACTGAAGGAGTGCAGATCCCTTGCAATATTAAAACAGCTCTCAGACCCTACAAAATGAGATATTTTATGTGTCTTTTAATTAGGCATTAGGAATGTTCCTTTCTCTTTACAGCACAATTATTATTATTATTATTATTATTATTATTATTATTATTATTATTATTGAGAATAAACAACATTTAGAATAAAGATACTTAATACATTACCCTGTATCAATTTGAAATGTATTTATGGAGCTGAAATGGCCCACTACAGTGCCAAAGAATATAGCTGGTTATTTTGATCATTGCATTGTTTCAATGTGTATCATTCCTGGAATAATAATTCTCATTTGCAGAATATTAAATATTCTGCTGGATTTATCATTCATTTAAACAGCATTAAAATATAAATATACTTACTCTCTCCTGTCACACCAACCTCTATTGTCTCATCATCATTCTAAGTTTATCTTCTTCATGAAAATCACACACTGATTACATTCTTTAATTGTATTTCTTCCTAGCTCAAGTGTGAGCTACTAAGCTGGCATTCTCTAGGTGGGCATGCAATATTTAACCTCTCAAAGTCATGCCTTAGTCCAATGAAATTCTGTACAGGCCTATATAGAAATTCTGACTTTTGATCTAAGAGTTGGATCACATGGCCTATTATTCTGGCCTTTGAAACTTATGGTGATGAACTTGAGCTGTTGAAACTATGCTGATTGGCTTATCAGTGATGATTTGTTGGATGATGTATTACTTGGTGCAAGATACTGAGTATTGTAAAACAAATTATATAATAGTAAAGTGCCCTAAGTCAAAGTGCTGACCTTGCAATGCGCATGAATTATAACCATGTACAAATCATTTCTCAAACATCTTTCTTTAATTATAATGCAACATAAATCTATAAAACCTGTTAGCTTTATTTACTTTCAATTTCTGAGCTGTCAGTTTTCAAAGATGGTGTAACATCTATTTCTTCCACCCCATCCCCCTAATTATTTCTTGCCGCTCCCTTATAACACATTAGAATCTCCCTCTAGTTATTTGCCCCCTCCCATCAAATAATTAGTTTCTTTTCAATAATGGGCTCTTTGGAAATAAGTTGACTGCCACATGTATTTATGTAATGTGTCTGCTAACAATTTGAAAAGAGACCGAGTCAGCCATCCGATGTTTTTCCCCTTTCAACCAATTCATTTCTTTTCATTAATGAGCCCGTTGATAATACACCTAAGACATACAAGTGAAATACCGAAACATATTGGATCCCTTAACAATTAAGAGAGAGAGAGAGAGAGAGAGAGAGAGAGAGAGAGAGAGAGAGAGAGAGAGAGAGAGAGAGAGAGAGAGAGAGAGAGAGAATCAGCTGATTATTCCACCACTCTGTACTACCAATTATTCCTTACTATGAATTGTCTCTTTGGTATTAAACTTAAGAAAATACCAAACATATAACAGGTCATAAAATAAATTGGAGTTGTGGTGGGGTGACATGATCAACTAGTATAAAATGTCTTCAAACAGCATTTTGTTTCTTTTTTTAATGGACTCTTTCTTAATCTGCTTAAGGTCCATTGAGAATGCAGCATTTATATAATCAGTGAAGCATGATAAAGAGGCAATATAAAATGAATCTATAGCCTATATATAAATCACTAATGGATAACTTTTCTTAAGTTAAAGTGGCTAAAGTGTCAAATCAAATATGAGTATCCTATTTTATAATATTATTAGTGCATTATGTACTGTTGTTTTTTATTATTGTTCTAAAATGTTGTGTGCAGCCATATTTGGTGGGTGTGTCTGACAATCACTTACCATGGGATCTTATTTGACACTGATTATGTCCCCTTTATGCAGAACTTGTATGGTATCAAAAGCATTTCTGCCTTCCACACATAAATTGTGCAACATGTTACCAATTTGAATAATAAGTAACCCATTATTCTTAATCTGAATTTTGAAAAACATAATATTCCTTTGAATGATTATGTTTTTGATTGGGTTAACAAATCTTATCATGTGTAACTGAGAACCAATTGCAGATGATTAAAAAAACTAAGCATTATTCATGTTTCTAAAAATAGATCAAAGAAACTTAAAGTTTTAATTCAATACATTAGAAACTCCCATTGAATCTGAATGCAAAATAAATTATACCTATTTGACCTTGATGAGTACATTACTTCTAGGATATGCCAAAATATTCTTATCCAACATTCTTATCCAACATTTATAAGTCTTAGCTTACATATCAAAAGAATGTACATATTATTAGAGAGAGAGAGAGAGAGAGAGAGAGAGAGAGAGAGAGAGAGAGAGAGAGAGAGAGAGAGAGAGAAATGGAAAGAGCGAAGTTGATTTCTGACATAAACAAAAATCACAAAAAGTTGAAGGTCTTTGAATGTTGATAGAAAATGAAATGCAAACATTTTAAAGAAATAGTAAAACCAATGTCCTGTAACTGAATAAAATTGTTTTTGCAATTGTCATGATATTTGTTTTGCTACAAAAATTGGTAACTTAACCCTTTCAGACTTAAGAACTTATGTAGAATTCCATCTTACCGTACTTAAAATATCTTATCTACTCAAAATGATATGGTTTGTTAGTATGCTTCATGTCGTTTACATGTACTTGATATTAGAGAACATTTGTTGCTTTCGGGTACCAGAAGATACATCTCCCCAACCTCCGTTGGTTGGCGATCTACAGTTTCATATTTTGCATAGGCTTAAAAAATTTAAAGAAAAAGAATTTCCCCGAGTTTTCACACTGTTTATAGTGGCTATTTAAACAAGACCCTGTATATGTTAGGCATTGTTCAAAGAACCTTTAATTCCCTTTATTTTGTTGTATGATTGTAATATGGATTATTGAGTATACAGCTTGGTCTTACTTTAGATATGCACCTTTAAAAAATTGTGCTTGCTCCACTTTTTCATTTTCACTTCCTGAACATTAGAGGTAAATTGTATTTAAAAAAACTCTTTTATACTTCATATATTGGTAATTTATTCATTGCACTTTCAGAAGCTGATATTGTTCAGTGTGGCAAATTCATTTTCCCTATTTTAATATCAGCTAAAGATACTGTATTTTAGAAAAATTCTGGCTGATTTTTGGACAAGTGAGCAGTCTTTTTAGTTAGCAGTGTGCTAAGATTATTTACAATATTCAAAAGTACAATATGGAAAGAAAACCCAACCATATTACATCAAAGTAGCATAGAGGTATGCCAACATTCTCTCCACTGTGCATATTTTATATGCAAAGAACATCACCTTACATAAAAGTTCCCTCTTAGCGAATGGTAGATATGCGTGCAGTGCTCGCTGCATTGTGCAAGCATCATGGAGACGAGCAAAATTTAATGTTTGATTGAGCAAAATTTAACGTTGGATTGACAATTCAGCTGCGTGATGATGCGTGATCATCTGCGTGCATGCAGCTTACCGGGAACATTGCTTACATACATCACTTTCTTAAACGTACATAATACTGTGTGAGTTCCACCTTGTACATCATAGAACTTGATTGTATCTGCTCTCTAATCAAGCAGTAAGATTTTAAATGATTTTGATTTATAAATGCACACTGGTTTTCTAATGTTTTAGTAAGTACATGAGGTTTCTTTTGTTTGTAATCATATATGTTTTTTATGTTATAGGTTTTTTGTAATGTTGTCAAATGCTTAAAGCATCTATAGATGAGGCGCTAAACAAAGTCCTAATTATTTTTATTATTTATATTATCATTATTATTATTATTATTATTATTATTATTATTATTTTTATTATTATTATTATTATTATTATTATTATTGAAAGTATTATTTAGAGCTCAAAATGTACTAAAAATATTATTGCTGAAACTATTATTGTTGGGGAAATTTTGTACCTTTTGGCATAGTTCAGAAGCATAATCTTTCTTGTTTAAGCTAGAATGAAATATTAATACTAAATATGTTATTTTACAAACAATTTAGAAACATTAAATATCGACATTAACTGTAATAATAGTTTCGATAGCAAAATGTCAAGTTATCTGAAAGATTTGCAAAGTAAACATTGTGGAAAGAAGTAACAATTTTATTATATATTGTTTATGCTAAATGAGATAGTAAATAATTACCTTAATAATTTCTAATTAAATAATAATTTGCTTGAAAATGAGAGAAAGGATTTGTATGAAATCTTAAAAGTCAAATTCCTTCGTGACATTTACAAGTTATTATACATATTGACATAGTGAATTAAACTTAATTTATTGATCAATTAATGAAAATAATTTACGAAGTTAATAATTCTTCATTAATATGTGTGTTTATCAGTAGGTATAATTCGGTTATGTAGCTATAGATGTGATATTCCCAAAAACATGTATGAGAATATGTGAATGAAAAAATCAAATGAACAAAAGTGAACATATAAAAACTATTCCTTAGTTTAGTTGGTGTATTTTGGTATGGACCAAAATGTTGAATAAAAAACATTTTAACACAGTTGGATAAAAAGTATTATCTTTGGGTAAAAATGAAATACTGGTATGCAAAATTACACAGGAAAAGTTAAAAAGTTAAAAACAACGATGAAACTTTATGGCAACCAGTTTGCTAAATATTGTCTTTACACGGATGTATTGTGAACTTAAATGCTGGTGGGAATATTTACAGTAAATGTATCAATATAGATTACATAGGACAGAATACTGGGTGACATGAATATCATAATGGCAAAATGTCATGTGATACACACTTTGCTACACCCATTAAAGAAATAAAGGAAAGGTTTATACTGCTCTATACTATAGATTTAGATGCATTAAGATAGCATGGTCTCATCATGGTACACACTGTTTAGGCTAAACTCATTTGTAATATGGATGTAGACACAAAACATTTAGCAACAAATGGTTGAAAAGACAAACATGTCAGCAAATGTCTGAATATTGAAACATCATTCAGACTTGAAAAAAGTTGTAGTGAGCTGTTTTGATATGACTAAATTACTCTGTGATATTTTCATATCGGTACTTCAGATTACATTAATGCCCATTAAGTTAATAATTATATCAAGCATTTAGCAAATACAGTTCAAAATACTCGATTGTGTGAAAATTACAACGACCTATCCATTGTGTGGTTGATGGTCTCTCCCTATTATATATATATATATATATATATATATATATATATATATATATATATATATATATATATATATATATATTGAATTTTGTTCAACTACTCATTTTATCAATCAGGTCATGTTCAACTTGAAACTACCAGTTATAACATCACAGTGCATATTTCAAAATGTTTGCTCTAAAGAATCTTACACTGAAACAATTGTATTGTAACAATGCAGATACAAGAGTTAATGTTTAAATTAAATGTGTCTGTAACTTGTATTGGTATATGATGAGCTAATGAAAGTTTCTATAATGTGGGCAAAAATTGCACACAGGTAGTGAAAAGTATTATAGCTGAATCTAGACAAAGTTTCAAAATGTAATTTATATGAAAAGAGTCCCATATATTTATTCAAGAAAGAAATATTGAAAATATCATATGTTTGTATTGCTGTTAATATAACTTCAATTTTAAATATTAAAAGTTCACTTTTTTAAAAACTGTTTAGTCAGCTAGTTTAGATTGTTGAATTAACAAGAATTAATGAAGATCTAATGTAAAGCTCTCTCTTGAATCTCACTTGGAATTATGATAATTATTATGCCATTTCTGTATTGTGTAAGTTCATTGTTTCTGCAGGTATGCATTCATTAACCTAATTTTGAGTGTTATCTGCAACATACACTTGGGGAAAGGCAGCGCTAATTAAGGGTCTTACATACATGGATAAAAAGTTCAAGGGGCTAACGCTACTGTGAAAATTTCCATTTTACCTATTTGACTTAACTTAACTCCTCAGGCCATAAGGGTAAGTGATTTTACGTTTTTGTCCTGTACAAGCCTTCATCCTTCCATCCTTTAAGAATTACATTTTTATCACTATTTCATCCATATATTTGATCTAATTTTAAGTGAAGCATGGAATATGAGCTTATTTCAAGATTTCAGACTAATTCAACAAAAACTAAAATAAAAGCTTTTTAATAAGGTGATCTTGCATCCGATTAGCTGAGCTTTTTACCAATATTTAAGCAATATGTTTTAGTTTTTATAAAACTTGCAGTAAAGGTTTATATAATGAAGATTTCAACAGTTTAGTAAGATTGATATCAATTCAAAGTAATTATTTGATCTTGCATCTGACTGAACCAGTTATCACTCTGACAGTCGTATTTGAACATGTTTGTAAATTTTATTAACGTTGGAGCTTATATTACAAGATCTCAACTGAAGTGGCAACTACATGCATGAGTTTGTAACCACTTTATGATCTGATTTGATCCAAATTGAGAAATGGCTAACATCATGAAGATGTCAAGTGAATTTTATTAAAAGCAAGGGCAAATTATACAGATATGAAGTGATCTGGCATCTAATTGGCTAAGCTTCTTATGACTTTCAATAGAGTATTTCTAATCAAATTTGGATGTAACTTAGTAAATAGGTTTAAATCATCAAGATGTTTTATGACTTTCTGCAATAAATTAGGTGATCTTGTATCTCATACACTGTGCTTGTTTGTATGACTTATCAAACTTGATAAATATGTTTATCTAGTCAAGATATAAGACAAGATATATTATGAGAAATATGCAATCATATTAAAATTGCAACTCTTACATCTGCAGTGTTGCAGTTTATTGTGATGCCTAACACTGGGCCATCATGTCACAAACATGTACATGTAGCATGATGTCCCACCCAGTAACATTATTCTGACAACAGGCCAACAAGTCCTAGCACTAACCACTTAATGCTGAGTGCCAGTCGGTACCATTTTTATAAGTCTTTGGTATGACTCTGCTGGGGATCAAACTCACGACATTCCACATCTGAGGCAGATGTTCTAACCACTATGCCACCAGAGCAGTCTACCAAAGACTTGTAAAAGTGATACAACATGGTAGTTCAAGTTAAGAAAAGAATCTTGATTGTTAATTTTCCAGCAAAATTGCAATGTAATTTGAACATATTATTTTAATATTAATTTTTTCTATTGTGACAGTAAAACAATCATTCAAAAGACTTGCTTAATTTAGTTTAGAATACATAAGTTTCATTCAAAACTACTGACCAAAATTTTTCAGGTATACACAAAAATAAAAAGCATCAGGCTGACATCAAGCTGATCATGCAGACAGAAGAAAATATAAAGTGGTATATCTGACAGATGAAATAATCATTCAAATCAGTCAGGTCTAGGAAATGGTGACCACTGAGGTTACACATGGAATATACTATGCAAAGTAATTTAAGGTGTCAGTTACATCGTGTAAACACATGAGGACATCAATAAATAATATTGTACGAGGGATTTTGAACTTCCTTCTTCAAGAAGGTTGTCATTAGCCATAACAAAAGATTTATATTTAAAAAAGATCTTTTATGCTATAGTAAAAATTGTTTTATAAACAAAGAAACATTCCACAGGCATTGCTCTTTAAAATAAAGTAGAAAAGATATTTTCATTTTCCATTAAAAGAAAATACCCATTGGGCATTAAAAATTTTTTCTGGTGTTTTTCATATGCATATAATATTATTAAAATGTGTATGTACAATTTACACCAATTCAGTCATATGATAAATATAATAAATATTTTGTGCAATTTAATCATTTGTTTTAATATTTTGCTGTTCTTTTGATTTTCTATGCATCCATCGTCCTATTGGTCCATCCTTCTTGTTAAATACTTGGTATAACATTTAGGTTTTACAGTTTTTGCAAAACGTTTAGTATGATTATATCTCCCCTACCGATGTCAATAATGAAAACTGTTGGTGTGATAAAAATGCACAGAAATAGTTATTTCATTCACTGATTTATAATTTCTAAACCAACTTTGACAAGGAATGCCCTAGCACTGTTATTGTCTGTGGATTGTGCTTAATATACTTTCCTTGCTAACACTGTGTCATGTTATGTATACTATGTGTGAGTCTATTTACCTCTCACAGCAGCGTGGCATAGTTCATCCTGATTGGTAACTGCCAGATAATTCCACAAATTACCATAAGGTTGAGAGTTATAGCACTTTGCATACATGTACATAGAAATTATACCACTAGTTAAATCCATGTAAAATGCAAATGTGTAGTTGTCGTTCTTTTCCATGATTTGACGTTGTAAATATCAGAAGTAGATTGACATAGTATGTACATTATATGTATGTACATATACATGTAGTTGTGCATCTATCCCTTTGCTGAAAATTGACTTGTCAAGCAACTGGAAGTAAGTAACCAAACAAGCAAGGTAGTATTTTACACCGAAAATGTCTGTTTGAGATGCAATATGCAGTCCCCCTGGTCATAATACGTTTGAAATTATAAATCAATAAATTAAATGACCAAGTTCTTAATTTTTTTAATTTAAGTTATGGTTGTTTTTAAACTAAATTGGAATGAGGGTACAAATAAATGGGGATGTATATTAAGACTATAGGAAGAGCAATATAAAGGGAAAGAAATCAGGTTAGGAGCTTATGTTGACTGTCTTCAAAGTATTCATCAAATATTAACCAAAAGAGCCCAAACAACCAGTCGTCATTACAAGAGAACAATTTAGTAGTAAGTAATATAAAACATTGTTTTGAGATGTGCCACTTTCATTTACTTTGCTCTGGCTTAGATGTTATTGTTATGACAAAAATTAATTGTTGCATTTGCTCATATTTCAAAACTCTTGTGATCATACAAATATAGTATACTAGATTTCTTTTTGAAATCCATAAATGGTGATCAGGACCAGTGAACCTACATGCATTTCCCAAAATGTGTTTGAGTACATATTTGGCCAACACCGCATTTACTTCCAATGAGTAATTTAGCCATACATGTAGCCAAATTTGTATTTCTAAGAGTTATTACTATAGGTTATACAAAAGAAAACATTGCATGCAATGACCAATAATGTTATAAGCTTAAATTTACACAACAGTATGGAATGAAACAATTAGGAGGATGGCCAAATATGCTTAATTATAGAGCTTTTAAATTCTAAAAGCCATACATGCAGATGTTATGGAAAGCTGTTACGGACACTAGCCAAATTTTGCTAAAATGACATAGCTGTGCACCAGCCTCACTGAGCATGGCAACAGGAATCCTTAGCCAAAATTTGTTCTAAGGATACATTATCCAAAATTTGGTTTGTGCCTAAAGGTCATACAATACATTCTGGAAAGGGACAATATTGAAGTTAGTCAAATTGTGGTTAATCATAGTTAACTATAGTTTGGACTTTTGCAGCCATACATGGGGGTTATAATAAAAGACACTAGACACTTTGTGGCTAAGCTTACATTTATCCAAAAGTTGGTTCCTACCTAAGGGTGTGAAGAACAACTTTGTAGGAATTAGCCAAATTTTTCCAAGAATCTCATTATGTGCCTTTTCTACTTTGGGTTTAGAGATTTTAGCCCACAGCATAGACCTGATTTGATTAAATGGAAAAGCGCAAGTGAAATCGGACGCTGTTAAGGACCGTTTATCAAATATGTATGGTGACGAATGCGCAGCATTTGTGTATCTAACGTTTCCAATCATCATTATTATTCTTGTCCTTCTCTTCGTCATCATTATTAATACGCAAGGGCGGACCGCATACTCTGCAATTATCCATGAGTTCGGTATAAGCTAGAGAGAAGTAATTATTAGATTTGGATTGCACTCGAGCTATACTTTCCTTCAATTCTTTCAAAAACATGCAGAGTTATAAAACGTCTATATAATGTTACAATTAAGTATACATATTTGGAAACGTTTGCAATGAGCTCTAAGATAAAAGACGAAATCTTTATGAATGGTCAGTTATACTCTATATTTCTTCTTCTTCTTCTTCTTCTTCTTCTTCTTCTTCTTCTTCTTCTTCTTATTATTATTGTGCAGACATATATCTTTCTTAGTGTAAATGTTTCAATCACATTTTCAATCACATTTGTTTATGATTCCAAACATAGACATGTGGAGGATATAAAAAAGGATTGGAAATTGAACAAACAAAATTGTCTAAACTTCCATCGAATTGGCGTGGGCATAAAAGAAAGGTAAATGAAGAACACTTTTTCTTTCCAATGGAATTTATTTCTTTTCATTCCACAAAAAAATACTTTTTAAAGGTTGCTCTTGCAGATCCATCTGAAAAAGATAACGAATCAAAGAATTTTGGATTTCAAAAAGTGTTATTAAAATCTGAAACAAATGAAGGTTTATTGAACTTTTAAATCCTTGACTCTATGATTACCCTTGACATACCCACATACCACACACACACACGCACACAGACAAAACCATATATATATATATATATATTTATATATATATATATATATATATATATATATATATATATATATATATATATATATATATATATATATATATATATTTAGGCATCAAGTGACTATAATTTCAGAAAATGGTAATTGCCAATTTGTTAAGTAGGGACGTTTATAATCTTATTTACCCGAGAAATTATTCATTCTAACATTTAATATTTCTTTGTTGAAATCATTCATTTTTATTGTTGCTTTCAGAATTTGATTTGGGAGAATTATTTATTCAAAATAATATTCTTTAGAATTACAAACTGCTTATTAACATAATCGGACATAAACATTAATTTGGAATTATATTGAATTCAGAGAAGGATATCTTGAAATATATGACTGTGAGTAGTTGGAAGACTATTAACACATCATCAAACGAGCTCAAGTTACATTATAGAGTCTATATTAAACATAAAAGTCATTGAAGAGTCCATATTAAGTATAAAAAGTCCTATTTGATCTCATCCTGCTTTTGCATCGATAATCAAAAACGTTTATTTGCATAAGCTCTTCTTCGTTAACCAATACGCTAAAGATAACCGCTACTTCAGAACGGAGCACATCGCGTTTAGGATACATGGATTATAACTTAAACGGATGTATATTCTCACTGACAATATATCTTCATGTGTGCAAGTATTTAAAAAGGAGCTGAGGAATGAGTTCAAGATGAAAAATATATTTAACTTATTTGAACATATAAAATGATCATATCCAGGGAAATAATCACATTATGACGTTTTATTAACCCTTAATATATGGCAAATATTCATTAAAATCGATTTTTTCTAAAACAAAATGTCGATAAGATTGATATAATACTAGTTTAGATTTTGGTAGTTGAACATAATTTCAATATGTTTACAATGTTATGTATTAATATTTTCTGCAACGTTTGGTGATTGAATTTATTTAATTTTCCTAATTTTATTCATGCTTGTAAAACGGTATCGATTATATTTTCATATAAATTGTGTGCGAAATGTGAGTATGCAAATAATACAAATTGCGTACGATCTATACATATATGTCTTCGTACGTGCTGACAATTAGTAATAGTAATCGTAATAATTAGACTTAAAATTGTGCCTTTGGAATAGGTTTTTTCAGTGACTGATAGGAAATAAAATGTTTAGTTGCGTTAGATCATGTAAATTTATGGAACATGCCCTCAGACAATAGAGTATGTTGTCACATAGGCTCTATTACGAACTACAGTTAAAATATATTGTGTATATAAGTAGAAAATTAAGCATTACACTTCATTCAGATTATTGGAGTCGTTCCCAATTTTAGTGTCCATGTTGTAAGTATGCAGATGCATTTTATGTTGTACTTACATATTGTTCGAGAGGAAACAAACATTTATTCAGACTGTCTGGTGATGAATTAAAGTGTTGATGATATGGAATATAATATTATTCAGCATTTGTTATTACTTGTTCGAAACAATTGTGGACAACGCAACCTTGGCAACGTTACAGCTTCTAGAGGATCAGTTCATTTCCAGTATTGAAAAATATAAGCGTCTTTTCACTGGTGTAAGACTTTCAAAGACCTTTATAAGGAAACATTTTGATTGACGCCATTATACTGAAGTGTCTCACATATTTCATTTTCGCAACTTTAATAATTAAATTGTTTATTAAGTTTGACAAAACTTGTAGCTTTTGCTTCTTTCCGGTAGCTAAAGTTTGTGAGCGTAAAGTCGTAACAACTCTCTTACTAATATCATCGGAAATATGAGACAAATTACAACCACGCCTACCAAAAGTATGAAAATAAAAATAACAAGAAAAATCCCTGAAAACTCACCTGAGATGGTTTTATTTAGAAAATTTGGAAAAACCATAATTATCTGTCCTAAGGGACTGCACTTGATATACATTAAACACTAAATATAAGAGGGTATGTTTGTTAAAGAAACTTTTGAAAAGTATTAACAACATCGTCCAAAAATGAAATTCCCTTTGAAAGATACATTATCTATTCACTCCAATGAGTTTGTTCTATTTGTATATATCGTAAAAGTTTGTGTCAGCTTACAATATAACGAGTTCATATTTTATACGTGTAATGTTTATTGTTAGATTTGCATTTACTTACCTAAGCTTTCAATAAATCTGATAGAACTCATTCTTTTAATGGTGGCAATGGCAGACACCAGCGTGGTCACAATGTCCCGGGGTTCCGTCTGCGCATGTTCAGGCGCCATGTTCACCACATGTTTGGCGACGTCCTAAAATAGTGTAGCTTTGGTATCAATCATAATTTTGTTTCTTCTTTATTACTAAACACGAACACTTTACAAATCAATGTAATTGTCTATGTGCGAGTTTTTTTTAGCACAGGTTTGACGACGACCTAAACATATGGTTTATAGTTATGACAGTACATCTTATTTAAGTTTTACTGTTTATTATTATAGTCGAGCGTATTATCAATTGAATTACTTTCAAACTCTGAGGTTACATTTAGCATAATGATTGAAAATTATTGTTAAAGAAGAAAATTTTTGTTTGTTTCTCTATGGGCTATGGCTGACTAGAGACAAAGGCAGATCAAATGTGTCTACAGAGTTGATACTCATTTACACAGTAATAAACGAAAAACCGAAATAAAACAATATAAACATAAAGACAAGTAATGTCTCTATGCTGAAAGGCTTAACACCTTTCCCACTCTTAAAAAGGTATTAGTTTTCTAGATGAATACATTATGATCAATGTATGCATTGTTGAAACACAGATGTTTAATAATAAACTAGAGCACCATGTTATTCCTTTACATACATGCAACTTTTAATGATAATCAAGAACACACAAGATAAAACTGTTTAAAATCAATGTTTTATACATGACCGTACATTATGCATACGTATTTCATTTAAATAGCCCTATGGATATACATTACATCTTTTAAAGCTGTCGACATATCGCGAGTCTTCAAATGACTGGGATGGTATCCTGTGTGTCCAAAATTAATATTATTTTGAATAGAAAACTCTGGAGATAATTGCCTTTTTCAAATGGTAAGCATTGGAGTATTTTATTTTCGTCAATCGGTGGAATTCGATAAGCGTTTTTCAATATTTCAGACATAAACCTTACAGGCTCAGAAAAGCCCGATAGCATTATATATATATATATATATATATATATATATATATATATATATATATATATATATATATATATATATATATATATATATATATATAATCAATCTTCTCTAAGGTTGATATAACTGTTCATTCAAATTCAGCACTATCTTTATTAAACGTTTATAAAAGCTAGCAAGACCAGATGGAGGTGAAGTAAGTTTTGCTTAGGTAGGCTTTCAACGCATCAAAAAAAGTTTTAAGATAATACAAGTGTTTGTAACGTGTATTAAAATGTGCATGTATAGATATGATGTTGTAAGAACGAAATGTCTCAACCGTTTACTTTCTACCTATAGTAATTAAAGTTATATATGTTTTATTGCATATATTATCCATGACCATTTAAATATAATCCGAATAACTTACATATTCACTTATTCAATTTTCATGCTTAAAATAATACATCTATGATTTTTAATAGAAATTTTTTTTTAAACTTTGAATTCCGTTCTATGTTATCCAAATTATCACTATACCAATATTTACTTCATTATCTTAAAACACTATTGCAACGAGTCCTATATAAAAATTTGCATTCCAATGAATCTTCAAATATATTTTAAGCTTTGCGTCCAAGGAATATATATTCGGAATAGCAGAAAGAAAGAATTATAACCCAAATGTGACACATTTTACTTTAATATCAAGGAGTATTAAATTTTTCAGATATGTAACAGCCAACTGGCATATATATATATATATATATATATATATATATATATATATATATATATATATATATATATATATATATATATATATATATATATATATATATATATATAGATAGCTAGATATATACTGTGTTGATCATGGCATTTTATAAAGTTATTATCTTAATGACGACATTACACTAAGTTAATTTCTTATAAGTTTTCATCGTGTTATCGATCTATTACTTGAAATAGTACATTATCTGTAAATTTCGATGCACCAAGGCTATATTATATTTGTCATTAAAGTGGAACACAACTAATAGAATAAACGGAACATACAAAGTTTATGTTTATTTTTTGCAGTTAGTCTCATTGGAATGAAATCAATATAATTATGGTGCATGTGACCTCTGTACGATATTATACGAGACTTTGATGTAAATAGATTGGAGCTAAACCTTATTTTGCCAAGGAATGATTTAGGTTAAGCTGTTACTTTTGAGTCTTGGATTCTTGTTTAAACGACAATAATGCCTATATTAGAAGGATGTACATGAAATTTGACATCGACTAAATTGTATTCAAAATGTATCATTCTTGAAGATAGTAGTCGTAAACCTTGAGAGAGAGAGAGAGAGAGAGAGAGAGAGAGAGAGAGAGAGAGAGAGAGAGAGAGAGAGAGAGAGAGAGAGAGAGAGAGAGAAAGAGAGAGATACATACCAACATTGGGAGGATTATGATGAACGCAGTGACATACACCATCCCTACATTCCTGACCTCCATGTTGATGGCAGTGATGGTCGCAGTCTGCGTCCGTTACGCATGTGTCCTGCTCAAAGACCTCAGCTGTTATAATAATAATAATAACAATAATAATAATAATAATAATAATATTAATAATAATAATATTAATAATAATAATAATAATAATAATAATAATAATAATTAATAACAATAATTATACTGATACTACTAATAATAATAATTGTAATAATAATTATATTAATAATGATAATAATACTATTGATGATGATGATGATGATGATGATGATAAACAATTTGTATTTTTGGAAAGATGTTTGTGAAATATTAATTACTTAATTACTTAACCCGGAATGGATTGGTTAAAAAGAACGTTTAATGCATAATTAACCGATTATAAAAGCAAGCTTCAATAGCTACTAAGAAGTAAACACACATGCATCAGGTCACTTTACTTTGCTTAAATTATGTTTAATGTAATTAAAATTAATTAAGCAAGGACTTAACTATGAACCGAAATTAAGATTGTGTTTTAAAACTGTGGCGATATTACAAATGTTGACATACGGTGACATTAATTATCATTGATTTATATTATTAACTTACTCTTTAATGATGCAAGTAGTGTAGCAAGAAGAAAAAAATCTAGAAAACCCCTGCCAAACATAGAATTTCGATTCAACTCTCTATGTTGATAGGTTTTAATGGTTAATATAATATATTAACACAACATAACGACACCAACAGCAAATATATTTTCAGTAATTATCATCACTATAAGAATTAAGAAGAAATTACTTACCAACGAAAGAGAGGAGCAGAAGCACATTGGCGAGTTTCATTTTTCAGCTATGTCGTACAACGTCGGTTTGCCTCGTCTAATCCGATGGCTCTGATTTATACGTGAAGGGTAATTTACATGTGTTGCATTCACATAAACGGACGTGATTACGCTATGATAGAATAGTCATCTGTTGGTTCTTCCTGAGACGGTCGTGATTACGGATATGTTATAAACTAGCACCTTCCTTTTCTATCATGATGTTTAATAGTTGGAACTGATTCTTATCACCAATATTCACGAACCTAAATGTTGTAGATTTTGTCTCAGGTTACAAATTTCATACACTTATTTCGTATACAATTTTTTAATGTAAGGAACAAATTAAGGTTTTGTTATCAAAACATTATCAACTCCGGTTTTTAAGATATCAAGCTGTTTAGTCTCAAGTGGAAAATACATTACAGCTCCCTCCCCTCGGGGCTGTATGGCCTCAGTGGGAACATACATTATAAACCCCTCCCCTCGAGCAGTAGAGTTGGCGAATCGGACAACTTTTAGAAGGTCTATTTGGGAAACCGAGTCTTCCTCGTAAATGCTTTATAGAAGCGTCCAATTGGCAAACCAGAATAAAACAAAATCAGAAAAAAACAACAGAAAAACCCCGCCAAAGTCGTTGTCGCACCCCTCTGCTGCTATGAGGTTAACAATCCTTGAAATTGCAAGCAAGTGACAATTTCAACCGAATATTGTATCAAGACCGATACGATATCTTGATCTCGGGTCATGCAAAATTTATCGTTACAAATCCATGTGAGATTGACTGAGCGTAACTAAAGAAATTTATAAAGAGATTATAATCCATATCACCTCCACACCAAGGTTGCCAAATATTTAGTAGCGTATGAGTATCAACTCTATTAAATTCAGCAAGACTATTGCAGTTATCTATAATCATTTTTGGTATTTGAGTGTATCGTTGAGTGAAATATATCATAACAGTGCTTTTATGCCTACCTCTGGAAAATATCCTAGCGGGATTCTTTTGATTGTCTAACATGACATCATCATAGACGACCAAATTGTTATTACTTCCATCAATATCATCAATGTTCGGTGCATCCTCAATATCGGTTATAAACTCAATAATATCGTAATCGATTTCCGATTTTGCTTTCTCGTTAAAATCCTTTAAGATCTTGTAACATCGCTGATCGTCTACACTCGGGGCTATTAAATACAACTTGTCCCATTTCATTCATCTCGTTATTAAATAAAGTAGCAGTTGTGTTTTGCCACTTCCAGATGTTCCGATTATAATTATACGAATATAATTTGGTAGCGCTGCATGATGTTTAACCGATTCTCTTGTTTTTGTCGCCGTAAAATCAATTACATTAATGTTATTATAAATATATTATACATCTATATTGTGTGATGGGTATAAGGCGTACACTGATAATTGGTCCGACTATTACTATTATGGATTTGTGGTGTATAAAGCGTACACCAACAATTGGTTTAACAATTACCGGTTCAGAATCTGGTAGCTTTGTATGATGTTTAACAGGTTGTGTTTTGTTGTTGTTGAATAATCAATTACATTTATACCCATATAACATAATATATTATGGTTCTATAGTGTGTGAAATGTTGGAAATGGACACCATCTCTTGAGCCAACGAAAATTATCATAATAAAGAAAAAAGAGTCGGTCACCTGCAAGTGTGAAATTTGTGGTGCAAAAATACTTCGATTTGTAAAAGAATCTGGGAACGTATCCTCACCTATATGGCCAAGCTTCTGGGAACCCCCTGTGTGTGGTACATCTGAGAAGAATTTACAACGCAGGAAAAACATAGCTGCTGTGGTCCAGTAATCATACTCGACGACTAGGTTGTTTTTCTTTTACTTCCATTAGATATAACATAATAATATTATGGATTGATATTGTGTGAAATGTAAGAAATGTTCTAGCACAGATGAATTGACGACGATTACAACTAAATATAACAGATCAGCACTTGCTGGTAAGTGTGTACAATGTGGTACCAAGAAATTTAGATTTGTTTCTATGATTTTAAAAAATACGAGGAGGTGATTTTGCAGCTAAGTTAGTAAAATTACTGGGAACACCATGGGCAAAATATCCGGGAGAAAAACATCTTCCAGGATATAATTATTGTGGACCCGGGACTAAACTCGATATCAGACTCGATGATCAAAATCAACCCCGACCCGGTGAAAACCCAATAAACTCCATTGATATGGCGTGTCATGCTCATGATGCTGCTTATAAAAGCAGTAATCTGCAGCACAGACATATCGCAAATGTGAATTTGATTCATGCGTTGAATTCTATCACTGAAAAATCCTTCAAAGAAAAATTGGCTTCACGGTTGATAAAATCGGCGATGAAAAGTATATTGATGTTGGGTGCTGGTAATTAATAACAGCATGGAATCTATTTATTATTCTCGAAGAGGATACTGGACGGGTAAAGCATCAATCAGTAAACTCACTAGCTCCGCATAGATGAAAAATACTAAAGCAGCGGATTGGTTATCCAAACAGGCGATATGGCAAATTTATCTACCGCTGCCTAAACAAATTAACTACTCGCATTTTGATATCAGAGCTCCTAATGATGTTCATCAGGCCGATATATCATTTTTGCCGCATGATGGTGTTTACATGTATGCTGTAACTGTAGTTGATGTGAGTCGATACAAACAATCAGAGCCGCTAAAAACAAAATCATCAACTGAAGTAGCTTCTGCATTAAAACTGATTTATGGTAAGTGTCCTCTACAGTGGCCAAATCTATTACATGTTGATCCTGGCATAGAATTTCAGGTTACAGTGTTATCAACAGTGAAGCATCATTATGTCACCATCAGACGAGGACATACTGCATTAAATCGCGATCAGGCAATTGTTGAACGATTTAATCGGACGCTTGCTGAGCGGTTATTGGGATATCAATACGCGAAGGAGTTTATTCAGGATAAACGATCCCGTGAATGGGTCAAGAGATTACCAGGCGTAATTACCGCGCTGAATAATGAGATTACTCGAACAATCAACATGAAACCTAACAACGCGATTAAAAAGAAGTATATACCAGTACAACCACAAAATGATTGTTCAAAACAACCAATACTCGGCAATGTCACTGAACCAGGAGAGCTCGAAGGTGGCGTTTAAAGGGCTACTTGCATTGCCACCACGCATAAAATATATAGCATAACACGATCTACGGGTAGACCAGCAATCTATAGATTGGATTCAACTGTACCTCAGCGAGGATTTACTCGTGAAGAACTACAAGTGATACCCGAGGATACTCAATTACCGCCGCGTGGTCTTAACCAGCACCTCTTCGTCTGTTGCATTCAAGACAAGTCAGCATCATATTATCTCTGGTATGCTTTTTTCTTTCTACGGTAAATTGTCGAGAGTCCTTATCCGACCAACACCAATTCATTATACAATTGCAACTCGCGCAGTGATTATCCTGTTGTTGTTTCAGTGTGATTATTATTTCAGCATCAATGTCAAATTCTCTATTAGGTTTTTATCCTGTTTTTTATAACCAGAGTGTTTTTTCTGATTATATCATCGCTGACAATAACATTGATTATTGTGTCATTATAATCTAAAACAACTCTTCGAAGTTGATTTATTTTTCGTACTCTGGATACTGGAAGATAAACTAAATTTGTGATTATCTATGATCCAAAGAATTGTATCGGATATAGATAATCCCTGTAAAGAATGTATCGTCGCTGCGTAACCTAGCGTACATGGGAACTTATCAGCACGCAATGCATCTACGACAACGTTGATATCAACCAGCACAATATCATTTAATACGAGAATTGGCTTCTCTGTCAGGCCCGGAATATCAACTTCGATATTTTTTCTTCGTGTATCCTTGGGTCTATAACACAGCGGCACTTTAAGTGTTGCAAATTTTTCTTTATGCGTGTTAAATAACTTCTTCTAAAGTGTGTCTCTGACTATCTTTCTACTTGCCACTATCAAATCGTTTGGTCTTCACGCTTTCCAAAAATCAAATCGTTTAATGGGGTTTTTATATTATATCACCGGCTATTTCACATTGGATTGTATCCGGTTTTAATCTAATTAGTTTCGTGAACTCGCGCAATTCATTATCAAGTGCTCTATGATCAGTAATAATTTTTTCATAATAATCTACAAAATTCTTCATCCAATCATGTGGGGATAAACCGACAAATGGTGGTGGCTGACCATGATCGTCACACATTATCACTTTTGTATTCGCTAACAATAATCAATCGAGAAACCTTTGTAATACATCTAACGACACCGTGCATATCTCTTCACAAATAATGATTTCAGGAATAAATTTCGCGCCCATTCGATCAGGAGTCCATTCGTCACCTTTCCATCGAAAAAAACTATGATAAGTACAAGCATTAATTTCTCGTTGTTTCATTTCTCTTGCAAGTCTATGGGTCGGTGTTAGCACAATCATGTTTGATTTCCCTCGAAATTATTCAATCGCACGAGTAGTTTTCCCTGACCCACCACAACCGTTTAAGTAAACGTTTTTTTTTATCTGCATATTGGATCAGATATCGACGGTGCATTAGATAGTTCAGATATCTGATCATTTTTCAAGTAATTGTTTTCAATTGTAACATCTGCTGATTTGGAAAAATCACGCAGATTTCTTTTTTAATTCTCCACGATCCAAAACTCTCTTCGGAATTTGTAAATTCAGCAACTGTGAATATTGAAGATGGTATCCATCGTTGTAACAATTGTACCAAATTTTGTTCCATCGGATAAAAGAGCATCTTTAAGATTTACGTATATACCTTTAGATGTTACATAGACATTCAGCGCTATCTATAATCAACCGTGAAGAATTTCGTTTATTGTCGTTTTTTCCACCCTGAGTGAACTTACCAATTATTCTTCTACCAAGATCCTTTGCTTGTTTATTTCTAACTTCAAATATCTGTTTGGATCATTTCAAGATATATTCTTCGTCGAGATCAGGTAGTTGTTTTCTATTTTCGCTGATTATACTATCTAGACTATCGGGTTGTGATAACCAGATCTCAGTCTGCGCTCGATATGATATAATTGCTTCACTGACAATCAGCGATATCAACATTTTAGAATCAATCATATACCGTAATAACACTATGGGCATCAAGTGTTTTTCAGAGATGTGTCTACCAATCCAAACATAACAACACGGATGAAGTCCTCCACTGGTTTCAAATGTTACCACACGAGGGAATCCGGTTAAATCAAAATCGGGTAGTGGTACATTAATCGCAAGTGTGGGATGTCCAAATCGTTTAAAATACTCTTTTTTTACTTAACTTGTAAATAAAATAATATATTTTTTTTCATAGAATTTTCCTCCAGTGAACTGCACGGGTAGATATTTTATTGTTCTATCCAGCGCAAGTATTGTTACCGCAGGTTTCCAAGCGTGTTCATTATGGTCAATAATTTTGATTGGAGCCCCTTTTGATTTATATTTTGATTCGTTTAATACCTCTCCTGTTATCGTCATTATGGTTATTGGGAGTCTTAATGATGTTTCTAATTTGGTTATATCTTGAATCGTTGCTCTATTTTCCTTTACTGTTAGAACCTATTAATTTATTTTTTTACGTCTTAGATCCGTCAATTTGTTTCCACGCAACGCATTTTGTTTAGTGTTCTATTATTCGTTCTGCTACACAATTCAACGATGACAGTTTCATTGGTTTTAGTTTTTTCAATACTCGATTTATTATTTATCGGATAGATTCCATAAACAATTGCTGTTACAGGATAAGACCTCTCGTAGTACGGTTTGTCAATCGCAGTCAGAATTTCTGGTTCTGAATCATAACTCACAGTGACCGTTCTCTTTTCTTTCAAGATTGGTTCCAATTTGTCGCGTATAATCTAATCTCCCGTTTCTGAACGGATAATGAATTTCACACTAAAATAATACTTTTCTGGTCAAGATGCGAGATTATCACTGCTACTCTTTCGTCGTTCATGGTATTATCAACACTACCATCATTTCGAAATGTGCGACCAACAGTGAGATGCTCCATCGCGCTTGAATTCATTAAAACAATCACGGATTTTACCTATCATGCTTCTATCACTTATTAGACCCTTTGGTACATCTACGGAGACTCTATCGAGATTGAATTTAACATTTTTTCCAGGGTTTAATGTTCGATAATCGCTCCAACTTCTCCATATTATAATTACTTAGTTAAATTAGAAAATTTTTATATAATGAATTATTGGAAATGGTTGATGATAGGATCAGTAACCGCTTGTAACAAATCATGTAGAAATGAATTCTGTGGATATCATTCACAAAGCGTTCGTCGCGGAAGTTTTGGGCCACTCCCTTGTATCCGATGTGGGGTAGGTATGCGTGGTAAATCGCAATTGTGTCTTAGTTGTGGTGGTAAACGATACAGAGAGCTAAAGCGTAATTATGATAAACGAGTCTACTCCATCAATGACTCGACCCTGACTGTGTCAGCGTCCTTGACAAAATCATAACAACACCTCAAGGCTACATTGAAAGATTTTCAAGTAATGTAATAATTTAACAAAATAATGAATTAGACAAATAGTATTTAGTATATAAATGAACCAAGAATTTCAACCACATCCCGTGATCAGCAATTATGAAGCGTCTCGTACCGGTATTGTGAGAAACCGCAGACTGAAGAAACAAGTTGGTCTTGTGACTAATATGGGATATCTGATGTTTACTGCTGGAGGGAAAAATTATCATAATCATCGTTTCGTGTGTAACGGATTGATCAAGGATGGATTTGTAATCGACCACATTGATTCCAATCCTAAGAATAACAAATTGGATAATCTACGAGCTGTTAAACAAAGTGAAAATATTACCTCTGGGAGAACTGGTACTTTTAAATCAATTAGGAAGAGACCTGTAAAATCATTTAATATAGAAAATAACGAGGAAAGGGTATTTAAATCTATGAATGAAGCCGGTAGGTATTTTGATATTTGTGAACCCTGAGTACGATATGTTTCAGAAGGAATATATCGGCCTGATTTTGGAAGCGTTTTAAAAACAATTAAATTTACATACATCTGAATTCTATTACACCAAAGGCTTATATGTCGGCTTATGAAAGAATTACAGATGTCAATGGGGTTTTTGAAACGCTGTGTCACCTTATCTCAATGGGTTTCTTTGGTTGGTTTTAACTGTCATGATTCTGAATGGGGATAATCAATGATATATTTTGTAAGAAAACAAATCAAATACACGGTATTTACAAACTATTGTATCCTTTGTTTTGATGTTATTTTTCTTCAAGTATTCGTTAACCTTTAAAAACTGTCAATAATCATTATTAAGTACACGAAAGATATATAGATCACACACCTCTTTATTAACTTTTACCAATTTGTAATAACTTACATATATAAGCCAAATTGTCTCTCTATATTATTGAGCTTTAGAGCGAAACTCAAGCTATGAAACCAATCATAAATCACACCGTCACGTGGTGTGAATGTTTTTACATTCAAACCAGGTTGATTTTGTAGGTTTATTATTGTTTCATGCTAGAGCGTAGGACCGCCCGCCATTATCTTCCATTGTCGTACAATTGTCATTGTATGTATCATTCCTTGTAAATATCATTCTATAATCCATTGTTATATGTTGTATTGTCTTGTGCTGGTTCCAAATGGGGTTTTCATATATTTCTCTAAGCGTAATGAGATGTATAAATTCACCTTATTTCGAATCGAGTTCATCATCATATATAACCTTCATATATATCTCTAGGCGTAATAAGATATATAAATACACCTTAACACGAATGGAGTTATCATTAACATCATATATATCTCTAGGCATGGTAAGATGAATAAACACCTTCAAACGAACAGAGTTCATACAAAAAACGGGTGAAATTTTTTTTTGCATTAGAAATATATATATATATATATATATATATATATATATATATATATATATATATATATATATATATATATATATATATATATATATGTGTGTGTGTGTGTATGAAATCTGAAAATATCAGAGATAATAATCGAGATTTTAAATTTCAAAAATCAAGGAATTCAATTGTCAGTTAAATTAAATTGTGATAGGATCCTTTCTCCGAGTTTCAAGATATTGAAGTTAATATCCAAAGAATAGATATACCCTTCCTAAATCATATACATTTATTAAACGGATCCAACACGCGATTTATGATTCGTTCAAACATGAAAATGACGTAAACAAATTTTTACCGTTATTTACTGTTGTGGAAAAAATCAGGAAAGAATTAGGAAATGAATATGAATAAAACGCGCAGTTAATTCAAAGATTAAAAATATAAAAATGATTATCCGCCAATCCGAAAATTCTCCCTTGGTAACCTCAATACAGTAAACACATCGTACATACATGAATAATACAAAGGTATGGCACTTACTCACCTAACAGTTATGTGCGCTTACTCAACTAGAACAAAATTATATTACACGGTAATTTTTATCAATGGATTAAACGGAAGTAATAAAGCACTGTAGTGAAATTCAAAAGAATTTCGGTTGGGTGGGTTTGTTTTAATTTGTTAATTGCTGAAATATTTTCAGGGATTTATTTTTTTATTATTGATTTTTGGTCATTTTTGGTCATTTTTGTGGTTTGTTTGGTTAATCCGTCGACAAGATTTCATGTACAAATCGAAGAATTTTAGGGTAAAACCCCCAGGAATTCATTTAGAGAAAATCGATTTTGATGAGATTTCTATCCTTGTCAGGCAAATGTTCTGGTGTTTTTCATCATGATAGTGGAATCTTCGATGCTTTTTTCATTGATTTTGTGCTGTTTTTTTGGCTAATCCGTCGACACGATTTCATCGAAATCGATTTTTCCTAAATGAATTCCTGGGGATTTTACCCTCGACTTTCACGTGAAAAAAATGACTTAAAACGACCAAAATCCTGATTTTATCAGTCGGGTCAAATGGTTGATTTTCTCTAAGTGATTCATTTAGAGTTGTTTGTGGGTCAAATTGAAAATAGGATTTTCCAATCGAATATTTTAATGCTAATACTTTTCAAGGATTTTTTAAATCTTATTTACTGAGATAAATGTATTGCAATATTTGATCGTGACTACACGTAATCGTCGTTATAATATCTCGATCCATTTGTTGCGTTTGATTCCCCGTTATCAAAAACATTTCATTACCGAATTTATCTAACTTTTCCTGACAGCATTTTCGAGTTTATCCTTATCGCAGATGAGTACTCGTATATGTTGATACATAATATGTACTAATTGTAAATTTCTAAATCGTTAATTCGTTAGTGAAAATCCTAAGGGATGAAAAAGATAGGTCACTGCATTTAGATCCAGTATTAAATAATAATGGTAAATGAATCGCTAACGACTAGATTAGCACGCGAACGGCTAGTCTCAATTAAGAAATTCATCCCAATCCGTGATTCAGTTCGAGAAAAATTGCAAGCGAGACAGAGTCTTCAGTCTGATTTTACAACGAAGACCGAGGAATTATTTAAACCAATAACCACAGGAACCAAAGGGGTCGTATCGGCCACTGAAAGAGCAATATACGGAGATGTCCCCGAGGAAGGGGAAAGGAAAGAAACACCTCTTCTTGGTGTGCTTGAAAAAATAGCAAAATGATCCAAACAAACAAAGAAATCCTTACAAAACTACCTGGCAATATAATAGCTGCTGCAAAAATCAGGAACAACAAGAACGACTTGAACAAGAAGAAATTGAACGATTAGGTGATATTGATGTTAGCTCTTCACCACCTGAACCACTTGAAGAAATTAAACAAGAACAACTTGAAGAAAAAAAAAATCGAAAACGATGAGGGAATACAAACTTCAAGAGATATTTCCAAAAGAAGTGATAAATAAATTAAAAAATGACATGGATGATGAATTAACTAAATTTGATATTGATTCATTTTCAAAGCAGACAATGGATAAATATATAAACGATGATTTAAATCCATAAAAGACTTTGACACCTGGAAAAATAAGGTATATTTGGCAAAACACGATGGAATTAGAATCTCAAATGATGATAATAATTATAAATCGTATTTGAATAAAATAAAAAAATAAGTAGTGGTCATCCACTATAAGAATGAGACGAAGATGATGACGATGCACAGGGTGCAACTGGTTATAGTAGTGGAAAGGGATTTTCGCAGAGTGCAACTCAAAGAGGGATTTAAGGTAGTGGTCTAATGCATTGTCCTGGTAATATTCGCAGCGATATAGCATGATTAGAAGTACTCATCGGAGGGAAACGAGCTGGAAATAACTCACCGGAAATAATTAATGAAACAGCTGATATCTGCAGGAAGTTGTTTCAAGGTGGCATCATGGATATTGGTGTATATCGAGAGTTTGTTGACGAGCTAGTGGACGGTTTTACCGAAAATCCAAAGGATTTTTACGGTTATCATAGTACCTAATTTGATGTCTTCGTCATTCGATTAGATAAATATAATTTAAATAAGATGATCATACACTACAACCACGATAAACCAACTAGTGTCACGATTACCTGTTGATAGAGCGTACTATAGTGATGGCCTTGGTAATACCATTGCAGGGTTATTTTCAAGAATGGCTCCAAACGTAGCGCCATTAGCAAACAGTTATCAATGAAAGCCATTGATGTTATGACAAGGTTATTAGCGCTGTTAGAGACGTTGCCGGGAAGGCGTTTTCTCCTGCGAAGGAAAAACTAATGCTGCTAGTTCGACGAAAAAATAAACCACCAATGAGTTCATCATTGCCGTAACCATCTACAGAAAGTGATGCATGCAAATATTAGTAAAAAAATAAATAGCGCAGTGGATCAGAAATTAGCATCGTTGGCGGCCAGCGACCAAAACGATATCGCAAACATGATAGCGGGAAGTGGCTTGAAATCACGAGGAAAACCACGACAAAAATCATGATTTAGATCGAGGAATATATAATGAAATGTTCAAACGGGCATCTGATCCAGCGTTTGATATGGACGTCCCAGTGCGCAAGGATGATTCTGTACTTGATTATCAATTCTTTTCCTATCACGCAATACAACCGAATACTCCATCAAGAATTGAACTTCAAGTCCATGATACCAGCAAATATTTTCTACCGTGTTAAGCGTTTATCGCAGTAGAAGGAGAAATTGTACAATCAACTGGTACTCCTGCTGTACCAGCACCATATCCAGTTGGTACAATAGTCGGTTTTGTCAATAATGGTATCATGGCGCTATTTGAGAGCGCAAGATATATAATTAATGGAAAAGAGATAGAGTCTATAACACATATTGATGTGGCCACAACAATAATTGGATATTCCGATGATTATACAAGATCGGCAGGACCTTCTATGATGTTTGCAAAGGATACTAAAACTACTACTGGAAAAACTCAATTTGTTGTAAGACAACCAAGAAATAATGCTGGTGCTGCTGATATTGATGCTGAGAATATGATTATAAATACTGATGATAATTTCAACCTAGGAGCTGCAACACACATATCAATGTTGCAAGGACAGCGTAAATCATTTTCATGCGCGAATCCACTACATCATATATTTGGATTCTGCAGAAATATTAGAAAAGTTATCTATGGAGCGAAGCATACAGTAGTACTCTTGCGAAAAACTACTGATGATGACGCAATTTGGAGGATTCCTGCGGATAACGCAAATCCAAATGTTGATGCCGGTAAAGTCATTTTAACAAAACTATCATTGTGGATGCCAGTAATGACTCCAGCACTCGCCGCAGAAGAACGATTGCTATCATTTATGAATACAGGCGGAAAATCCGAGGATATACAACTTAATTAATGTCAAAACCATATTGCACGCGTGTATCATGGTCTGTTGTCGTATATAGGACGCAAGCAAAACGTTGACACTGGTCTGCATCTATCTCAGTTTGACTTTAGGAATCTATATCCGATCTATTACTTTTTGCTGGGACATCTTGATTTAACAAGACAATCTGTCGTTGACGTACATTTTAAAGCTAATATACTTCGTGGTGTTATCCCCAAATACAGAGCAATTGCTGTCATCATCAGCGACAAATCAATGTTACTTGAAGGTGTTGGTGGACGAATGAGAGTAATCGATGCGCCAGTTGAAAATATGCAATTTGTAGCAATTAGATCAATCTGTTATTAATAAGATGTCATATAGTCATGTTAGTGTTACGTTAACCCCTAGTCAAATTAAAAAATTGCAATCGGAATCAGCTAAAAAATGTGGAACCACGATAACTCTGAAACACAATCAGATGTCTAGTGGTCAGAATAAATTATCGCTGACAACTCGTCAGATAAAGCACTTCTATGTTGATTTCAAATATAAAAAGTGTGTTCAGATTACACTCTCTGCAGCTGCGATCAATCCATGATACAATCAGGTGGTATATTCCCACTTTTCGCTGCGTTACCAGCGTTGATTGCGGCAGAGGTCCCAGCGGTAGCAAAAGCCGCCGAGTTAGGAGCCGTTGGTACAGCGGCAGGGATGGCACTAAAGAAAGCTACCGGGCAGGGATTTAAAAAAAGAAACGAGTAAAGGGTCTAAGACTACCAGGAAACCGTATTCATGGTACAAAGGAAGCGGCCTGAGAATCCCAGGAACAGTATATTAATCACAGTAGTTCCCATGTCAAATTTTGAATTACTCGATGCTGCTATGCCATTTGTCATGCTATGTTACGTGTTTAAGCTCTAATAAACAGTCACACAGAAAAGGGAAAACAACAAGCTTTCTAAAATGTAACCAATAATTTATTTCCCTGGAAAAGGCTGGTAGAAAATGAAACACGAGCTAACATTTACATGAATGAATAAAATCCAAAATTAATCCAAAAATCATCCACGTATTAAATAACATATGTCCTAGTAATGAAATGTTCTAATAGATTCAAGTTACAAAACTGTTGGAAAAATCAAAATGGAAGACGATGAAGTCTGATTTTTGCCTATCTAAACTTCCTTGTAGAAACAATATTTAACACTCCGGGTTTCGAAATACGAATAAAAGTATAATAAACTGTCTTTATGCAAGAATTCTGCATGAACACATCAAAACCTTCCAGAAATTTGAATTAATTCGCTAAAATCCAATTGGTCTAAAGAAAAATTAATATAGATTAAAAATTGGCTACAGCCCCATGGTTACATGTCATCAATGATTTCACATCAGAAATACACCTCTCTACTTCATAGATGGTAGCATCAACTTCAATTGGCTGGCTAGAATTATATATTTGGGTGTAATCAGCGTACAATTGGTGAGCCACTGGGTGATGGTCTGTGACACTTGAGAGCGGCTGAGTTTATAGAATGAAGAGAACAGGTCCGAGAACAGACCCCTGTGAAACACTACAACATAGATCAACTGGTCTGGAATGTATTCCATTTGCAGATACAATTTGTGTCCTGTTGACAAAGTTGGACTTGAACCACTGTAAGGCTATATATAAAGATCAGGATCTACGTAACAGATCCGATACAATTAACGTCATGTTTGAGTTTATTAAAATTTACAAATGCAGTATATCAGTTGTTTGCTCACCAAAACTTGCAAAATACAGCAATTATTCAATCCGTTTCACAAATTACGTTGGGATTAACTGATATGCAAGATACTGTGTGTATTATTGATCCATTGCCTTGTTTTGTTTTGTCCTGACATCAAGTTTGTATGTTTATCGAAGCAAATTTCATACTTCTCGAGTTTTAATTCCTGGACACACTCATGCAAAGATTTTGGGCTAACTAGATAAATATAGTGCACCTTAACTTTAAATCGTTCTGGAAAACGACACTACTGGTATTACTCAATTATGCAGCACAAGGACAAGGCACACGAGTTGAATCTGTCATGCCATTCATTGCTTATTTGTTCTGGCCTGAGTCAATTAAACAACTAAAAATACATCATTACTTTAATCATCATTACTTTAATGGATAATGCCAATAATACAAGGACCTTTTATCAAATATGAATGGTGACGGATGCGAACCATTTGTGTATCGAACGTTTCCAATCATCATTATTATTCTTGTCCTTCTCGTCGTCATCATTATTAATACGCAAGGGAGGACCGCATACTCTGCAATTATCCATGAGTTCAGTATAAGTTAGAGCGAAAGAATTATTAGATTTGGATTGCACTCGAGCTATCCTTTTTCATTTCCTTCAAAAACATGCAGAGCTAGAAAATGTCTATATAATGTTACAATAAAGTATATGTATTTGGAAACGTATGCATTCAGCTCTAAGATAAAAGACGAAATCTATATGAATGGTCAGTTTTCCACTTATGTTTCTTCTTCTTTTTCTTCTGCTTCCTCTTCTTCTTCTTCTTTTTATTATTATTATTATTATTATTATTATTATTATTATTATTATTATTATTATTATTATTATTATTATTATTATTGTGCAGATATCTATCTTTCTTAGTGTAGAAGTTTCAATCACATTCGTTTATGCTTCTAAACATAGACATGTAGAGGACATAGAAAAGGATTAGAAATTGAACAAATAGAATTGTCTAACCTACCATCGAATTGGCGTAGGCAAAAAAGAAAGGTAATTGAAGAACACATTTTATTTCCATTGGAATTTATTTCTTTTCATTTTACAAAAAAAAACCTTTTAAAGGTTGCTCTTGCAGATCCATCTGAAAAAGATAACGAATCAAAGAATTTAGGATCACAAATAAATTTATTAAAATCTGAAATAAATGACGTTATATTGAACTTTTAAATCGTTGACGCTATGATTTATTACCCTTGACATACCCACATACCAAATACACTCACACGCACACGCACACAACCACACACACACAAAAACACAATTATATATATATATATATATATATATATATATATATATATATATATATATATATATATATATATATATATATATATATATATATTATTTATTCCATCAAGTGACATAATAGTTTCAGAAAATGGTAATTGCCAATTTGTTAAGTTGAGACGTTTATAATCTTATTTACCCGAGAAATTATTTATTCTAACATTTAACATTTCTTTGTAGAATCATTCTTTTTGATTGTTGCGTTCAGAATTTGATTTGGAAGAATTATTTATTCAAAAGAATATTCTTTTGAATTAAAAACTGCTTAATAACATAATCGGACATAAACATTAATTTGGAATTATAGTGAATTTAGAGTAGGATATCTTGAAATGTATGACTGTGAGTAGTTGGAACACTATTAGCACAACATCAAACGAGTTCAAGTTACATTAAAGATTCCATATTAAGCATAAAAAGTCATTGAAGAGTCCATATTAAGTATGAAGAGTCCTATTTGATCTCATCCTGCTATTCTATCTATAATTAAAAACGTTTATTTGCATAAGCTCTTCTTCGTTAACAAATACGCTAAAGATAACCGCTACTTAAGAACGGAGCACATCGAGTTTAGGATACTTGGATTATAACTTAAATGGATGTATATTCTCACTGACAATTTATCGTCACATGTGCGAGTATTTAAAAAGGAGATGACGAATGAGTTCAAGATGAAACATATATTAACTTATTTGGACATATAAAATGATCTTATCCAGGGAAATAATAGCATTATGACGTTTTATTAACCCTTAATATATGGCAAATACTCATTACAATCGATTGTTTCATTACAAAAGTCAATAAGATTGATATAATACTCTTTTAGATTTTGGTAGTTGAACATCATAATTTTCTTAATTTTATTCATGATTGTAAAACGGTATCGATTATATTTTCATATAAATTGTGTGCGAAATGTGAGTATGCAAATAATACAAATTTCGTACGATCTATACAAATATGTCTTCGTTCGTGTTGACAATTAGTTATACTAATCGTAAAAATTAGACTTAAAATGGCGCCTTGGGCATAGGTTGTTTGAGTGACTGATAGGAAATAAAAGTTTCAGTTGCGTCAGGTCATGTAAATTTATGGAACATGCCCTCAAACAAAAGAGTATGTTGTCACATAGGCTCTATTGAGAACTACAGTTAAAATATATTGTGTATATAAGGAGACACTTAAGCGTTAATCTTCATTCAGATTATTGGAGTCTTTCCCAATTTTAGTGTCCATGTTGTAAGTATGCAGATGCATTTTATGTTGTACATAGCTATTGTTCGAGAGGAAACAAACATTTATTCAGACTGTTCGGTGATGATATAAACTGTTGATGATATGAACTATAATATTATTCAGCATTTGTTATTACTTATTCGAAACAATTGTGGACAACGCAACCTTGGCAACGTTACAGTTTCTAGAGGATCAGTTCATTTCCAGTATAAAAAAATATAAGCGTCTTTTCATTGGTTTAAGACTTTCAAAGACCTTTATAAGGAAACATTTTGATTGACGCCATTATACTATAGTGTCTTAGATATTTTATTTTTGCAACTTTAATAATTAAATTGTTTATTAAATTTGACAAATCTTGTAGCTTTTGCTTCTTTCCGGTTGCTAAAGATTGTGAGCGTATAGTCCATAACAAGTCTCTTACTAATATCATCGGAAACATTAGACAAATTACAACCACGCCTACTAAAAATATGAAATAAAAATAACAAGATAAATCACAGAAAGCTCACCTGAGATTGTTTGATTTTGAAAATTTGGAAAAATCATAAAAATCTTTCTTAAGGGACTGCACTTTATATGTCTTAAACACTAAATATAAGAGGGTATTTGTTTATTAAAGAATCTTTTGAAAAGTATTTACAACATCTTCCAAAAATGAAATTCCATTTGAAAGATACCTTATCTGTTCACTCCAATGAGTTTGTTCCATTTCTATGCATCGTAAAAGTTGTGACAACTTACAATATAAGGAGTTCATATTTTAAACGTGTAATGTTTATTGTTAGATTTGCATTTACTTACCATAGCTTTCAATAAAAATGATAGAACACATCCTTTTGATGGTGGCAAAAGAAGATACCAGCGTGGTCACAATATCCCTTGGTTCCGTCTGCGCATGTGCAGGCTTCATGTTCACCACATGTTTGGCGACGTCCTAAAATATTGTAGCTTTGATATCAAATCATAATTTTGTTTCCTCTTTATTACCAAACACGAACACGTTACAAATCAATGTAATTGTCTATGTGCGAGTGTTTTGTTTTGCACAGGTTTGACGACGACCTAAACATATGGTTTATAGTTTGGACAGCACATCTTCTTTTAGTTTTACTGTTTATTATTATACTCGAGCCTATTATCAATTGAATTACTTTCAAACTCTGAGGTTACATTTAGCGTAATGATTGAAACTTTTTGCAAAAGAAGAAGAATCTAGATTGCTTCTCTATGGGCATTGGCTTACTAGAGGCAAAGGCAGATCAAATGTATCTACAGAGTTGGTACTCATTTACACAGCAATAAACGAAAAACCGAAATAAAACAATATAATAACAGACAACTTTAACAATGACACACATATACATTCAAATATAGTGGTTCCAAGTAAAGATTCTATGCTGAAAGGCATAACCCCTTTCCCAGCCCACAAAGGTATTATTTTTCTAGATGAATACATTCTGATCAATTCATGCACTGTTGAAACACAGATGTTTAATAATAAACTAGAACACCATGTTATTCCTGTACATACACGCAACGTTTAATGATAATCAAGAACACACAAGATAAAACTGTTTAACATCAATGTTTTATACATGACCAAAAATTTATGCTTACGTATTTCATCTATCGTTGATACAACTCATCATTCAAATTCAGCACTATCTTTATTTATAAAAGCCAGCATATGTATTGTTACATAAAATGACACGGGAAAAGTGAACCAAACGTAGTCCGCAGAATTTACAAATGTTACAAAATTCCACATTAGTTACATCCAGTCAGATGTTAGAAATGTCCGGCATTTCATAAAAGGTGGAATCATAAAACAGTCAAGAAACATATAATTATATATCTCTTGTCAAGACAGAACCCCAACAGAAATTAACAACCGATCTCCCATCATATTGTAAGAATAAGAGCAGATGTTGGTGAAGTAAGTTTTGCTTAGTTAGGCTTTGAACGCATCAAAATAAGTTTTAACATAATACAAGTGTATGTAACCTGTATCAAAATGTACGTGTATAGATATGATGTTGTAAGAACGAAATGTCTCAACCGTTTACTTTCTACCTATAGTAATTAAAGTTATATATTTTTTATTGCATATATTATCCATGACCATTTAAATATAATCCGAATAACTTACATATTCACTTATTCAATTTTCATGCTTAAAATAATACATCTATGATTTTTAATATAAAACTTTAAACTTCGAATTCCGTTCTATGTTATCCAAATTATCACTATACCAATATTTCCTTTATTATCTTAAAACACTATTGCAACGAGTCTTCAATAAATATTTTGCATTCCATTGACTTTTCAAATCTATTTTACGCTTTGCATAAAAGGAATAAATATTCTACTATGGTAAAGGTCATAAATGCAAGGTTCACTCGTTCATTACTTTTGTCTTAATTCAATCCCATGTTTGGGAGGAGTCCACCTTTTAAGGGTAAAGGCATATTTATCATTTCTGTGTCTCCATCAACAATGAAAAAGAAACTTCAAATTTGGTTGCATTTGCTTTAGTGAATTTTCCTCTTCGAACAACGTATCCTATATAACAGCCGTTTAAATGCATCATAGTGCTTATGGCAAAGTCACAAATGTAAGGTATACACTCAAGGAGTGACATTCTAATAATCACGAAAAGGAGTTCGGATATTTTTGAGTACATCGTCTTTTGGGTTATTTTGATACATTGATTATTCACTTTTATTATAATTTGCTTAAAGCCTTGTATTTAAGATTACTCATATAATTCAGAAAGTACAAAAGTCTTAAAACTCCGTTAAATCTAATTCTATTCGTATCATAGGGAAACGTTAAAGAAATGCTCTGTGTGTAACATATTTCGTACCACGCCCAATGTATTAGATAAAATTAATACAAAATGTCGGTCTCGACATCAGGTTCAAAGTTGTCATTGCAAAAAACGTAGATGATACAGGGAGGACAAATTGGGTACCAAAGGTTTAATGTCTGCCATCGAGTAGTTTGCTTGGAAAAACTTAGTACGCAGAAGAGGTTGGAAATAGAGCATGCAATTTACACATTTTCACACTTTTATTATTAGGTTTCATCTTTACATCCTCAATTTATTGACACATTAATGAGATATATATATATATATATATATATATATATATATATATATATATATATATATATAGAGAGAGAGAGAGAGAGAGAGAGAGAGAGAGAGAGAGAAAGAGAAAGAGCTTGAACTTACCAATAACAACACCACTAAGGAGCTCAGGTAGGGTAAATTCTCAGGTGCAGTGGCCATCTCTGGTGCAAGAATGACGAGAGCATAATAATTGTGCGCAGTCAGAATCGGTCCTGCACTGGGACTACACAAAGGGCAGCACTGATAAAAATAATAATAATAATAATAATACTAATAATAATAATGATAATAATAATAATAATAATAATAATAATAATGACAATAATAATAATAATAACAATAACTCAGTTTCTGATAGTTTAATAAAAGTTGTTAGAGGAATATGGAACGGATTTTAAAATGAATTATGAAAGACTAATTTTCCGAAATTATATTTCAAGGTATTAAACGATTTTTACCAATTGTAATACATTATGTAAACAAAAATAGTAATGGTTGATGGTATTGGTGTCAGCGATATAAGCCATATAGAAATTTCCTTGCAAATTTATTCTTGCCATTTCTTCCTAAAATGATGCTGACCGAATTAAAGTTTAGAATGGCAGTTTTTACTCTCAGACATTTTGCGAGAGCTATACGAATGATAATTTGGAGTAAGTTGCACTTTCAATGAAGTGCCAAATCTGGCATATGTATCAGGACTGTTGTTGCATAAATATATGTTGTGTATGGTAATATTTTCTATCATATTTTAGAATTTGCGTCCTAGTGAAATTTAATAAAGTGATCGCTTTCTAAATCAGATAGCTGAGGCTTTTTATTTAGCAGAATGGGAGTGTTTTTGACGTGACATGAGGCATGCATAATGTAGTCATAATTTGTAAATTCTTGTTTTGTGTAAATATGAGGCAAAAATCAAATGTTGAAGACCTTTATAATAGTGTATGATTTATATACCCTACTTACCCATTCTTAGATGATCGGAGTAATAGAGCAATACCACAAAAAACATCTATAACAATTATGTTTCAAGTATCACAAGATAAAAGGATAAAATTCTTACCAACGAAGGAGAAGAGCAGGAGACCAATAGCGAGTTTCATTTTGAAACAATGTCGTCGTAATTTTCTGATGTATTTCGTCTGGTGTAGTGGCTCCGTTATGTAATTGTTGAATGTTACATCTGTTGCTCTCTCAGAAACGATCGTGATTACAGATATAATGCAATCGTATTATCTTTGTACAGTTGAAGGCTTTTCGAAAGGTGGAGCGCGAATAATCACGAAAGTATACGTACCAAATGTTGTCTTATGATAAAGATTTCACAACGTATAGTTTGTTTCTATTAAATATGTACTATGAGAGAAATTAATTTTGTTTTTGTTACATAAGCATCATAAACTGCGGTGAAAACGATATTGAATACACATTGAGAGATTACAGTGTTATGTACATATATTGCAATAATAGGATGTCCAAAATGTTTCATGTTAAATCTTTAGTATGAAGAGATTGAAATCATTATAAGCTTTCTTCATGTTCATTTTTCACATATTTAAGATTAATACATTGACAACATATGTTTCCGATTAACAGCTGATAGAAAGTAGTAAGAGTCCTAGATAATCACTGGTAACACTATGGCTGTCATAGATAATCATACGGATATATAATTTTCAAGACGACAAAATATATTTATTTAACGTCATCTTATCATGAAGAAAGAAAATGACCAATCAGCAAGTTATTTCATCTAATGCAATAAAAATGTACGAGTATAATGTATTACACCGTGACACATACGAATCACTTATATTAGGCTATGTATTGCTGTCTTAAGTGTTTTCCAATTATTTTAGGCAAAGTAATGTTGTATTATGCGTTTTTCAATTATCTTAGGCATTGCGGTATTGACTTGTGCGTTTTTGAATTATATTAGGCTATGTATCGCTGTCTTATGCGTCTTCCAATTATATAAGGCTAAGTATTGGTGGATTATGCATTTTCCAATTATATTAGGCATTGCAGTGTTGACTTGTTCGTTTCTCAATTATATAAGGCTAGGTATTGTTTTCTTATGCGTTTTCCAGTTATATAAGGCTAGGTATTGGTGTCTTATGCGTTTTTCAATTATATAAGGCTACGTATTGGTGTTTTATGCGTTGTCCAAATTATATAAGGCTATGTATTGGTGTCTTATGCGTTTTCCGATTATACAAGGCTAGGTATTTGTTGTCTTATGCGTTTTCTAATTATTGTAGGCTAGGTATTGGGTATTGTTGTCTTATGCGTTGCACAATTATATTACCCTATGTAAAATCCATTAAGTAAGACATGCCAATCTTCTTCTGCTCTAATCCCTAGGATCTAAAAGTATTCATGTTGTATTAAAATGATAAACATTAGATAAATTGAAAGAATTAAACAATTACATAGTTTTCAAATACAATATATCCAGTATTTGTTCTAATTTCTTGAGATCAAAAATCTGTTTCCTAAGTTTCTCTAGGATGCAAATTGCAAGGTTTTTTTTGGTTAGGAAAGGAGTTGTTAAGTGTGACAAGAAGATAACACAGATCAAAACAATAAATCATTCAGTCGTTTATGCCTCCTGGTATTGAGAACTATGACACTCATCCTTAAATCCAACAAAGAATACAGCTACTACGATTTTTCATTTTTGTCTTGATTTACTCGTATCACGTGATCTGAGCAGAGTGACCTCACATATGCTGTTTTGACAGTGCTATCCGTGGTATACGTGAGACATTCTTCACCTAAATCTTGGTCGTGATGAAAGAATGGCGCATCCCCCAGTAATACAGATAGAAACACTCCTTACATAACTCTTATCTTATTCGAACAAATTGACCCCAGTAGGATGGATCTTTTCTCATCAGGGCTCACGTAAACTTTTCGTTTTTTTCATTTGTTTGTATGGGTCTATATTATCAATCCCCACTACAGGTCGGTGTACGCACGTATGTCTGTTTGTCTGTCTGCATGCATGTATGTATGTATCTTTCGTTCAGCATTTACAGTAATACAAATGTGTTAGTATGCATGAATATACATCCATCCATTTGGTCAGTTCAGTCGTATGTGTGTATGTAAGTTCGTTTTTATTGTTGCATGCACGTTTGTAATCATCTATGATATGCAAACTAATGTGGCGTTTCTATGACATTATGCATACATATGTGTGTGCTTGTATGTACGACTCATAATTCCACGTTCCAAAACCTAATGACAATGCAAGATGAGACGTTAAACGTTTGTTTAAGTGTATAACTGATGAACAGTAGGTCAGTAGAGAACGTTCGTAAAATATGACAAAAGACAAATATATAGTTCTTTATGTTTCTGGCATAGACATATTAATTATGAATTTGGATTACATGATCTCTGTTTAGGAGGATTATTAAATAAGGAAGTTTGTTAATTCGGTTGTTAACTATGATGCAGATACAAGACTTGTGTTGTACTCCCCGATACAGAACTCACAGAAAGGCAGAATGCAACAAGAAAATGAATGCATCAGCTTCACATTTTCTTGTTAAACCGAAAATGTGGGTTAACCAGGAACACCATTCACGCTGTTCGACAGTAAGGTATTGAGTGTATGCAGGGAAACGCCCGGCAGACATTTGTAATGCAGTCAGTCCCCTTTGCAATGCTGTTACCAAACGGCATCGATCCAGGACAAATGTGACAATCTATAGGAGTCAATAGATTGACCCCTGTTTTGTCGATTAATGCTGGTCTCTCAAAGATAGAAAATTATACATATTAATACTGAGGACTTTGTAAGGCGCTCAATCTTTAGAAGCTCTACGCGCGTTACATCTATTATGATATGAATACAACAAAACCCACATTGAAATTAGGAAACAAAAAATGCTGAAAATGTGTAATGTATGAAAGGTTAATATGTCTTTATGTTTGTTCCTGCAGTCGAGAACAGTGAGTTTTAAGAGCACTCTTGAATGAAAGGGATCACTGTGTGGTTGTGTCTAATTTCAATGGGCAATTTGTTCCACGTTGACGGGCCCTGGTATGCAAAAGAACGTAGTCCATATGACGTCTTTTTCATAGTGTGAATATTGGGAATTCGATTGTCAGATCGGGAGCATAAGTATCTTGCCGTTGTATACACTTGGGGTAGGCCTGATCGGTATGTTGGACTGGAGTCCGTCAGTGAAACGTAGCACATAAAACAATCTTTGTGTTTGATTTTGGATCGTATGGATAGCCAGTGTAGGGTACGACGCAGCTGGGATGTGTACTCTTATCGTGGTACTCTAAGGATGATCCGAGCAGCTGTGCGTTGAACTTATTGAGGTTTCTGGAGTATATATTGAGATGAACCAGTCTAGAAAGTACTAATAAACAAAGAAGTCTTTTAGTTGCATCAACTGAAAGATATTTGCGAATGGAGCTAATGCGTCTCAAGTCAAGCTATGCAGGTTCATGACATATTGGTGCAACGTGAGAGTACTGCAGAGTAACACATAGGTTTCGTACTGACTGTGTGGATTTAATGTAGGTCATGCTGATATGTATTATTTGAGGTAAAGGATGTGAATGAGAATGTCTTTGTGCTGTTATAAGAATGGTCTCAGTTTTATCATCATTTATCTGTGAGATGTTTTCCATAATTTTACATCTGAAGGCACCTCCGAACGCCATGGATAGTAGCATCAACTTCAGATGGGTGGCTAGACTTGTTTATTTGGGTGTCATCAGCGTATAATTGCTGAGACACTGGGTGATGATCTATGTTACTTGAGACATGTTGAGTATACAGAATGAAGATAACAGGTCCAAAAATAAACCACTGTGGAACACCACAACATATATCAACAGGGCTGGAGTGTATTCCATTTCCAGATACAATTTGTGTTCTGTTGACTAAGTAGGACTTGAACCAATGTAAGGCAGTATTGTGAATGTCAAATACATGCTGGAGACGGTTAAGTAATATATCATGATATATTGCTTTAAATGCTGCATTTTCGTACCAAATCGAATAATGCAAGTATTCATTCACAAATATTAAAATATGAATTTCATGACAACAATATCCAATCAAATTGTCATCGACGCATATGAATTTGGCTCTCAAAAACTGAACATTATTAAAATTGTTTCATAAATTCAATATTACAACTACTCCCGTTTGAGATTGTATTATTCCATAATTTTTATTTGAGTGGAAATTATTTAGTCAGAAAGAATAACGTATAATACTGACAGACGTTGCATCTTTCATTTGTTGTGCGTAAAAATAGTCGAAAACAAAATTAAACTAGAATTAAGGTTTAAAAGTATGTTATACTTTTCTTACAATCTATACGTCAAAGAACAAGCGTCCAGTTGAATAAACATAACATTTGTACATTTTTTGCGATGTCACATTGTTTGATGCAGTACCGGTTAAAATACAGGAAACGGTCCAAGTTTATGTAACCTATAATGTAACTTTCACAACTAAACATTACATTGTTAAAAGATCATTTCAACGAAGGTTTCCTGGATGCAGATATTCCCGTATTTACTGTAATGTATTTGTGACCGTATATTTCAGCATTTGACTTGGAACATCAGACTGCAGAATACGCAATCAAATTTCGTTTGAGTCGTATTATTATCACATTTTTGCCATGTAAATATGCAATGGTTAGATAAACTTCTGTTAGTTTGGATACAGATTTATGCCCACGTTCTTCAGTTTGTTGAGTTTGTTTACGTCTTGAATTTAATCTATCAACCACACATGTGTATAAGGTCGATTCATTGATTCATGTTTACAGCCACCACCAACACCAACTTACACATTCGCTAAATATGATCTGAGCAATAAACCTTAATTTTACTTGTTGTTATTGTTTGTCATGTCTTGATGTCTTAGTCATTTTTCATGCTGTGTTACGTGTTTAAGCTCTAATAAATAGTAACACAGAAAAGGGAAAACAAAAATCTTTCTCAAATGTAACAAATAATTTATTTCCCTGGATAAAGATTGTTGAAAATGAAAGACGAACTAACATTCTCAAGAATGAATCAAATCCAAATTAATCCAAGAATTATCCACGTATTAAATTACATATGTCCTAGTAATGAAATGTTGTAATAGATTCAAGTTACAAAACTGTAGCAAAAAAACAAAATGGAAGACGATGAAGATTGATGAAGTCTGATTTTTGCTTATCTAAACTTCCTTGTAGAAACAATATTTAACACTCCGGGTTTTGAAATCCGAATAAAAGTTCAATAAACTGTCTTTGTGCAAAAATTCTGCATGAACACATCAAATACTTCCAGACATACGATTTAATCCGCTAAATTCCAACTGGTCTAAAGAAAAGTTAATATAGATTCAAAAAGTAGCTACAGCTCCATGGTTACATGTCATCCATGATTTAACATCAGAAACACACCTCTCTACTCCATGGATGGTAGCATCAACGTCAGTTGGGTGGCTAGACTTGTATATTTGGGTGTCATCAGCGTACAATTGGTGATACACTGGGTGATGATCTATGACACTTGAGAGCGGCTGAGTTGATAGAATTAAGAGAACAGGCCCAAGAATAGACCCCCGTGAAACACCACAACATAGATCAACTGGTCTGGAATGTATTCCATTTACAGATACAATTTGTGTCCTGTTGATTAAGTAGGACTTGAACCACTGTAAGGCTATATAATGATCAGGATCTACGTAACAGTTGTGATATATTATACGTGACACAACATGTCCCTGCAGTGGTAAATTGTCAATATTCAGACAGACGAGATCATTTCTCTCCCCAATTCTTTTTGAGAATCGAATGAACCAATGGCGGCGAAAATGTTCTTTGCAAACAAACATTCCTGAAAGCGGGGTTGATAACGTTATTCCGCGATCGCAGTCAGTTCGTAAAAGGAAATATAGTTACATGCGATTATTTGCACCAATCAAAATCACCTAAAGTGATATGTTCACATATGATGATATGATATATATGAAACTGTACACACTATAGGCAAGTGTATCGACTGCGTGATAATTGACAGATATATAACACGTGTAATAACATTTTTGATGACGCGTCTAATGACGTCATAGGGTGAAACAACGAAAAGCGTAACGACCGAGGCATCCTAATACATTTCAGTCATTTCATCACTCAAGTCTGCGATTTGAAGAGTCATCCGATACAATTAACCTCATGTTTGAGTTCATTTTAAATTTACAAATGCAGTATATCAATTGTTGTGCTTACCAAAGCTTCTAAAATACAAGAATTATTCAATCCGTTTCATAGATTACATTGGGATGAACTGATATGCAAGATAATGTGTGTATTATTGATCCGTTGCCTTGTTTTATTTTGTCCTGACATCAAGTTAGTATGTTTATCCAAGCAAATTTCATACTTTTCGAGTCTTAAGTCTTGCACACACTCATGCAAAGTTTTTGGTCTAGCTAGATAAATATAGTGCACCTTAACTTTAAATCGTTCTGGAAAACGACATTACTGGTATTACTCAACAAGGACAAGCAACACGAGTTGAATCTGTCATGCCATTCATTGCTTATTTGTTCTGGCCTGAGTCAATTAAGCAACTAAAAATACATTATTACTTTAATCATCATTACTTTAATGGATAATGCCAATATTACAAGGACCGTTTATCAAATATGTATGGTTACAGATGCGCAGCATTTGTGTATTTAACGTTTCCAGTCATCATTATTATTCTTGTCCTTCTTTTCGTCATCATTATTAATACACAAGGGAGGACTGCATACTGTGCAATTATCCATGAGTTCGGTATAAGTTAGAGCAAAATAATTATTAGATTTGGATTGCACTCGAACTATCCTATCTTACAATTCCTTCAAAAACAAGCAGAGTTAGAAAATGTCTATATAATGTTACAATAAAGTATATATATTTGGAAACGTTTGCATTGAAATCTAAGATAAAAGACGAAATCTTTATGAATCGTCAGTTTATTTCTTATGTTTCCTCTTCTACTTCTTCCTCTTCTTCTTCTTTTTCTTCTTCTTCTTCTTCTTCTTCTTCTTCTTCTTCTTCTTCTTATTAGTATTATTATTATTATCATCGTTGTTGTGCAGACATGTATCTTTCTTAGTGTAAAAGTTTAAATCACATTTGTTTTTGATTCTAAACATAGACATGTGGAGGATATAAAAAAGGATTATATATTGAACAAATATAATTGTCTAAACTTCCATTCGAATTGGCGTAGGCATAAAAGAAAGGTAAATGAAGAACACATTTTCTTTCCAATGGAATTTATTTATTTTCATTCCACAAAAAAATTCTTTTTAACGGTTGCTCTTGCAGATCCATCTGAAAAAGATAACCAATCAAAGAATTTACGATCACAAATAAATTTTTTAAAATATGAAACAAAGCAAGGTATATTGAACTTTTAAATCCTTGACGCTATGATTTATTACCCTTGACATACCCACATATCACATACAGGCACACGCACACGCTCACATTCACACAAACACACATACATATATATTATGTCTATTCCATCAAGTGACATAATAGTTTCAGAAAATGGTAATTGCCAATTTATTAAAGTAGAGACGTTTATAATCTTGTTTACCCGAGAAATTAATCATTCTAACATTTAACATTTCTTTGTAGAATCATTCTTTTTTATTGTTGCGTTCAGAATTTGATTTGGTAGAATTATTTATTCAAAAGAATAATCTTTTGAATTACAAACTGCTTATTAACATAATCGGACATAAACATTAATTTTGAATTATAGTGAATTCATAGAAGGATATCTTGAAATGTATAACTGTGAGTAGTTGCAAGACTATTAGTACATCATCAAACGAGTTCAAGCTACATTAAAGAGTCCATATTAAGCATTAAAAATTATTGAAGAGTCCATACTAAGTATACAAAGTCCTATTTGATGTCATCCTGCTCTTGTGTTAATAATCAAAAACGTTTATTTGCATAAGCTCTTCTTCGTGAATCAATACGCTAAAGATAACTGCTACTTACGAACGGAGCACATCGAGTTTAGGATACATGATATACAACTTAAACGGATGTATAATCTCACTGAGAATATATCTTTACATGTGCGAGTATTGAAAAAGGAGCTGAGGAATGAGTTCAAGATGAAACATATATTAACTTATTTGGACATATAAAAAGATCATATGCAGGGAAATAATCACATTTTGACGTTTTGTTAACCCATAATATATGGCAAATATTCATTAAAATCGATTGTTTCTATAACAAAAAGTCAATAAGATTGATATAATAATATTTTAGATTTTGGTAGTTGAACATGATTTCAATATATTTACAATGTTATGTATTAATATTTTTTGCAACTTTTGGTGATTGATTTTTTTTAATTTTCGTAATTTTATTCATGATTGTAAAACGGTATCGATTATATTTCCATAAAAATTGTGTGCGAAATGTGAGTATGCAAAAAATACAAATTGCTTACGATCTATACAAATATGTCTTCGTACGTGTTGACAATTAGTAGTACTAATCGTAATAATTAGACTTAAAATGGCGCCTTTGGCATACGTTGTTTCAGTGACTGATAGGAAATAATAGGTTCAGTTGCGTCAGGTCATGTAAATTTATGGAACATGCCCTCAAACAATAGAGTATGTTGTCCCATAGGCTCTATTGCGAACTACAGTTAAAATATATTGTGTATATAAGGAGAAAATTAAGCATTAATCTTCATTCGGATTATTGGAGTCTTTCGCAATTTTAGTGTTCATATTGTAAGTATGCAGATGCATTTTATGTTGTACTTAGATATTGTTCGAGAGGAAACAAACATTTATTCAGACTGTTCGGTGATGATTTAAAGTGTTGATGATATGGACTATGATAATATTCAGCATTTGTTATTACTTATTCGAAACAATTGTTGACAACGCAACCTTGGCAACGTTACAGCTTCTAGAGGATCAGTTCATTTCCAGTATTGAAAAATATAAGCGTCTTTTCATTGGTTTAAGACTTTCAAAGACCTTTATAAGGAAACATTTGAATCCACTCCATTATACAGAAATGTCTCACTTATTTCATTTTTGCAACTTTAATAGTTAAATTGTTTATTAAGTTTGACAAGACTTGTAGGTTTTGCTTCTTTCCGGCTGCTAAAGTTTGTGAGCATAGAGTCGTAACAACTCTCTTACTAAGATCATCGGAAACATGAGACAAATTAAAACCACTCCTGCCAAAAATATGAAAATAAAAATGACAAGATAAATCCCAGAAATCTCATCTAAGATGGTTTGATTTAGAAAATTTGGAAAAACCATAATTATCTGTCCTAAGGAACTGCACTTTATATGCCTTAAACACTAAATATAAGAGTGTAGTTTTTGTTTGTTAAAGAAACGTTTGAAAACTATTTACAACATCGTCCAAAAATGAAATTCCATTTGAAAGATAATTATCTGTTCACTCCAATGAGTTTACTCCATTTGTATGCATCGTAAAAGTTAGTGTCAGCTTACAATATAACGAGTTCATATTTTAAACATGTAATGTTTTTTTTTAGATTTGCATTTACTTACCATAGCTTTGAATAAATCTTATAGTACACATCCTTTTGATGCTGGCAATAGCAGATACCAGCGTGGTCACAATATCCCTTGGTTCCGTCTGCGCATGTGCAGGCTTCATGTTCAACACATGTTTGGCGACGTCCTAAAATATTGTAGCTTTGATATCAAATCATAATTTTGTTACCTCTTTATTGCTGAACATGATCACGTCACAAATCAATGTAATTGTCTATGTAAGAGTGTTTTGTTTAGCAAATGTTTGACGACGACCTAAACATATGGTTTATAGTTTAAACATCACATCATTTTGGCTTTACTGTTTATTATTATACTCGAGCCTATTATCAATTGAATTACTTTCTAACACTGACGTTACATTTAGCGTTATGATTGAAAATCATTGCAAAAGAAGAATAATCTAGATTGCTTCTCTATGGGCTTTGGCTGACTAGAGACAAAGGCAGATCAAATGTGTCTACAGAGTTGGTACTCATTTACACAGTAATAAACGTAAAACCGAAATAAAACAATATAATAACAGACAACTTTAACAATGACACATATATTCATTCAAGTATAGTGGTTACAAGTAATGTCTCTATGCTGAATGGCTTAACACCTTTCCCACTCCACAAAGGTATTAGTTTTCTAGATGAATACATTCTGATCAATGCATGCACTGTTGAAACACAGATGTTTAATAATAAGCTCGAACACCATGTTATTCCTTTACATACATGCAACTTTTAATGATAATCAAGAACAAACAAGACAAAACTGTTTGACATCAATGTTTTATACATGATCGTAACTTATGCATACGTATTTCATTTATATATATATATATATATATATATATATATATATATATATATATATATATATATATATATATATACATACATATATATATATATATATATATATTCATTCTTCTCTAACGTTGATACAACTATTCATTCAAATTCAGCAATATCTTTGTTAAACGTTTATAAAAGCCAGCATATGTAATGTGTACATAAAATGAGACGGTAAAAATGAACCAAAAGTAGTCCGCAGTATTTACAAATGTTACAAAATTTCACATTAGTTACATCCAGTCAGATGTTAGAAAAGTCCGGCAATTCATACAAAGTGTAATCATAAAACAGTAAAGAAACATATAATTATATATCTCTTGTCAAGACAGAACCCCAACAGAAATTAACAACCAATCTCCCTTCATATTGTAAGACGAAGACCAGATGTAGGTGAAGTAAGTTTTGCTTAGTTAGGCTTTGAACGCATCAAAATAAGTGTTAATATCATACAAGTGTATGTAACCTGCATCCAACGAATAAATATTCAACTATGGTAAAGGACATAAATGCAAGGTTCACTGGGGCATTGCTTTTGTCTTAGTTCAATCCCATCTTTGGGAGGAGTCCACCTCTTCAGGGTAAAGGCATATTTATCATTTCTGTGTCTCAATCAACAATGAAAAAGAAACTTCAAAATTTGGTTGCATTTGCTGTAGTGAATATTCCTCTGCGAACAAAGTATCCTATATAACAGCCGTTCAAATGCATCATAGTGCTTATTGCAAAGTCACAAATGTAAGGTATACACTCAAGGACTGACATCATTATAATCACGAGAAGGAGTTCGGGTATTTTTGAGTATAGCTTCTTTTGGGTTATTTTGATACATTGGTTAACCAATTTTATTATACTTTGCTTAAATTCGTATATTTAAGATTACTCATAGAATTCAGAATGTACAAAAGTCTTAAAACTCCGTTAAATTTAATTCTATTCCTATCATAGGGAGACATTAAGGACATGCGCTGTGTGTAACATATTTCGTACCACGCGCAATGTATTAGATTAAATTAGTACTTACAAAATGTCGGTCTCGACATCAGGTTCAAAGTTGTCATTGCAAAAAAAGTAGATGATACAGGGAGGACAAATTGGGTACCAAAGGTTTAATGCCTGCTATCGAGTAGTTTGCTTGGAAAAGCTTAGTACGCTGAAGATGTTGGAAATAGAGCATGCAATTTATAAATTATCACACTTTTATTATCCTCTTCAAATCATCACTAGTATAATTTGGTTCCATCTTTACTTCCTCAATTTCTTGACACATTATAGAAATAGGATCGAAATAAAATGTGATTTGTATCCAATGAAGTTTCAAAGAAATTCAAACACTGTGTAACGAATATATATATATATATATATATATATATATATATATATATATATATATATATATATATATATATATATATATATATATATATGTATTTAGAGAGAGAGAGAGAGAGAGGGAGAGAGAGAGAGAGAGAGACAGAGAGAGATAGAGAGAGAGAGAGAGAGAGAGAGAGAGACAGAGAAAGAGCTTGAGCTTACCAACAACACCACTAAGGATCTCTGCTAGGGTATAGGTGCAGCTGCAGCGGCCATCACTTTCGCAAGCGTGATGATTAGGGCAGTAATGTGCGCAGTCAGAATGGCTCCTGCACGCGGACTGCACAAAGGGCAGCACTGATAATAATAATAATAATAATAATAATAATAATAATAATAATAAAAGAACTCTCAATTTCTGATAGTTGTTGTAAGAGGAATATGGAACGGATTTTAAAATGTATTATGAAAGTCTAATTTTCTGAAATTATACTTCAAGGTATTAAACGATTATTACCAAGTGTAATACATTATGTAAACAAAAATAGTAATGGTGGATTGGATTGGTGTCAGCGATATAAGCCATATAGAAATTTCATTGCAAATTTCTTCTTGCCATTACTTCCTAAAATGATGCTGACCGAGTTAAACTTTAGAACGCCAGGTTTTACTCTCAGACATTTTGCGAGAGCTATACGAATGATAATTTGGTGTAAGTTGCACTTTAAATGAAGTGCCAAATCAGGCATATGTCTCAGGACTGTTGTTGCATAAATATCTGTTGTGTATGGTAATATTTTACATCATAGTTTAGAATTTTCGTCGTTGTGAAATTTAATAAAGTGATCGCTTTCTAAATCAGATAGCTGAGGCTTTACATTTAGCAGAATGGGAGTGTTTCTGACGTGACGTCAGGCATTCATATTGTAGTCATAATTTGTAAATTCTTGTTTTGTGTAAATATGAGGCAAAAATCAAATGTTGAAAACCTTTATAATTGTTATCATTTATCTATCCTACTTACCCATTCTTAGATGATCCATGTAATAGAGCAATACGACAAAAAACATATATATCATTCAAGTTTCAAGTATCACAAGATAAAAGAAAAAAAATCTTACAAACGGAGGAGAAGAGCAGGAGTCCAATAGCGAATTTCATTTTGCAACAATGTCGTCGTACACGTCTGATGTATTTCGGCTGGTGTAGTGGCTCAGTTATATACTTTTTGAATGTTACATCTGTTGCTTTCACAGAAACGGTCGTGATTACGGATATGGTGCAATCTTGTTACCTTTGTTTAGTTCAAGACGTTTCGAAAGGTGGAGCGCCAATAATCACGAATGTATACGTACCAAATGTTGTCTTATGTTAAAGAGTTCATAAGCATATAATTTGTTTATATTAAATATGTTCTATGTGAGAAATAAGTTTTGTTATTGTTACATAAGCATCATAAACTGCCGTCAAAACGATTTTGAATACACATTGAGTGATTACAGTGCTATGTACATATATTGCAATAATAGGATGTCCAAAATGTTTCATGTTAAATCAATATTATGTAGAGATTGAAATGATTATAAGCTTTGTTCATGTTTATTTTTAACATATTTTAGATTAATATGTTGACAACATATGTTTTCGATTAACAGCTGATTTAAAGAAGCAAGAGTCCTAGATAATCACTGGTAACACTATAGCTGTCATAGATAACCATACAGATATATAATTTTCAGACGACAAAATATATTTATTTAACGTCATCTTATCATGAAGAAAGAAAATGACCAATCAGCAGGTTATTTTATCTAATGCAATAGAAACATACAAGTACAGTGTATTATACCGTGACACATACAAATCACTTATATTAGGCTATGTTTTGCTGTCTTAAGCTTTTTCCAATTATATTAGGCTAAGTATTGGTGTATTATGCGTTTTCCAATTATATTATGCATTGCAGTGTTGACTTGTGCGTTTTCAATTTTATATAATTTTATGCATAGCTGTCTTATGCGTTTTCCAATTATATAAGGCTAAGTATTAGTGTATTATCCGTTTTCCAATTATATTAAGCATTGCAGTGTTGACTTGTTCGTTTCTCAATTATATAAGGCTGGGTATTGGTGTCGTATGCGTTTTCCAATTATACAAGGCTAGGTATCGTTGTCTTATGCGTTTTCTAATTATTTTAGGCTAGGTATTGGGTATTGTTGTCTTATGCGTTGCACAATTATATTAGCCTATGTAAAATCCATTAACTAAGACATGCCAATCTTCTTCTGATAAACATTAGATAAATTGAAAGAATTAAACAATTACATAGTTTTCAAATTCAATATATCCAGTATTTGTTCACATTTCTTGAGTTTAAAAAGCTGTTTCCTAAGTTTCTGTAGTATGCAAATTTCAAAACTTATTTTTGTTACAAAACGTATTGTTAAGTGTGACAGGAAGATAACAGAGATAAAAACAATAAATCATTCAGTCGTTTATGCCTCCTGGTATTGAAAACTATGACACTCATCCTTAAATTCAACGAGAAATACAGCTGCTATGATTTTTCATTTTTGTCTTGATTTACTCGTATCACGTGATCTGAGCAGAGTGACCGAACATATGCTGTTTTCACAGTGCTATCCGTGGTATGCGTGAGACATTCTTCACCCAAATCTTGGTCGTGATGAAAGAGTTGCCCATCCCCCAGTAATACAGATAGAAACAATCATTACATAACTCTTATCTTATTCGAACAAACTGACCCCAATAGGATGGATCTTATCTCATCAGAGCTCATGTATACTTTTCTTTTTTTCCGTTTGTTTGTATGGGTCTATACTATCAATCCCCACTACATGTCTGTGATTGCATGTATGTCTGTCTGTCTGTCTGCATGCATGTATGTATGTATCTTTCGTTCAGCATTTACAGTAATACAATACAGTAGTGTTAGTATGCATGAATATACATCCATCCATTTGGTCAGTTCAGTCGTATGTGTGTATGTAAGTTCGTTTTTATTGTTGCATGCACGTTTGTAATCATCTATGATATGCAAACTAATGTGGCGTTCCTATGACATTATGCATACATATATATGCATGTGCTTTTATGTACGATTCCACGTTCCAAAACCTAATAACAATGCAAGATGAGACGTTAAATCTTTGTTTTAGTGTATAACTGATGAACAGTAGGTCAGTAGAAAAAGTTCCTAAAATATGGCAAAAGACAAATATATAGTTCTTTATGTTTCTGGCATAGACATATGAATTACGAATTTGGATTACATGATCTCTGTTTAGGAGGATTATTAAATATGGAATTTTGTTAATTCGGTTGTTAACTATGATGCAGATACAAGGCTTGTGTTGTACTCCCCGACACAGAACTCACGGAAAGGCAGAATACAACAAGTAAATTAATGCATCATCTTCACATTTTCCTTGTTAAACGTGGGTTAACCAAGAACACCATTCACGCTGTTCGACAGTAAGATATTAAGTGTATGCAGGGAAACGCCCGGCAGACATTTGTAATGCAGTCAGTCCCCTTTGCAATGCTGTTACCAAACGGCATCGATCCAGGACAAATGTGACAATCTATAGGAGTCAATAGATTGACCCCTGTTTTGTCGATTAATGCTGGTCTCTCAAAGATAGAAAATTATACATATTAATACTGAGGACTTTGTAAGGCTCTCAATCTTTAGAAGCTCTAAGCGCGTTACATCTATTATGATATGAATACAAAAAAACACATTGAAATTTGGAAACAAAAAATGCTGAAAATATGTAATGTATGAAAGGTTAATAGGTCTTTATGTTTGTTCCTGCAGTCGAGAAAAGTGAGTTTTAAGAGCACTCTTGAATGAAAGGGATCACTGTATGGTTGTGTCTAATTTCAATGGGCAATTTGTTCCACGTTGTTGGGCCCTGGTTTGCAAAAGTCCATATGACTTTGTTTTCATAGTGTGAATATTGGGAATTCGATTGTCAGAACGGGAGCATAAGTATCTTGCCGTTGTATACACTTGAGATAGGCCTGATCGGTATTTTGGACTGGAATCCGTCAGTGAAACGTAGCACATAGAACAAACTTTGTGTTTGAATTTGGATCGTATGGATAGCCAGTGTAGGGTACTTAGCAGCTGTGATGTGTACACTTATCGTGGTACTCTAAGGATGATCCGAGCAGCTGTGTGTTGAACGTTTTGAGGTTTCTGGAGTATATACTGAGATGAACCAGACATATATGAGTTAAAATAATCCAGTCTAGAAAGTACTAATAAACAAAGAAGTCTTTTAGTTGCATCAACTGAAAGATATTTGCGAATGGAGTTAATGCGTCTCAAGTCAAGGTATGCAGGTTCATGACATATTGGCGCAACGTGAGACTACTGAAGAGTAACACCTAGGTTTCGTACTGACTGTGTGAATTTAATGTTGGTCATGCTGATATGTATTATTTAAGGTACAGGATGTGAATGTCTTAGTGCTGTGATCAGAATGGTCTCAGCTTTATCATCATTCATATGTTACATATCTTCCATAATTTTACATATGAAGACACCTCGGAACGCCATGGATAGTAGCATCAACTTCAGTTGGGTGGCTAGACGTGTATATTTGTGTGTCATCAGCGTACAATTGCTGAGACACTGGGTGCTGATCTATGGCACTTGAGACCAGCTGAGTGTACAAAATGAAGATAACAGGTAAAAAACAGACCCCTGTGGAACACCACAACATATATCAACTGGGCAGGAGTGTATTCCATTTCCACATACAATTTGTGTTCTGATGACTAAGTAGGACTTGAACCAATATAAGGTTGTATTGTGAATGTCAAACACATGCTGGAAACAGTGAAGTAATATATCATGGTATATTGGTTCCAATGCTGCATTATCATTCCAAATTAAATAATGCAAGTATTCATTCACAAATATTAAAATATGAATTTCATGACAACAATATCCAATCAAATTGGCATCGACGCATATGAATTCGGCACTCAAAGGCTGAACATTATTCAAATTGTTTTATAAATTCAATATTAAAACCATTTTCGTTTGAGATTGTTTTATACCATAAGTTGTATTTGAGTGGAAAGTATTTAGACATTAAGAAAAACATAATACTGACAGATGTTGCATCTTTCAGTTGTTGTGCGTAAAAGTAGTCCAAAACGAAATTAAACTAGAATTAACGTTTCAAAGTAAGCTATACTTTTGTTACAATCTATACGTCTAAGGACAAGCTTCCAGTCGAATAAACAGAACATTTGGACATTTTTTTGCGATGTCACATTGTTGATGCAGTACCGGTTAGAATACAGTAAACGGTCCAAGTTTATGTAACCTATAATGTCACTTTCACAACTAAACATTACATTGTTGCAATAATCATTTGAACGAAGGTTTCCTGGATGCAGAAATTCCAAGATTTACTGTAATGTATTTGTGACCGTATATTTCAGGATTTGACTTGGAACAGCAGACTGCAGAATACGCAAACAAATTTCATTTTGAGTCGTATTATTATCGCATTTTTGCCATGTAAATATGCAGTGGTTAGAAAAACTTCTGTTAGTTTGGATACCGATTTATGCCCACGTTCTTCAGTTAATAGATGTTTGTTTACGTCTGGAATTTAATATATCAACCATACTTATGTATAAGGTGGATTCATTGCTTCATGTTTACAGCCACCACCAACACCAACTTACACATTCGCTATGATCTGAGCAATAAACCTTAATTTTACTTGTTGTTGTTGGTATTGTTGTTCATATCTTGGGGTGTTAGTCATTTGCTATTCTGTGCTACGTGTTTAAGCTCTAATAAACAGTAACACAGAAAAGGGAAAACAACAAGCTTTCTCAAATGTAACAAATAATTTATTTCCCTGGAAAAAGATTGTAGAAAATGAAAGACGATCTAACATCGTTAAGGATTAATCAAATACAAATTAATCCATGAATTATCCACGTATTAAATTACATATGTCCTAGTAATGAAATGTCCTAATAGATTTAAGTTAAAAAACGGTTTGAAAAACCAAAATGGAAGACGATGACGATTGATGAAGTCTGATTTTTGCTTATCTAAACTTCCTTGTAGAAACAATATTTAACACTCCGGGTTTCCAAATCCGAATACAAGTTTAATAAACTGTCTTTGTGCAAGAATTCTGCATGAACACATCAAATACTTCCATAAATACGAATTAATCCGCTCAAATCCAACTGGTCTAAAGAAAAGTTAATATAGATTCAAAAATTGGCTACAGCTCCATGGTTACATGTCATCCATGATTTCACATCAGAAATAAACCTCTCTACTTCATGGATGGTAGCATTAACTTCAGTTGGGTGGCTAGGCTTGTATATTTGAGTGTCATCAGCGTCAACGTACAATTGGTGAGACACTGGGTAATGATCTATGACACTTGAGAGCGGCTGAGTTTATAGAATGAAGAGAACAGGTCCAAGAACAGACCCCTGTGAAACACCACAACATAGATCAACTGGTCTGAAATGTATTCCATTTGCAGATATAATATGTGTCCTGTTGATTAAGTAGGACTTGAATCACTGTAAGGCTATATAAAGATCAGGATCTACGTAACAGTATTGATATATTATACGTGACACAACATGTCCCTGCGGTGGTAAATTGCCAATATACAGACAGACGAGACCATTTCTCTTCCCAATTATTTTTGAGAATCGAATAAACAAATGGCGGCAAAAATGTTTTTTGCAAAAAAAAAAAACATTCCAGAAGGCGGGGTTGATAACGTTATCCCGCGATCGCAGCCAATCCGTAAAAAGAATACGGCACAATAGTTGCATTCGCTTATTTGCACCAATCAGAATCACCTAAAGTGATACGTTCACATGTGATGATATCACATATATAGATGAAACTGTGCACACTATAGGCAAGTGTAGCGACTACGTGATAATGAACAGATATATGACACGTGTAATAACATTTGAAGACGCTTCTAATGACGTCATAGGGTGAAACGACGAAAAAGCCTAACGACCGAGGTATCCTAATACATTTCACTCATTTCATTACTCTAGTCTGCGATTTGAAGAGTCATCCGATACAATTAATCTCATGTTTGAGTTCATTTAAAATTTACAAATGCAGTATATCAATTGTTTTTCTCACCAATTGCTTGCAAAATACCGGAAATATTGAATCCATTTTATAAATTACTTTGGGATGAACATACAGTGAGTATTATTGATCCGTATCCTTGTTTGTTTTGTCCTGACTTAAAGTTATTATGTTTATCCAAGCAAATTTCATACTTCTCGAGTTTTAATTCTTGGACACACTCATGCAAAGTTTTTGTTCTAGCTAGATCAATATAGTGCACCTTAACATTAAATCGTTCTGGAAAACGACATTACTGGTATCACTCAATTTAGCAGCACAAGGACAAGCAACACGAGTTGAAACTGTCATGCCATTCATTGCTTATTTGTTCTGGCCTGAGTCAATTAAACAACTAAAAATAGGTCATTCCTTTAATCATTTTTTTCTTTAATGGATAATGCCAATATTACAAGGAACAGCTTCCGATTTCACTTGAGCTTTTTCATTTACTCAAATCAGCCCTCTGCAATGGGCTAAAATCTCTTAACCCAAAGTAGAAAAGGCACATAAATAGACTCTTGGAAGAGCAATTGATCTATATATGGTTTATCAATTTCAATACCTTTACTGTCTGTTGGAAGGGTTACGCAGGTTTTAAATTGCCAAAATTTGGCTAAGGATACATGTTGCCATGCTTAATGAGGCTAGTGCACAATTAATTTCCTTTTAGCCAAATTTAGCTAATTCCTACAAATTTGGTCTTCACACTCTTAGATAGAATTCAAGTCTTGGATAAATGTATGCTTTGCCAAAATTTGGCTAGTGTCATCAGTAGCTTTTAGTACAAGTTGCATATGTGGCTGTTAGAACTAAAAATCTTAACAATTGTATAATTAGCCAAATTTGGCTATCCACCTCAGTCTCTCTTACCATAATGTACACATATGACCTCAAGGCGCAAACCACATTTTTTGAGAAATATATATTTTGCAAATATTTGTTTAATTACTGCAAAAACTATTGTCTTAAGCTGAAAGTGTGTATCAAATATATAATATATATTAAGTGCCAAAATTTGGGAGAATTGAGATGAAATCTTGGAAAAATAAAAAATAAACAGTGTGTCTGTATTTCTGAACAAGTTTTCATCAATACAGTAGACTCATGCTGTATGGCACCTTTTTACATGCAAGCGAAGTTTGGTATTAATTTGTCAAAACCTGGTTTAGTGGCCACTTGCTTATAAACCTCATCCTTTCTATTCCCAATTTTCTATCAAGTTTGCCTGCAGATTTTGACCACCTGATCTGTGACCACTGTTATTCTCTCATGGATCCTTGTGTACTGTGACCGTGATTATCTAAGGATGTTTATTTCCCCATCACTGAACTAATCAATCACACTTAATAAGACTTATGTTCAATCTCAAGGGCTTAATTTCAACAACTGTCTCTAATTAGATTTATTATATACAGCTCAGTTCATTGCAATCTTGCAATGTGTTTTGTTTAACTTATCTATTATCAATCCTTCTACCTATCCATCTACTTATATGTACTTGACCAACTATTATTATTTTCTTTCTCTCTATCTGCTGCCTTCCTCTCACATTTCCTCTCTCTCTCTCTCTCTCATTCTATTGTGTCAAGCTTTTCTCTTAAATGCTTGCACATTACACTTATCAATATATAAGACCATCTATAAAAAGCACATGTGATCCTTGTGTTGGACTCCTTATGTTGCATGCAATTTTAAAATGTATATACTGGAGCATAGAACCTACTGTGTAACATTCAAATTTAATGAGTGGGAGAGTACGAAACCATCCTAGTGATTCATATAAGGTTAGTATTTTTATATAAATTCATTAGGTAAAGTATTTGTTTTACCTCCATCCACTACCATTCCATTCTAATGTGTGCCTGCTCTACTGTAATAAATGTGTAATCAGAATACTCTCTAGTGAATTTACATTTTCTGAGCTGTAATCCAGAGGGAATGAATAGAGAATCAAAATGATAATACCAAATTGTTACTAAATATCCATATTTTGAATGATATAATCTAGAGTATGTTTATGTAATGCAAATACCGTCCCATGTTTTCAACATATTTTCATCTGTCTTCATTAAAATACACATTTCCATCCCCCGTTGAACATGAAGCTCTATACTTTACTGTTACTATCTTACCATTAAACTATCAACTATTTGTTTTTTTGTCTCACTGATCGATATTAAAACTTCTACTTTTTTAAAACTTTTATCCATATAACAGATTGTAAAGCGCTAAATAGTCTAAACGTGCTGGTGCATCATTAACATTCAATCAATTAATCAGCCACATGGACTTTAGATATCTTATTATAATGTAAATTATAACTTTCTGAAATTGTATTATTTCAGGTAGTGCTTTGTCAAGTTTTGCCATAAAATGATGTCATGACATAACTTCTGCAACTTTAAAATTCATTTCAGTTGACCAGTTTGTTTCCTGTATATAAATCTTTGTAAGAAACAAGTTAATTGGCTTTGACCTTCAGAAAACCATAAACCTTTGAAGCACAGAAATAAGGTACAGCTGAAATGTATAATCTGTTCAACTAACAAATCTATGAAAAAAGAATGTAAATGAATGAAGGAAAAGCTTGCAATTGATATTATATCTTTATTTGAATATTTCATGAAAAGGGATATGAGGCACATGTTGGATGATGGTACTTAGGTCCCATAGAGTAATAAGAAGCATATTATCAATTATGCACCCTGGTAATCCATTTTATTTTAATTATGACCTGACATCACAGAAGAGAAGTGACTGAAGCTTTAAATATAACAACCAATGAATCTCTTGAGAGTGGTTCAGTAATTCATACCTGTGCTTAACTTTGAATGTATATTGCAATAGATTCCTTTATTTGTTCATGGTCTTCTTCCATAACATATATTCAGTTGTTTATTATCTGTATTTCAAACTTGGTTTTCAAATAAGTTTCATAGATTTTCTTGATATCATCCATATTTAATGTTGTTTCTAAAAAATCAGCAAACTGAAATTTAAAATTTCCAGTATCAAATTTCCCTAATGGCTTTTTGCAGTAAATCTTATCTTCACCCTCCAGTAGTCCCGTGTAGACTGCACCAGCATTGTCATCCACCAGCCCAATACGTTTTGGAGAGATTACCTACAAAGAAAATCATAAATGACAAAACATTTTATTCTTTCCCACTGGGACTAAATTTTTTTATTTACTAACAAATTAACCTTTAGTACATTATTATGCATTGTGGATTAATGTTACTTTAAAGACACAACTATTTTCATAAAAGAAAAGTCTTCAGACTATATATCCACATTTCTTTAATATGGTGTTGGTACCTGAAATGAATAGTCTTGAGGTCAATGACAGTTATTGATTCCTTTTGAATATATTTTGGTGTCATGCTCCCAAATCTTAGTTTTCCTTTTCTGCCATGTCCACCAATAGTAAATGACTACTGCCCATATAAAGTTGACTATTTCAAGCAAATATGTTATTTACTGGATCAAGTGATAATATTATTATTATTATTATTATTATTATTATTATTATTATTATTATTATTATTATTGAGAATAAACAACATGAAGAATAAACATACTTAATACATTACCCTGTATCAATTTGAAATGTATTTATGGAGCTGAAATCGCCCACTACAGTGCCAAAATGTATAGCTGGTTGTTTTGATCATTGCATTGTTTCATTGTGTATCATTCCTGGAATAATAATTCTCATTTGCAGAATATTAAATATTCTGCTGTATTTATCATTCATTTAAACAGCATTAAAATATAAATGTACTTACTCTCTCCTGTCACACCAGCCTTTATTGTCTCATCATCATTCTAAGTTTATCTTCTTCATGAAAATCACACACTGATTACATTTTTAAATTGTATTTCTTCCTGGCTCAAGTGTGAGCTATTAAGCTGGCATTCTCTAGGTGGGCATGCAATATTTAACCTCTCAAACTCATGTCTTAGTCCAATGAAATTCTGTACAAGCCTATAAAGAAGTTCTGACTTTTGATCTTAGAGTTGGATCACATGGCCTATTACTCTGACCGTTGAAACTAATGGTGATTAACTTGAGCTGTTGAAACTATGCTGATTGGCTTATCAGTGATGATTTGTTGGATGATGTATTACTTGGTGCAAGATACTGAGTATTGTAAAACAAATTATATAATAGTGATGTGGCCTAAGTCAAAGTGCTGACCTTGCAATGTGCTTGAATTATAACCATGTACAAATCTTTTCTCAAACATCTTTCTTTTCACATTTTACTATCAATTGTTTCTTTACTATGGATTGTCTTTTTGGTATTAAACTTAAGAAAATACCAAACATATAACAGGTCATAAAATACATTGGACTTGTGGTGGGGTGACATGATCAACTAGTATAATATTTCTCCCAACAGCAAGTTGTTTCTTTTTTTAATGAACTCTTTCCTAATCTGCTTAAGGCCCACATTTGAGGGGAAAAGAATTTGCTGGCAAGTTATTTTGGAGGGGGAGAAGGAATCACCTTTCCAATTCTTTCCTCAGGAAAAAACATTCAGATGAAGGAGGAACGATTTTGCTGGTCCTGCAGGAATAAAATCACCCGGCCAATTCTTTACCCAGGAAAGTTTTCGGGGTGGGGGTGGGGGGAGGGAGGGGGGTAAATTTGACTACTAAATTGGGTCGTCATGACTTGTGAATGATGAACTCCAACAATAATACAATCATGGATATTTTAGACCTCATGCAATAACTCTTTACAATGTTACAGTGTTACAGGTGGATGCATATATATATATATATATATATATATATATATATATATATATATATATATATATATTGATATATATATATATATATATATATATATATATATATATATATATATATATATCAGTTATACAAACCCTAATCAAAATCAAATGTGAACAGCTCTTTTGTCTCCAGCAGCCATTGTAAAAATGAATTATCATGTAGAAATACCTTCAGTAAACCATCATTATAAGTATACATGGTGTAAAAACCTAAGTGGTTATATGAAATGTAGGTTACAATGACAGTATTTATTGAAAGGGTCTGGTACTACCAGAGATGCATACATTCATTTTGATTCATGATTCTTGCGTGGCCAGAGCTTGAGAATGCGATATTTAGATTATCAGTGAAGCATGATAAAGAGGCAAAAAAATGAATCTATAGCCTATATATAAATCACTAATGGATAACATTTCTTAAGTTAAGGTGGCTAAAGTGTCAAATCAAATATTGGTATCCTATTTTATAATATTATTAGTGCATTATGTTCTGTTTTTTTTATTATTATTCTAAAATGTTGTGTGCAGCCATATTTGGTGGGTGTGTCTGACAATCACTTACCATGGGATCTTATGTGACACTGATTATGTCCCCTTTAAGCAGAACTTGTATGGTATCAAAAGCATTTCTGCCTTCCACACATCAATGGTGCAACATGTTAACAATTAGAAAAATAAGTAACCCATTATTCTTAACCTGAAAAACATAATATTCCTTTGAATAATTATGTTGATGATTGGGTTAACAAATCTTATCATGTGTGACTGAGAACCAATTGTAGATGATTAAAAAAAACTAAGCATTATTCATGTTTCTAAAAATAGAAAAAAGAAACCTAAAGTTTTTAATTCAATACATTAGATACTCCCACTGAATCTGAATGCACAATAAATTATACATATTTGACGTTGATCAGTACATTACTTCTATTATTTGCCAAAATATTCTTATCCAACATTCTTATCCAACATTTATAAGTCTTAGCTTACATATAAAAAGAAAGTTCATATTATCATAGAGAGAGAGAGAGAGAGAGAGAGAGAGAGAGAGAGAGAGAGAGAGAGAGAGAGAGAGAGAGAGAGTGAGAGAGAGAGAGAGAGAGAGAAAGAGAGAGAGAGAGAAAGAGAGAGAAAACTGGATAGAGCGAAGTTGATTTCTGAAATAAACAAAAATCACAAGAAGTTGAAGGTCATTGAATGTTGATAGAAATGGAAATGCAGATATTTTAAGGAAATATTAAAACCAATGTCTTGTATTTCAATCAAAGTGTTTTTGCAATTGTCATGATATTTGTTTTGCCAGAAAAATGGGTAACTTAACCTTTTCAGACTTAAGAACTTCTGTAGAATTCCTTCTTACCGTACTTAAAATATCTTATCTTCTCAAAATGATATGGTTTGTTAGTATGCTTCATGTCGTTTACATGTACTTGATATTAGAGAAAATTTGTTGTTTTTGGCTACCAGAAAAATACCTCTCCCCACCATCCCATGGTTGGCGATCTACAGTTTCATATTTTGCATAGGGTTAAAAAATTTAAAGAAAAAGAATTTCCCCAAGTTTTCACACTGGTTATAGTGGCTATTTAAACAAGACCTTGTATATGTTAGGCATTGTTCAAAGAACCTTTAATTCCCTTTATTTTGTTGTATGATTGTAATATGGATTATTGAGTATACAGCTTGGTCTTACTTTAGATGTGCACCTTTAAAAAATTGTGCTTGCTCCACATTTTCATTTTCACTTCCTGAACGTTAGAGGTAAATTGTCTTTTAAAAAAACTCTTTTATACTTCATATATTGGTAATTTATTCATTGCACTTTCAGAAGCTGATATTGTTCAGTGTGGCAAATTCATTTTCCCTATTTTAATATCAGCTAAAGATACTGTATTTTAGAAAAATTCTGGCTGATTTTTGGACAAGTGAGCAGTCTTTTTAGTTAGCAGTGTGCTAAGATTATTTACAATATTCAAAAGTATAATATGGAAAGAAAACCCAACCATAATACATCAAAGTAGCATAGAGGTATGCCAACATTCTCTCCACTGTGCATATTTTATATGCAAAGAAAATCACCTTACATAAAAGTTCCCTCTTAGCGAATGGTAGATATGCGTGCAGTGCTCGCTGCATTGTGCAAGCATCATGGAGACGAGCAAAATTTAATGTTTGATTGAGCAAAATTTAACGTTGGATTGACAATTCAGCTGCGTGGGGATTCGTGAGCATCTGCGTGCATGCAGCTAACCGGGAACATTGCTTAAATACATCACTTTCTTAAACGTACATAATACTGGGTGAGTGCCACCTTGTACATCATAGAACTTGATTGTATTTGCTCTCTAATCAAGCAGTAAGATTTTAAATGATTTTGATTTATAAATACACACTGGTTTTCTAATGTTTTAGTAAGTACATGAGCTTTCTTTTGTTTGTAATCATATATGATTTTTATGTTATAGGTGTTTTCTAATGTTTTCAAATGCTTAAAGCATCTATAGATGAGGCGCTATACAAAGTCCTAATTATTATTATTATTATTATTATTATTATTATTATTATTATTATTATTATTATCATTATTATTACTATTGAAAGTATTATTTAGAGCTCAAAATGTGCTAAAAAATATTATTGCTGAAACTATTATTGTTGGGGAAATTTTGAACCTTTTGGCATAGTCCAGAAGCATAATTTTTCTTGTTCAAGCTAGAATGAAATATTAATACTAAATATGTTATTTTACAAACAATTTAGAAACATTAAATATCAACAGTAACTGTAATAATAGTTTTGATAGCAAAATGTCAGGTTATCTGAAAGATTTGCAAACTAAACATATTGTGGAAAGAAGTAACAATTTTATTATATATTGCTTATGCTAAATGAGATAGTAAATAATTACCTTAATAATTTCTAATTAAATAATAATGTGCTTGAAAATGAGAGAAAGGATTGGTATGAAATCTTTAAAAGTCAAATTCCTTTGTTACTTTTGTCTTCGTGACATTTACAAGTTATTATACATAATGACATAGTGAATTAAACTTAATTTATTGATCGATTAATGAAAATAATTTAGGAAGTTAAAAATTCTTAATTAATATGTGTGCTTATCAGTAGATATAATTCGGTTATGTAGCTACAGATGTTGATATTCTCAAAAACATGTATGAGAATTTGTGAATGAAAAAAATCACATGAACAAAAGTGAACATATAAAAACTATTCCTTACTTTAGTTGGTGTGTTTTGGTACGGACGAAAATATTAAATAAAAAACATTTTAACACAGTTGGATAAAACGTATAATCTTGGGGTAAAAATGAAATAATTACTGGTATGCAAAATTACACAGGAAAGTTAAAAAGTTAAAAACAACGATGAAACCTTATGGCAACCAGTTTGCAAAATATTGTCTTTACACGGATGTATTGTGAACTTAAATGCTGGTGGGAATATTTACAGTAAATGTACCAATATAGATTACATAGGACAGAATACTGGGTGACATCAATATAAAACATTGTTTTGAGATGTTCCACATTCATTTACTTTGCTCTGGCTTAGCTGTTATTGTTATGACAAAAATTAATTGTTGCATTTGCTCATATTTCAAAACTCTTGTTATCATACAAATATAGTATACTAGATTTCATTTTGAAAGCCATAAATGGTGATCAGTACCAGTGAACCTACATGCATTTCCCAAACTTTGTTTAAGCACATATTTAGCCAATACCGCATTTACTCCCAATGAGTGATTTAGCCATAAATGTAGCCAAATTTGTATTTCTAAGAGTTATTACTATAGGTTATACAAAAGAAAACATTGCCGGGAATGACCGATACTGTTATAAGCTTACATTTACACAACAGAATGGAATGAAACACTTAGGAGGATGGCCAAATATGGTTAATTATAGAGCTTTTAAATTCTAACAGCCATACATGCAGATGTTTTGGAAAGCTGTTGCTGACACAAGCCAAATTTTGCTAAAATGATATAGCTGTGCACCAGCCTCACTGAGCATGGCAACAGGAATCCTTAGCCAAATTTTGGCTAAGGATATATTATCCAAAATTTGGTTTGTGCCTAAAGGTCATACAATACATTATGGAAAGAGACAATATTGCAGTTAGCCAAACTGTGGTTAATCATAGTTAACTATAGTTTGGACTTTTGCAGCCATACATGGGGTTATAATAAAAGACACTAGCCACATTGTGACTAATCATACATTTATCCAAAATTCGGTTCCTACCTAAGGGTGTGAAGAACAACTTTGTAGGAATTAGCCAAAAGTTTCAAAAAAATCTCATTATTTCCCTTTCTACTTTGGGTTTAGAGATTTTATCCCACAGCATAGGCCTGATTTGAGTAAATGGAAAAGCTCAAGTGAAATCGGAAGCTGTTAAGGACCGTTTATCAAATATGTATGGTGACGGATGTGCAGCATTTGTGTATCTAACGTTTCCAATCATCATTATTATTCTTGTCCTTCTCTTCGTCATCATTATTAATACGCAAGGGCGGACCGCATACTCTGCAATTATCCATGAGTTCGGTATAAGCTAGAGAAAAGTAATTATTAGATTTGGATTGCACTCGAGCTATCCTTTCTTTCAATTCTTTCCGAAACATGCAGAGTTAGAAAATGTCTATATAATGTTACAATAAAGTATATATATTTGGAAACGTTTGCATTGAGCTCTAAGATAAAAGACGAAATCTTTATGAATGGTCAGTTTTCCTCTTATGTTTCTTCTTCTTCTTCTTCTTCTTCTTCTTCTTCTTCTTCTTCTTCTTCTTCTTCTTCTTATTATTATTATTATTATTGTGCAGACATATATCATTCTTAGTGTAAAAGTTTCAATCACATTTATTTATGCTTCTAAACATAGACATGTGTAGGATATAAAAAGGATTAGAAATTGAACAAATAGAATTGTCTAAACTACCATCGAATTGGCGTAGGCAGAAAAAAGGTAAATGAAGAACACATTTTCTTTCCAATGGAATTTATTTCTTTTTATTTCACAGTAAATACTTGTTAAAGGTTGCTCTTTCAGATCCATCTGAAAACGATAAACAATCAAAGAATTTAGGATCACAAATAGTTTTATTAAAATCTGAAACAAATGAAGTTATATTGAACTTTTAAATCATTGACTCTATGATTTATTACCCTTGACATACCCACATACCACACACACTCACACACACTCACACGCACAAAGACACAACCATATATATATATATATATATATATATATATATATATATATATATATATATATATATATATATATATATATATATATATATATTATTTATGCATCAAGTGACATAATAGTTTCAGAAAATGGTATTTGCCAATTTGTTAAGTAGGAACGTTTATAATCTTATTTACCCGAGAAATTATTCATTCTAACATTTGATATTTCTTTGTTGAAATCATTCTTTTTTATTGTTGCTTTCAGAATTTGATTTAGGAGAATTATTTATTCAAAATAATATTCTTTAGAATTACAAACTGCTTATTAACATAATCGGACATAAACATTAATTTGGAATTATAGTGAATTCGGAGAAGGATATCTTGAAATATATGACTGTGAGTAGTTGGAAGACTATTAGCACATCATCAAACGAGCTCAAATTACATTAAGGAGTCCATATTAAGCATAAAAGTCATTGAAGAGTCCATACTAAGTATAAAAAGACCTATTTGATCTCATCCTGCTTTTGTATCGATAATCAAAAACGTTTATTTGCATAAGCTCTTCGTCGTTAACCAATACGCTAAAGATAACCGCTACTTCAGAACGGAGCACATCGAGTTTAGGATACATGGATTATAACTTAAACGGATGTATATTCTCACTGACAATATATCTTCATGTGTGCGAGTATTTAAAAAGGAGCTGAGGAATGAGTTCAAGATGAAAAATATATTTAACTTATTTGGACATATAAAACGATCATATCCAGGGAAATAATCACATTATGACGTTTTATCAACCATTAATATATGCCAAATATTCATTAAAATCGATTTTTTCTAAAAAAATGTCGATAAGATTGATATAATACTTGTTTAGATTTTGGTTGTTGAACATGATTTCAATATATTTACAATGTTATGTATTAATATTTTCTGCAACTTTTGGTGATTGAATTTATTTAATTTTCCTAATTTTATTCATGCTTGTAAAACGGTATCGATTATCTTTTCATATAAATTGTGTGCGAAATGTGAGTATGCAAATAATACAAATTGCGTACGATCTATACATATATGTCTTCGTTCGTGTTGACAATTAGTAATACTAATCGTAATAATTAGACTTAAATTGGCGAGATTGGCATACGTTTTTTCAGTGACTGATAGGAAATAAAAGGTTCAGTTGCGTTAGGTCATGTAAATTTATGGAACATGCCCTCAAACAATAGAGTACGTTGTCACATAGGCTCTATTGCGAACTACAGTTAAAATATATTGTGTATATAAGGAGACAATGAAGCATTAGTCTTCATTCAGATCATTGTAGTCTTTCCCAATTTTAGTGTTGATGTTGTAAGTATGCAGATGCATTTTATGTTGTACTTAGCTATTGTTCGAGAGGAAAGACCATTTATACAGACTGTTCGGTATTGATTTAAACTGTTGATGATATAAACTATAATATTATTCAGCATTTGTTATTATTTATTCGAAACAATTATGGAGAACGCAACCTTGGGAACGTTACAGCTTCTAGAGGATCAGTTCATTTCCAATATTGAAAAATATAAGCGTCTTTTCATTGGTGTAAGACTTTCAAAGACCTTTATAAGGAAAAATTTGGATTTACTCCATTATACTAAAGTTACTCACATATTTCATTTTTGCAACTTTAATAATTAAATTGTTTATTAAGTTTGACAAAACTTGTAGCTTTTGCTTTTTTCCGGTTGCTAAAGTTTGTGAGCATAGAGTCGTTACAACTCTCTTACTAATATCATCGGAAACATGAGACAAATTACAACCACTCCTACCAAAAATATGAAAATAAAAATAACAAGATCAATCGCAGAAAACTCACCTGAGATGGTTTGATTTAGAACATTTGGAAAAATGATAATTATCTGTCCTAAGGGACTGCACTTTATATGACTAAACACTAAATATAATAGGGTAGTTTTTGTTTGTTAAAGAAACGTTTGAAAACTATTTACAACATCGTCCAAAAATGAAATTCCATTTGAAAGATAATTATCTGTTCACTCCAATGAGTTTATTCCATTTGTATATATCGTAAAAGTTAGTGTCAGCTTACAATATAACGAGTTCATATTATAAACGTGTAATGTTTATTTTTAGATTTGCATTTACTTACCATAGCTTTGAATAAATCTTATAGAACACATCCTTTTGATGGTGGCAATAGCAGACACCAGCGTGGTCACAATGTCCCTTGGTTCCGTCTGCGCATGTGCAGGCTTCATGTTCAACACATGTTTGGCGACGTCCTAAAATATTGTAGCTTTGATATCAACTCATAATTTTGTTTCCTCTTTATTACTAAACACGATCACGTTACAAATCAATGTAATTGTCTATGTGCGAGTGTTTGGTTTAGCATAGGTTTGACGACGACCATAACATAGGTTTATAGTTTTGACAGCACATCTTTGTTTGGTTTTACTGTTTATTATTATACTCGAGCTTATTGTCAATTGAATTACTTTCAAACTCTGACGTTACATTTAGCGTTATGATTGAAAATTATTGCAAAAGAAGAAGAATCTAGATTGTTTCTCTATGGCCTTTGGCTTACTAGAGACAAAGGCAGATCAAATGTGTCTACAGAGTTGGTACTCATTTACACAGTAATAAACGAAAAACTGAAATAAAACAATATAATCACAGACAACTTTAACAATGACACATATATACATTCAAGTATAGTTTTTCCAAGTAATGTCTCTATGCTGAAAGGCTTAACACCTTTCCCACTCCACAAAGGTATTAGTTTTCAAGATGAATACATTCTGATCAATGCATACACTGTTGAAACACAGATGTTTAATAATAAACTAGAACACCATGTTATTCCTGTACATACATGCAACTTTTAATGATAATCAAGAACACACAAGATAAAACTGTTTAACATCAATGTTTCATACATGACCGTAACTTATGCATACATATTTAATTTATATATATATATATATATATATATATATATATATATATATATATATATATATATATATATATATATATATATATATATATATATATTCATTCTTCTCTAACGTTGATACAACTATTCATTCAAATTGAGCACTATCTTTATTAAACGTTTATAAAAGCCAGCATATGTAATGTTACATAAAATGAGACGTAAAAAGTGAACCAAAAGTAGTCCGCAGAATTTACAAATGTTACAAAATTCCACGTTAGTTACATCCAGTCCGGCAATTCATAACAAGTGATATCATAAAACAGTAAAGAAATATATAATTATATACCTATTGTCAAGACAGAAGCCCAACAAAAATTAACATTCATATTGTAAGAATAAGAGCAGATGTAGGTGAAGTAAGTTTTGCTTAGTTAGGCTTTGAACGCATCAAATAAGTTTTAACATAATACAAGTGTACGTAACCTGTATCAAAATGTACGTGTATAGATATGATGTTGTAAGAACGAAATGTCTCAACCGTTTACTTTCTACCTATAGTAATTAAAGTTATATATTTTTTATTGCATATACTATCTAACCATTTAAATATAATCCGAATAACTTACATATTCACTTATTCAATTTACATGTTTAAAATAATACATCTATGATTTTTAATATAAAACTTTTTTTAAACGTCCAATTGCGTTCTATGTTATCCAAATTATAACTATACCAATATTTACTTCATTATCTTAAAATACTATTGCAACGAGTCTTCAGTAAAAATTTGCATTCCAATGAATCTTCAAATATATTTTAAGCTTTGCATCCAACGAATAAATATTCTACTATGGTAATGGTCATAAATGCAAGGTTCACTGGGGCATTTCTTCTGTCTTAGTTCAATCCCATCTTTGGAAGGAGTCCACCTTTTCAGAGTAAAGGCATATTTATCATCTCCGTGTCTCCATCAACAATGAAGAAGAAACTTCAAAATTTGGTTGCATTTGCTTTAGTGAATTTTCCTCTTAGAACAACGTATCCTATATAACAGCCGTTTAAATGCATCATAGTGTTTATTGCAAAGTCACAAATGTGAGGTATACACTCAAGGTATTATTGGGTACCAAAGGTTTAACGTCTGCTATCGAGTAGTTGGCTTGGAAAAGATTAGTACGCAGAAGATGTTGGAAAAAGAGCATGCAATTTACACATTATCACACTTTTATTATGCTCTTCAAATCATCACTAATATAATTAGGTTCCATCTTTAATTCCTCAATATCTTGACACATTATAGCAATTTGATCGAAATAAAATTTGATTTGTATCCAATGAAGTTTCAAAGAAATTCAAAAATCGTGTAACGAATATATATATATATATATATATATATATATATATATATATATATATATATATATATATATATATATATATATATATACATATATATATATATATTTATATGTATGTATATATATATCTATATATATATATATATATATATATATATATATATATATATATATATATATATATATATATATATATATATACAGAGAGAGAGAGAGAGAGAGAGACAAAGAGCTTGAGCTTACCAACAACACCACTAAGGATCTCTGCTAGGGTAAAGGTGCAGCTGCAGCGGCCATCACTTTCGCAAGCGTGATGATTAGGGCAGTAATGTTCGCAGTCAGAATGGTACCTGCACTGGGACCGCACAAAGGGCAGCACTGATAATAATAATAATAATAATAATAATAATAATAATAATAATAATAACAACAATAATAATAATAATAATAATATTAATAATAATAATAATGATAATAATAATAATAACAAGAACTCTCAATTTCTGATAGTTGTTGTAAGAGGAATATGGAACGAATTTTATAGCCATATAGAAATTTCCTTGCTAATTTCTTCTTGCCATTACTTCCTAAAATGATGTTGACCGCGTTAAAATTTAGAATGGCAGTTTTTACTCTCAGACATTTTGCGAGAGCTATACGAATGATAATTTGGTGTGAGTTGCTCTTTCAATGAAGTGCCAAATCTGTCATATGTCTCAGGACTGTTGTTGCATAAATATATGTTGTGTATGGTAATGGTTTCTATAATAGTTTAGAATTTACGTCCTAGTGAAACTTAATAAACTGATCGCTTTCTAAATCAGATATCTGTGGCTTTACATTTAGCAGAATGGGAGTGTTTCTGACGTGACGTGTGGCATTCATAATGTAGTCATAATTTGTAAATTCTTGTTTTGTGTAAATTTGAGGCGAAAAATCAAATGTTGAAAATCTTTATAATAGTGTATGATTTATATACCCTACTTACCCATTCTTAGATGATCCATGCAATAGAGCAATACGACAAAAAACATCTATAACAATTATGTTTCAAGTATCACAAGATAAAAGGATAAAATTCTTACCAACGAAGGAGAAGAGCAGGAGACTAGTAGCGAGTTTCATTTTGCAACAATGTCGTCGTACACGTCTGATGTATTTCGTCTGGTGTAGTGGCTCCGTTATATACTTTTTTGAATGTTACATCTGTTGCTCTCACAGAAACGGTCGTGATTGCCAATATGATGCAATCTTGTTATCTTTGTTTAGGTCAAGGCTTTTCGAAAGGTGGAACGCCAATAATCACGAATGTATACGTACCAAATGTTGTCTTATGGTAACGAGTTCACAGACGTATAATTTGTTTATATTACATATGTTCTATGTGAGAAATAAGTTTTGTTTTTGTTACATAAGCATCATAAACTGCCGTCAAAACGAGTTTGAATACACATTGAGAGATTACAGTGTTATGTACATATATCGCAATAATAGGATGTCCAAAATGTTTCATGTTAAATCAATATTATGTAGAGATTGAAATCATTATAAGCTTTGTTCATGTTTATTTTTCACATATTTAAGATTAATATATTGACAACATATGTTTCCGATTAACAGCTGATTTAAAGAAGTAAGAGTATTAAATAATCACTGGTAACACTACGGCTGTCATAGATAACCATACGGATATATAATTTTCAAGACAACAAAATACATTTATTTAACGTCATCTTATCATGAAGAAAGAAAATGACCAATCAGCAAGTTATTTCATCTAATGAAATATAAACATCCAAGTATTATACCGTGACACATACAAATCACATATATTAGGCTATGTATTGCTGTCTTAAGCGTTTTCCAATTATATTCGGCTAAGTATTGGTGTATTAGGTGTTTTCCAATTATATTAGGCATTGCAGTGTTGACTTGTGCGCTTTTGAATTATATTAGGCTGTGTATTGCTGTCGTATGCGTTTTCCAATTATATAAGGCTAAGTATTGGTGTATTATGCGTTTTCCAATTATACAAGGCTAGGTTTCGTTGTCTTATGCGTTTTGTAATTATTTTAGGCTAGGTATTGGGTATTGTTGTCCTTTGCGTTACACAATTATATTAGCCTATGTAAAATCCATAAACTATGAAATGCCAATCTTCTTCTGCTCTAATCCATAGAAGCTAAAAGTATTAAAATGATAAACATTAGATAAGTTGAAAGAATTAAACAATTACATAGTTTTCAAATTCAATATATCCAGTATTTTTTCACATTTCTTGAGATCAATAGGCTGTTTCCTAAGTTTCTCTAGTATGCAAATTTCAAAACTTTTTTTTGTTAGTAAACGTAGTGTTAAGTGTGACAGGAAGATAACACAGATAAAAACAATAAATCATTCAGTCGTTTATGCCTCCTGGTATTGAGAACTATGACACTCATCCTTAAATCCAACGAGAAATACAGCTGCTATGATTTTTCATTTTTGTCTTGATTTACTCGTATCACGTGATCTGAGCAGAGTGACTTCACATATGCCGTTTTCACAGTGCTATCCATGGTATACGTGAGACATTCTTCACCCAAATCTTGGTCGTGATGAAAGAGTTGCCCATCCCCCAGTAATACAGATAGAAACACTCATTACATAACTCTTATCTTATTCGACCAAACTGACCCCAATAGAATGGATCTTATCTCATCAGAGCTCATGTAAACGTTTCTTTTTTTCCGTTTGTTTGTATGGGTCTATACTATCGATCCCCACTACAGGTCGGTGTATGCACGTATGTCTGTCTGTTTGTCTGTCTGCATGCATTCATGATGTATGTATGTATGTATCTTTCGTTCAGCATTTACAGTAATACAAATGTGTTCGTACATACATCCATTTTGTCAGTTCAGTCGTATGTGTGTATGTATGTTCCATTTCATTGTTGCATGCACGTATGTAATCATATATGATATGCAAACTAATGTGGCGTTCCTATGACATTATGCATACATATGTGTGTGCTTGTATGTACGACTCATAATTCCACGTACAAAACGTAATGACAATCCAAGATGAGACGTTAAACTTTTGTTTTAATGTATAACTGAGGAACAGTAGGTCAGTATAAAAAGTTCGTGAAATATGACAAAAGACAAATATATAGTTCTTTATGTTTCTGGCATAGACATATGAATTACGAATTTGGATTACATGATCTCTGTTTAGGAGGATTATTAAATACGATATTTTGTTAATTCGGTTGTTAGTTATGATGCAAATACAAGACTTGTGTTGTACTACCCAACACAGAACTCTCAGGAAGGAAGAATACAACAAGAAAATGAATGCATCAGCTTCACGTTTTCCTAGTTAAACCGAAAATGTGGGTTAACCAGGAACACCATTCACACTCTGTTCGACACTAACGTATTGAGTGTATGCAGGGATACGCCCGGCAGACTTTTGTAATGCAGTCAGTCCCCTTTACAATGCTGTTAGCAAACGGCAACGATCCAGAACAAATGTGACAATCTATAGGAGTCAATAGATTGATCCATGTTTTGTCGATTAATGCTGGTCTCTCAAAGATAGCAAATTATACATAATAATACTGAGGACTTTGTAAGGCGCTTAATCTTTAGAAGCTCTAAGCTCTATAATGATATGAATACAAAAAACAAAAACAAAAACATTGAAATTAGGAAACAAAAAATGCTGAAAATATGTAATGTATGAAAGGTTAATAGGTCTTTATGTTTGTTCCTGCAGTCGAGAAAAGTGAGTTTTAAGAGCACTCTTGAATGAAAGGGATCACTGTGTGTTTGTGTCTAATTTCAATTTCAATGTGCAATTCGTTCCACGTTGTTGGGCCCTGGTTTGCACAAGAACGTAGTCCATATGACTTCTTTTTCATAGTGGGAATATTGGGAATACGATTGTCGGAACGGGAGCATAAATATCTTGCCGTTGTATACACTTGGGATAGGTCTGATAGGTATGTTGGACTGGAGTCCGTCTAGCCAAGTTCAAGGAGAAGAAGCACGAGTTGAATCTGTCATGCCATTTATTGCTTATTTGTTCTGGCCTGAGTCAATTAAACAACTAAAAATACATCATTACTTTAATTCATTGTTTTTTTTTGTTATGGCCTGAGTCAATTAAACAACTAAAAATACATCATTACTTTAATCATTTTTTTCTTTAATGGATAATGCCAATATTACAAGGAACAGCTTCCGATTTCACTTGAGCTTTTCCATTTACTCAAATCAGCCCTCTGCAATGGGCTAAAATCTCTTAACCCAAAGTAGAAAAGGCACATAAGGATACTATTGGAAGAGCATTTGATCAATATATGGTTTATCAATTTCAGTAGTTTGACTGTCTGTTGGAAGGGTTACGCAGGTTTGAAATTGCCAAAATTTGGCTAAGGATTCCTGTTGCCATGCTCAGTGAGGCTAGTGCACAATTAATTTACTTTTAGCCAAATTTAGCTAATTCCTACAAATTTGGTCTTCACACTCTTAGGTAGAATTCAAATCTTGGAAAAATGTATGCTTAGCCAATATTTAGCTAGTGTCATCAGTAGCTTTTAGTACAAGTTGCATATGTGGCTGTTAGAACTAAAAATCTTAACAGCTGTATAATTAGCCAAATTTGGCTATCCACCTCAGTCTCTCTTACCATAATGTACACATATGACCTCAAGGCGCAAATCACATTTTTTGAGAAATATATATTTTGCAAATATTTGTTTAATTACTGCAAAAACTATTGTCTTAAGCTGAAGGTATGTATCAAAGAAATAATATATATTTTGCATAAGTGCCAAAATTTGGGAGAATTGAGATGAAATCTTGGAAAAATAAAAAATAAACAATGTGTCTGTATTTCTGAACAAGTGTTCATCAATACAGTAGACTCATGCTGTATGGCACCTTTTTACATGCAAGCGAAGTTTGGTATTAATTTGTCAAAACCTGGTTTTGTGGCCACTTGCTTATAAAACTCATCCTTTCCATTCCCAATTTTCTATCAAGTTTGCCTGCAGATTTTGACCACCTGATCAGTGACCACTGTTATTTTCTCATGGATCCTTGTGTACTGTGACCGTGATTATCTAAGCATGTTTATTTTCCCATCACTGAACTAATCAATCACACTTAATAAGACTTATGTTCAATCTCAAGGTCTTGATTTCAACAACTGTCTCTAATTTGATGCATTGCATATACAGCTCAGTTCATTGCAATCTTGCAATGTGTTTTGTCTAACTTATCTATTATCAATCCTTCTACCTATCCATCTACTTATATGTACTTGACCAACTACTCTTTCTCTCTATCTGCTGCCTTCCTCACACATTTCCTCTCTCTCTCTCTCTCTCTCTCTCTCTCTCTCTCTCTCTCTCTCTCTCTCTCTCTCTCTCTCTCTCTCTCTTTTGTGTCAGGCTTTTCTCTTAAATGCTTGCACATTACACTTATCAATATATATGACCATCTATAAAGAGCACATGTGATCCTCGTGTTGGACTCCATATGCTGTATGTAGTTTTAAAATGTATATACTTGAGCATAGAACCTACTGTGTAACATTCAGATTTAATGAGTGAGAGAGTACGAAACCATCCTAGTGATTTATAGAAGGTTAGTATTTTTATATAAATTCATTAGGTAAAGTATCTATTTTACCTCCATCCACCACCATACAATTCTAATGTGTGCCAGCCCTACTGTTAATAATGTGTAATGAGAATACTCTCTAGTGAATAGACATTTTCTAAGCTGTAATCCAGAGGGAATGAATAGCGAATCAAAATGATAATACCACATTGTTACTAAATATCCATATTTTGAATGATAATACCTAGAGTATGTTTATATAATGTAAATACCGTCCCTTGTTTTCAACATATTTTCATCTGTCTTCACTAAAATACACATTTCCATCCCCCGTTGATCAGGAAGCTCTATATTTTACTGTTACCATCTTACCATTAAACTATCAACTATTCGTTTTTTTATATCACTGATCGATATTAAAACTTCTACTTTTTTAAAAATTTTATCCATATAACAGATTGTAAAGCGCTAAATAGTCTAAACGTGCTGGTGCATCATTAACATTCAATCAATTAATCAACCACATGGACTTTAGATATCTTATTATAATGTAAATTATAACTTTCTGAAATTGTATTATTTCAGGTAGTGCTTTGTCAAGTTTTGCCATAAAATGATGTCATGACATAACTTCTGCAACTTTAAAATTCATTTCAGTTGACCAGCTTGTTTCCTGTATATAAATCTTTGTAAGAAACAAGTTAATTGGCTTTGACCTTCAGAAAACCATAAATCTTTAAAGCACAGAAATAAGGTACAGCTAAAATGTATAATCTCTTCAACTAACAAATCTATGCAAAAGAATGTAAAAGAATGAAGGAAAAGCTTGCAATTGATATTATATATTTATTTGAATATTTAATGAAAAGGGATATGAGACACATGTTGGATGATGGTACTTAGGTCCCATAGAGTAATAAGAAGCATATTATCAAGTATGTACCCTGGTAATCCATTTTAATTTAATTCTGACATGACATCACAGAAGAGAAGTGACTGAAGCTTTAAATATAACAACCAATGAATCTCTTGAGAGTGGTTCAGCAATTCATACCTGTGCTTAACTTTGAATGTATATTGCAGTTCCTTTATTTGTTCATGGTCTTCTTCCATAACATATATTCAGTTGTTTAATATCTGTATTTTAAACTTGGTTTTCAAAAAAGTTTCATAGATTTTCTTGATATCATCCATATTTAATGTTGTTTCTAAAAAATCAGCAAACTGAAATTTAAAATTTCCAGTATCAAATTTCCCTAATGGCTTTTTGCAGTAAATCTTATCTTCACCCTCCAGTAGTCCCGTGTAGACTGCACCAGCATTGTCATCCACCAGCCCAATACGTTTTGGAGAGATTACCTACAAAGAAAATCATAAATGACAAAACATTTTATTCTTTCCCACTGGGACTAAATTGTTTTATTTACTAACAAATTAACCTTTAGTACATTATTATGCATTGTGGATTAATGTTACTTTAAAGACACAACTATTTTCATAAAAGAAAAGTGTTCAGACTATATATCCACATTTCATTAATATGGTGTTGGTACCTGAAATGAATAGTCTTGAGGTCAATGACAGTTATTGATTCCTTTTGAATATATTTTGGTGTCATGCTCCCAAATCTTAGTTTTCCTTTTCTGCCATGTCCACCAATAGTAAATGACTACTGCCCATATAAAGTTGACTATTTCAAGCAAATATGTTATTTACTGGATCAAGTGATATTATTATTATTGCTATTATTATTATTATTATTATTATTATTATTATTATTATTATTATTGAGAATAAACAACATGAAGAATAAACATACTTAATACATTACCCTGTATCAATTTGAAATGTATTTATGTAGCTGAAATCGCCCACTACAGTGCCAAAATGTATAGCTGGTTGTTTTGATCATTGCATTGTTTCATTGTGTATCATTCCTGAAATAATAATTCTCATTTGCAGAATATTAAATATTCTGCTGTATTTATCATTCATTTAAACAGCATTAAAATATAAATGTACTTACTCTCTCCTGTCACACCAGCCTCTATTGTCTCATCATCATTCTAAGTTTATCTTCTTCATGAAAATCACACACTGATTACATTTTTAAATTGTATTTCTTCCTGGCTCAAGTGTGAGCTATTAAGTTGGCATTCTCTAGGTGGGCATGCAATATTTAACCTCTCAAACTCATGTCTTAGTCCAATGAAATTCTGTACAAGCCTATATAGAAGTTCTGACTTTTGATCTTAGAGTTGGATCACATGGCCTATTACTCTGACCTTTGAAACTAATGGTGATTAACTTGAGCTGTTGAAACTATGCTGATTGGCTTATCAGTGATGATTTGTTGGATGATGTATTACTTGGTGCAAAGTACTGAGTATTGTAAAACAAACTATATAATAGTGAAGTGGCCTAAGTCAAAGTGCTGACCTTGCAATGTGCATGAATTATAACCATGTACAAATCTTTTCTCAAACATCTTTCTTTAATTATAATGCATCATAAATATATAAAACTTGTTAGCTTAATTCACTTTCAATTACTTAACTGTCAGTTTTCAAAGATGGTGTAACATCTATTTCTTCCACCCCAACCCCCTAATTATTTCTTGCCCCTCCCTTACAACACATTAGATTCTCCCTCTAGTTATTTGCCCCCTCCCATCAAATAATTAGTTTCTTTTCAATAATGGGCTCTTTGGAAATAAGCTGACTGCCATATGTATTTATGTAATGAGTCTGCTAACAATTGAAAAAGAGATAAAGTCAGCCATCTGATTTTTGTTCCCTTTCAACCAATTCATATCTATTCATTAATGAACCCTTTGATAATACACTTAAGACATACAAGTGAAATACCGAAACATAATGGATACCTTAACAATTAGGAGAGAGAGAGAGAGAGAGAGAGAGAGAGAGAGAGAGAGAGAGAGAGAATCAGCTAACTGATTATTTCACCACATTTTACTATCAATTGTTTCTTTACTATGGATTGTCTTTTTGGTATTAAACTTAAGAAAATACCAAACATATAACAGGTCATAAAATACATTGGACTTGTGGTGGGGTGACATGATCAACTAGTATAATATTTCTCCCAACAGCAAGTTGTTTCTTTTTTTAATGGACTCTTTCCTAATCTGCTTAAGGCCCACATTTGAGGGGAAAAGAATTTGCTGGCCAGTTATTTTGGAGGGGGAGAAGGAATCACCTTTCCAATTCTTTCCTCAGGAAAAAACATTCAGATGAAGGAGGAACGATTTTGCTGGTCCTGCAGTAATAAAATCACCCGGCCAATTCTTTACCCAGGAAAGTTTTCGGGGTGGGGGTGGGGGAGGGAGGGGGTAAATTTGACTACTAAATTGGGTCATCATGACTTGTGAATGATGAACTCCAACAATAATACAATCATGGATATTTTAGACCTCATGCAATAACTCTTTACAATGTTACAGTGTTACAGGTGGATGCATATATATATATATATATCAGTTATACAAACCCTAATCAAAATAAAATGTGAACAGCTCTTTTGTCTCCAGCAGCCATTGTAAAAATGAATTATCATGTAGAAATACATTTCAGTAACCCATCATTATAAGTATACATGGTGTAAAAACCTAAGTGGTTATATGAAATGTAGGTTACAATGACAGTATTTATTGAAAGGGTCTGGTACTACCAGAGATGCATACATTCATTTTGATTCATGATTCTTGCGTGGCCAGAGCTTGAGAATGCGATATTTAGATAATCAGTGAAGCATGATAAAGAGGCAAAAAATGAATCTATAGCCTATATATAAATCACTAATGGATAACATTTCTTAAGTTAAGGTAGCTAAAGTGTCAAATCAAATATGGGTATCCTATTTTATAATATTATTAGTGCAGTATGTTCTGTTGTCTTTTTTATTATTATTCTAAAATGTTGTGTGCAGCCATATTTGGTGGGTGTGTCTGACAATCACTTACCATGGGATCTTATGTGACACTGATTATGTCCCCTTTAAGCAGAACTTGTATGGTATCAAAAGCATTTCTGCCTTCCACACATCAATGGTGCAACATGTTAACAATTAGAATAATAAGTAACCCATTATTCTTATCCTGAATTGGGAAAAACATAATATTCCTTTAAATAATTATGTTGATGATTGGGTTAACAAATCTTATCATGTGTGACTGAGAACCAATTGCAGATGATTAAAAAAAAACTAAGCATTATTCATGTTTCTAAAAATAGAAAAAAGAAACCTAAAGTTTTTAATTCAATACATTAGATACTCCCACTGAATCTGAATGCACAATAAATTATACATATTTGACGTTGATCAGTACATTACTTCTATTATTTGCCAAAATATTCTTATCCAACATTCTTATCCAACATTTAGAAGTCTTAGCTTACATATAAAGAGAAAGTTCATATTATCATTGAGAGACAGAGAGAGAGAGAGAGAGAGAGAGAGAGAGAGAGAGAGAGAGAGAGAGAGAGAGAGAGAGAGAGAGAGTGAGAGAGAGAGAGAGAGAGAGAGAGAGAGAGAGAGAAAGAGAGAGAGATAAAACTGGAAAGAGCGAAGTTGATTTCTGAAATAAACAAAAATCACAAGAAGTTGAAGGTCATTGAATGTTGATAGAAATAGAAATGCAGATATTTTAAGGAAATAGTAAAACCAATGTATTGTAATTCAATAAAAGTGGTTTTGCAATTGTCATGATATTTGTTTTGCCAGAAAAATGGGTAACTTAACCTTTTCAGACTTAAGAACTTCTGTAGAATTCCTTCTTACCGTACTTAAAATATCTTATCTTCTCAAAATGATATGGTTTGTTAGTATGCTTCATGTCGTTTACATGTACTTGATATTAGAGAAAATTTGTTGTTTTTGGCTACCAGAAAAATACCTCTCCCCACCATCCCATGGTTGGTGATCTACAGTTTCATATTTTGCATAGGGTTAAAAAATTTAAAGAAAAAGAATTTCCCCAAGTTTTCACACTGGTTATAGTGGCTATTTAAACAAGACCTTGTATATGTTAGGCATTGTTCAAAGAACCTTTAATTCCCTTTATTTTGTTGTATGATTGTAATATGGATTATTGAGTATACAGCTTGGTCTTACTTTAGATATGCACCTTTAAAAAATTGTGCTTGCTCCACTTTTTCATTTTCACTTCCTGAACATTAGAGGTAAATTGTATTTAAAAAAACTCTTTTATACTTCATATATTGGTAATTTATTCATTGCACTTTCAGAAGCTGATATTGTTCAGTGTGACAAATTCATTTTCCCTATTTTAATATCAGCTAAAGATACTGTATTTTAGAAAAATTCTGGCTGATTTTTGGACAAGTGAGCAGTCTTTTTAGTTAGCAGTGTGCTAAGATTATTTACAATATTCAAAAGTACAATATGGAAAGAAAACCCAACCATATTACATCAAAGTAGCATAGAGGTATGCCAACATTCTCTCCACTGTGCATATTTTATATGCAAAGAACATCACCTTACATAAAAGTTCCCTCTTAGCGAATGGTAGATATGCGTGCAGTGCTCGCTGCATTGTGCAAGCATCATGGAGACGAGCAAACTTTAATGTTTGATTGAGAAAAATGTAACGTTGGATTGACAATTCAGCTGTGTGGGGATGCGTAAGCATCTGCGTGCATGCAGCTAACCGGGAACATTGCTTACATACATCACTTTTTTAAACGTACATAATACTGGGTGAGTGCCACCTTGTACATCATAGAACTTGATTGTATCTGCTCTCTAATCAAGCAGTAAGATTTTAAATGATTTTGATTTATAAATACACACTGGTTTTCTAATGTTTTAGTAAGTACATGAGCTTTCTTTTGTTTGTAATCATATATGTTTTTTATGTTATAGGTGTTTTCTAATGTTGTCAAATGCTTAAAGCATCTATAGATGAGGCGCTATACAAAGTCCTAATTATTATTATTATTATTATTATTATTATTATTATTATTATTATTATTATTATTGAAAGTATTATTTAGAGCTCAAAATGTGCTAAAAAATATTATTGCTAAAACTTATTGTTGGGGAAATTTTGTACCTTTTGGCATAGTCCAGAAGCATAATCTTTCTTGTTCAAGCTAGAATGAAATATTAATACTAAATATGTTATTTTACAAACAATTTAGAAACATTAAATATCAACATTAACTGTAATAATAGTTTTGATAGCAAAATGTCAGGTTATCTGAAAGATTTGCAACCTAAACATATTGTGGAAAGAAGTAACAATTTTATTATATATTGTTTATGCTAAATGAGATAGTAAATAATTACCTTAATAATTTCTAATTAAATAATAATGTGCTTGAAAATGAGAGAAAGGATTTGTATGAAATCTTTAAAAGTCAAATTCCTTTGTTACTTTTGTCTTCGTGACATTTACAAGTTATTATACATAATGACATAGTGAATTAAACTTAATTTATTGATCGATTAATGAAAATAATTTAGGAAGTTAAAAATTCTTAATTAATATGTGTGCTTATCAGTAGATATAATTCGGTTATGTAGCTACAGATGTTGATATTCTCAAAAACATGTATGAGAATTTGTGAATGAAAAAATCACATGAACAAAAGTGAACATATAAAATCTATTCCTTACTTTAGTTGGTGTGTTTTGGTACGGACGAAAATGTTAAATAAAAAACATTTTAACACAGTTGGATAAAACGAATAATCTTGGGGTAAAAATGAAATAATTACTGGTATGCAAAATTACACAGGAAAATTAAAAAGTTAAAAACAACGATGAAACCTTATGGCAACCAGTTTGCAAAATATTGTCTTTACACGGATGTATTGTGAACTTAAATGCTGGTGGGAATATTTACAGTAAATGTACCAATATAGATTACATAGGACAGAATACTGGGTGACATCAGTATCATAATGGCAAAATGTCATGTGATACACACTTTTCTGCACCCATTAAAGCCATAAAGGAAAGGTTTATACTGCTCTGTACTATTGATTTAGATGCATTGAGATAGCATGGTCTCATCATGGTACACACTGTTTAGGCTAAACTTATTTGTAATTTGGATGTTGGCTCAAAACATTTAGCAGCAAATGGTTGAAACTACAAGCATGTCAGCAAGTGTCTGAACATTGAAACTTCATTCAGACTTTTGAAAAATGTTGTAGTGAGCTGTTTTGATATGACTGAATTACTCTGTGATATTTTCATATCGGTACTTCAGATTACATTAATGCCCATTAAGTTAATAATTATATCAAGCATTTAGCAAATACAGTTCAAAATACTCTATTGTGTGCAAGTTACAACAACCTATCCATTGTGTGGTTGATGGACTCTCCCTATTATATATATATATATATATATATATATATATATATATATATATATATATATATATATATATATATATATATATATATATATATATATAATTTTGTTCAACTTCTCTTTTTATCAATAAGGTCATGTTCAACTTGAAGCTACCAGTTATAACAGCACCAGTGCATATTTAAAAATGTTTGCTCTAAAGAATCTTACACTGAAACAATTGTATTGTAACAATGCAGATACAAGAGTTAATGTTTAAACTAAAATGTGTCTGTAACTTGTATTGGTATATGATGAGTTAATGAAAGTTTCCATAATGTGTGCAAAAATTGCACACAGGAAGTGAAAAGTATTAAAGCTGAATCTAGACAAAGTTTCAAAATGTAACTTATATGAAAAGAGTCCCATATATTTATTCAAGAAAAAAATATTGAAAATATCATATGTTTGTTTTGCGTTTAATATAACTTCAATTTTAAATATTAAAAGTTCACTTTTTAAAAACTGTTTAGTCAGCTAGTTTAGATTGTTGAATTAACAAGAATTAAATAAAGATCTAATGTAAAGCTCTCTCTTGAATCTCACATGGAATTATGATAATTATTATGCCATTTCTGTATAGTGTAAGTTCATTGTTTCTGCAGGAATGCATTCATTAACCTAATTCTGAGTGTTATCTGCAACATACACTTGGGGGAAAGGCAGCACTAATTAAGGGTCTTACATACATGAATAAATAGTTCAAGGGGCTAAAGCTACTGTGAAAATGTCCATTTCACCTATTTGACTTAATTTAACTCCTCAGGCCATAAGGGTAAGTGATTTTACGTTTTTGTCCTGTAAAGCCTTCATCCTTCCATCCTTTAAGAATTACATTTTTATCACTATATCATCCATATATTTGATCTAATTTTAAGTAAAGCATGGAATATGAGCTTATTTCAAGATTTCAGACTAATTCAACAAAAACTAAAATAAAAGCATATTAATAAGGTGATCTTGCATCCGATTAGCTGAGCATTTTACCAATATTTAAGCAATATGTTTTAGTTTTTATAAAACTTGCAGTAAAGGTTTATACAATGAAGATTTCAACAGTTTAGTAAGATTGATATCCATTCATAGTAATTATTTGATCTTGCATCTGACTGAACCAGTTATCACTCTGACGGTCGTATTTGAACATGTTTGAAAGTTTTATTAAAGTTGGAGCTTATATTACAAGATCTCAACCGAAGTGGCAACTAGATGCATGAGTTTGTAACCACTTTATGATCTGATTTGATCCAAATTGAGAAATGGGCTAACATCATGAAGATGTCAAGTGAATTTTATTAAAAGCAATGTCAATTTATACAGATATGAAGTGATCTGGCATCTAATTGGCTAAGCTTCTTATGACTTTAAATAGAGTATTTCTAATCAAATTTGGATCTAACTTAGTAAATAGGTTTAAATCATCAAGATGTTTTATGACGTTTTGCAATAAATTAGGTGATCTTGTATCTCATACACTGTGTTTGTTTGTACGACTTTATCAAACTTGATAAATATGTTTATCTAGTCAAGATATAAGACAAGATAGATTATGAGAAATATGCAATCATATTAAAATTGCAACTCTTACAGCTGCAGTGTGGCAGTTTATTGTGATGCCTAACACTGGGCCATCATGTCACAAACATGTACATGTAGCATGATGTCCCACCCAGTAACATTATTCTGACAACAGGCCAACAAGTCCTAACACTAACCTCTTAATGCTGAGTGCCAGTCGGTACCATTTTTATAAGTCTTTGGTATGACTCTGCTGGGGATCAAACTCACGACCTTCCACATCTGAAGCAGATGCTCTAACCACTATGCCACCAGAGCAGTCTGCCAAAGACTTAGAAAAGTGATACAACATGGTAGTTCAAGTTAAGAAAAGAATCTTGATTGTTAATTTTCCAGCAAAATTGCAATGTAATTTGAACATATTATTTTCAATATTAATCTTTTCTATTGTGACAGTAAAACAATCATTCAAAAGACTTGCTTAATTTAGTTTAGAATAAATAAGTTTCATTTCAGGTATACACAACCCAACAAGCATCAGGCGGACATCAAGCTGATCATGATCCCCTGGTCATAATACGTTTGAATTATAAATCAATAAATTAAATGACCAAGTTCTTAATTTTTTTAATTTAAGTTATGGTTGTTTTTAAACTAAATTGGAATGAGGGTACAAATAAATGGGGATGTATATTAAGACTATAGGAAGAGCAATATAAAGGGAAAGAAATCAGGTTAGGAGCTTTTGTTGACTGTCTTCAAAGTATTCATCAAATATTAACGAACAGAGCCCAAACAACCAGTCGTCATTACAAGAGAACAATTTAGTAGTAAGTAATATAAAACATTGTTTTGAGATGTTCCACATTCATTTACTTTGCTCTGGCTTAGCTGTTATTGTTATGACAAAAATTAATTGTTGCATTTGCTCATATTTCAAAACTCTTGTGATCATACAAATATAGTATACTAGATTTCATTTTGAAAGCCATAAATGGTGATCAGTACCAGTGAACCTACATGCATTTCCCAAACGTTGTTTAAGCACATATTTAGCCAATACCTCATTTACTCCCAATGAGTGATTTAGCCATAAATGTAGCCAAATTTGTATTTCTAAGAGTTATTACTATAGGTTATACAAAAGAAAACATTGCAGGCAATGACCAATAATGTTATAAGCTTACATTTACACAACAGAATGGAATGAAACACTTAGGAGGATGGCCAAATATGGTTAATTATAGAGCTTTTAAATTCTAACAGCCATACATGCAGATGTTTTGGAAAGCTGTTGCTGACACAAGACAAATTTTGCTAAAATGATATAGCTGTGCACCAGCCTCACTGAGCATGGCAACAGGAATCCTTAGCCAAATTTTGGCTAAGGATATATTATCCAAAATTTGGTTTGTGCCTAAAGGTCATACAATACATTATGGAAAGAGACAATATTGCAGTTAGCCAAACTGTGGTTAATCATAGTTAACTATAGTTTGGACTTTTGCAGCCATACTTGGGGTTATAATAAAAGACACTAGCCACATTGTGACTAATCATACATTTATCCAAAATTTGGTTCCTACCTAAGGGTGTGAAGAACAACTTTGTAGGAATTAGCCAAAATTTTCAAAAAATCTCATTATTTCCCTTTTCTACTTTGGGTTTAGAGATTTTATCCCACAGCATAGGCCTGATTTGAGTAAATGGAAAAGCTCAAGTGAAATCGGAAGCTGTTAAGGACCGTTTATCAAATATGTATGGTGACGGATGTGCAGCATTTGTGTATCTAACGTTTACAATCATCATTATTATTCTTGTCCTTCTCTTCGTCATCATTATTAATACGCAAGGGCGGACCGCATACTCTGCAATTATCCATGAGTTCGGTATAAGCTGGAGAGAAGTAATTATTAGATTTGGATTGCACTCGAGCTATCCTTTCTTTCAATTCTTTCCGAAACATGCAGAGTTAGAAAATGTCTATATAATGTTACAATAAAGTATATATATTTGGAAACGTTTGCATTGAGCTCTAAGATAAAAGACGAAATCTTTATGAATGGTCAGTTTTCCTCTTATGTTTCTTCTTCTTCTTCTTCTTCTTCTTCTTCTTCTTCTTCTTCTTCTTCCTCTTCTTCTTCTTCTTCTTCTTATTATTATTATTGTGCAGACATATATCATTCTTAGTGTAAAAGTTTCAATCACATTTATTTATGCTTCTAAACATAGACATGTGGAGGATATAAAAAAGGATTAGAAATTGAACAAATAGAATTGTCTAAACTACCATCGAATTGGCGTAGGCAGAAAAAGGTAAATGAAGAACACATTTTCTTTCCAATGGAATTTATTTCTTTTTATTTCACAGTAAATACTTGTTAAAGGTTGCTCTTTCAGATCCATCTGAAAACGATAAACAATCAAAGAATTTAGGATCACAAATAGTTTTATTAAAATCTGAAACAAATGAAGTTATATTGAACTTTTAAATCCTTGACTCTATGATTTATTACCCTTGACATACCCACATACCACACACACTCACACACACTCACACGCACAAAGACACAACCATATATATATATATATATATATATATATATATATATATATATATATATATATATATATATATATATATATATATATATATATATTATTTATGCATCAAGTGACAGAATAGTTTCAGAAAATGGTATTTGCCAATTTGTTAAGTCTGGACGTTTATAACCTTATTTACCCGAGAAATTATTAATTCTAACATTTAATATTTCTTTGTTGAAATCATTCTTTTTTATTGTTGCGTTCAGAATTTGATTTAGGAGAATTATTTATTCAAGATAATATTCTTTAGAGTTACAAACTGCTTATTAACATAATCGGACATAAACATTAATTTGGAATTATATTGAATTCGGAGAAGGATATCTTGAAATATATGACTGTGAGTAGTTGGAAGACTATTAGCACATCATCAAACGAGCTCAAATTACATTAAAGAGTCCATATTAAGCATAAAAGTCATTGAAGAGTCCATACTAAGTATAAAAAGACCTATTTTATCTCATCCTGCTTTTGTATCGATAATCAAAAACGTTTATTTGCATAAGCTCTTCGTCGTTAACCAATACGCTAAAGATAACCGCTACTTCAGAACGGAGCACATCGAGTTTAGGATACATGGATTATAACTTAAACGGATGTATATTCTCACTGACAATATATCTTCATGTGTGAGAGTATTTAAAAAGGAGCTGAGGAATGAGTTCAAGATGAAAAATATATTTAACTTATTTGGACATATAAAATGATCATATCCAGGGAAATAATCACATTATGACGTTTTATCAACCCTTAATATATGGCAAATATTCATTAAAATCGATTTTTTCTAAAAAAATGTCGATAAGATTGATATAATACTTGTTTAGATTTTGGTAGTTGAACATGATTTCAATATATTTACAATGTTATGTATTAATATTTTCTGCAACTTTTGGTGATTGAATTTATTTAATTTTCCTAATTTTATTCATGCTTGTAAAACGGTATCGATTATCTTTTCATATAAATTGTGTGCGAAATGTGAGTATGCAAATAATACAAATTGCGTACGATCTATACATATATGTCTTCGTTCGTGTTGACAATTAGTAATACTAATCGTAATAATTAGACTTAAAATGGCGAGATTGGCATACGTTTTTTCAGTGACTGATAGGAAATAATAGGTTCAGTTGCGTTAGGTCATGTAAATTTATGAAACATGCCCTCAAACAATAGAGTACGTTGTCACATAGGCTCTATTGCGAACTACAGTTAAAATATATTGTGTATATAAGGAGACAATTAAGCATTAGTCTTCATTCAGATCATTGTTGTCTTTCCCAATTTTAGTGTTGATGTTGTAAGTATGCAGATGCTTTTTATGTTGTACTTAGCTATTGTTCGAGAGGAAAGACCATTTATACAGACTGTTCGGTGATGATTTAAACTGTTGATGATATGGACTATAATATTATTCAGCATTTGTTATTACTTATTCGAAACAATTGTGGAGAACGCAACCTTGGGAACGTTACAGCTTCTAGAGGATCAGTTCATTTCCAATATTTAAAAATATAAGCGTCTTTTCATTAGTGTAAGACTTTCAAAGACCTTTATAAGGAAAAATTTGGATTTACTCCATTATACTAAAGTTACTCACATATTTCATTTTTGCAACTTTAGTAATTAAATTGTTTATTAAGTTTGACAAAACTTGTAGCTTTTGCTTCTTTCCGGTTGCTAAAGTTTGTGAGCATAGAGTCGTAACAACTCTCTTACTAATATCATCGGAAACATGAGACAAATTACAACCACTCCTACCAAAATTATGAAAATAAAAATAACAAGATCAATCGCAGAAAACTCACCTGAGATGGTTTGATTTAGAACATTTGGAAAAATGATAATTATCTGTCCTAAGGGTCTGCACTTTATATGACTAAACACTAAATATAATAGGGTAGTTTTTGTTTGTTAAAGAAACGTTTGAAAACTATTTACAACATCGTCCAAAAATGAAATTCCATTTGAAAGATAATTATCTGTTCACTCCAATGAGTTTATTCCATTTGTTTACATCGTAAAAGTTAGTGTCAGCTTACAATATAACGAGTTCATATTATAAACGTGTAATGTCTATTTTTAGATTTGCATTTACTTACCATAGCTTTGAATAAATCTTATAGAACACATCCTTTTGATGGTGGCAATAACAGACACCAGCGTGGTCACAATGTCCCTTGGTTCCGTCTGCGCATGTGCAGGCTTCATGTTCAACACATGTTTGGCGACGTCCTAAAATATTGTAGCTTTGATATCAAATCATAATTTTGTTTCCTCTTTATTACTAAACACGATCGCGTTACAAATCAATGTAATTGTCTATGTGCGTGTGTTTGGTTTAGCACAGGTTTGACGACGACCAAAAAATAGGTTTATAGTTTTGACAGGACATCTTTGTTTGGTTTTACTGTTTATTATTATACTCGAGCTTATTGTCAATTGAATTACTTTCAAACTCTGACGTTACATTTAGCGTTATGATTGAAAATTATTGCAAAAGAAGAAGAATCTAGACTGTTTCTCTATGGCCTTTGGCTTACTAGAGACAAAGGCAGATCAAATGTGTCTACAGAGTTGGTACTCATTTACACAGTAATAAACGAAAAACTGAAATAAAACAATATAATCACAGACAACTTTAACAATGACACATATATACATTCAAGTATAGTGGTTCCAAGTAATGTCTCTATGCTGAAAGGCTTAACACCTTTCCCACTCCACAAAGGTATTAGTTTTCAAGATGAATACATTCTGATCAATGCATACACTGTTGAAACACAGATGTTTAATAATAAACTAGAACACCATGTTATTCCTGTACATACATGCAACTTTTAATGATAATCAAGAACACACAAGATAAAACTGTTTAACATCAATGTTTCATACATGACCGTAACTTATGCATACGTATTTAATTTATATATATATATATATATATATATATATATATATATATATATATATATATATATATATATATATATATATATATATATATATATATATTCATTCTTCCCTAACGTTGTTACAACTATTCATTCAAATTGAGCACTATCTTTATTAAACTTTTATAAAAGCCACCATATGTAATGTTACATAAAATGAGACGTAAAAAGTGAACCAAAAGTAGTCCGCAGAATTTACAAATGTTACAAAATTCCACGTTAGTTACATCCAGTCCGGCAATTCATAACAAGTGATATCATAAAACAGTAAAGAAATATATAATTATATACCTATTGTCAAGACAGAACCCCAACAAAAATTAACATTCATATTGTAAGAATAAGAGCAGATGTAGGTGAAGTAAGTTTTGCTTAGTTAGGCTTTGAACGCATCAAAATAAGTTTTAACATAATACAAGTGTATGCAACCGGTATCAAAATGTACGTGTATAGATATGATGTTGTAAGAACGAAATGTCTCAACCGTTTACTTTCTACCTATAGTAATTAAAGTTATATATTTTTTATTGCATATACTATCTATGACCATTTAAATATAATCCGAATAACTTACATATTCACTTATTCCATTTACATGTTTAAAATAATACATCGATGATTTTTAATATCAAACTTTTTTTAAACGTCCAATTGCGTTCTATGTTATCCAAATTATAACTATACCAATATTTACTTCATTATCTTAAAATACTATTGCAACGAGTCTTCAATAAAAATTTGCATTCCAATGAATCTTCAAATATATTTTAAGCTTTAAAAATTTGCATTCCAATGAATCTTCAAATATATTTTAAGCTTTGCATCCAATGAATAAATATTCTACTATGGTAATGGTCATAAATGCAAGGTTCACTGGGGTATTTCTTCTGTCTTAGTTCAATCCCATCTTTGGAAGGAGTCCACCTTTTCAGAGTAAAGGCATATTTATCATCTCCGTGTCTCCATCAACAATGAAGTTTAAACTTCAAAATTTGGTTGCATTTGCTTTAGTGCATTTTCCTCTTAGAACAACGTATCCTATATAACAGCCGTTTAAATGCATCATAGTGTTTATTGCAAAGTCACAAATGTGAGGTATACACTCAAGGTATTATTGGGTACCAAAGGTTTAACGTCTGCTATCGAGTAGTTGGCTTGGAAAAGATTAGTACGCAGAAGATGTTGGAAAAAGAGCATGCAATTTACACATTATCACACTTTTATTATGCTCTTCAAATCATCACTAATATAATTAGGTTCCATCTTTAATTCCTCAATATCTTGACACATTATAGCAATATGATCGAAATAAAATTTGATTTGTATCCAATGAAGTTTCAAAGAAATTCAAAAATCGTGTAACGAACATATATATATATATATATATATATATATATATATATATATATATATATATATATATATATATATATATATATATACAGAGAGAGAGAGAGAGAGAGAGAGAGACAAAGAGAGAGAAAGAGAGACAAAGAGCTTGAGCTTACCAACAACACCACTAAGTATCTCTGCTAGGGTAAAGGTGCAGCTGCAGCGGCCATCACTTTCGCAAGCGTGATGATTAGGGCAGTAATGTTCGCAGTCAGAATGGTACCTGCACTGGGACCGCACAAAGGGCAGCACTGATAATAATAATAATAATAATAATAATAATAATAATAATAATAATAACAAGAACTCTCAATTTCTGATAGTTGTTGTAAGAGGAATATGGAACGAATTTTATAGCCATATAGAAATTTCCTTGCTAATTTCTTCTTGCCATTACTTCCTAAAATGATGTTGACCGCGTTAAAATTTAGAATGGCAGTTTTTACTCTCAGACATTTTGCGAGAGCTATACGAATGATAATTTGGTGTGAGTTGCACTTTCAGTGAAGTGCCAAATCTGTCATATGTCTCAGGACTGTTGTTGCATAAATATATGTTGTGTATGGTAATGGTTTCTATAATAGTTTAGAATTTCCGTCCTAGTGAAACTTAATAAAGTGATCGCTTTCTAAATCAGATATCTGTGGCTTTACATTTAGCAGAATGGGAGTGTTTCTGACGTGACGTGTGGCATTCATAATGTAGTCATAATTTGTAAATTCTTGTTTTGTGTAAATTTGAGGCAAAAAATCAAATGTTGAAAACCTTTATAATAGTGTTTGATTTATCTACCCTACTTACCCATTCTTAGATGATCGGAGTAATAGAGCAATACGACAAAAAACATCTATAACAATCAAGTTTCAAGTATCACAAGATAAAAGGATAAAATTCTTACCAACGGAGGCGAAGAGCAGGAGACCAGTAGCGAGTTTCATTTTGCAACAATGTCGTCGTACACGTCCGATGTATTTCGTCTGGTGTAGTGGATCCGTTATATACTTTTTTGAATGTTACATCTGTTGCTCTCACAGAAACGGTCGTGATTATCAATATGATGCAATCTTGTTATCTTTGTTTAGGTCAAGGCTTTTCGAGAGGTGGAACGCCAATAATCACGAATGTATACGTACCAAATGTTGTCTTATGGTAACGAGTTCACAAACGTATAATTTGTTTATATTACATATGTTCTATGTGAGAAATAAGTTTTGTTTTTGTTACATAAGCATCATAAACTGCCGTCAAAACGAGTTTGAATACACATTGAGAGATTACAGTGTTATGTACATATATCGCAATAATAGGATGTCCAAAATGTTTCATGTTAAATCAATATTATGTAGAGATTGAAATCATTATAAGCTTTGTTCATGTTTATTTTTCACATATTTAAGATTAATATATTGACAACATATGTTTCCGATTAACAGCTGATTTAAAGAAGTAAGAGTCCTAAATAATCACTGGTAACACTACGACTGTCATAAATAACCATACGGATATATAATTTTCAAGACAACAAAATACATTTATTTAACGTCATCTTATCATGAAGAAAGAAAATGACCAATCAGCAAGTTATTTCATCTAATGAAATAAAACATCCAAGTATTATACCGTGACACATACAAATCACTTATATTAGGCTAAGTATTGCTGTCTTAAGCGTTTTCCAATTATATTCGGCTAAGTAATGGTGTATTATGTGTTTTCCAATTATAGTAGGCATTGCAGTGTTGACTTGTGCGCTTTTGAATTATATTAGGCTATGTATTGCTGTCGTATGCGTTTTCCAATTATATAAGGCTAAGTATTGGTGTATTATGCGTTTTCCAATTATACAAGGCTAGGTTTCGTTGTCTTATGCGTTTTGTAATTATTTTAGGCTAGGTATTGGGTATTGTTGTCCTTTGCGTTACACAATTATATTAGCCTATGTAAAATCCATAAACTAAGACATGCCAATCTTCTTCTGCTCTAATCCATAGAAGCTAAAAGTATTAAAATGATAAACATTAGATAAGTTGAAAGAATTAAACAATTACATAGTTTTCAAATTCAATATATCCAGTATTTTTTCACATTTCTTGAGATCAATGGGCTGTTTCCTAAGTTTCTCTAGTATGCAAATTTCAAAACTTTTTTTTGTTAGTAAACGTATTGTTAAGTGTGACAGGAAGATAACACAGATAAAAACAATAAATCATTCAGTCGTTTATGCCTCCTGGTATTGAGAACTATGACACTCATCCTTAAATCCAACGAGAAATACAGCTGCTATGATTTTTCATTTTTGTCTTTACTCGTATCACGTGATCTGAGCAGAGTGACTTCACATATGCCGTTTTCACAGTGCTATCCGTGGTATACGTGAGACATTCTTCACCCAAATCTTGGTCGTGATGAAAGAGTTGCCCCTCCCCCAGTAATACAGATAGAAACACTCATTACATAACTCTTATCTTATTCGACCAAACTGACCCCAATAGAATGGATCTTATCTCATCAGAGCTCATGTAAACGTTTCTTTTTCCCGTTTGTTTGTATGGGTCTATACTATCGATCCCCACTACAGGTCGGTGTATGCACGTATGTCTGTCTGTTTGTCTGTCTGCATGCATGCATGTATGTATGTATGTATGTATCTTTCGTTCAGCATTTACAGTAATACAAATGTGTTTGTACATACATCCATTTTGTCAGTTCAGTCGTATGTGTGTATGTATGTTCCATTTCATTGTTGCATGCACGTATGTAATCATATATGATATGCAAACTAATGTGGCGTTCCTATGACATTATGCATACATATGTGTGTGCTTGTATGTACGACTCATAATTCCACGTACAAAACGTAATGACAATCCAAGATGAGACGTTAAACTTTTGTTTTAATGTATAACTGAGGAACAGTAGGTCAGTATAAAAAGTTCGTGAAATATGACAAAAGACAAATATATAGTTCTTTATGTTTCTGGCATAGACATATGAATTACGAATTTGGATTACATGATCTCTGTTTAGGAGGATTATTAAATACGATATTTTGTTAATTCGGTTGTTAGTTATGATGCAAATACAAGACTTGTGTTGTACTACCCAACACAGAACTCTCAGGAAGGAAGAATACAACAAGAAAATGAATGCATCAGCTTCACGTTTTCCTAGTTAAACCGAAAATGTGGGTTAACCAGGAACACCATTCACACTCTGTTCGACACTAACGTATTGAGTGTATGCAGGGAAACGCCCGGCAGACTTTTGTAATGCTGTCAGTCCCCTTTACAATGCTGTTAGCAAACGGCAACGATCCAGAACAAATGTGACAATCTATAGGAGTCAATAGATTGATCCATGTTTTGTCGATTAATGCTGGTCTCTCAAAGATAGCAAATTATACATAATAATACTGAGGACTTTGTAAGGCGCTTAATCTTTAGAAGCTCTAAGCTCTATAATGATATGAATACAAAAAACAAAAACAAAAACATTGAAATTAGGAAACAAAAAATGCTGAAAATATGTAATGTATGAAAGGTTAATAGGTCTTTATGTTTGTTCCTGCAGTCGAGAAAAGTGAGTTTTAAGAGCACTCTTGAATGAAAGGGATCACTGTGTGTTTGTGTCTAATTTCAATTTCAATGTGCAATTCGTTCCACGTTGTTGGGCCCTGGTTTGCACAAGAACGTAGTCCATATGACTTCTTTTTCATAGTGGGAATATTGGGAATACGATTGTCGGAACGGGAGCATAAATATCTTGCCGTTGTATACACTTGGGATAGGTCTGATAGGTATGTTGGACTGGAGTCCGTCTAACCAAGTTCAAGGAGAAGAAGCACGAGTTGAATCTGTCATGCCATTTATTGCTTATTTGTTCTGGCCTGAGTCAATTAAACAACTAAAAATACATCATTACTTTAATTCATTGTTTTTTTTTGTTATGGCCTGAGTCAATTAAACAACTAAAAATACATCATTACTTTAATCATTTTTTCTTTAATGGATAATGCCAATATTACAAGGAACAGCTTCCGATTTCACTTGAGCTTTTCCATTTACTCAAATCAGCCCTCTGCTGTGGGCTAAAATCTCTTAACCCAAAGTAGAAAAGGCACATAAGGATACTATTGGAAGAGCATTTGATCAATATATGGTTTATCAATTTCAGTAGTTTGTCTGTCTGTTGGAAGGGTTACGCAGGTTTGAAATTGCCAAAAATTGGCTAAGAATTCCTGTTGCCATGCTCAGTGAGGCTAGTGAACAATTAATTTACTTTTAGCCAAATTTAGCTAATTCCTACAAATTTGGTCTTCACACTCTTAGGTAGAATTCAAATCTTGGATAAATGTATGCTTAGCCAAAATTTGGCTAGTGTCATCAGTAGCTTTTAGTACAAGTTGCATCTGTGGCTGTTAGAACTAAAAATCTCAACAGCTGTATAATTAGCCAAATTTGGCTATCCACCTCAGTCTCTCTTACCATAATGTACACATATGACCTCAAGGCGCAAATCACATTTTTTGAGAAATATATATTTTGCAAATATTTGTTTAATTACTGCAAAAACTATTGTCTTAAGCTGAAGGTATGTATCAAAGAAATAATATATATTTTGCATAAGTGCCAAAATTTGGGAGAATTGAGATGAAATCTTGGAAAAATAAAAAATAAACAAAGTGTCTGTATTTCTGAACAAGTGTTCATCAATACAGTAGACTCATGCTGTATGGCACCATTTTACATGCAAGCGAAGTTTGGTATTAATTTGTCAAAACCTGGTTTTGTGGCCACTTGCTTATAAAACTCATCCTTTACATTCCCAATTTTCTATCAAGTTTGCCTGCAGATTTTGACCACCTGATCAGTGACCACTGTTATTCTCTCATGGATCCTTGTGTACTGTGACCGTGATTATCTAAGCATGTTTATTTTCCCATCACTGAACTAATCAATCACACTTAATAAGACTTATGTTCAATCTCAAGGGCTTGATTTCAACAACTGTCTCTAATTTGCTGCATTGCATATACAGCTCAGTTCATTGCAATCTTGCAATGTGTTTTGTCTAACTTATCTATTATCAATCCTTCTACCTATCCATCTACTTATATGTACTTGACCAACTACTCTTTCTCTCTATCTGCTGCCTTCCTCACACATTTCCTCTCTCTCTCTCTCTCTCTCTCTCTCTCTCTCTCTCTCTCTCTCTCTTTCTTTTGTGTCAGGCTTTTCTCTTAAATACTTGCACATTACACTTATCAATATATATGACCATCTATAAAGAGCACATGTGATCCTTGTGTTGGACTCCTTATGCTGTATGTAGTTTTAAAATGTATATACTTGAGCATAGAACCTACTGTGTAACATTCAAATTTAATGAGTGGGAGAGTACGAAACCATCCTAGTGATTTATAGAAGGTTTGTATTTTTATATAAATTCATTAGGTAAAGTATCTATTTTACCTCCATCCACCACCATACAATTCTAATGTGTGCCAGCCCTACTGTTAATAATGTGTAATGAGAATACTCTCTAGTGAATAGACATTTTCTGAGCTGTAATCCAGAGGGAATGAATAGAGAATCAAAATGATAATACCACATTGTTACTAAATATCCATACTTTGAATGATAATACCTAGAGTATGTTTATATAATGTAAATACCGTCCCTTGTTTTCAACATATTTTCATCTGTCTTCACTAAAATACACATTTCCATCCCCCGTTGATCAGGAAGCTCTATATTTTACTGTTCCCATCTTACCATTAAACTATCAACTATTCGTTTTTTTATATCACTGATCGATATTAAAACTTCTACTTTTTTAAAACTTTTATCCATATAACAGATTGTAAAGCGCTAAATAGTCTAAACGTGCCGGTGCATCATTTACATTCAATCAATTAATCAACCACATGGACTTTAGATATCTTATTATAATGTAAATTATAACTTTCTGAAATTGTATTATTTCAGGTAGTGCTTTGTCAAGTTTTGCCATAAAATGATGTCATGACATAACTTCTGCAACTTTAAAATTCATTTCAGTTGACCAGTTTGTTTCCTGGATATAAATCTTTGTAAGAAACAAGTTAATTGGCTTTGACCTTCAGAAAACCATAAATCTTTAAAGCACAGAAATAAGGTACAGCTAAAATGTATAATCTCTTCAACTAACAAATCGATGCAAAAGAATGTAAATGAATGAAGGAAAAGCTTGCAATTGATATTATATCTTTATTTGAATATTTCATGAAAAGGGATATGAGACACATGTTGGATGATGGTACTTAGGTCCCATAGAGTAATAAGAAGCATATTATCAAGTATGTACCCTGGTAATCCATTTTAATTTAATTCTGACATGACATCACAGAAGAGAAGTGACTGAAGCTTTAAATATAACAACCAATGAATCTCTTGAGAGTGGTTCAGCAATTCATACCTGTGCTTAACTTTGAATGTATATTGCAGTTCCTTTATTTGTTCATGGTCTTCTTCCATAACATATATTCAGTTGTTTAATATCTGTATTTTAAACTTGGTTTTCAAAAAAGTTTCATAGATTTTCTTGATATCATCCATATTTAATGTTGTTTCTAAAAAATCAGCAAACTGAAATTTAAAATTTCCAGTATCAAATTTCCCTAATGGCTTTTTGCAGTAAATCTTATCTTCACCCTCCAGTAGTCCCGTGTAGACTGCACCAGCATTGTCATCCACCAGCCCAATACGTTTTGGAGAGATTACCTACAAAGAAAATCATAAATGACAAAACATTTTATTCTTTCCCACTGGGACTAAATTTTTTATTTACTAACAAATTAACCTTTAGTACATTATTATGCATTGTGGATTAATGTTACTTTAAAGACACAACTATTTTCATAAAAGAAAAGTCTTCAGACTATATATCCATATTTCTTTAATATGGTGTTGGTACCTGAAATGAATAGTCTTGAGGTCAATGACAGTTATTGATTCCTTTTGAATATATTTTGGTGTCATGCTCCCAAATCTTAGTTTTCCTTTTCTGCCATGTCCACCAATAGTAAATGACTACTGCTCATATAAAGTTGACTATTTCAAGCAAATATGTTATTTACTGGATCAAGTGATATTATTATTATTATTATTATTATTATTATTATTATTATTATTATTATTATTATTATTGAGAATAAACAACATGAAGAATAAACATACTTAATACATTACCCTGTATCAATTTGAAATGTATTTATGGAGCTGAAATCGCCCACTACAGTGCCAAAACGTATAGCTGGTTGTTTTGATCATTGCATTGTTTCATTGTGTATCATTCCTGGAATAATAATTCTCATTTGCAGAATATTAAATGTTCTGCTGTATTTATCATTCATTTAAACAGCATTAAAATATAAATGTACTTACTCTCTCCTGTCACACCAACCTCTATTGTCTCATCATCATTCTAAGTTTATCTTCTTCATGAAAATCACACACTGATTACATTTTTAAATTGTATTTCTTCCTGGCTCAAGTGTGAGCTATTAAGCTGGCATTCTCTAGGTGGGCATGCAATATTTAACCTCTCAAACTCATGTCTTAGTCCAATGAAATTCTGTACAAGCCTATATAGAAGTTCTGACTTTTGATCTTAGAGTTGGATCACATGGCCTATTACTCTGACCTTTGAAACTAATGGTGATTAACTTGAGCTGTTGAAACTATGCTGATTGGCTTATCAGTGATGATTTGTTGGATGATGTTTTACTTGGTGCAAGATACTGAGCATTGTAAAACAAATTATATAATAGTGAAGTGGCCAAAGTCAAAGTGCTGACCTTGCAATGTGCATGAATTATAACCATGTACAAATCTTTTCTCAAACATCTTTCTTTAATTATAATGCATCATAAATATATAAAACTTGTTAGCTTAATTCACTTTCAATTTCTTAACTGTCAGTTTTCAAAGATGGTGTAACATCTATTTCTTCCACCCCAACCCCCTAATTATTTCTTGCCCCTCCCTTATAACATATTAGATTCTCCCTCTAGTTATTTGCCCCCTCCCATCAAATAATTAGTTTCTTTTCAATAATGGGCTCTTTGGAAATAAGCTGACTGCCATATGTATTTATGTAATGAGTCTGCTAACAATTGAAAAAGAGGTAAAGTCAGCCATCTGATTTTTGTTCCCTTTCAACCAATTCATATCTATTCATTAATGAACCCTTTGATAATACACTTAAGACATACAAGTGAAATACCGAAACATAATGGATACCTTAACAATTAGGAGAGAGAGAGAGAGAGAGAGAGAGAGAGAGGGAGAGAGATAGAGAGAGAGAGAGAGAGAGAGAAAGAATCAGCTAACTGATTATTTCACCACATTTTACTATCAAATGTTTCTTTACTATGGATTGTCTTTTTGGTATTAAACTTAAGAAAATACCAAACAAATAACAGGTCATAAAATACATTGGACTTGTGGTGGGGTGACATGATCAACTAGTATAATATTTCTCCCAACAGCAAGTTGTTTCTTTTTTAAATGGACTCTTTCCTAATCTGCTTAAGGCCCACATTTGAGGGGAAAAGAATTTGCTGGCTAGTTATTTTGGAGGGGGAGAAGGAATCACCTTTTCAATTCTTTCCTCAGGAAAAAACATTCAGATGAAGGAGGAACTATTTTGCTGGTCCTGCAGGAATAAAATCACCCGGCCAATTCTTTACCCAGGAAAGTTTTCGGGGTGGGGGTGGGGGAGGGAGGGGGTAAATTTGACTACTAAATTGGGTCATCATGACTTGTGAATGATGAACTCCAACAATAATACAATCATGGATATTTTAGACCTCATGCAATAACTCTTTACAATGTTACAGTGTTACAGGTGGATGCATATATATATATATATATATATATATATATATATATATATATATATATATATATATATATATATATATCAGTTATACAAACCCTAATCAAAATAAAATGTGAACAGCTCTTTTGTCTCCAGCAGCCATTGTAAAAATGAATTATCATGTAGAAATACATTTAGTAACCCATCATTATAAGTATACATGGTGTAAAAACCTAAGTGGTTATATGAAATGTAGGTTACAATGACAGTATTTATTGAAAGGGTCTGGTACTACCAGAGATGCATACATTCATTTTGATTCATGATTCTTGCGTGGCCAGAGCTTGAGAATGCGATATTTAGATAATCAGTGAAGCATGATAAAGAGGCAAAAAAATGAATCTATAGCCTATATATAAATCACTAATGGATAACATTTCTTAAGTTAAGGTGGCTAAAGTGTCAAATCAAATATGGGTATCCTATTTTATAATATTATTAGTGCATTATGTTCTGTTGTTTTTTATTATTATTCTAAAATGTTGTGTGCAGCCATATTTGGTGGGTGTGTCTGACAATCACTTACCATGGGATCTTATGTGACACTGATTATGTCCCCTTTAAGCAGAACTTGTATGGTATCAAAAGCATTTCTGCCTTCCACACATCAATGGTGCAACATGTTAACAATTAGAATAATAAGTAACCCATTATTCTTAACCTGAATTGGGAAAAACATAATATTCCTTTGAATAATTATGTTGATGATTGGGTTAACAAATCTTATCATGTGTGACTGAGAACCAATTGCAGATGATTAAAAAAAACTAAGCATTATTCATGTTTCTAAAAATAGAAAAAAGAAACCTAAAGTCTTTAATTCAATACATTAGATACTCCCACTGAATCTGAATGCACAATAAATTATACATATTTGACGTTGATCAGTACATTACTTCTATTATTTGCCAAAATATTCTTATCCAACATTCTTATCCAACATTTCTAAGTCTTAGCTTACATATAAAAAGAAAGTTCATATTATCATTGAGAGAGAGAGAGAGAGAGAGAGAGAGAGAGAGAGAGAGAGAGAGAGAGAGAGAGAGAAAGAGAGAGAGAGAGAAAACTGGAAAGAGCGAAGTTGATTTCTGAAATAAACAAAAATCACAAGAAGTTGAAGGTCATTGAATGTTGATAGAAATAGAAATGCAGATATTTTAAGGAAATAGTAAAACCAATGTCTTGTAATTCAATAAAAGTGTTTTTGCAATTGTCATGATATTTGTTTTGCCAGAAAAATGGGTAACTTAACCTTTTCAGACTTAAGAACTTCTGTAGAATTCCTTCTTACCGTACTTAAAATATCTTATCTTCTCAAAATGATATGGTTAGTTAGTATGCTTCATGTCGTTTACATGTACTTGATATTAGAGAAAATTTGTTGTTTTTGGCTACCAGAAAAATACCTCTCCCCACCATCCCATGGTTGGTGATCTACAGTTTCATATTTTGCATAGGGTTAAAAAATTTAAAGAAAAAGAATTTCCCCAAGTTTTCACACTGGTTATAGTGGCTATTTAAACAAGACCTTGTATATGTTAGGCATTGTTCAAAGAACCTTTAATTCCCTTTATTTTTTTGCATGATTGTAATATGGATTATTGAGTATACAGCTTGGTCTTACTTTAGATGTGCACCTTTAAAAAATTGTGCTTGCTCCACTTTTTCATTTTCACTTCCTGAACATTAGAGGTAAATTGTATTTAAAAAAACTCTTTTATGCTTCATATATTGGTAATTTATTCATTGCACTTTCAGAAGCTGATTGTTCAGTGTGGCAAATTCATTTTCCCTATTTTAATATCAGCTAAAGATACTGTATTTTAGAAAAATTCTGGCTGATTTTTGGACAAGTGAGCAGTCTTTTTAGTTAGCAGTGTGCTAAGATTATTTACAATATTCAAAAGTACAATATGGAAAGAAAACCCAACCATATTACATCAAAGTAGCATAGAGGTATGCCAACATTCTCTCCACTGTGCATATTTTATATGCAAAGAACATCACCTTACATAAAAGTTCCCTCTTAGCGAATGGTAGATATGCGTGCAGTGCTCGCTGCATTGTGCAAGCATCATGGAGACGAGCAAAATTTAATGTTTGATTGAGCAAAATTTAACGTTGGATTGACAATTCAGCTGCGTGGGGATGCGTGAGCATCTGCGTGCATGCAGCTAACCGGGAACATTGCTTACATACATCACTTTCTTAAACGTACATAATACTGGGTGAGTGCCACCTTGTACATCATAGAACTTGATTGTATCTGCTCTCTAATCAAGCAGTAAGATTTTAAATGATTTTGATTTATAAATACACACTGGTTTTCTAATGTTTTAGTAAGTACATGAGCTTTCTTTTGTTTGTAATCATATATGTTTTTTATGTTATAGGTGTTTTATAATGTTGTCAAATGCTTAAAGCATCTATAGATGAGGCGCTATACAAAGTCCTAATTATTATTATTATTATTATTATTATTATTATTATTATTGAAAGTATTATTTAGAGCTCAAAATGTACTAAAAAATATTATTGCTAAAACTATTATTGTTGGGGAAATTTTGTACCTTTTGGTATAGTCCAGAAGCATAATCTTTCTTGTTCAAGCTAGAATGAAATATTAATACTAAATATGTTATTTTACAAACAATTTAGAAACATTAAATATCAACATTAACTGTAATAATAGTTTTGATAGCAAAATGTCAGGTTATCTGAAAGATTTGCAAACTAAACATATTGTGGAAAGAAGTAACAATTTTATTATATATTGTTTATGCTAAATGAGATAGTAAATAATTACCTTAATAATTTCTAATTAAATAATAATGTGCTTGAAAATGAGAGAAAGGATTGGTATGAAATCTTTAAAAGTCAAATTCCTTTGTTACTTTTGTCTTCGTGACATTTACAAGTTATTATACATAATGACATAGTGAATTAAACTTAATTTATTGATCGATTAATGAAAATAATTTAGGAAGTTAATAATTCTTCATTAATATGTGTGCTTATCAGTAGAACTAATTCGGTTATGTAGCTACAGATGTGATATTCTCAAAAACATGTATGAGAATTTGTGAATGAAAAGATCGCATGAACAAAAGTGAACATATAAAAACTATTCCTTACTTTAGTTGGTGTGTTTTGGTACGGACGAAAATGTTAAATAAAAAACATTTTAACACAGTTGGATAAAACGAATAATCTTGGGGTAAAAATGAAATAGTTACTGGTATGCAAAATTACACTGGAAAGTTAAAAAGTTAAAAACAACGATGAAACCTTATGGCAACCAGTTTGCAAAATATTGTCTTTACACGGATGTATTGTGAACTTAAATGCTGGTGGGAATATTTACAGTAAATGTACCAATATAGATTACATAGGACAGAATACTGGGTGACATCAGTATCAGAATGGCAAATTGTCATGTGATACACACTTTTCTGCACCCATTAAAGCCATAAAGGAAAGGTTTATACTGCTCTGTACTATTGATTTAGATGCATTAAGATAGCATGGTCTCATCATGGTACACACTGTTTAGGCTAAACTTATTTGTAATTTGGATGTTGGCTCAAAACATTTAGCATCAAATGGTTGAAACTACAAGTATGTCAGCAAGTGTCTGAACATTGAAACATCATTCAGACTTGAAAAATGTTGTAGTGAGCTGTTTTGATATGACTAAATTACTCTGTGATATTTTCATATCGGTACATCAGATTACATTAATGCCCATTAAGTTAATAATTATATCAAGCATTTAGCAAATACAGTTCAAAATACTCTATTGTGTGAAAGTTACAACAACCTATCCATTGTGTGGTTGATGGACTCTCCCTATATTATATATATATATATATATATATATATATATATATATATATATATATATATATATATATAATTTTGTTCAACTTCTCTTTTTATCAATAAGGTCATGTTCAACTTGAAGCTACCAGTTATAACAGCACCAGTGCATATTTAAAAATGTTTGCTCTAAAGAATCTTACACTGAAACAATTGTATTGTAACAATGCAGATACAAGAGTTAATGTTTAAACTAAAATGTGCCTGTAACTTGTATTGGTATATGATGAGTTAATGAAAGTTTCCATAATGTGTGCAAAAATTGCACACAGGAAGTGAAAAGTATTAAAGCTGAATCTAGACAAAGTTTCAAAATGTAACTTATATGAAAAGAGTCCCATATATTTATTCAAGGAAGAAATATTGAAAATATCATATGTTTGTATTGCTTTTAATATAACTTCAATTTTAAATATTAAAAGTTCACGTTTTTGTCCTGTAAAGCCTTCATCCTTCCATCCTTTAAGAATTACATTTTTGTCACTATATCATCCATATATTTGATCTAATTTTAAGTAAAGCATGGAATATGAGCTTATTTCAAGATTTCAGACTAATTCAACAAAAACTAAAATAAAAGCATATTAATAAGGTGATCTTGCATCCAATTAGCTGAGCATTTTACCAATATTTAAGCAATATGTTTTAGTTTTTATAAAACTTGCAGTAAAGGTTTATACAATGAAGATTTCAACAGTTTAGTAAGATTGATATCCATTCATAGTAATTATTTGATCTTGCATCTGACTGAACCAGTTATCACTCTGACGGTCGTATTTGAACATGTTTGAAAATTTTATTAAAGTTGGAGCTTATATTACAAGATCTCAACCGAAGTGGCAACTAGATGCATGAGTTTGTAACCACTTTACGATCTGATTTAGTCCAAATTGAGAAATGGGCTAACATCATGAAGATGTCAAGTGAATTTTATTAAAAGCAATGTCAATTTATACAGATATGAAGTGATCTGGCATCTAATTGGCTAAGCTTCTTATGACTTTAAATAGAGTATTTCTAATCAAATTTGGATCTAACTTAGTAAATAGGTTTAAATCATCAAGATGTTTTATGACGTTTTGCAATAAATTAGGTTATCTTGTATCCCATACACTGTGTTTGTTTGTACGACTTTATCAAACTTGATAAATATGTTTATCTAGTCAAGATATAAGACAAGATAGATTATGAGAAATATGCAATCATATTAAAATTGCAACTCTTACAGCTGCAGTGTGGCAGTTTATTGTGATGCCTAACACTGGGCCATCATGTCACAAACATGTACATGTAACATTATGTCCCACCCAGTAACATCATTCTGACAACAGGCCAACAAGTCCTAACACTAACCTCTTAATGCTGAGTGCCAGTCGGTACCATTTTTATAAGTCTTTGGTATGACTCTGCTGGGGATCAAACTCACGACTTTCCACATCTGAAGCAGATGCTCTAGAAACTATGCCACCAGATCAGTCTACCAAAGACTTAGAAAAGTGATACAACATGGTAGTTCAAGTTAAGAAAAGAATCTTGATTGTTAATTTTCCAGCAAAATTGCAATGTAATTTGAACATATTATTTTCGATATTAATCTTTTCTATTGTGACAGTAAAACAATCATTCAAAAAACTTGCTTAATTTAGTTTAGAATAAATAAGTTTCATTTCAGGTATACACAACCCAACAAGCATCAGGCGGACATCAAGCTGATCATGATCCCCTGGTCAGAATACGTTTGAATTATAAATCAATAAATTAAATGACCAAGTTCTTAATTTTTTTAATTTAAGTTATGGTTGTTTTTAAACTAAATTGGAATGAGGGTACAAATAAATGGGGATGTATATTAAGACTATAGGAAGAGCAATATAAAGGGAAAGAAATCAGGTTAGGAGCTTTTGTTGACTGTCTTCAAAGTATTCATCAAATATTGACGAACAGAGCCCAAACAACCAGTCGTCATTACAAGAGAACAATTTAGTAGTAAGTAATATAAAACATTGTTTTGAGATGTTCCACATTCATTTACTTTGCTCTGGCTTAGCTGTTATTGTTATGACAAAAATTAATTGTTGCATTTGCTCATATTTCAAAACTCTTGTGATCATACAAATATAGTATACTAGATTTCATTTTGAAAGCCATAAATGGTGATCAGAACCAATGAACCTACATGCATTTCCCAAACTTTGTTTAAGCACATATTTAAGCAACAAAGCATTTACTCCCAATGAGTGATTTAGCCATAAATGTAGCCAAATTTGTATTTCTAAGAGTTATTACTATAGGTTATACAAAAGAAAACATAGCAGGCAATGACCAATAATGTTATAAGCTTACATTTACACAAAAGAATGGAATGAAACACTTAGGAGGATGGCCAAATATGGTTAATTATAGAGCTTTTAAATTCTAACAGCCATACATGCAGATGTTTTGGAAAGCTGTTGCTGACAGAAGCCAAATTTTGCTAAAATGACATAGCTGTGCAACAGCTTCACTGAGCATGGCAACAGGAATCCTTAGCCAAATTTTGGCTACGGATATATTATCCAAAATTTGGTTTGTGCCTAAAGGTCATACAATACATTATGGAAAGGGACAATATTGCAGTTAGTCAAACTGTGGTTAATCATAGTTAACTATAGTTTGGACTTTTGCAGCCATACATGGGGTTATAATAAAAGACACTAGCCACATTGTGACTAATCATACATTTATCCAAAATTTGGTTCCTACCTAAGGGTGTGAAGAACAACTTTGTAGGAATTAGCCAAATTTTTCCAAGAATCTCATTATTTCCCTTTTCTACTTTGGGTTTAGAGATTTTATCCCACAGCATAAACCTGATTTGAGTAAATGGAAAAGCTCAAGTGAAATCGGAAGCTGTTAAGGACCGTTTATCAAATATGTATGGTGACGGATGTGCAGCATTTGTGTATCTAACGTTTCCAATCATCATTATTATTCTTGTCCTTCTCTTCGTCATCATTATTAATACGCAAGGGCGGACCGCATACTCTGCAATTATCCATGAGTTCGGTATAAGCTAGAGAGAAGTAATTATTAGATTTGGATTGCACTCGAGCTATCCTTTCTTTCAATTCTTTCAGAAACATGCAGAGTTAGAAAATGTCTATATAATGTTACAATAAAGTATATATATTTGGAAACGTTTGCATTGAGCTCTAAGATAAAAGACGAAATCTTTATGAATGGTCAGTTTTCCTCTTATGTTTCTTCTTCTTCTTCTTCTTCTTCTTCTTCTTCTTCTTCTTCTTCTTCTTCTTCTTCTTCTTATTCTTCTTCTTCTTATTATTATTATTATTGTACAGACATATATCATTCTTAGTGTAAAAGTTTCAATCACATTTATTTATGCTTCTAAACATAGACATGTGGAGGATATAAAAAAGGGTTAGAAATTGAACAAATAAAATTGTCTAAACTACCATCGAATTGGCGTAGGCAGAAAAAAGGTAAATGAAGAACACATTTTCTTTCCAATGGAATTTATTTCTTTTCATTTCATAGTAAATACTTGTTAAAGGTTGCTCTTGCAGATTCATCTGAAAACAATCAAAGAATTTAGGATCACAAATAGTTTTATTAAAATCTGACACAAATGAAATTATATTGAACTTTTAAATCCTTGACTGTATGATTTATTACCCTTGACATACCCACATACCACACACACTCACACACACTCACACGCACAAAGACACAACCATATATATATATATATATATATATATATATATATATATATATATATTATTTATGCATCAAGTGACATAATAGTTTCAGAAAATGGTATTTGCCAATTTGTTAAGTAGGGACGTTTATAATCTTATTTACCCGAGAAATTATTCATTCTAACATTTAATATTTCTTTGTTGAAATCATTCGTTCTTATTGTTGCGTTCAGAATTTGATTTGGAAGAATTATTTATTCAAAATAATATTCTTTAGAATTACAAACTGCTTATTAACATAATCGGACATAAACATTAATTTGGAATTATATTGAATTCGGAGAAGGATATCTTGAAATATATGACTGTGAGTAGTTGGAAGACTATTAGCACATCATCAAACGAGCTCAAATTACATTAAAGAGTCCATATTAAGCATACAAGTCATTGAAGAGTCCATACTAAGTATAAAAAGACCTATTTGATCTCATCCTGCTTTTGTATCGATAATCAAAAACGTTTATTTGCATAAGCTCTTCGTCGTTAACCAATACACTAAAGATAACCGCTACTTCAGAACGGAGCACATCGAGTTTAGGATACATAGATTATAACTTAAACGGATGTATATTCTCACTGACAATATATCTTCATGTGTGCGAGTATTTAAAAAGGAGCTGAGGAATGAGTTCAAGATGAAAAATATATTTAACTTATTTGGACATATAAAATGATCATATCCAGGGAAATAATCACATTATGACGTTTTATCAACCCTTAATATATGGCAAATACTCATTAGAATCGATTGTTTCTAAAAAAATGTCGATAAGATTGATATAATACTTGTTTAGATTTCGGTAGTTGAACATGATTTCAATATATTTACAATGTTATGTATTAATATTTTCTGCAACTTTTGGTGATTGAATTTATTTAATTTTCTTAATTTTATTCATGCTTGTAAAACGGTATCGATTATATTTTCGTATAAATTGTGTGCGAAATGTGAGTATGCAAGTAATACAAATTGCGTACGATCTATACATATATGTCTTCGTACGAGTTGACAATTAGTAATACTAATCGTAATAATTAGACTTAAAATGGCGAGATTGGCATACGTTGTTTCAGTGTCTGATAGGAAATAAAAGGTTCAGTTGCGTTAGGTCATGTAAATTTATGAAACATGCCCTCAGACAATAGAGTACGTTATCACATAGGCTCTATTACAAACTACAGTTAAAATATATTGTGTATATAAGGAGACAATTAAGCGTTAATCTTCATTCAGATTATTGGAGTCTATCCCAATTTTAGTGTCCATGTTGTAAGTATGCAGATTCATTTTATGTTGTATTTAGATATTGTTCGAGAGGAAACAAACATTTATTCAGACTTGGTGATGAATTAAAGTGTTGATGATATGGAATATAATATTATTCAGCATTTGTTATTACTTATTCGAAACAATTGTAGACAACGCAACCTTGGCAACGTTACAGCTTCTAGAGGATCAGTTCATTTCCAGTATTGAAAATTATAAGCGTCTTTTCATTGGTTTAAGACTTTCAAAGATCTTTATAAGGAAAAATTTGAATCCACTCCATTATACAGAAGTGTTTCACATATTTCATTTTTGCAACTTTAATAATTAAATTGTTTATTAAGTTTGATAAAATTTGTAGCTTTTGCTTCTTTCCGGTTGCTAAAGTTTGTGAGCGTAGAGTCGTAACAACTCTCTTACTAATATCATCGGAAACATGAGACAAATTACAACCACACATACCAAAAATATGAAAATAAAAATAACAAGATAAATCCCAGAAAACTCACCTGAGATGGTTCGATTTAGAAAAGTTATAAAAATCACAATTATCTTTTCTAAGGGACTGCACTTTATATACATTAAGCACAAAATATAAGGGGGTAGTTTTTGTTTGTTAAAGAAACTTTTGAAAAGGATTAACAACATCGTCCAAAAATGAAATTCCCTTAGAAAGATACATTATCTGTTCACTCCAATGAGTTTGTTCTATCTGAATGCATCGTAAAAGTTAGTGTCAGCTTACAATATAACGAGTTCATATTTTAAACGTGTAATGTTTTTTTTAGATTTACATTTACTTACCATAGCTTTCAATAAATCTGATTGAATTCATTCTTTTGATGGTGGCAATGGCATACACCAGCGTGGTCACAATGTCCCATGGTTCCGTCTGCGCATGTTAAGGCGCCATGTTCACCACATGTTTGGCGACGTCCTAAAATATTGTATCTTTGATATCAAATCATAATTTTGTTTCCTCTTTATTACTAAACACGAACACGTTACAAATCAATGTAATTGTCTATGTGCGAGTGTCTTTTTTAAACACAGGTTTGACGACGACCTAAACATATGGTTTATAGTTTTGACATCACATCTTTTTTGGTTTTACTGTTTATTATTATAGTCAAGCGTATTTTCAATTGAATTACTTTCAAACTCTGACGTTACATTTAGCATAATGATTGAAAATTATTGTAAAAGAAGAAAAATATTGTTTGTTTCTCTATGGGATTTAGCTGACTAGAGACAAAGGCAGATCAAATGTGTCTACAGAGTTGGTACTCATTTACATAGTAATAAACGAAAAACCGAAATAAAACAATATAATAACAGACAACTTTAACAATGACACATATATACATTCAAATATAGTGGTTCCAAGTAATGTTTCTATGCTGAAAGGCTTTACACCTTTCCCACTCTATAAGGGTATTAGTTTTCTAGATGAATACATTCTGATCAATGCATGCACTGTTGAAACACAGATGTTTAATAATAAACTAAAACACCATGTTATTCCTTTATATACATGCAACTTTTAATGATAATCAAGACCAAACAATATAAAACTGTTTAAGATCAATGTTTTATACATGACCGTACATTATGCATACGTATTTCATTTAAATAGTCCTATGGATAAACATTACATCTTTTAAAGCTGTCGACATATTGCGAGTCTTCAAAAGACTGGGGTGGTATCCTGTGTGTTCAAAATTAATATTATTTTGAACAGAAAACTCTGGAGATAATTGCCTTTGTTCATATAGTAAGCATTGGAGTATTGTATTTTCGTCAATCGGTTGAATTCGATAAGCGTTGTTCAATATTTTAGACATAAACCTTAGAGGCTCAGAAAACCCGATAGCATTATACATATATATATATATATATATATATATATATATATATATATATATATATATATATATATATATATATATATATATATATATATATATATATATATTCAATCTTCTCTAACGTTGATACAACTATTCATTCAAATTCAGCACTATCTTTATTAAACGTTTATAAAAGCCAGCATATGTAATGTTACATAAAATGACACGGAAAAAGTCAACCAAATGTAGTCCGCAGAATTTACAAATGTTACAAAATTCCACATTAGTTACATCCAGTGAGATGTTAATAAAGTCCGGCAATTCATAACAAGTGATATCATAAAACAGTAAAGAAACATATAATTATATAACTCTTGTCAAGACCGAACCCCAACAGAAATTAACAGCCAATCTCCCTTCATATTGTAAGAACAAGACCAGATGTAGGTGAAGTAAGTTTTGCTTAGTTAGGCTTTGAACGCATCAAAATAAGTTTTAACATAATACAAGTGTATGTAACCTATATCAAAATGTACGTGTTAAGATATGATGTTGTAAGAACGAAATGTCTCAGCCGTTTACTTTCTACCTATAGTAATTAAAGTTATATATTTTTCATTGGATACATTATCCATGACCATTTAAATATAATCCGAATAACTTACATATTCACTTATTCAATTTTCATGCTTAAAATAATACATCTATGATTTTTAATATAAACCTTTTTTTAAATTTCGAATCCGTTCTATGTTATCCAAATTATCACTATACCAATATTTCCTTCATTATCTTAAAACACTATTGCAAAGAGTCTTCAATAAAAATTTGCATTCCAATGAACCTTCAAATATATTTTAAGCTTTGTATCCAAGGAATAAATATTCGGAATAACAGAAAGAAAGAAATATAGCCCAAATGTGACACAGTTTACTTTAAAACCAAGGAGTATAGCAGCAGAAGGGGCGAATCAGACAACATTTTTAGACAAGTTTTCACTGAAATCACGCTTAAAAACAATGAAACCAATGACATCAGGCGCCAATGTGTGTGTGAATCTGATATCGTTTCATGGATTAAGTCCAAAAAAAAAATATGAAAAAATCAATGAAATTAATGAAATCCTCCATCGATTTTTGGGAAAAGGGATTACAACGTCGTTGTCACTCACCCTCTCTGCTGCTAGAACTTTCAGTTCTGGGTTAACCGAATATTTGATCCAGTCCGATACGATATCGTGTTCGAGGGTCATGTAAATTTATTGTTACAAATCCGTGTGGGGCAGACTGAGCATGACTAAAGAAATTTCTAAATTGATTGAAGTCCATATCGGAGCACCATGTCTGCCAAATATTTCGTAGCGTATGTGTATCAACGCCGTTAAATACACACAACACATTACAGTTATCTCTAATCACTTTTGGAATCTGAGTGTATCGTTGAGTGACATAGATCACATCCGTGTTTTTATGCCTGCCTCGGGAAAATATTCTAGCAGGATTTTTTTTGTTTATCTAACATGACATCGTCGTATACAACTAAATTGTTGATACTTCCATCGAGGTCTTCTACTGATGGCGCCTCATCAATATCGGTTATAAATTCAATAACATCCTCGCCAGCAATCTCTGAAGCGTTTTCATTAAAATCTTTTAGCACTTCATAGCATCGTTGGTCGTCTACGCTAGGGGCAATTAAATACAACTTATCCCACTTCATCCATCTCATTATTAAATTGAGCAACAATTGCGTCTTGCCGGATCCAGATGGTCCGATTATAATTGCGCGGATAGAGTTTGGTAGCGCTGCATGATGCTTCACTGGTTCTCTTGTTTTAGTCGCTGAAAAATCAATTATATTCATATCTCTATACATAAATTATGGATCTATATTGCGTGAAGTGTAAGGCGCGTACTGGCGCAGATGACTTGACGACGATTACAACTAAAAATAACCGATCAGCGCTTTCTGGTAAATGCGTACAGTGTAGTACAAAGAAATTTAGATTTGTTTCTAAACCCAAGGAACCCAAGGAACCTTTAAAAAAAAACGAAGAGGTGATATCGCTGCCAAATTAGCAAAACTCACTGGAACCCCATGGGGGAAATACCCCAGAGAAAAACACCTTCCAGGGTACAGTTATTGTGGACCGGGAACAAGACTTGATATCAGACTCAATGATCAAAATCAGCCCCGACCCGGTGAGGAACCAATAAACGCTATTGATAAGGCCTGTCACCTTCATGATGTTGCTTATAAAAGCAGCAATTTGCAACACAGGCATCTAGCAGATATGAAATTAATTAATGCGTTGAATTCTATCACTGATAAATCCTTCAAAGAAAAATTGGCTTCATTTTTGATAAAATCGGCTATGAAAAGTAAATTGATGTTAGGTGCTGGTAATTAATAGCAACATGGAATCTATTTATTATTCCCCAAGAGGATACTGGAAGGGTAACGCTGCAATCAGTAAACTCGCTAGCGCCGCAAAAGTGAAAAAAACCACTGCGGCTCATTGGTTATCCAAACAGGCACTATGGCAAATTTATCTACCACCGCCTAAACAAATTCAATTCTCGCATTTTGATGTAACCGGACCCACTGAAGTTCATCAGGCTGATCTATTATTTCTGCCACATGATCGTGGTTACAAATATGCGCTAACTGTAGTTGATATTGCAAGTCGATACAAAGAAGCAGAACCGTTAAAAACAAAATCAGCCACTGAAGTGGCTTCTGCATTTGAAAGGATTTATCGAAGGAGCCCTCTGCACTGGCCAAATCTGTTACAAGTTGACCCGGGCAAGGAATTTCAGGGTGCAGTGTTATCTACAATGAAATATCACAATGTCGCTATCAGACGAGGGCATACTGCACTGCATCGTGATCAGGCCATTGTAGAACGGTTTAATAAAACCCTTGCTGAGCGGTTATTTGGATATCAATATGCAAAAGAATTCATCCAAGAAAAAAGATCCCGTGAATGGGTTAAGAGATTACCAGGTGTAGTTACCGCACTGAATAACGAGATTACTAGAACCATCAACATGAAACCTATCAACGCGATTAAAAAGAAGTCGATACCTGAAAAACCACAAAAAGATTTCAAAGAACCAATTCTTGGTAGTAATGTCATTGTGAGGTATTTATACGAACCAGGAGAGCTTGAGGGTGGTACAAAAAGGGCTACTGATCCTATTTGGAGCGTCACTACGCATAAGATATCTAGTATAACACGATCTACGGGTAGACTTCCAATCTATAAACTGGATTCAACTGCCCCTCAGCGTGGGTTTACTAGACAACAACTACAAGTAATTCCTGACGATACTCAATTACCACCGCATGGTCTTAACTAGCACCCTTGCGTCTATTGCACTCAAGACAAGTCAACATCACATTATTTCTGACATGACCGAGATTGTTATTTTTTCTGTCTACGGTGAATTGGCGAGGATCCTTATCCGAATACTGCCAACGCATTATACAATTGCAACTTGCGCAGTGATTATTCTGTTGTTGCTTCAAAGTGATTATTAATTCAGCATCAATATCAAATTCTCGTTGTTTTTTTTTTGTCCTGTTGTTTGTAACCGGAGAGTTTTTTATCAATAATATCATCTATTGTGGTGTCATTATCATCGCCAATGATTTCATCATCGCCTGACTCTGTCAGGACAATTCTTCAAAGTTGATTTATTTTTCGTACTCTGGATACTGAAAGATAGACTAAATTTGACCATTCTATGCGATTATCCACCATCCAAACAATTGTATCCGATATAGTCAATCCCTGTGAAGAGTGTATTGTTGCTGCATAACCTAGCGTCCATGGGGATTTATTAGCACGCAATGCATCTTCAACGACATTGATATCAACCAGCACAATATCATTTAATACGAGAATTTGTTTTTCACTCTGTCCTGGAATATCAACTTCAATATTCTGTTTTCGTGTATCCGATGGCCTATAACAGAGGGGCACTGGAAGCGTTGCAAATTTTTGTTTATGCAATTCAAATAACTTCATCTGAAGTGTGTCCCTGACTATTTTTCTACTTGCAATGATCAAATCGTTTGGTCTCCACGCTTCCCAAAACTCATTCATGGGAGTTTCCGAAATTATTTCACGGGTTATTTCACACTGGATTCTATCCGGTTGTAATCTAATTAGTTTCTTCAATTCTTTTAATTCATTATCAAGTGATCTATGATCGGTATCAATTTCTTCATAATAGTCTACAAAACCCTTTAGCCATTCATGGGGAGATGCACCGACAAATGGTGGTGGTTGGCCGTGATCACCGCACATGACGACTTTTGTATTCTTCAATAACACCCACTCAAGAAATATTTTTAAGACTTCTTCGGACACTGTGTCTATTTCATCCCACATGATGAATTCAGGAATAAATTTCTCTCCCATGCGCTCAGGAGTCCATTTATCTCCCTTCCATCGGAAAAAGCTGTGATAAGTGCAAGCATTTACCCCTCTCTGTATCATTTCTCTTGCAAGTCTATGAGTCGGTGTTAGCACAATCATGTTAGAAACGCTAGCGTTTCCACGACGAAATAACTCAATTACCCGGGTTGTTTTTCCTGACCCACCACAGCCGTTTAAATAAACTGTTTTATACAGGCATATTGGATCAGAAATCGGTGGTGCACTAGAAAATTATGAACACTGATTGCTTTCTAAGTAATTATTTTCAATGGTAACATCTGCTGATGGAATATAATCATGAATCATTTCTTTCTTAATTCTCCATGTCCCCTATTTCTCGTTGCCAGTAGCCTTAAAATCAGCCATTTTGCTATTTATGTAAAATGAGTCAGTGGCAACTCTAACTGCGGTGGTAGGAAATCTATTGATCATTGAAAACAGATTGATAGAAGCATAACCGAGCATAGAAGCTCTTAAGTGTGTGTACTGCGGATGGTATCCATCATTGTAGGTAACAATTGTACCCAATTTGGCTCCATCGGACAGAAATGCGTCCTTACGATTGACATATAGGCCCCTATTTGTTAGATTCGCGATTACAAAATCGTATTCAGCGTTGTCTATAATCAATCGTGAAGAATATTTCGTATTATCATCTTTGCCACCTTGGGTAAATTTACCGATTATTCTTCGTCCAAGATTTTTTGCTTCATTGTTTCTGATTTCAAATAACTGTTGGGACCAATCCATGATTTGTTGTTCATTAAAATCAGGAAACAGTTTTCGCTCTTCGCTAATTATTTTTTCTAGATCAGGTTGGGGTAACCAGACTGATTTCTGTGCTCGATAGGATATAATTGCTTCACTGACAATTAATGATTTTAACATCTTACAATCAAGCATATACCGTAATAACACTATTGGCATCCAGTGTTTTTCAGACATGTGTTTACCAATCCAAAGATAACTACACGGATGAAGTCCTTCAGCCATTTCAAATGATAATACACGAGCGAATCCGGTTAAATCAAAATCAGGAAGTGGTCCATTAATAGCAACACGGGTCATTTCGTGTGTAGGGTGTCCAAATCGTTTGAAATATTTCTCGCATTCTCCATACCCAAGAAAACTTCCTGGATAACACGCAATCATATCAACGGAAATAACGGTATCAGCGGTGTATTTTGTGTTCCATAATCCGCCGTGGCTATATTCAAGACAGGACAATTTGACATCTGATAAAAAATCACTTCGTGTTGGTTTCCACGCGTTTTTCTTTCTAGCAAAATGTGCTGCAATGGATGGTACTGTGAAACAGTTTGCTAATAATTGATCGTTGTCTTCTCCGTCCCCAGAAAACTCACTAGCTAGTTGTTTCATTTGATTCTGCAGTTCTTCAGTACGGTATAATTCTCCGTTAGGCCTTACAAACTGATCAAATCTGCATTCCTCGTCTGAATTACTATGAAATAGCCACACTGACACAGGATCGTTTTTACTCAAATGGTAAATAGCATCAAATAATTTCTGCTCTGAAAAAAACTCTTCGGTTTGGGATAGATATCTTACGGTTCTATCCCGTGGGAATATTGTTACTGCAGATGACCACGCGTGTTCGTTATGATCAATAATTTCAATGGGGGCTCCCTGTGATTTATATTTCGATTCGTATAATACTTCTCCGGTGATTGTCCTTACCGATATTGGAAATCTTAATGATTTTTCTAATTTAGTTATATCCTGAATTGTTGCTCCATGCTCTTTTACCGTGAACTCCCACTCGGTTATTTTTTTTCGTCTTAGATCAGTTAGTTTATTTCCCCGGGACGCATTTGTGAAGTGTTCTATTATTCGTTCTGCTACACAATTGAGCCCTGTCGAATATTTCATGGGTGCTAGTTTTGAAATATCAGGTTTTTCATTGAGCGGATAGATCCCGTAAACAACTGCTGTGACAGGATAAGATCTTTCGTAGTAGGGTTTATCAATTCCAGTCAAAATTCCCGGTTTTGAATCCTGATTCACGGTGACAGTTTTTTTGCCCCTGAGAATGGGTTCAAATTTATCCCTAATGATCCATTTTCCACCATCACGGATAAGGAATTTAATTCGGAAAAAATGACTTTTTTCCCCAATACGTGAAATGATCACTGCTGCTTTTTCATCATTCATGGTAGCGTCAACAACACCATCAATTCGAAATGTTGACCAACAATAAGATGCTCCATCACGCTTGAATTCATTAAAACAGTCTCTGATGGCTTTATCAAGAATTGTATTCTTTGGTGTATTAGAAACTATATCAAGATTAAATTGAGCATCATTCCATGGTGATCTCATGTTTTCGTCTTTTGGACGTTTGTTACGTTTTTTGGGTCTATCGCGATTAAATCTAGGATTGATTTTCAATAATCTCTTAAACTCTTTCATATTTCCGTCTATTGGACATTTCTTACGTTTTTTGGGTCTATCGAGATTAAATCTAGGATTGATTTTCAATAATCTCTTAAACTCCTTCATGTTTCCGTCTCTTGGACGTTTGTTACGTTTGTTTCCGTCTATTGGACGTTTTTTGGGTCTATCGCGATTAAATCTAGGATTGATTTTCAATAATCTCTTAAACTCTTTCATGTTTCCGTCTCTTGGACGTTTTTTGGGTCTATCGAGATTAAATCTAGGATTGATTTTCAATAATCTCTTAAACTCTCTATCGGTATTGATTTTAGCATTTTTCGAAGTCAATCTCTTGAACTCCTTCATGCTATATAGAAAACAAGCATTTAAATGAAAGATTTATGTATAATGAATCACTGCAAATGGCTCATGATGGGAAATGTAACCCCTTGTAACAAATCATGCAGAAAAAAATGAATACTGTAGGCATCATATGCAAAGTTTTCGACGTGGAAGTCTTGGTCCGTTACCCTGTATTCGATGTGGGGTTGGGGTCAAGGGAAGATCACAATTGTGTATTGATTGTGGTGGTAAGCGATATAGGGAATTGAAGCGTTATTATGATAAAAGAATAAAAAATGGACAATCCATCAGAAATTATGACCCTGAAAAAGTCTTTGACCCTGACAACATCAAGGATAAAATCATAAGAACCCCGCAAGACTACATCGAAAGATTTTCCAGTGATGTAATTATTGAACCAAACACTGAATTAGACAAACAATAGAATAGTATATATGAACCAAGAATTCAGACAGCATCCAGTGATTACAAATTATGAAGCATCCAGTGATGGTACTGTCAGAAACCGTAGACTGAAAAAATCAGTTGGTTTTGTGACTAATCATGGGTATTTGATGTTTGGCGCTGGAAAGAAGAAATATTACAATCATCGTTTCGCATTTGAATGTTTTAATGGATTGATCAAAGATGGTTTTGTTATCGATCACAAGGATTCTAATCCGAAAAACAATTCTGTATCAAATCTGCAAGCTATCACACAGAGTGAGAATTTGAAAAGAGGGGAGACTGGAAAATACTCGAAAAAAGCGAGACCTGTGAAATCCTTGAATACAACAACTAATGAAGAAACAATTTTTCAATAGATAGCTAGCGCCGGTAGGCACTTCGATATTTGTCCGTCTTCTGTTCAAAAAGTTGCAGAGGGGATTTATCGATCGGCTATTTCAAAAAAGAACGGTCAGAAAATTCGATTTAGTTATATCTGATGCGTCATAATTTCCAATTAGAGATATGTCATTCTTATAGAATAATGAATTCTGAAAACATGAATAGCATCATAGTTGAAATAGCAAAATTGAAAAATCAGGATATCAAACTATCAGATGGATTAAATCCTGATCAAATTGTGTCTGATTTTCAGGATATTGAATACGGAGTTAGCACTAACAAATATATGCTACCCAAGAAGTATGCACTCATCAAAAGAATTCAGAATTCTATTAAAGACTCTCTTTCATTTTCCAGTGACATCAGTGTGTTCGTTCCGTTGTATACTATCGTAGAGGGAATACGAAAAGAATTGGGATACGAATACGAATTGAAAAAAGAAGTCAACTCTAAAATTAGAAACCTACGAGCATTAATTCAAGAAAATTGATTACCCGACATTGATTGCCCGACCATCATCATTTTTTGATTGCCCGATCATTTATCATTTTTTTTAGCCGACCCTCAAGGGTATGTCAAAAATCGATGGACGATGTGTCAGATTGATCAAAACTAGAATGTTGAAACTCACAGTATTATTTATTTTATATACAATTATGTGACTTTCAACATCATTGATAGAGCCGTTAAAACAATCAAATAACACTTCCATGACCGTATCAAAAATCATCCGACATGTCATTGATGGCGAAACTATCAGTATTATTTTATTTATATACAATTTTGATACTTTCTCCATCACTGATAGAAGGTGTCTCACGATGAAATAACACTTCCATGACCGTATCAAAAATCATCCGACATGTAACAAAAGTGGGAAAAAGTGTTTTACAATTGAAAAATGGTTTCTGATTTCAAATAATGGTCAATGAAGCATTAACAACCCGATTGGCTCGTGAACGACTGGATGCAATCAGGAGATTTGTACCAATTCGTGACTCTGTAGAAATAAACTGCAACAACGACAGAGTTTACAAACTGACTTTGCTCTGGGGTCTGAAGAGTTGTTTAAACCAGTAACCACAGCAACGAAAGGGGTAGAGCGTGCTTTACTGGGAGATGGTCCCGAGACGGGAAAATCTGTTATTGGTGATTTTGAAAAACTAGCAGCGAAAACTGAACAAACTGAAAAAACTAATCCGAAAAAAACGACTGTTTCTCTGTTGAATAAATTTACTGATCATGCTAAAATATTAATAAAAAAACCTAGTTTTTTTAAATCAAAGGATTATCAAGCCTTTGGTAATTTTGCTGCTCAAAGTTATAATTCAAAAAAAGATTTTTTAAAGGACGAGGATAAGAATGATAGAATATCAAGTAATGATTGGTTCGATTATTTGTATAAACTAAATAAAGGGATTGGTCGTTTGAATAAGGATGAGATAGGATACAAGGAATTTCAAAGGGGAATTAGTAATTATAAAAGAGAACAAATAGAAGAGCGACAACGAGAATTAGAAGAACGACGTCAAACACCAACACGTAGACAAACAAGAAGACAAAAAAAACAACAACTACCACCTGATGATGATGATGATTTAGAAGAACGACGTCAAACACCAACACGGAGACAAAAAAAACAAGAAGAACCTAATGATGATTATTTACAAGAAACGGGTTTAGAAAAACTAGATGAAGCAGCTGGTTATAGCGGAAGTGGACTGCAAAATCCAAGGATTGGAAACACTTGTCCTGATAGTGTTATCAATGATATATCACGATTAGAAGTTCTTGTAGGAGGATTCCGAGCTGGAAATAACTCTCCAGAAATAATTAATGAAGCAGTTGATATCTGTAGACGGTTATTTGCCGGCGGTATCATGGATATCAAAACATATCGAGATTTCATTGACGAGTTAGCAAATGGGTATCATAGTGATTAAATAACAATTGAAAACACTATAGTTTTTATAATAATGATCATACACTACAATCATGATAAACCAACCCTCGTCTATGTAGTTAATTCACGGTTTCCAGTTTATAGAGCATACTATGGAGATGGCCTCGGCAATACCATTTTAGGATTCTTTTCAAGAATGGCCCCAAAAGTGATGCCGTTAGCTAAACAGTTATCAATGAAAGCCATTGATGTTATTCGTGATAAGGGTATTAGTACTGTTGGAGATCTTGCCGGGAAAGCGTTTTCAACTGCGAAGGATAAAATAACATCATTAGTGAGACGAAAAAAGAAACCGTTACCGTCTACAGAAGAAATGCCTGCAAGTGTTAGTAAAATAATAAATAACGCAGTAGATGAAAAACTAGCGTCGATGGTAAATCAAGGGAACCAAAGCAATATTGCAAACATGATAGCGGGAAGTGGCTTTAAAAACCCACGTAGATGAAATCCTATGGATTTTCACGCTAGCGTTTTTCACGATGAAAATGGAAAATCGTTTACGATTTTACGATTTAGACTCTGATAAATAGAATAAAATGTTCAAAAGGTCACCTGATCCAGCATTTGATATGGATGCCCCAGTTGGCAAGAATGATTCTGTACGCGATTTTCAATTTTATTCTTATCACGCAGTACAACCAGATCTCCGATCGCGAATTGAACTTCAAGTTCATGATACCAGTAAATATTTTCTACCGTGTGAGGCATTTATTGAAGTAGAAGGAGAACTTGTAACAAATGTTGCAGCTGATACCCCATATGACAATAACGCAAATGTCCGAGTTGGTTTTGTTAATAACGGCATAATGGCGTTATTTGAAAGCGCTAGATATCTCATTGATGGAAAAGAAATTGAATCCATTGACCGTGAAGTTGATATGGCCACAACAATCATAGGGTTAGCGAGATATTCTGATGATTATACAAGATCAGCGGGTCCATCTATGATGTTTGCAAAGGATACCTCTGATAACGCTGATCACCTTCAATTCATTAAAGTGTTAACATCGCAGAATACTGCAGAAGGCAATCAACAAGAAGCAGCTAATCCAGAACGTTGAACTAGACCCGGAGCTGCGTTTGATATTCTCGGAGGCGTTAATGATAATCTCAATTTAGGATTTGCAACACGCGTAACAACGTTGCATGGGCAGCGTCGACGATTTTCATGTGCGATTCCACTGCATCATATTTTCGGATTCTGTAGAAACGTCCGAAAAGTTATTTATGGAGCGAAGCATACAGTAGCACTTGTACGAAAGGGTACTGATGATGATGCAATCTGGCGTAATGCTGGGGTTGCTGCCGGTAAAGTTATTTTAACAAAACTATCATTATGGATGCCAGTGTTAACTCCATCAATCACAGACGAACAGCGACTACTATCATTTATGGACCAAGGAGGAAAGTCGTTGTTAAGTTGGTTATCAGTGACCACGGATATTAAACTGGGTAATGTTGATGGTACATTCACATGGCACCTGGCATCAAAACAAGGGGTTTCAGCTCCACGTCATATATTCGTAGCGTTACAGAATGCTACGCGAGTTGGTAATCAAGTACGAAGTCATATGATATTTGATCAGTTAGGTGTTAATGAAGTCTCGCTGAGAGTAAACGGACAGCAGGAACCATCCGAGGATATACAACTTGATTACGGTCAGAATCATATTGCACGTGTCTATCATAACCTGTTGTCATTTATGGCACGTGATCAAAATGTGGATACCGGTTTGCAAATATCACAATTGGATTTTAAAAGCCTCTATCCGATTTATTACTTTTCATTGGAACATCTTGATTTGATGAGACAATCTGTCGTTGATATACACTTTAGAGCCCGTGTAACCCGTCCGACTGGTCCAGCAGTTGGTGGGGTACCTCCTATCCTTATCCCGAATTATAGAGCGGTTGCTGTCATTCTCAGTGATAAATCAATGCTACTCGAAGGTGTTGGTGGAAGAATGAGAGTGGTAGATGCACCAGTGGAAAATCTTTGATTGATTTTTCATTGAATTAGAATCAATCTATTATGTATAACATGTCATATAGTGTTATTAGTGTTGCGTTAACTCCCGGTCAATTAAAAAAATTGCAATCGGAATCAGCTAAAAAATGTGGAACCACAATCACGTTGAAACCCAGCCAAATGACTGGTGGTGCAAATAAACTATCGCTGACAACTCGTCAGGTGAAACATTTCAATGATTCACTTGCAGCAAAGAAAGGTGTTCAGATTACTCTTTCTGCGGCTGCTATTAAAAATATGATAAAATCAGGTGGTATATTTCCATTGTTAGCTGCAATACCAGCATTGATTGCAGCAGCAGCCCCAGCGGTGGCTAAAGCAGCGGCGTTAGGAGCCGTTGGTACTGCAGCAGGAATGGCGTTGAAAAAGGCAGCTGGACAAGGATATAAAAAAAAGAGACGATCCGTTCAAGGATTGGGTCTAAGACTACCAGGAACCCCGTATTCGTGGTACAGCGGAAAGGGTCTAAGACTACCAGGGACCCCGTGTTCATGGTACAGCGGGAGATCCGTTCACGGATCAGGCCTGAGACTACCAGGAACGGTTTATTAATTCAGAAATCTTCAATTTCCGAACCTATGGTTCCAATGTCCAATTTTGATTTAATGGATGCTGCTAAAAAACTAGTGATTAAAAATTTCAGAGGTGTTTTTATGAAAGATCAATTACCACATCAACCAAACAAAACTGAAACAGGTATTATTAATCTCGATAACAGCACCGGACCTGGAACTCACTGGGTTGCATACGCTATTGATCCACGTGGGATTGTCTATTTTGATTCATATGGATTAGCCCCACCAAAAGAATTTATGCGTTACATAAAACAATTTCCAATGAAGACTTGGTATTCTACGCTACCAACACAACAAATCAATGACCCACCAATATGCGGCAGTGAAGTATTAAATGTCCTTGACGCTATTTCTAACTCCTTGGGTAACCCAAGGGGAAAACCACCTCATATTGTCGTAAATGACTACACCAGCAATCGCTTTTTAGAGAGAGAAAGAGTTTTACAATAACATGATTGATATTTGGGGGAGATCTTTGAAACCCAAACCCGATGGCACTGCAGCCCCTGATTCATTCAAGGATATAACAAAAAAAATTAAAGATGAAATCGTTGAGACGTTGAATTTAGAAAGTGTTGAACCCAATGAAATAGTTGTATTTCAAGATCGCCAGGGTAAATTGAAATCTAGTAATATTTCTCTGGATGATATTTTAGTTAAACAACAAAACGCAATCGAGAACACCGTTGCGTTATTTTCCGATCAGGGTAAATTGAAATCTAGTAATATTTCTCTGGATGATATTTTAGTTAAACAACAAAACGCAATCGAGAACACCGTTGCGTTATTTTCCGATCAGGGTAAATTGAAAACCAGTAATATTTCTCTGGATGATATTTTAGTTAAACAACAAAACGCAATCGAGAACACCGTTGCGTTATTTTCCGATCAGGGTAAACTCAAACCGGGTGTACTCGTTTCGACGATTACAGATCGATTAAAAATTCTCAACGATGAGTTAAACAATTCTGTGGTTGTACTAACAACACTTGAATCTAGAATTGAAGAACACATAAAACAGTTTACCGCATTTCGTAGAAATATCATTGATAAATTTATTGGAACCCCGTTAGATAAAATTGAACTAAAACTCCCTGATATTAAAAAATCCATCGATGAGACGAAAAACTTCATCGAAGCCGTCAAAGGTGATTTTTCGAGGATGATAACAATCATTGAAAAAACAAAAATTCCTCATGAGAAAACTAACAACATAGTATATACAATCCAACACGGATCATTTGAGTGGTCACCTACAAACAACAAATTAGATATCACTGCAACCGTTAAGGGTATTTATCGATTAACACTAGTAACACCATTAACTAAATTTAATATATCATCGTCGAGTTCATCCGTGGTCAATAATACGATTTCAACGATCATCGACAAGGATACAACTGAAAAGTTCACTATAACATATACTGATAAAAGTTTGACTAAGGCTTCAGTAACCTGGTATGTGGAATTCGTAGCGGATTTAAGTAAATCGTAATTGAAAACGCTAGCATTGTTAAAATAAAAAATGATTTCATCATCGCAATATCGCTATGATCAGGTCAGAGAATATCAAACTAGACTCAAAACCCTGTCTGAGGAGTATGCAATGAAAATTAAAAAATATCGCAGGAGAATTACCGCAATTGATGTTACTGTGTATTCAGTGAGTGGTGTAATCACCGGAGCTGGTATTATACTGTCTTCAGTGACAATGATGGCCCCGATAGCTGTTCCAATTTGCATTTCTGCGGCAACAACAATCGCTGGAATAATTTCAATAATCACAAAAAAATATCATCATGCAGCCAACGGAAACTACAAGACTACATAATTCAATTTCATGTTGTGTCCACTGCATACTCGCAATTATCCTCATTGATATCGTCATCGCTCGATGATACAATTATATCAGAGAGTGAGTTTTCAGCGATGGTAGATATATATGATTCTGCGATGTCAAAATTAGAAATACAAAAACATGAATATAATAACAATGACAACACAGATGGAATTACTTCAACAAATAGTGGAGAACACAAACCCAGTACAAACAAGCATGATCTCAATAACCTCAACGAATCCAGAATTCAGTGTGAATTTCCCCTCTCCAGTCCCAGTGAAGGAGATAGCGCTAGCAAAATTACGAGTATACCACAGTTGGCCAAATATTAGGTCAAAATCATTTGGTGGTCAACAACCGAATAATTCCCTGGTATTTGCAAATAAGAATAAACTCGACGGTACCCCAGACTGGTATGTTGTTTCCATACCAACCGGATCATACCAAATCGAACAAATCAATAATGAATTCGCGCGTAGAATAAAATCGATTACTGGAGTAGAGTCAAAAATCGCTATAACAGTTCATGAACCAACACTATCATCTGCCATTGAAATAAGCACAGAGGGTTATGTCGTAGATATCTATCAAAGCTCAATAAGAACCGTACTAGGATGGCCTGAATTACCACCAGGGGGAAAACCCGTTGATTTACCAGAACCACAAAAATCTGATTATGTCACAGACAGGATAAAATCTGATAATCCAATAAAGAGTTATAAAGATCACACGTATAATAGAGATTTTTTTACTCCCGTTGACGATATAAAAAGAAAAAGGAAATTTCTTATTACTAACGAACTTAAAATCGCTGAAAATTTCACAGCAATGAATAATGATTTTTCACTGTTGTTAATATCTCTTAAATCCGGCTCTCTCACCCGAGATGAATTTATCAGCGTCGTAGAAACATGCAATAAAATTATCGACGATATGGAAACATTTCATTCAAAAATTATTCAAGAGGTATTGGATGACAGTTATCCTGAAACAAGAACATTTTTTGCAGAAGGCAAGAGCATCCTCGTCAAAGATATTCCCACAGTCAAACTACCAGGATATAACGTACCAGAGCTAAAAAAACTTCTCAATGATGCCATCGATGTTGGTTTCAAAATAATTCATGATGCATGGAAAAAAGCAGCATCAGGGGAAATAAAAATCCTGACCCATAATAATGACCCAGATGGTGGTGGCAGGCATATTGCTCCGTTCAATGTGAATATTTCAACGGTGATTGCGCTCAATTTAGTATGTGATGTGATCGAAGGAAGCTATCAAATAAATTTAGAACGATCAAATCAAGCTCAGCAAGGATATATTTTGTATTCATTTCCACCAACAGCTCCTCCAGGGTTTTTAATAATTGAGTCCGCGGTGAATTCAGTCTATATGCGATGTCATAATAATTCATTAACCAGAATTAATTTCAAACTCACTGACCAGTCTAATAATCTGATTGATTTACAAGAGGAGGTTTTACAAATTAGTCTATTTGTGAAATCTTAGGATTTTCGTCCCCCCAGACAAGGTCTGGAACACGATATCGTATCGGACTGGATCAAATATTCGGTTAACCCAGAACTGAAAGTTCTAGCAGCAGAGAGGGTGAGTGACAACGACGTTGTAATCCCTTTTCCCAAAAAATCGATGGAGGATTTCATTAATTTCATTGATTTTTTCATATTTTTTTTTGGGACTTAATCCATGAAACGATATCAGATTCACACACACATTGGGGCCTGATGTCATTGGTTTCATTGTTTTTAAGCGTGATTTCAGTGAAAACTTGTCTAAAAATGTTGTCTGATTCGCCCCTTCTGCTGCTAGTATTAAATTCTTCAAATATTCAACAGCTGATATATATATATATATATATATATATATATATACTGTGTTTATTATGGTATTTTATAAAGTTATTATCTTAATGACGACATTACACTCAGTTAATTTCTTATAAGTTTTCATCGTGTTATCTATCTATTTCTTGAAATAGTACATTATCTGTAAATTTTGATGCACCAAGGCTATCTTATATTTGTTATTAAAGCGGGACACATCTAATAGAATAAACTGAACATAAAAAGTTTGTTTCATTGTTTTTTGCAATTAGTCTCATTTTAATGAAATCACCATAATTATGGTGCATGTGACCTCTGTACGATATTATACGAAACTTTGATGTAAATGGATTGGAGGTAAACCTGATTTTGCCAGGAAATGATATAGGTTACGCTGTTGGTTTTGAGTCTTGGATTCTTGTTTAAACGAAAATAATGCCTATATGAGAAGGATGTACATGAAATTTGAAATCGACTAAATTGTATTCAAAATGTATGATTCTTGAAGATAGTAGTCGTAAACCTTGACAGAGAGAGAGAGAGAGAGAGAGAGAGAGAGAGAGAGAGAGAGAGAGAGAGAGAGAGAGAGAGAGAGAGAGAGAGAGAGAGAGAGAGAGAGAGATTGAGATACATACAAACATTGGGAGGATTATGATGAACGCAGTGACAGACACCATCCCTACATTCCTGACTTCCATGTTGATGGCAGTGATGGTCGCAGTCTGCGTCCGTTACGCAAGCGTCCTGCGCAAAGGCCGCAGCTGATATAATAATAATAATAATAATAATAATAATAATAATAATAATAATAATAATAATAATAATAATAATAATTAATAACAATAATAATACTGGTACTACTAATAACAATAATAATACTAATAATTATATCAATAATGATAGTAATAATGATAATAATACTAATGCTGCTGCTGCTGCTGCTGATGATGATGATGATAACCAATTTGTATTTTTGGAAACATGTTTGTGAAATATTAATTACTTAATTACTTAACCCGGAAAGGATTGGTTAAAAAGAAAGTTCAATGCATACTTAACCGATTATTAAAGTAAACTTCAATAGCTACTAAGAAGTAAACACACATGCATCAGGTCACTTTTCTTTGCTTAAATTATGTTTAATGTAATTAAAATCAATTAAGCAAGGACTTAACTATGAACCGAAATTAAGATTGTGGTTGTTTAAATCTGTGGCGATATTACAAATGTTAACATACGGTGTCATTAATTATCATTTATTTATATTATGAACTTACTCTTTAATGATGTAAGTAGTGTAGCAAGAAAAAAATCTAGAAAACCCCCGCGAAACATAGAATTTCGTTTCAACTCTTTATGTTGATAGGTTGTAATGGTTAATATAATATATTAACACAACATAAAGACACCAACAGCAAATATATTTCCAGTAATTATCATCACAATAAGAATTAAGAAGAAATTACTTACCAACGAAAGAGAGGAGCAGAATCACAATGGCGTGTTTGATTTTGCAGCAACGTCGTACAATGTCGGTTTGCCTCGTCTAATCCGATGGCTCTGATTTATACGTGAAGGGTAATTTACATGTGTTGCATTCACATAAACAGACATGATTATGCTATGATACAATAGTCATCTGTTGGTTTTTAATGAATCGGTCGTGATTACGGATATGATATAGATTGGCACCTTTCTTTTCTATCATGGTGTTTAATAGTTGGAACTGATTCTTATCATCAATTTTCACGAGCCTAAATGTTGTAGATTTTGTCTCAGGTTAAAAATTTCACACACTTATTTTGTATACAGTTTTTTTAATGTAAGGAACAAATTATGGTTTTGTTATCAAAACATCATCAACTCCGGTTTTAAAGATATCAAGCTGTTTAGTCTCAATGGGAAAATACATTACAGCTCCCTCCCCTCGGGGCTGTATGGTCTCAGTGGGAAATTACATTATAGACCCCTCCCCTCGAGCAGCAGAGTTGGCCAATCGGACATCTTTTAGAAGGTCTATTTGGGAAACCGAGTCTTCCTCGTAAATGCTTTATAGAAGCGTCAATTTGGCAATCCAGAATAAAACAAAAACAAAAAAAAACCAACAAAAAAACCCCCCGCCAAAGTCGTTGTCGCACCCCCTCTGCTGCTATGCTGTTAACAATCCTTTAAATTGCTAGCAAGTGACTATTTCAACCGAATATTTTATCAAGATCGATACGATATCTTGATCTCGGGTCATGCAAATTTATCGTTATAAATCCATGTTGGATTGACTGAGCGTGACTAAAGAAATTTCTAAAGAGATTATAATCCATATCAACGCCGCACCAAGTTTGCATAATATTTCGTAGCGTATGTGTATCAACTCCATTAAATTCAGCAAGACTATTGCAGTTATCTATAATCACTTTTGGTATTTGAGTGTATCGTTGAGTGACATATATCACAACAGTGCTTTTATGCCTACCTCTGGAAAATATCCTAGCGGGATTCTTTTGATTGTCTAACATGACATCATCATAGACGACCAAATGGTTAATACTTCCATCAATATCATCAATGTTCGGTGCATCCTCGATATCGGTTATAAACTCAATAATATCCTAATCGATTTCCGAATTTGCTTTCTCGTTAAAATCCTTTAAGACCTCGTAACATCGCTGATCATCTACACTCGGGGCTATTAAATACAACTTGTCCCATTTCATCCATCTCGTTATTAAATTAAGTAGCAGTTGCGTTTTGCCACTTCCAGATGTTCCGATTATAACTATACGAATATAACTTGGTAGCGCTGCATGATGTTTAACCGATTCTCTTGTTTTTGTCGCCGAAAAATCTATTACATTAATGTTATTATAAATATTATAGATCTATATTGTGTGATGGGTATAAGGCGTACACTGATAATTGGTCCGACTATTACTATTATGGATTTGTGGTGTATAAAGCGTACACCAACAATTTGTTTAACAATTACCGGTTCAGAATTTAGTAGCTTTGTATGATGTTTAACAGGTTGTGTTTTGTTGTTGTTGAATTATCAATTACATTCATACCCATATAACATAATATATGATGGATCTATAGTGTGTTAAATGTTGGAAATGGACACTAACTCTTGAGCCAACGAAAATTATCATAATAAAGAAAAAAGAGTCGGTCACCGGCAAGTGTGAAATTTGTGGTGCAAAAATACTTCGATTTGAAAAAGAATCTGGGAATATATCCTCACCTATATGGCCAAGCTTCTGGGAACCCCCTGTGTGTGGTGCATCTGAGAAGAATTTACAACGCAGGAAAAACAAAGCTGCTGTGGTCCAGTAATCCGACTCGACGACTAGGTTGTTTTTATTTTACTCCCATTAGATATAACATAATAATATTATGTATTAATATTGTTTGAAATGTAAGAAACGTACTGGCACAGATGACTTGACGACGATTACAACTAAATATAACAGATCAGCACTTGCTGGTAAGTGTGTACAATGTAGAACCAAAAAATTTAGAATTGTTTCGAAGGATTTTTAAAAAAATGGATGATGTGATATTGCAGCCAAGTTAGTAAAATTACCCGGAACACCATGGGCAAAATATCCGGGAGAAAAACATCTTCCAGGATATAGTTATTGTGGACTCGGGACTAGACTCGATATCAGACTCGATGATCAAAATCAACCCCGACCCGGTGAAAACCTAATAAACGCCATTGATATGGCGTGTCATGCTCATGATGTTGCTTATAAAAGCAGTAATCTGCAGCACAGACATATCGCAGATGTCAATTTGAATCATGCGTTGAATTCTATCACTGATAAATCCTTCAAAGAAAAATTGGCTTCACGGTTGATAAAATTGGCGATGAAAAATATATTGATGTTGGGTGCTGGTAATTAATAACAAATGGAATCTATTTATTATTCTCGAAGAGGATACTGGAGGGGTAAAGCAGCAATCAGTAAACTCGCTAGCTCCGCAAAGGTGAAAAATTCTAAAGCAGCGGATTGGTTATCCAAAAAGGCGATATGGCAAATTTATCTACCGATGTCTAAACAAATTAACTACTCGCATTTTGATGTCAGAGCTCCTAATGAGGTTCATCAGGCCGATATATCATTTCTGCCGCATGATGGTGTTTACATGTATGGTCTAACTGTAGTTGATGTTGCGAGTCGATACAAACAAGTAGAGCCGCTAAAAACAAAATCATCAACTGTAGTAGCTTCTGCATTTAAAATGATTTATCGTAAGTGTACTCTACAGTGGCCAAATCTATTACAAGTTGATCCTGGCAAGGAATTTCAGGGTACAGTGTTATCAACAATGAAGCATCATTATGTCACCATCAGACGAGGACATACTGCATTACATCGCGATCAGGCAATTGTTGAACGATTTAATCGGACGCTTGCTGAGCGGTTATTGGAATATCAATACGCGAAGGAGTTTATTCAGGATAAACGATCCCGTGAATGGGTCAAGAGATTACCAGGTGTAATTACCGCGCTGAATAATGAGATTACTCGAACAATCAACATGAAACCTAACAATGCGATTTAAAAAAAAGTATATACCCGTACAACCACAAAATGATTTTTCAAAACAACCAATACTCGGCAATGTCTCTGGTAGATATTTATATGAACCAGGAGAGCTCGAAGGTGGCAAATAAAAGGCTACTTGGATTGTCACCACGCACAAAAAAATCTAGCATAACACGATCTACGAGTAGACCAGCAATCTATAGATTGGATTCAACTGTTCCTCAGCGAGGATTTATTCGTGAAGAACTACAAGTGATACCCGAGGATACTCAATTACTGCCGCGTGGTCTTAACTAGCACCTCTTCGTCTGTTGCACTCAAGACTTGTCAGCATCACATTATCTCTGGTATGACCTACGCTGCTTTTTCTGTCTACGGTAAAACGTCGAGAGTCCTTATCCGACCAGCACCAATTCGTTATACAATTGCAACTCGCGCTGTGATTATTCTGTTGTTGTTTCAGTGTGATTATTAATTCAGCATCAATGTCAAATTCTCAATTAGGTTTTTATCCTGTTTTTTATAACCAGAGAGTTTTTTTCTGATTATATCATCGCTGACAATACCATTGATTGTTGTGTCATTATAATCTAAAACAACTCTTCGAAGATGCCTTATTCTTCGTACTCTGGATACTGGAAGATAAACTAAATTTGTGATTATATATGATCCAAACATTTGTATCGGATATAGTTAATCCCTGTGAAGAATGTATCGTCGCTGCGTAACCTAGCGACCATAAGGATTTATCAGCACGCAATGCATCTACGACGACGTTGATATCAACCAGCACAATATCATTTAATACGAGAATTTGCTTCTCTGTCGGGCCCGAAATATCAACTTCGATATTTTGTCTTCGTGTATCCTTTGGTCTATAACATAGCGGCACTGGAAGTGTTGCAAATTTTTCTTTATGCGTGTTAAATAACTTCATCTGAGGTGTGTCTCTGACTATCTTTCTACTTGCCACTATCAAATCGTTTGCTCTCCACGCTTCCCAAAAATCGTTTAATGGGGTTTTTGATATTATTTCACGGGCTATTTCACATTGGATTGTATCCGGTTTTAATCCAATTAGTTTCTTGAACTCGCGTAATTCATTATCAAGTGCTCTATGATCAGTAATTTTTTTCTTCATAATAGTCTACAAAATTCTTCATCCAATCATGTGGGGATAAACCGACAAATGGTGGTGGCTAACCATGATCGCCACACATTATTACTTTTATATTCGCTAGCAATAATCAATCGAGAAACCTTTGTAATACATCTAACGACACCGTGCATATCTCTTCACAAACAATGATTTCTGGAATAAATTTCTCGCCCATTCGATCAGGAGTACATTCGTCACCATTCCATCGAAAAACACTATGATAAGTACAAGCATTAATTTCTCGTTGTTTCATCTCTCTTGCAAGTCTGTGGGTCGGTGTTAGCACAATCATGTTTGATTTCCCTCGAAATAATTCAATCGCACGAGTAGTTTTCGCTGACCCACCACAACCGTTTAAGTAAACGGTTTTATATCTGCATATTGGATCAGATATCGACGGTGCATTAGATAGTTCTGATATCTGATTATTTTTCAAGTAATTGTTTTCAATCGTAACATCTGCTGATTTGGAATAATCACGCAGTTTTTCTTTTTTAATTCTCCACGATCCAAAACTCTCGTCGGAATTTGTAAATTCAGCCATTGTTTCGCTGTGTTTCACGTTTATATAAAATGAATCAGTGGCTAGTCTAACTGCGGTGTCAGGAAATCTATTTATCATTGAAAATAATTAATAGAAGTATAAGCCAGCATAGACGCCCTCAAATGTGTATATTGAAGATTGTATCCATCGTTGTAACAATTGTACCAAATTTTGTAGCATCGGAGAAAAAAAGTCTTTACGATTTACGTATGTACCTTTAGATGTTACATAGATATTCAGCGCTATCTATAATCAACCGTGAAGAATTTCGTTTATTGTCGTAATTTTTCTACCCTGAGTGAACTTACCAATTATTCTTCTACCAAGATCCTTTGCTTGTTTATTTCTAACTTCAAATATCTGTTTGGACCATTTCAAGATATATTCTTCGTCGAGATCAGGGAATTGTTTTCTATTTTCGCTGATTATACTATCTATACTGTCGGGTTGTGGTAACCAGATCTCAGTCTGCGCTCGATATGATATAATTGCTTCACTGACAATCAGCGATATCAGCATTTTAGAATCAATCATATACCGTAATAACACTATTGGCATCCAGTGTTTTTCAGAGATGTGTCTACCAATCCAAACATAACAACACGGATGAAGTCCTCCACCGGTTTAAAATGATACCACACGAGCGAATCCGGTTAAATCAAAATCGGGTAGTGGTCTATTAATCGCAACACGGCTCATTTCATGTGTGGGATGTCCAAATCGTTTAAAATCCTCAGAGCACTCTCCGTACCCGAGAAAGCTCCCTGGATAACACGCAATCATATCAACCGAAATAATATGTTTGGGGTGATATTTTTTATTCCATAATCCAGCAGGGTTATATTCGATGAAGATTGATTTGATATCTGATATAAATTCTGCGTATTTTGGTTTACACATATTTTTCTTTCTCGCAAAATGAGCTGCAACTGACGGAATTGTGAAACAATTTGTTAATAATTGTTCGTCGTGTTCTGTTGAAAAACCACTAGCTAGTTTTTATCTCGTTGTGGAGGGCTTCAGTGCGGTATAATTCGCCGTTGAGTCTTACAAATTGTTCGAATTAGCCCTCTTTGCTTTTTGAAAACTGTGAAATAACCACACTGACACGGGATCGTGTTTACTTAATTTGTAAATAAAATAATATAATTTTTTTCAGAGAATTTTCCACCAGAGAACTCCGCGGGTAGATATTTTATTTTGTTCTATCCCGCGGAAATATTGTTACCGCAGGTGTCCAGGCGTGTTCATTATGGTCAATAATTTTGATTGGAGCCCCTTTTGATTTATATTTTGATTCGTGTAATACCTCTCCTGTTATCGTCATTATGGTGATTGGGAATCTTAATGATGTTTCTAATTTGGTTATATCTTGAATCGCTGCTCTATTTTCCTTTACTGTTAGCACCCATTCATTTATTTTTTTACGTCTTAAATCCGTGAATTTGTTTCCACGCAACGCATTTGTGAAGTGTTCTATTATTCGTTCTGCTGCACAATTCAACGATGACAGTTTCATTGGTTTTAGTTTTTTCAATACTCGGTTTATTATTTATCGGATAGATTCCATAAACAACTGCTGTTACAGGATAAGACCTCTCGTAGTACGGTTTGTCAATCGCAGTCAGAATTTCTGGTTTGGAATCATAACTCACAGTGACCGTTCTCTTATCTTTCAAGATTGGTTCAAATTTGTCGCGTATAATCCAATCTCCCGTTTCTGAACGGATAATGAATTTCACACTAAAATAATACTTTTTTCTGGTCAAGATGCGAGATTATCACTGCTACTCTTTCGTCGATCATGGTAGCAGCAACACTACCATCATTTCGAAATGTGCGACCAATAGTGAGATGCTCCACTCCGCTTGAATTCATTAAAACAATCACGGATGTTACCTATCATGCTTATATCACTTATTAGACCCTTTGGTACATCTACGGAGACTCTATCGAGATTGAATTTAACATTTTTCTAGGATTTAATGTTCAATAATCTCTCGAACTCCTCCATATTATAATTAATTAGTTAAATAAGAAAATTGTTATATAATGAATTATTGGAGATGGTTAATGATAGGATCAGTAACCGCTTGTAACAAATCATGCAGAAATGAATTCTGTGGATATCATTCACAAAGCGTTCGTCGCTGAAGGTTTGGGCAACCCCCTTGTATCCGATGTAGGGTAGGTATGCGTAGTAAATCGCAATTGTGTCTCAGCTGTGGTGGTAAACGATACAGAGAGCTAAAGCGTTATTATGATAAACGAGTCAAGAACTCCATCAATGACTCTGACCATGACTGTGTCAGCGTCCTTGACAAAATCATAAGTACACCTCAAGGCTAGATTGAAAGATTTTCAATTAATGTAATAATTTATCCAAATAATGAATTAGACAAATAATATTTAGTATATAATTGAACCAAGAATTTCAACCACATCCCGTGATCATCAATTATGAAGCATCTCGTAACGATATTGTGAGAAACCGCAGACTGAAGAAACAAGTAGGTTTTGTGACTAATCTGGGACGACTGATGTTTACTGATTGCAAGCGAGACAGTCTTCAGTCTGAATTAACAACGAAGACCGAGGAATTATTTAAACCATTAACCACAGGAACCAAAGGGGTCGTATCGGCCACTGAAAGAGCAATATATGGAGATGTCCACGAGGAAGGGGAAAGGAAAGAAACACCTCTTCTTGGTGTGCTTGAAAAAATAGCAAAAAGATCCAAACAAACAAAGAAATCCTTACAAAACTCCCTGGTAAGATAGTAGCTGCTGCAAAATTCAGGAACAACAAGAACGACTTGAACAAGAAGAAATTGAACGATTAGGTGATATTGATGTTAGCTCTTCACCACCTGAACCACTTGAAGAAATGAAACAAGAACAACTTGAAGAAAAAGAATTCGAAAACGATGAGGGAATACAAACTTCAAGAGATATTTCCAAAAGAAGTGATAAATAAATTAAAAAATTACATGGATGATGAATTAGCTAAATTTGATATTGATTCATTTCCAAAGATGACATTGGATAAATATATAAACGATGATTTTAAAAAATCCATAAAAGACTTTGACACCTGGAAAAATAAGGTATATTTGACAAAAACACGATGGAAGTAGAATCTCAAATGATGATAATAATTATAAATCGTATTTGAATAAAATAAAAAAATAAGTAGTGGTCAATCACTATATGAATGAGACGAAGATGATGACGATGCACAGGGTGCAGCTGGTTATAGTAGTGGAAAGGGATTTTCTCAGAGTGGAACTCAAAGAGGGATTTAAGGTAGTGGTCTAATGCATTGTCCTGGTAATATTCTCAGCGATATAGCATGATCCGAAGTACTCATCGGAGGGAAACGAGCTGGAAATAACTCACCGGAAAAATTAATGAAACAGCTGATATCTGCAGGAGGTTGTTTCAAGGTGACATCATGGATATTGGTTAATATCGAGAGTTTGTTGACGAGCCAGTGGACGGTTTCACCGAAAATCCAAAGAATTTTTACGGTTATCATAGTGACTAATTTGATGTCTTCGTCATTCGATTAGATAAATATCATTTAAATAAGATGATCATACACTACAACCACGATAAACCAACCAGTGTCACGATTGCCTGTTGATAGAGCATACTATGTTGATGGTCTTGGTAATACCATTGCAGGGTTATTTTCAAAAATGGTTCCAAAAGAAGCGCCATTAGCAAAACAATTATCAATGAAAGCCATTGATGTTATTCGTGATAAGGGTATTAGCGCTGTTGGAGATGTTGCGGGGAAGACGTTTTCCTCCGCGAAGGAAAAGCTAATGTCGCTAGTTCGACGAAAAAATAAACCACCAATGACTTCGTCATTACCGTTACCATCTACAGAAGTGATGCCTGCAAGTATTAGTAAAATAATAAATAGCGCAGTGGATCAGAAATTAGCATCGCTGGCGACTTCGTCGTTGGCGGCCAGCGACCAAAACGATATCGCAAACATGATAGCAGGAAGTGGCTTGAAATCACGACGAAAACAACGACGAAAATCATGATTTAGATCGAGGAATATATAATGAAATGTTCAAACGGACATCTGATCCAGCGTTTGATATGGACGTTTCAGTGCGCAAGGATGATTCTATACGTGATTATCAATTCTTTTCCTATCACGCAATGCAACCGAATACTCCATCAAGAATTGAACTTCAAGTCGATGATACCAGCAAATATTTTCTACCGTGTTAAGCGTTTATCGAAGTAATAGGAGAAGTTGTACAATCAACTGGTACTTATGCTGTACCAGCACCATATCCAGTTAGTACAGTAGTCGGTTTTGTCAATAATGGTATCATGGCGCTATCTGAGAGCGCAAGATATACAATTAATGGAAAAGAGATTGAGTCTATAACACATGTTGATGTGGCCACAACAATAGTTGGATATTCCGATGATTATACAAGATCGACAGGCCCTTCTATGATGTTTGCAAAGGATACTAAAACTACTACTGGAAAAACTCAATTTGTTGTAAGACGACCAAGAAATAATGCTCTTGCTGCTGATATTGATGCTGAGAATATGATTATAAATACTGATGATAATTTAAACCTAGGAGCTGCAACACGCATATCAATGTTGCAAGGACAGCGTAAATCATTTTCATGCGCGATTCCACGACATCATTTATTTGGATTCTGCAGAAATGTTAGAAAAGTTATCTATGGAGCGAAGCATACAGTAGTACTCTTGCGAAAAACTACTGATGATGACGCAATTTGGAGGATTCCAGCTGATAATGCAAATCCAAATGTTGATGCCTGTAAAGTCATTTTAACAAAACTATCATTGTGGATGCCAATATGACTCCAGCACTCGCCGCAGAAGATCGATTACCATCATTTATAAATACAGGCGGAAAATCATTACTAAGTTGGCTAACAATAACAACATATATTATGCAATCAAATACTAACGGCATATTTACATGGAATCTGGCATCACAACAAGGTGTTTCAGCTCCACGTCATATATTTATTGCGTTCCAGGAAACATCGAAATTTGGTTCACAATTACATACATATGATCTTTGATGAATTAAGTATTACCGATGTCTCAATGAGAATAAGTGGTCCACAGGAACCATCCGAGGATATACAATTTAATTAATGTCAAAACCATATTGCACGCGTGTATCATCGTCTGTTGTCGTATATGGGACGCGAGCAAAACGTTGACACTGGTCTGGAAATATCTCAGTTTGACTTTAGGAATCTATATCCGATCTATTACTTTTCGCTGGGACATCGTGATTTAACAAGACAATCTGCCGTTGACGTACATTTCAAAGCTAATATACTTCGTGGTGTTATCCCCAAATACAGAGCAATTGCTGTAATCCTCAGCGACAAATCAATGTTACTTGACGGTGTTGGTGGACGAATGAGAGTAATCGATGCGCCAGTGGAAAATATGCAATATGTAGCAATTAGATCAATCTCTTATTAATAAGATGTCATATAGTTATGTTAGGGTTACGTTAACCCCTAGTCAAATTAAAAAATTGCAATCGGAATCAGCTAAAAAATGTGGAACCACGATAACTCTGAAACACAATCAGATGTCTGGTGGTCAGAATAAATTATCGCTGACAACTCGTCAGATAAAGCACTTCTATGATGCTTTCAAAGATAAAAAGTGTGTTCAGATTACACTCTCTGCAGCTGCGATCAAACCATGATACAATCAGGTGGTATATTACCACTTTTCGATGCGTTACCAGCGTTGATTGCGGCAGAGGTCCCAGCGGTAGTAAAAGCCGCCGCGTTAGGAGCCGTTAGTACAGCGGCAGGGATGGCACTAAAGAAAGCTACCACGAGTTAAGAGTCTAAGACTACTAGGAACCCGTATTCATGGTACAAAGGAAGCGGCCTGAGAATCCCAGGAACAGTATATTAATAACAATAGTTCCCATGTCAAATTTTGAATTATTCGATGCTGCTAAGCCATTTGTCATGCTGTGTTACGTGTTTAAGCTGTAATAAACAGTAACACAGAAAAGGGAAGACAACAAGCTTTCTAAAATGTAACAAATTATTTATTTACCTCATAAAGGCTGGTAGAAAATGAAGCACGAACTAACATTTATAAGAATGAATCAAATCCAAAATTAATCAAAGAATTATCCACGTATTAAATTACATATGTCCTAGCAATGAAATGTTCTAATAGATTCAAGTTACAAAACTGTTGGAAAAATCAAAATGGAAGACGATGAAGTCTGAGTTTTGCTCATCTAAACTTCCTTGTAGAAACAATATTTAACACTCCGGGTTTCGAAATACGAATACAAGTTTAATAAACTGTCTTTGTGCAAGAATTCTGCATGAACACATCAAAAACTTCCAGAGATACGAATTAATTCGCTAACATCCAACTGGTCTAAAGAAAAGTTAATATAGATTCAAAAATTGGCTACAGCTCCATGGTTACATGTCATCCATGATTTCACATCAGAAATACAGCTCTCTACTTCATAGATGGTAGCATCAACTTCAGTTGGGTGGCTAGATTTGTATATTGGGTGTCATCAGCGTACAATTGGTGAGCCACTGGGTGATGATCTATCACACTTGAGAGCGGCTGAGTTTATAGAATGAAGAGAACGGGTCCAAAAACAGACCCTTGTCAAACACCACAACATAGATCAACTGGTCTGGAATGTATTCCATTTGCAGATACAATTTATGTCTTGTTGATTAAGTTGGACTTGAACCACTGTAAGGCTATATATAAAGATCAGGATCTACGTAACAGATCCGATAAAATTAACCTCATGTTTGAGTTTATTTAAAATTTACAAATGCAGTATATCAGTTGTTTGCTCACCAAAGCTTGCAAAATACAGGAATTATTCAATCCGTTTCATAAATTACGTTGGGATGAACTGATATGCAAGATACTGTGTGTATTATTGATAAGTTGCCTTCTTTTGTTTTGTCCTGACTTCAAGTTTGTATGTTTATCCAAGCAAATTTCTTTCTTCTCGAGTTTTAATTCCTGGACACACTCTTGCAAAGTGTTTGGGCTAGCTAAATAAATATAGTGCACCTTAACTTTAAATCGTTCAGGAAAACGACATTACTGGTATTACTCAATTAAGCAGCACAATGACAAGGCACACGAGTTGAATCTGTCATGCCTTTCATTGCTTATTTGTTCTGGCCTGAGTCAATTAAACAACTAAAAATACATCATTACTTTAATGGATAATGCCAATATTACAAGGACCGTTTATCAAATATGTATTTTGACGGATGCGCAGCATTTGTGTATTTAACGTTTCCAATCATCATTGTTATTCTTTTCCTTCTCTTCGTCATCATTATTAATACAAAAGGGAGGACCGCATACACTGCAATTATCCATGAGTTCGGTATAAGTTAGAGCGAAAGACTTATTAGATTTGGATTGCACTCGAGCTATCTTTTTTTCGATTCCATCAAAAACATGCAGAGCTAGAAAATGTCTATATAATGTTACAATAAAGTAGCAGCAGAGAGGGGGAACAGACTTTCTCTAATTGGGGTATATTTTAAGCAAAATATTCTAAGTCTCCATTTGCCAAACTGAGACTTAACAATTTTAGAGCTCTGTTTGTCAAACGGAGCCTTCCTCAAGGGTAAAAAAAAAGACGCCATTTAGTTGACGTTCACCTCCTCGGCTGCTATGAAAATCTTCGATTTTTACTAACTAAATATTTGATCAAGTCATTAAGATTTCACAAATAAACTAATTTGTAAAACCTCACCTCGTAAATCAATCAGATTATTAGATTGGTCAGTGAGTTTAAAATTAATTCTCGTTAACAAATTATTATGACATCGCATATAGACTAGATTAGTTGGGTCTTCAATAATTAAAAATCCTGGAGGAGCCGTTGGTGCAAATGAGTATAAAATATATCCTTGCTGAGCTTGATTTGATTGTTCGAGATTTATTTGATAATTTCCTTCGATAACATCACATACTAAATTGAGCGCAATCACCGTTGAAATATTCACATTGTTCGGAGCAATATGTCTACCGCCGCCTTCTGGATCATTATTAAATTTCAGAATATTTGCTGTAGGATTCTTCGATTTTTTCCAATTATCGTGGATTCTTTTGAACCCAATATTAATAGCATCGTCAAGTTGTTTCTTTAGTTTATCCGGATTATATCCAGGGATTTTAAAATCTTTAATCTCCGTTTTATTAATCTTATATAGATCCGCAAACTTATCATGTAAGATTTCTTCATTTAATACTTCTTGAATAATTTTCGAGTGAAATATTTTCATATCGTCGATGATTTTATTACCTGTTTCTACGACGTTGATAAATTCATCCTTGGTGAGAGAGCCGGATTTAATAGATATTAGCAGTAGTGAAAAATCATTATTCATTGCTGTGAAATTTCCGTTAATGAGAGGAACATAAATTTCTTTATTCAAGAATTTATTAGGAGCATAATCTTGATAATTTTTGGCTTCATTGACGGGTTTTATTTTGTTGGTGATATAATCGGATTTCTTAGGTTCGGGTGGAAAATCCTTCGAATTTTCTCGCGAGTTATCCGGTGGTAATTCAGGCCATCCTAACACTGATCTTATAGAACTCTGATAAATATCTACAACGTATCCTTCTGTATTTATCTCGATAGCAGATGATAGTGTTGGTTCATGAACTGTTATAGCGATTTTTGATTCTTTTCCAGTGAGAGATTTTATTCTTCGTTGAAATTCAGCATTGATCTGTTCGATTTGATATGACCCAGTTGGTATAGAAACAACCTGCCAATCTGGTGTTCCGTCTTCACGATTCTTGTTTGCAAATACCAAGGAATTATTCGGTTGTTGACCACCAAATGCTACCGATCTAATATTAGGCCAGCTATGATACACTCGTAGTTTTGCTAGTGCGATCTCGCTCACGGGAACAGGAATTGGAAAATTAACACTAAATTCGGGACGTGTTGAGGTTATTGATATCGTGCTTGTTTTCACCGGTGTTGTATTTGTTACTATTTGTTGAAGTAGTTCTTGCGACGACATTATTATTATTATTCTGCTCTAATTTCAGCATTGTTGATTTATACAATTGAGCCATAGTTGAAAATTCGCTATCTGATATTGTTGTGTCATCCAACGACGATGATATCAACGAGGATAATTGCGAGTAACCGGCAGATGCAATATGATATTTAATTAAATAATCATGTAGTTTACTCTGGCTACACGATGATAGTTTTTTTGTGATCCCAGTTAATATACCAGCAATTGTAGCCACTGCGGAAATAGCGATTGGAACTACGACCGGAGCAATCATTGTAACCGAAGATAGTATTATTCCAGCAGCAGTGATTACTCCTGACACCGAGTACACGGTGATATCAACTGTGGTTATTCTTCGTTTGTATTTTTTGATTTTTATTTGATATTCTTCACAGAGAGAACTGAGTTTAGTTTGAAATTCTCTGACTTGATCATAGCGATACTGATTCGATGATGGAGTCATTTTATTTTAAAAGCGTTAGCATTTTCAATTTAACTGTTTACTTAAATCCGCTACGAATTCTACGTACCACGTTACTGAAACCTTAGCTAGATTTTTATCATCATTTGTTATCGTGAATTGTTCAATTGTATCCTTGTCGATTATCGTTGATATCGTATTATTGACTCCAGATGAACTACTTGATGATATATTGAATTGAGTCGGTGATACTATTGTTAATCGATAAATACCCTTGACTGCTGCGGTTATGTTTAAAATGTTATCTTTAGGTGTCCACGTATATGATCCGTATTGAATCGTGTATACTACGTTGATGATAGATTTATCATGAGGAATTTTTACTTTTTCAACAACGTTTATCATTCTCCTTGCATCACCCTCTATTGCGATGTTGAATGTTTTAAGTTCATCGATGGATTTTTTAATATCGGGAAGTGTTATTTCAATTTTATCAAATGGGCTCCCAATAAACTTGTCCATGAGGTTTTTACGAAACGTCATAAATAGTTTCGTGTGTTTTTCATATTCGGATTGAAGAGTTGCTAGTTCCAATATAGAATCTTTTATTACGGTGAGTTTTGGTTCAGTCACTGGTGGATTTCCAAAAAATTCTAGCAGGGGTTTATCAATTTTGTCAACTATATTTCTTTGTAATGCAGTAAACTGATCAAATACAATTATATGATCGTCATATTTATCATTAAGCGATTTCAATGAATTCACCGTGTTATCGTATGTTGCTAATTTATCCGTAATCGTTGAAACAAATACACCTGGTTTGAGTTTACCCCCATCAGAAAATAACGCGATAGTATCCTCTGCTGCGTCTCGTTGTTTAACTAAAATATCATTAAGAGAGATATTACTACTTTTCAACTTACCCTGACGATCTTGAAATACAACTATTTCACCGGGATCAACATTTGTTAGGTTTAATATTTCAGCTATTTCATCTTCGATTAGTTTTTTAACATCCTTGTTATCAATGGTTTCCACTCCACTATCAGGTTTCTTCAGCGATGATAAAGATCGTCCCCAAATATCAATCATTATTATAGAAATCTTTTTTATTATTCAAATCCTATGGATTTTCTACCGCTAGTATACTCATTTACTACTATATGAGGTGGTTTCGAAAATCTTTTGGATATAGCATCAAGTACGTTTAATACTTCATTACCGCATATTGGTGGATCAAGCATTGTTTGTGTTGGTAACGTAGAATACCAAGTCCTCATTGGAAGGGTTTTAATATAACGCATAAATTCTTTCGGCGGCGCTAATCCATATGAGTCAAAATAAATAATCCCACGTGGATCAATTGCGTAACAAACCCAGTGAGTTCCAGGTCCGGAGCTGTTATCTAAATTAATAATACCGGTTTCAACATCATTTGGTTGTGCCGGTAACTGATCTCTCATAAAAACCCCTCTGAAATTTTTTATTTTTAATTTTTTAGCGGTATCAATTAAATCAAAATTGGACATGGGAACCATCGGTTTGGAAATCGAAGATTTCGGAACTATATCGTTCCTGGAATTCGAAGACCCTTTCCGCTGTACCATGAACTCGGGGTTCCTGGTAGTCTTAGACCCTTTCCTTTTTTTTTATACCCTTTTCCAGTTGCCTTTTTCAATGCCATTCCTGCCGCGGTACCAATAGCTCCTAATGCTGCTGCCTTCGCTACCGCTGGGGCTGCTGCGGCAATCAACCCTGGAATCAACCCTAACAACGGGAATATACCACCAGTCTTTTCCATATTACGGATCGCGCTCGTAGAAAGAGTAACCTGAACTCCTTTTTTTTCTTTCAGCGCTTTATTAAAATGATTAGTTTGAGTTTTCGTCAGCGATAGTTTATTTCCTCCGCCATTCATTTGATTAGGTTTCAGCGTTATTGTGGTTCCACATTGCTTAGCTGATTTGGATTGTAGTTTTTTTATTTGACCAGGTGTCAATGTGACATTGATATTACTATACGACATTATACAAAACAGGTTGATTCTAAATCGCGAGTCATTTTTAAAGAATTTTGGATTAAGAAAATCTTACAGATTTTCAACTGGTGCATCTACCAATCTCATTCGTCCACCAACACCTTCGAGTATCATTGATTTATCACTAAGAATGACAGCAACCGCTCTATAATTAGCAATACCAACAGGACGGTTTACATGAGCTCGGAAGTGTATATCAACTACGGACTGTTTCATCAAGTCAAGATGTTCCAACGAAAAGTAATAAATTGGATACAGACCTTTAAAATCTAATTGTGATATTTGTAGACCAGTATCTACATTTTGATCACGTCCCATAAATGATAGTAATCGATGATAAACTCGTGCAATATGGTTTTGACCGTAATTAAGTTGTATATCCTCTGATGGTTCTTGTTGTCCGTTTATTTTCAGCGAGACTTCACTACACCCAAGTTGATCAAATATCATATGGGAATGTTCTTGATTATCCAATCGCGCTCTATTCTGTAGCGCAATAAAAATATGCCGTGGAGCTGAAACACCCTGTCGTGCTGCCAAATGCCATGTAAATGTACCATCAATATTAGAATCCATGGTATCTGTGGACGTTGTCAACCAGCTTAATAATCTCTTTCCCCCTTGATCCATAAATGATAGCAACCGCGGTTCTACTGACAATGATGGAGTCAACACTGGCATCCATAGTGATAGTTTTGTTAAATTTACTCTACCATCGGCAAGAGGAGCAGGAGGAACACCACCAGTAGCAGGACGCCAAATTGCACTATTATCATCACCTTTTCTTACTAGTGCTACTGTATGTTTTACTCCATAAATAACTTTTCTAACATTTCTACAAAATCCAAATATGTGATGGAGCGGAATAGCACATGAAAACCGTCGATGATCTCCTTGTAATGTTGCTAATCGTGTTGCAAATCCTAGGTTATATTCAGGATTAGTATTTATAATCATATCCTCGATACCACCAGCAGCACCAGCAATAAAATTAACAGGATTAGCAGCACGATCCCTTGGTTGCCTTACTAGATAAGGATTACTATTAGCGTTATTAGTAATATCCTTAGAGAATATCATAGATGGACCGGCCGATCTTGTATAATCGTCAGAGTATCTTGCTAGCCCTAGTATTGTTGTTGCTACATCAACTTCACGTTCAATAGATTCGATTTCTTTTCCATCAATGAGATATCTTGCGCTTTCAAATAAAGCCATGATGCCATTGTTAACAAAACCAACTTGGATATTATCTGCATATGGTGTATTATCACGCTGTAAAAGTTCACCTTCAACTTCAATAAAGGCTTCAGCGGGTAAAAAGTATTTACTGGTATCATGAACCTGAAGTTCAATTCTTCCACGAAGATCAGGTTGTACTGCGTGATAAGCAAAAAATTGATAATCGCGTACAGAAGTATCTTTAAGTACTGGGGCTTCCATGTCAAATGCAACATCAGGGTTCTGTTTGAACATTTTTTATTATATATCCGATGGTCTAAATCAAAAATTCTGAAAGAATTCTGAAGGAATTTTGAATTGAAAACCCCAGGAATTCATTTAGAGAAAATCGATTTTCATGAAATTATGTCGACGGATTAGCTAAAAAACAATACAAAATCAATAAAAAAAACATCGAAAATTCGATAAAACAACATAATTTTAGCCTCACAGGATAAAAAATCTGATCAAAATCGATTTTCTCTAAATGAATTCCTGGGGTTTTCATCCTCGATTTTCATGAAATTTTGTCGATAATTGCATAAAAACACTAGAAAAATGAGTAAAAACACTAGAAAAATGAGTAAAAAAAGTAAAAAATCTAACAAAATTAGCAAATTATAAATAATTTTCAAAATTCTAAAGAATTTTTAAAATAAATATTTAGTTGGGTGTATTTTAATAATGATGATGAAAATATCTGATAATGAAGATAACGTTAGTAGAATCACAAGTGATTCTGACATTAATGATTCTGATACAAGTGATTCTGACACAAATATTTCTACAATAACCATAACAACTGAGCATCCTATTCAAATAAATAGAATCACAAGTGATTCTGACACAAATATTAGAAACACTAGTGTTTCTACAATAACTATCATAATTGGAAATCCTGTTCAAATAAATATTTCTAACGTTTCCGGCGAATCTTCTTAAAGCCACTTCCCGAAAGCCCACTTCCGGCTATCATATTTGCTGTTATGTTATCCTGGGCGTTAGTCATTAATGATTGTAGTTTTTTATCCACGGCGTTATTTATTATTTTACTAACCTGTGTAGGCATTACTGCAGTAGATGGCAGTGAAGTCATTCCAGAAACACTAGTGTTTCTAATGCTAGCATTTCCAGGTTTTGAAAAATTTCTACGAAAATCACTTCGTGATTTCACTAACGCTGTTAGTTTATCCCGAGCGGCTGAAAATGCCTTACTAGCAAGATCACCAACAGTGTTAATACCCTTATCTCGGATAACATCAATTGCTTTCATTGCTGCCTGTTTTGCAAATGGAGCCACTTTTGGAGCCATTCTTGAAAATAATCCCATTATAGTATTACCGAGACCATCTCCATAGTATACTCGGTATTTTGGTAATCGTGAGTTTACCACGTAGACGTTAGTTGGTTTATCATGGTTGTAGTGTATGATCATTCTTCTATACAAAAACACTAGTGTTTTTCCAAATGCTAGTGTTTCCAATTATCTAATCACAGGAAATTTTCGATTTCCCACCTACGGATTTCCAGTGACATTAGTCACTATGATAACCATGAGAATTTTCGGCTAACTCCTCAATGAAATCTCTATATGTTGCAATATCCATGATACCACCTTGAAATAACCTCCTACAGATATCAGCTGCTTCATTGATTATTTCCAGTGAGTTATTTCCGGCTCGTTTTCCTCCTACAAGTATTTCTAATCGTGATATATCACCGAGAATATTACCAGGGCAAGAAATACTTGTATTTCCACTCGAAGAGTTTCCAACACTAGAGTTTCCAACACTAGAGTGAAAATCCATAGGTGAATATCCCTTTCCGGTTTTTTTCTTAGTTTTTTCTTCTCTTTTTCTTTGTTGTTCTTGTTGCTTTTCTTCTTCTTCTTGTTGTTGTTGTATGTCATAATCTTCAATTCCTCTCATAAACATTTTATACTCTAGTTTTTCCTTTTTTAAACGATCAATACTTTGATTCACTTTAAACAACCAATCAACCCAGTCAGGTCGTGATATTTTACTCTTTTTATACTCCTCCTTCAAAAAACGTTCTCTTGAATAATAGCTTTGGACAGCAAAATCACCAAAGGCGATATAATCGTTGGGTTTCATTAATTGAAATTTTTTTATTTCTATTATACCCGTCGGAGTGAATTTGTCTATAAAGGAAACACCACGAGAAGTGGAAACTGCGCCTTCTTGTTCTTCTTCTTCTTCTTCTTGTTCTTGCTGTCGTTGTAGTTCTTCTTGTTCTTGCTGTCGTTGTAGTTCTTCTCGTTCTTGCTGTCGTTGTAGTTCCATCTCCCCTGCGATTTCACCTGGAAGTATTTGTACAGCTTGTTTCGTTTGTTTAGTTCGTTTTGCTATTTTCTCCAACACAGGGAGAAGAGGCTTCTCTGTTCTAGGACCTTCTTTAGGGACATCTCCGTATATCGCCCGTTCAGTTGCTGTTTTCACATCTGTAGTTGCCTTGACAACCGGTTTGAAGAGTTGTTCTGTATCCTCTGTGAAGTCGGTGGCCATTGATTGCCGTTGTTGAAGTTTTTCACGGATTCTATCACGAAGGGGTAATATTTTCTTAAGAGCTTCAAGTCTTTCTTTAGTGTTCCGTGTAGTTAATGATTGTCCTATCATTATTAAAAGAGTATCACTAATTGTCAAATAAAAATCCAAAGGATTTTTTAATGCAAAGCATTTCATTGCAAATCATTTCGAAAGAAATCACTAACTAAAAAATGCAAATCATTTTAATACTTCCTTGTTGTTACACACATAATTTTACTTCCTCATACCGTACTGGTTATACAAACAAAGGAGGCTCTCTACGCGTGGGCTCATCACCTTCAGAGTTTTCCATTAATGTTTTTAATTGTCTCACTTTACAATTAATAAGTCTCTTTTGTTCATATTCTAATCCTAATTGCTTACGTACACGTTCAACGATGCTACATAATGGTACGAAGACATTAACATCTTCAGTATTGACTAAGCTCTCACGTATAAACTTTTGGATATTCTTAATTAAAAAATATTTCTTAGATAGAACATATTTTCCTGTCTGTTCTGCAAATTGTATATCCTCGAAATTGGTCATAATTTGATCACAATCCAAACCTGAACATAATTTTACATTTTGATCCTTCAACTTATTGATTTCAATAATAATCAATTTGAGATTTTCAAGATTCATATATATATATATATATAAATATATTTGTTTAAATGCAAAGTATTTCAAATACAAAGTATGAAAATTCTTTAGAATTAAAAATGCAAAGTATTTCAAATACAAAGTATTTTAAAATGAATTCTGGATACACTAAGGTGTTGATCATCTTAGTATACCCAGAAGCTTAATGCGATTATAGGTGATTATGATTATATATAATGAATGAAGACGGCACAATTCACCGTTTGAACCCCCTTGGTGTTTTATACATCAAGCAGCGCTCAACGGTTACAACCGACAAACACATAACAATAGATTATAGGTGAACAATGAATGAATTGATTTCAATGACAATGCGACGGTACAACAATAGATTATAGGTGAACAATGAATGAATTGATTTCAATGACAATGACGACGGTACAACAATAGATTATAGGTGAACAATGAATGAATTGATTTCAATGACAATGGATGACGCGGGCTATTCTACATTCAAGTGTAAACAAAACCGCAAAATCGAAACTTTGGTTTTGAATGTCAATAATAACGTTCATACCACGTGTGACGGTGTGGTTTTGTTTACACTTGAATTTCGGCTAATGCCCAATTATAATAAAGACGAATTTGTATATATACACTCATTACGACGAGGTGATATAAAATAGGTGTAGTGATTGTAATTATTTGTTTGTTTATTAGCGATCACTGACAACGTTGAAAACACATATAATACTTAAAACAGACATTAAAAAAAATGTTTAAATACGACGTGTTTATAAAACAGTTTTGTTAATACTTGAAAAAAGACAAAATTGATTGTGTTTTGTTCAGATTTATTTAATTATAACAGCCAATGAAAAATCGAAGATTTTCCAACACTAGCGTTTCCGTGTTTAAGATCCGTAACTCTGTCATTGGTGGAAATCCTACGGATTTCACACGCGTTATACCTAACGGAGTTATCTCCCGTATTATACATAAATAAACCGAATTTTGTTTTTAAAACGCTTTGAAAAAGCGGTCTTATAAATTCCTTCTGCTACTTTTTGTACCGAGGGGGGGAAAATATCGAAATACTTACCAGCTTCTGTTATTGATTGAAATACCATCTCCGTGTCAGTATTAAACGATCTTACTGGTCTAGCAATTTTCGGGTATTTCCCAGTTCTTCCTCGTTTTGTGTTTTCACATTGAGAAATAGCTTGAAGGTTGTTCAATTTGTTATTCTTGGGATTAGAATCAATATGATCAATAACAAAACCATCCTTGATTAATCCATTATACACTTCATAAACGAAACGGTGATTGAGATACATTTTCCCTCCAGCATTAAACATCAAATAACCCATACCATTATCCCGCCCAACAGATTTCTTATTTTTACTGTGTCTAACAACACCATCACTAGAAGCTTCGTAATTTTTAATAACAGGATGTCTTTGAAATTCTTGGCTCATTTGTATATATAATATATCTATTTGTCTAATTCGTTAATTGGCTGAATTATAACATTGGAAAATCTTTTTATATAGTCATCCGTAGTTTTTATGATTTTGCCGTCATTGACGTCGTCAGGATTTTTGATTCTTCGCTTGTCATAATAACGTTTTAACTCTCTATAACGCTTACCCCCGCAATTAATGCATAACTGCGACTTGCCTCTTACACCTACCCCACAATGCAAGCATGGTAGAGGTCCCTCCGAACCGTTTCTCACACTCTGCATATGATACCCACAGAATTCATTTCTGCATGATTTGTTACACGGAGTCTTTGATCCAATCATAAGCCATTTGCAATGATTCATTATATAAAATTTTCTTATTTAAATACTTGTTTTAATTATAATATGAAGGAGTTCAAGAGATTATCGAAAATTAAGCCTTGGAAAAATGTTAGATTTAATCTCGATAGAATCTCTGATATACCTAAAAGTCTAGTAGATGATAAACCACTATTGAGTAAAATCAGCGACTGTTTTAATGAGTTTAAGCGTGATGGAGCATCTCATACGTGGTCGACATTTCGAATTATTGATGAAGATGTCAATGTACCTGTAATTGATGCTACTATGAATGATATAAGAGCAGCTGAGATACTTTCACACCTTGGCCAGAAATCCAAAGGTAAATTGCAAAGCAATTCTCTACGGAGGTATTTTTTTAGAATAAAATTCATTATCGAAGAGGAAGGTGAATGGATTATCAGAGATAAATTTGACCCAATCCTTAAGGATAAAAAAACTGTTATTGTGAGTAGAGATTCCAAACCAGGAATTCTAACTGGAATTGACAAACCATACTATGAGAAATCTTACCCTGTAACAGCAGTTGTGTATGGGTTATATCCAATAAATAATAATCCTAATATTACAAAATTAGCTCCAATGTTTTCATCATCAGTGGCTTTGCCACTTAATTGTGTAGCAACACGGTTAATAGAACACTTCAAAAATGCATCCCGGGGAAACAAATTAACTGATCTACGAAGAAAAAAAATAACCGAATGGGAACTAACAGTGAATCAACATGGAGCAACGATTTCCGATATAGCTAAATTAGAAGCATTATTAAAATTTCCAATATCAGTAGCGACGATAACCGGAGAAGTATTATACGAACCGAAATATCAATCGCGAGGAGATCCAATTGAAATTATCGATCATAACAAACACGCGTGGACACCCGCGGTAAATATATTTCCACGAGAAAGAACTATTCGATATATCCCTAAAGAATTTTCTAGGGATGGTTTAAAAAATGAGTATCATTTTAATGAAGAGAAATTATTTGATGCTATTCACGCGTTAACCAAAGACGACCCTGTGTCAGTATGGTTACTCAGGAGTAATGAGGATCCGGAAATAGGATTTGATCAGTTTGTAAAACCAAATGGTGAATTATATCGAACTGAAGAATTAGATACTAGAATGAGAAAAATCGCTAATGAGTATTTAGAAAATTCTAAAGAATTTTCAGAGGGAAACACTAGCATTTCTACAGAAAAACTACTTACGGATAGTTTTACTATTCCATCAGTGGTAGCTCACTTCGCACGAGAAAAGAATTCATGGCGTCCAACACGAAGTGATTTTCTGGAGGATGTGAAGTTGAGTTGCGTCGAATTTGGTCATGGAGGATTGTGGAATACGAAATACTCACGTGATGGTATGATTTCAATTGATATATCCGCGTGTTATCCTGGAAGTTTTCTCGGATATGGAAAATGCTCTGAATATTTTAAACGATTTGGACATCCCACACATGAAATGACTCGTGTTGCGATTAATGGTCCATTGCCTGATTTTGATTTAACCGGGTTCGCTCGTGTGATATCATTCGAATTAGCTACAGGGTTACATCCGTGTAGTTATCTTTGGCTTGGTAGACATATGTATGAAAAAGCGTGGATGTCAATTGTGCTATTGCGGTATATGATCGATTGTGGTATGCTAATATCGTTAATTGTCAGTGAAGCGATTATTTGTTATAACGCTCAGAAAGATGTTTGGTTACCAAAACCCGATCTAGAAAAAATAATTAACGAACAACGAAAACAATTTCTAGATGGAAATTCGAAGAATTTCAGCGAGGAACAAATCATAGATTGGTCTAAGAAATTATTCGAAGGTAGTAATAGAGAGGCTAAAGATCTCGGACGAAAAATAATCGGTAAATTCACTCAAGGTGGAAGATTTGATAATGCAAAATACTCTTCTAGATTAATCATAGACGATGAAGAATACAATTTCATAATATCTGATTTAATAAAAAAAGGGAAATTTGTAACCCGTAAGAACGCTTTTCTATCAGGGGAATTAGATGAGGAAGCTTACAAATCTGCGAGCGGAACTAATAATGTTTGGGTAGATGATGTCCTTCGAAATGGTAAGAAACTAGGTACGGTTGTTACCTACTGTGATGGAAAAAGTTGTCAATACACACATTTGAGAAGTTCTATGCTAGCCTATTCTTGTATTAATCTATTCTCGATGATAAATAGATTTCCTAATACCGCGGTTAGAGTAGCTACTGATTCGATGTATATCCATGAAAAATACAAATCAGATGTAGCTAAATTCACAGATCCTAAGGAAGCGTGGGGGAATTGGAGGTTTAAAAAAGAAACACTACATGAGTATTGTAAATCCGCAGACGTTGCTATGGATGATAAATACTTGAAAAGTAACCATAATATCTCAGAGATTCAATCAGAATTTTCTACTGCACCGCCTGTATCCGATCCGATTTGTAGATACAAGACAGTTTATTTAAACGGCTGTGGTGGATCAGGAAAGACAACTCGTGCAATCGAATTATTTCGTAATAGAAACACAAATGTTTCTAACATGATTGTGTTAACACCAACTCACAGACTCGCCAGAGAGATGATAGCGCGTGGAGTAAAAGCTTGTACCTATCACAGCTTCTTTCGATGGAAAGGCGATAATTGGACTCCTGATCGAATGGGCGATAAATTCATTCCTGATGTAATAATCTGGGATGAAATATGCACGGTATCGTTAACAGTATTACAGATATTTCTTGAATGGTTGTTGACAAAAAACACAAAAGTCGTCATGTGCGGGGATCACGGCCAACCGCAGCCATTTGTTGGTGGATCTCCACATGAATGGTTAAAAGGATTTGTAGATTATTATGAAGAGATTAATACCGACCATAGATCACTTGATGAACAATTACGAGAATTCAAAGCGCTAATTAGATTACAACCGGATAAAATCCAATGTGAAATAGCGCGTGAAATAATCTCTGAAACTCCCATGAATGATTTTTGGGAAATGTGGAAGCCAAATGATTTAATAATCGCGAGTAGAAAAATAGTCAGAGACGCACTTCAGATGAAGTTGTTTGCGCTACATAAAGAAAAATTTGCAACACTTCCAGTACCACTCTGTTATAGACCTAAGGATACACGAAAGCAGAATATCGACGTTGACATTCCTGGACAACAACAAAAGCAGAATTTAGTATTAAATGATATTGTGTTGGTTGATATCAACGTCGTTAAAGATGCATTAGGTGCTGATAAATCCCCATGGACGTTAGGTTATGCAGCAACAATACACTCTTCACAGGGATTGACTATATCCGATACAACTCTTTGGATAGTAGATAATCATATTGAGTGGTCAAATTTAGTTTATCTCGCAGTATCCAGAGTACGGCGAATAAACCAACTTCGAAGAATTGTGGTTAATGATAATGACAATACATTAAGTAATATACACACCGATGATAATATAATCAGAAAAAAACTCTCTGGTTATAAACAACAGGATAAAAAAAATAAAAGAGAATTTGACATTGATGCTGAATTAATTAAGACACTAAAGCAACAACAGAACAATCACTGCGCGAGTTGTAATTGTATAATGAGTTGGAATTGGTCGGATAAAGATCCTCGCCAATTCACCGTAGATAGAAAAGATAACAATCTCGGTCATGTCAGAAACAATGTGAGGTTGGCTTGTCTTGAGTGCAACAGACGCCGGGGTGACAGCACCTTAGGTGCTAGTTAAGACCACGCGGTGGTAATTGAGTATCCTCAGGAATCACTTGTAATTGTTCGCGTGTAAATCCTCGCTGAGGAGCAGTTGAATCCAGTCTATAGATTGGAGGTCTACCCGTAGATCGTGTTATGCCGGATATTTTATGCGTAGTGACACTCCAAATAGGATCGGTAGCTCTTTTTTTACCACCCTCAAGCTCTCCTGGTTCGTATAAGTACCTTACAATGACATTACTACCAAGAATTGGTTCTTTTTGTGAAATTCCTTGGATTTCCATTTTGATAGACGCCTTCCTAATAGCGTTGACAGGTTTCATATTAATTGTTCTAGTAATCTCATTATTGATTGCGGTAATCACAGCTGGTAATCTCTTGACCCATTCACGGGATCGTTTATCCTGTATGAATTCTTTTGCGTATTGATATCCGAATAACCGCTCAGCAAGGGTTTTATTAAACCGTTCAACGATTGCCTGATCGCGATGTAGCGCAGTGTGTCCTCGTCTGATGGCGACATTATGATGATTCATCGTAGATGTAACAACACCTTGAAATTCCTTGCCAGGATCAACTTGTAACAGATTTGGCCAGCGCAGAGGACCTCGTCGATAAATTTTTTCAAATGCAGAAGCTACTTCAGTAGATGATTTTGTTTTTAACGGTTCTGCTTCTTTGTATCGACTTGCAATATCAACTAACGTTAACGCGTATTTGTAACCGTTGTCATGCGGCAGAAATAGTATATCAGCTTGATGAACTTCATTAGGTGTTGTAACATCAAAATGCGAATAGTTAATTTGTTTAGGCACTGGTAGATAAATTTGCCATATTGCCTGTTTAGATAACCAGTTTACCGCTGTAGTTTTTTTCACCTTTGATGCACTAGCTAGTTTATTGATTGCTGCGTAACCTCTCCAGTATCCTCTCGGAGAATAATAAATAGATTCCATATTAAAATGCTAGCATTTTCAATTACCAGCACCTAACATCAATTTACCCTTCATAGCAGATTTTACCAACCAAGAAGCCAACTTTTCTTTGAAGGATTTATCAGGAATAGCATTTAACGCATGAATTAATTTTACATCTGCGAGATGTCTGTGTTGAAGATTGCTGCTTTTATAAGCGACATCATGAGCATGACACGCCTTATCAATAGCGTTTATTGGATACTCGCCGGGTCGGGGTAAATTTTGATCATCAAGTCTGATATCTAATCGTGTTCCCGGTCCACAGTAGCTATATCCTGGAAGGTGTTTTTCTCCTGGATACTTTGCCCACGGTGTTCCTGGGAGTTTTGTCAATTTGGCTGCAATATCACCTCCTCGTTTTTTTTTAAAGGTTTCGTGGAAGTAAATCTAAATTTTTTCGTACTACATTGTACGCATTTACCAGAAAGCGCTGATCGATTATTTTTCATTGTAATCGTCGTCAAGTCATTTGTGCCAGTACGCGTCCTACACTTCACACAATATAGATCCATAATTTATATATAACAGTTATGAATGTAATTGATTATTCAGCTACTCGACAACGAAACACTATTAAACATCATGCAATGTTACCAAATTCTATTCGCGCGATTATCATCGGACCATCTGGAAGTGGTAAAACACAATTGCTACTTAATTTGATAACGAGATGGATGAAGTGGGATAAATTGTACATGATTGCTCCGAGTGTAGACGATCAACGATGTTATGAAGTATTAAAGGATTTTAACGAAGCCGCGCAAGAAATTAACGGTGATGGTGTTATTGAGTTTATAACCGATATCGAAGAAGCACCGAACATTGATGATATTGATAGAAGTATTAACAATTTAGTCGTATATGATGATATTATGTTAGATAATCAAAAGAATCCTGCTAGAATATTTTCCCAGGGGCGTCACAAAAACACCGATGTGATATATATCACTCAACGTTACACTCAAATACCAAAAGTGATCAGAGATAACTGCAATATGCTGTGTGTATTTAACGGAGTTGATACTCATACTCTTAGAAATATTTGGCAAACTTGGTGCAGTGGTGATATGGATCATAATCGATTTAGAAATTTCTTTAGCCACGCTCAGACAATCCCACACGGATTTGTGACGATAAATTTATCAGACCCTCGGACAAGATATCGTATCGGACTTGATCAAATATTTAGTTAGCGCATTAGCAGCCGAGGAGGTGAACGTCAACTAAATGGCGTCTTTTTTTTTTTACCCTTGAGGAAGGCTCCGTTTGACAAACAGAGCTCTAAAATTGTTAAGTCTCAGTTTGGCAAATGGAGACTTAGAATATTTTGCTTAAAATATACCCCAATTAGAGAAAGTCTGTCCCCCCTCTCTGCTGCTAAAGTATATATATTTGGAAACGTATGCATTCAGGTGTAAGATAAAAGACGAAATCTATCTGAATGGTCAGTTTTCCACTTATGTTTCTTCTTCTTTTTCTTTCTCTAAATTCTTCTTCCACTTATTATTATTATTATTATTATTATTATTATTATTATTATTATTATTGTTATTATTATTATTATTATTAATAATAATATTGTGCAGACATCTATCTTTCTTAGAGTAGAAGTTTGAATCACATTCGTTTATGCTTCTAAACATAGACATGTAGAGGATATAAAAAAGGATTAGAAATTGAACAAATATAATTGTCTAACCTACCATCGAATTGGCGTAGGCAGAAAAGAAAGGTAATTGAAGAACACATTTTATTTCCAATGGAATTTATTTCTTTTCATTTTACAAAAAATTACTTTTTAAAAGTTGCTCTTGCAGATCCATCTGAAAAAGATAACCAATCAAAGAATTAGGATCACAAACAGATTTCTTAAAATCTGAAATAAATGAAGGTATCTTGAACTTTTAAATCCTTGACGCTATGATTTATTACCCTTGACATACCCACATACCACATACACTCACAAGCACACGCACACAGCCACATACATACATACATATATATATATATATATATATATATATATATATATATATATATATATATATATATATATATATATATATATATATATTATTTATTCCATCAAGTGACATTTATATATATATATTATTTATTCCATCAAGTGACATAATAGTTTCAGAAAATGGTAATTGCCAATTTGTTAAGTTGAGACGTTTATAATCTTGTCTACCCGAGAAATTAATCATTCTAACATTGAACATTTCTTTGTAGAATCATTCTATTTAATTGTTGCATTCAGAATTTGATTTGGAAGAATTATTTATTCAAAAGAATATTCTTTTGAATTACAAACTGCTTTTAACATAATCGGATATAAGCATTAATTTAGAATTATAGTGAATTCAGAGAAGGATATCTTGAAATGTATTTCTGTGAGTAGTTGGAAGACTATTAGCACAACATCAGACGAGTTCAAGTTATATTAAAGAGTCCATATTAAGCATAAAAAGTCATTTAAGAGTCCATATTAAGTATGAAAAGTCCTATTTGATCTCATCCTGCTATTCTATCTATAATCAAAAACGTTTATTTGCATAAGTTCTTCTTCGTTAACAAATACGCTAAAGATAACCGCTACTTAAGAACGGAGCACATCGAGTTTTGGATGCATGGATTACAACTTAAACGGATGTATATTCTCACTGACAATATATCGTCACATGTGCGAGTTTTTAAAAAGGAGCTGAGGAATGAGTTCAAGATGAAACAAATATTAACTTATTTGGACATATAAAATGATCATATCCAGGGAAATAATAGCATCATGACGTTTTATTAACCCTTAATATATGGCAAATACACATTACAATCGATTGTTTCAATACAAAAGTCAATAAGATTGATATAATACTATTTTAGATTTTGCTAGTTGAACATCATAATTTTCGTAATTTTATTCATGCTTGTAAAACGGTATCGATTATATTTTCATATAAATTGTGTGCGAAATGTGAGTATGCAAATAAAACAAATTGCGTTCATAGGCATACGTTGTTTCAGTGACTGATAGGATATAAAAGGTTCAGTTGCGTCAGGTCATGTAAATTTATGGAACATGCCCTCGAACAATAGAGTAGGTTCTCACATAGGCTCTATTGAGAACTACAGTTAAAATATATTGTGTATTTAAGGAGACAATTAAGCATTAATCTTCATTTAAATTATTGGAGTCTTTCCCAATTTTAGTGTCAATGTTGTAAGTATGCAGATGCATTTTATGTTGTACTTAGCTATTTTTCGAGAGGAAACAAACATTTATTCAGACTGTTCGGTGATGATTTAAAGTGTTGATGATATTGACTATAATATTTTTCAGCATTTGTTATTACTTATTCGAAACAATTGTGGAGAACGCAACCTTGTCAACGTTACAGCTTCTAGAGGATCAATTCATTTCCAGTATTGAAAAATATAAGCATCTTTTCATTGGTTTAAGACTTTCAAAGACCTTTATAAGGAAACATTTGGATTGGCTCCATTATACTAAGGTGTCTTACATATTTTATTTTTGCAACTTTAATAAATAAATTGTTTATTAAATTTGACAAAACTTGTAGCTTTTGCTTCTTTCCGGTTGCTAAAGTTCATATTTTAAACGTGTAATGTTTATTGTTAGATTTGCATTTACTTACCATAGCTTTCAATAAAAATGATATAACACATCCTTTTGGTGGTGGCAATAGTAGATACCGGCGTGGTCACAATGTCCCTTGGTTCCGTCTGCGCATGTGCTGGCGTCATGTTCATCACATGCTTGGCGACGTCCTAAAATATTGTAGCCTTGATATCAAATAATTTTGTTTCCTCTTTATTACTAAACACGAACACGTTACAAATCAATGTTATTGTCTATGTGCGAGTGTTTTGTTTAGCACAGGTTTGACGACGATCTAAACCTATGGTTTATAGGTCTGACAGCACATCTTCTTTTGGTTTTAATGTTTATTATTATACCCGAGCCTATTATCAATTGAATTACTTTCAAACTCTGACGTTACATTTAGCGTAATGATTGAAACTTTTTGCAAAAGAAGAAGAATCTAGATTGTCTCTCTATGGGCTTTGGCTGACTAGAGACAAAGGCAGATCAAATGTGTTTACAGAGTTGGTACTCATTTACACAGTAATAAACGAAAAACGGAAATAAAACAATATAATAGCAGACAACTTTAACAATGACACTTATATACATTCAAATATAGTGGTTCCAAGTAATGTTTCTATGCTGAAAGGCATAACCCCTTTCCCACTCCCCAAAGGTATTATTTTTCTAGATGAATCCATTCTGATCAATTCATGCACTGTTGAAACACAGATGTTTAATAATAAACTAGAACACCATGTTATTCCTGTCCTGTACATACATGTAACTTTTAATGATAATCAAGAACACACAAGATAAAACTGTTTAACATCAATGTCTTGTACATGACCATAACTTATGCTTACGTATTTAATCTCTCTCTCTCCCTCTCTCTCTCCCTCTCTCTCTCTCTCTTTCTCTCTCTCGATATATATATATATATATATATATATATATATATATATATATATATATATATATATATATATTCAATCTTCTCTATCGTTGATACAACTATTCATTCAAATTCAGCACTATCTTTATTAAACGTTTAGAAAAGCCAGCATATGTAATGTTACATAAAACGACACGGAAAAAGTGAACCAAAATTAGTCCGCAGAATTTACAAATGTTACAAAATTCCACATTAGTTACATCCAGTCAGATTTTAGAAATCTCCGGCAATTCATAAAAAGGTGGAATCATAAAACAGTAAAGAAACATATAATTGTATTTCTCTTGTCAAGACAGAACCCCGTCATAAATTAACAACCAATCTCCCTTCATATTGTAAGAATAAAACCAGATGTAGGTGAAGTAAGTTTTGCTTAGTTAAGTTTTGAACGCATCAAAATAAGTTTTAACTTAATACATATGTATGTAACCTATATCAAAATGTACGTGTTAAGATATGATGTTGTATAAACGAAATGTCTCAACCGTTTACTTTCTAACTATAGTCATCAAAGTTATATATGTTTTATTGCATATATTATCCATGACCTTTAAAATATAATCAAAATATCTTACATATTCACTTATTCCATTTAGAAGCTTAAAATAATACATCTATGATTTTTAATATAAAACTCTTTTTATACTTCTAATAGCTTTCTATGTGATCCAAATTATCACTATACCAATATTTTCTTTATTATCTTAAAACACTATTGCAATCGAGTCTTCAATAAAAAATTTTGCATTCCATTGACTTTTCAAATATATTTTAAGCTTAAATATTCTACAATGGTAAAGGTCATAGATGAAAGGTTCACTGGGGCATTAATTTTGTCTTAATTCAAACCAATCTTTGGGAGGAGTCCACCTTTTCAGGGTAAAGGCAAATTTTTTATTTCTGTGTCTCCATCAACAATGAAAAAGAAACTTCAAAATTTGGTTGCATTTGCTTTAGTGAATTTTCCTCTTCGAACAACGTATCCTATATAACAGACGTTTAAATGCATCATAGTGCTTATTGCAAAGTCACAAATGTAAGGTATACACTCAAGGAGTGACATTCTTATAATCACGAAAAGGAGTTCGGATATTTTTGAGTACAGCTTCTTTTTTTTTTTTGATACATTGATTATTCACATGTATTATGATTTGCTTAAATCCTGTATTTAAGATTATTCATATAATTCAGAAAGTACAAAAGTCTTAAAACTCCGTTAAATCTAATTCTATTCGTATCATAGGGAAACATTAACCACATGATCTATGTGTAACATATTTAGTACCACGCGCAATATATTAGATTGAAGTTATACTTACAAAATGTCGGTCTCGAGATCAGGTTCAAGGTTATCATTGCAAAAAATGTAGATTATATAGGGATGACAAATTGGGTACCAAAGGTTTAATGTCTGCTATCGAGTAGTTTGTTTGGAAAAGCTTAGTACGCAGAAGATCTTGGAAATAGAGCATGCAATTTACAAAACATCACACTATTATAATTAGGTTCCATCTTTACATCCTCAATTTCTTGACACATTAAAGCAATATATATATATATAAATCTATATATATATATATATATATATATATATATATATATATATATATATATATATATATATATATATATATATATATATATATATATATATATATATAGAGAGAGAGAGAGAGAGAGAGAGAGAGAGAGAGAGAGAGAGAAATAGAAAGAGCTTACCAATAACAACATCACTATGGAGCTCAGGTAGGGTAAATTCTCAGGTGCAGTGGCTATCTCTGGTGCAAGAATGACGAGAGCATCATTGTGCGCAGTCAGAATCGGTACTGCACTGGGACTGCTCAAAGGGCAGCACTGATAATAATAATAATAATAATAATAATAATAATAATAATAATATATATATATATATATATGTATATATATATATATATATATATATATATATATATATATATATATATAGAGAGAGAGAGAGAGAGAGAGAGAGAGAGAAATAGAAAGAGCTTACCAATAACAACATCACTATGGAGCTCAGGTAGGGTAAATTCTCAGGTGCAGTGGCTATCTCTGGTGCAAGAATGACGAGAGCATGATTGTGCGCAGTCAGAATCGGTACTGCACTGGGACTGCGGAAAGGGCAGCACTGATAATAATAATAATAATGCTAATAATAATAATAATAATAATAATAATAATAATAACAATAATAACAATAACTCTCAATTTCTGATAGTTTAATAAAGCTGTAAGAGGAATATGGAACGGAATTTAAAATGTATTATGAAAGACTAATTTTCTGAAATTATACTTTAAGGTATTAAACGATTATTATCAAGTGTAATACATTATGTAAACAAAAATAGTAATGGTGGATTGTATTGGTGTCATCTATATAAGCCATATAGAAATTTCCTTGCAAATTTCTTCTTGCCTTTACTTCCTAAAATGATGCTGACCGCGTTAAAGTTTAGAATGGTAGTTTTTACTCTCAGACATATTGCGAGAGCTATACGAATGATAATTTGTATTAAGTTGCACTTTCAATGAAGTGCCAAATCTGGCATATGTATCAGGACTGTTGTTGCATAAATATATGTTGTGTATGGTAATATTTTCTATCAAAGTTTAGAATTTGCATCCTAGTGAAATTTAATATAGTGATCGCTTTCTAAATCAGAGAGATGAGGCTTTACATTTAGCAGAATGGGAGTGTTTCGGACGTGACATGAGGCATGCATAATGTAGTCGTAATTTGTAAATTCTTGGTTTGTGTAAATAATGAGGCAAAAAATCAAATATTGAAAATCTTTATAATAGTGTATGATTTATATACCCTACTTACCCATTCTTAGATGATCGGAGTAATAGAGCAATACGACAAAAAACATCTATAGCAATCAAGTTTCAAGTATCACAAGATAAAAGGATAAAATTCTTACCAACGAAGAAGAAGAGCAGGAGTCCAATAGCGAGTTTCATTTTGAAACAATGTCGTCGTACACTTCTGATGTATTTCGTCTGGTGTAGTGGCTCCGTTATGTAATTGTTAAATGATACATCTGTTGCTCTCTCAGAAACGATCGTGATTACAGATATAATGCAATCTTATTATCTTTGTACAGGTGAAGGCTTTTCGAAAGGTGGAACGCCAATAATCACGAATGTATACGTACCAAATGTTGTCTTATGTTAAAGATTTCACAAACGTATAGTTTGTTTCTATTAAATATGTGCTATGAGAGAAATAAGTTTTGTTTTTGTGACATAAGCATCATAAACTGCGGTGAAAACGATATGGAATACACATTGAGAGATTACAGTGTTATGTACATATTATATCGCAATAATATGATATCCAAAATGTTTCATGTTAAATCATTATTATGTAGAGATTGAAATCATTATAAGCTTTGTTCATGTTCATTTTTCACATATTTAAGATTAATATATTGATAACATATATTTCCGATTAACAGCTGATAGAAAGTAGTAAGAGTCCTAGATAATAACTGGTAACACTATGGCTGTCATAGATAATCATACGGATATATAATTTTCAAGACGACAAAAGACATTTATTTAACATCATCTTATCATGAAGAAAGAAAATGACCAATCAGCAAGTTATTTCATCTAATGAAATATAAACATACGAGTATAATGTATTACACCGTGACACATACAAATCACTTATATTAGGCTATGTATTGATGTATTGAGTGTTTTTCAATTATATAAGGCTAAGTATTGGTGGATTATGCATTTTCGAATTATATTAAACATAGCAGTGTTCACTTGTTCGTTTTTCAAGTATATAAGGCTAGGTATTGTTGTCTTATGCGTTTTCCAGTTATATAAGGCTAGGTATTGGTGTCTTATGCCTTTTTCAATTATATAAGGCTAGGTATTGGTGTTTTATGCCTTTTCCAATTTTTTAAGGCTAGGTATTGGTGTCTTATGCGTTTTCCAATTTTTTAAGGCTAGGTATTGGTGTCTTATGCGTTTTCCAATTATACAAGGCTAGGTATTGTTGTCTTATGCGTTTTATAATTATTTTAAGTTAGGTATTGGGTATTGTTGTCTTATGCGTTGCACAATTATATTACCCTATGTAAAATCCATTAAGTAAGACATGCCAATCTTCTTCTGCTCTAATCCCTAGGATCTAAAGGTATTCATGTTGTATTAAAATGATAAACATTAGATAAATTGAAAGAATTAAACAATTACATAGTTTTAAAATTCAATATATCCAGTATTTGATCTAATTTCTTGAGATCAAAAGGCTGTTTCCTAATTTTCTCTAGTATGGAAATTTAAAGGTTATTTTGGTTAGAAAAGGTGTTGTTAAGTGTGACAAGAAGATAACACAGATCAAAACAATAAATCATTCAGTCGTTTATGCCTCCTGGTATTGAGAACTATGACACTCATCCTTAAATCCAACGAGGAATACAGCTACTACGATTTTTATTTTTGTCTTGATTTACTCGTATCTCGTGATCTGTGCAGAGTGACGGAACATATGCCGTGTTGACAGTGCTATCCGTGGTATACGTGAGACATTCTTCAGCCAAATCTTGGTCGTGATGAAAGAGTTGCCCATCCCCCAGTACTACAGATAGAAACACTCATTACATAACTCTTATCTTATTCGAACAAACTGACACCAATAGAACGGATCTTATCTGATCAGAGCTCATGTAAACATTTCTTTTTTTTTCGTTTGTTTGTATGGGTCTATGCTATCAATCCCCACTACAGGTCGGTGTATGCACGTATATCTGTCTATCTGTCTGTATGCATGCATGTATGTATGTATCTTTCGTTCAGCATTTACAGTAATACAAATGTGTTTGTATGCATGAATATACATCCATCCATTTTGTCAGTTCAGTCGTATGTGTGTATGTAAGTTCCTTTTTATTGTCCCAGGCACGTTCGTAATCATCTATGATATGCAAACTAATGTGGCATTCCTATGACATTATGCATACATATGTGTGTGCTTGTATGTACGACTCATAATTCCACGTACAAAAACGTAATGACAATGCAAGATGAGATGTTAAACTTTTGTTTAAGTGTATAGCTGATGTACAGTATGTCAGTAGAAAAAGTTCGTAAAATATGACAAAAGACAAATATATAGTTCTTTATGTTTCTGGCATAGACATATGAATTACGAATTTGGATTACATGATCTCTGTTTAGGAGTATTATTAAATATGGAATTTTGTTAATTCGGTTGTTGATTATGATGCAGATACAAGATTTGTGTTGTACTACCCGACACAGAACTCACAGAAAGACAAAATACAACACGAAAATGAATGCATCATCTTCATATTTTCCTTGTTAATCCGAAAATATGGGTTAACCAGGAACACCATTTACACTGTTTGACAGTAAGGTATTGAGTGTATGCAGGGAAACGCCCGCAGACATTTGTAATGCAGTCAGTCCCCTTTACAATGCTGTTACGAAACGGCATCGATCCAGGAAAAATGTGACAATTTATAGGAGTCAATAGATTGACTCCTGTTTGGTCTCTCAAAGATAGAAAATTATACATATTAATACTGAGGACTTTGTAAGGCGCTCAATCTTTAGAAGTTCTAAGCGCGTTACATCTATAATGATATGAATACAAAAAAACCACCATAATTGAAATTAGGAAACAAAAAATGCTGAAAATATGTAAGGTATGAAACATTTCTATGTCTTTATGATTGTTCCTGCAGTCCTGAAAAGTGAGTTTTAAGAGCACTCTTGAATGAAAGGGATCACTGTGTGTTTGTGTCTAATTTCAATGGGCAATTTGTTCCACTTTGTTGGGCCCTGGTATGCAAAAAGAATGTAGTCCATATGAGTTCTTTTTCATAGTGTGAATATTGGGAATTTGATTGTCAGAACGGGACCATAAGTATCTTGCCGTTGTATACACTTAGAATGGAGTCCGTCAGTGAAAGGTAGCACAGAGAACAAACTTTGTGTTTGATTTTGGATCGTATGGATAGCCAGTGTAGGGTACGTAGCAGCTGGGATGTGTATGCTTATCGTGGTACTCTAAGGATGATCCGAGCAGCTGTGTGTTGAACTTTTTGAGGTTTCTAGAGTATATATTGAGATGAACCAGTCTAGAAAGTACTCATAAACAAACAAGTCTTTTAGTTGCATTAGTTTCGTACTGACTGTGTGGATTTAATGTTGGTCATGCTGGTATGTATTATTTGAGGTAAAGGATATGAATGAGAATGTCTTTGTTTTGTGATCAGAATGGTCTCAGTTTTATCATCATTCATCTGTTACATATCATCCATAGGTTTTCATCCGAAGGCACCTCTCAACTCCATGGATAGTAGGATCAACTTAAGATGGGTGGCTAGACATGTTTATGTGGGTGTCATCAGCGTACAATTGCTGAGACACTGGGTGATGATCTATGTTACTTGAGACCTGTTGAGTGTACAGAATGAAGATAACAGGTCCAAAAAGAATCCCATGTGGAACACCACAACATATATCAACATGGCTGGAGTGTATTCCATTTCCAAATACAATTTGTGTTCTGTTCACTAAGTAGGACTTGAACCAATGTAAGGCAGTATTGTGAACGTCAAATACATGCTGGAGAGGGTGAAGTAATATATCATGGTCTATTGCTTCAAATGCTGCATTATTGTACCAAATCGAATAATGCAAGTATTCATTCACAAATATTAAAATATGAATTTCATGACATCAATATCGAAGCAAATTGGCATCGACGCATATGAATTTGGCTCTCAAAAGACGAACATTATTCAAATTGTTTCATAAATTCAATATTAAAATTACTCCCGTTTGAGATTGTATTATTCCATAATTTTTATATGAGTGGAAATTATTTAGACAGAACGAAAAACAGCAGCAGACAGGGTGAACCCTACAACTTTATAGAGACGTCGATTCGGAAATCTGAGGCTTCTACCAAATAGTAAAAAAAATGGTGTCTATTCGATAAAATAAGATTTCCTTATATACGCCATTGTCGTTGTCATCCACCCTCTATGTTGCTGGAACTTTCAGTTCTGGTTACAAAAATAATAAATGATTTCAACCAAATATTTGATCGAGTCCGATACGATATCGTGTCCGAGGATCATGTAAATTTATTGTAATAAATCCGTGCGGAGTCGACTGAGCGTTACTAAAGAAATTTTTTAATTGATTGAAATAAATATCAGAGCACCATGTCTGCCAAATATTTCGTAGGGTATGTGTATCAACGCCGTTAAACACAGTAAGAATATTACAGTTATCTCTGATCACTTTTGGAATCTGAGTGTAGCGTTGAGTGACATATATCACATCAGTGTTTTTATGCCTGCCTCTGGAAAAGATCCTAGCTGGTTTTTTTTGATTGTCTAACATCACATCGTCGTATACGACTAAATTTTTAATGCTTCCATTAAGGTCATCCACGGATGGTGCCTCGTCAATATCTGTGATAAAATCAATGGCGTTCTCACCCTTAATTTCTGGAGCGTTTTCATTAAAATCTTTTAGCACTTCATAGCATCGTTGATCGTCTACGCTAGGAGCAACTAAATACAATTTATCCCACTTCATCCATCTCATTATTAAATTGAGCAACAATTGCGTCTTGCCGGATCCAGATGGCCCGATTATAATTGCGCGGATAGAGTTTGGTAGCGCTGCATGAAGCTTAACTGGTTATCTTGTTTTAGTCGCTGAAAAATCAATTATATCCATATCTCTATACATAAATTATGGATCTATATTGTATGAAGTGTAAAACGCGTCTGGCACAAATGATGTGACGACGATTCCAACTAAAAATAACAGATCAGCACTTACTGGTAGATGTGCAGCATGTGGTATAAAAAGTTTAGATTTATTTCTACAAAATCAAAGATTTTACAATCCGGAGATGTTTTAAAAAAAAAACGAGGAGGTGATATCGCAGCCAAATTTGCAAAACTCCCTGGAACCCCATGGGAAAGTACCCCGGAGAAAAGCACCTTCAAGGATTTAGCTACTGTGGCCCCGGAACACGATTAGATATCAGACTTGATGATCAAAATCAACCCCGACCCGGCGAGTATCCTGTAAACGCTATTGATAAGGCGTGTCATGTTCATGATGTTGCATATAAAAGCAGCAATCTGCAACACAGGCATCTCGCGGATGTGAAATTAATTCATGCGTTAAATGCTATTCCTGATAAATCTTTCAAAGAAAAATTGGCTTCGTGGGTGGTAAAATCGGCTATGAAAGGCAAATTGATGATGGGTGCTGGTAATTAATAATATGAAATCTATTTATTATTCTCCGAGAGGATGCTGAAAGGGTAAAGCAGCAATCAGTAAACTCGCCAGCGCCGCAAAAGTGAAAAAGGCCACTGCGGCTAATTGGTTATCCAAACAGGCAATATGGCAAATTTATCTACCGCGCCCTAAACAATTCAATTTCTCGCATTTTGATGTTACCGGACCTAATGAAGTTCATCAAGCTGATTTATTGTTTTTACCACATGACAACGGTTACAAATACGCGCTAACCGTAGTTGACGTTACTAGTCGATACAAACAAGCAGAGCCGTTAAAAACAAAATCATCACCTGAAGTTGCTTCTGCATTTGAAAAGATTTATCGACGAGGCCCACTACGCTGGCCTAATCTGTTACAAGTTGATCATGGCAAGGAATTTCAAGGCGCTGTTTTATCAGCGATGAAACATCACAATGTCACCATCAGACGAGGACATACAGCACTACATCGTGATCAGGCAATTGTTGAACGATTTAATCGGACTCTTGCTGAACGGTTATTTGGATATCAATACGCGAAGGAGTTTATTCAGGATAAAAGATCCCGTGAATGAGTTAAGAGATTACCAGCTGTGATTACCGCGCTCAATAACGAGATTACTCGAACAATTAACATGTTAACATGAAACCTGTCAACGCGATTAAGAAAGCGTCTATACCAAAAATGGAAATCCAAGGAATTTCACAAAAAGATTTCAAAGAACCAATTCTTGGTAGTAATGTCACCGTGAGATATTTATACGAACCAGGAGAGCTTGAGGGTGGCAGAAAAAGGGCTACTGATCCTATTTGGAGTATTACTGCACACAAGATATCTACTATAACACGATCAACTGGTAGACCTCCAATCTATAAACTGGATTCAACTGCTCCTCAGCGAGGAATTACTCGACAACAACTACAGGTAATTCCTGACGATACTAAATTGCCACCGCATGGTCTTAACTAGCGCCGTTGCGTCTGTTGCACTCAAGACAAGTCAACATCACATTGTTTCTGACATGACCGAGACTGTTATTTTTTCTGTCTACGGTAAATTGGCGAGGATCTTTATCCGAATAACGCCAACGCATTATACAATTGCAACTCGCGCAGTGATTATTCTGTTGTTGTTTCAGCGTAATTATTAATTCAGCATCAATGTCAAATTCTCGTTGTTTTTTTTGTCTTGTTGTTTGTAACCGGAGAGTTTTTTTTATTAATGATGCTAACATCAATATCATCCATTGTGTTGTCATCATCGCCTGACTATCTCAGGACAATTCTTCGAAGCTGATTTATTCTTCGTACTCTGGATACTGCGAGATAGACTAAATTCGACCATTCGATGCGATTATCTACCATCCAAACAATTGTATCCGATATAGTTAATCCCTGTGAAGAGTGTATTGTCGCTGCGTATCCTAACGTCCATGGGGATTTATTAGCACGCAATGCATTTTCGACGACGCTGATATCAACCAGCACAATATCATTTAACACGAGAATCTGCTTTTCACTCTTCCCTGGAATATCAACTTCAATATTCTGCTTTCGTGTATCCGAAGGCCTATAACACAACGTTACTGGAAGTGTTGCAAATTTTTCTTTATGCAATTCAAATAACTTCATCTGAAGTGTGTCTCTGACTATTTTTCTACTTGCAATTATCAAATCGGTTGGTCTCCACGTTTCCCAAAAATCATTAATGGAAGTTTCTGAAATTATTTCACGCGCTATTTCACATTGGATTTTATCCGGCTGTAATCTAATTAGCGCTTTGAACTCGCGTAATTGTTCATCAAGTGATCTATAATCAGTGTTAATTTCTTCATAATAGTCTACAAAACCCTTTAGCCATTCATATGGGGATGCACCGATAAATGGTGGTGGTTGGCCGTGATCACCGCACATGACGATTTTTGTATTTTTCAATAACAACCACTCAAGAAATGTTTGTAATATTTTCAACGATACTGTGCATATTTCATCCCAAATGATGATTTCAGGAATGAATTTATCACCCATTCGATCAGGAGTCCATTCATCGCCTTTCCATCGAAAGAAACTATGATAAGTACAGGCATTTACCACTCGTTGTTTCATCTCTCTGGCGAGTCTGTGAGTTGGTGTTAGGACAATCATGTTTGATTTTGAAACGCTAGCGTTTCTATGATATAATTCAATTGCACGAGTTGTCTTTCCTAACCCACCACAACCGTTTAAATAAACTGTCTTGTATCTACATATTGGATCAGATACCGGTGGTGCATTAGAAAATTCTGATTGAATCTCATCACACTTTAAGTACTTTTCATCCATGGTAACATCTGCCGATTTACAATACTCATGTAGCGTTTCCTTTTTAAATCTCCAACATCCCCAATTTGCCTCCGGATCTGTGAATTTAGCTACATCTGATTTGTATTTCTCGTGGATATAAATAGAATCAGTGGCTACTCTAACTGCGGTGTCCAAATCGTTTAAAATAGTTACTACATTCTCCATACCCGTGAAAACTTCCAGGATAACACGCGGATATATCAATTGAAATCATACCGCCACGATGGTATTTTGTATTCCACAGTCCTCTATGACTAAATTCGACGCAACTCAATTTAACGTCCTCGAGAAAATCACTTTGTGTTGGACGCCATGAGTTTTTTTTCTCTTGCGAAGTGAGCTACCACTGATGGAATAGTAAAACTATCCATTAATAGTTTTTCATGGGAACTCTCCGGTGAAAAATCACTAGCGATTTTTCTCATTCTGTTTTCTAATTCTTCAACGCGATATAATTCACCATTTGGTCTTACAAATTGATCAAATCCTATTTCGGGATCTTCATCACTTCTAAGTAACCACACTGACACAGGATCATCTTTACACAACGCGTGAATAGCATCGAATAATTTCTCATTATAAAAAACATCCCCGACGAATTCCGGGGGGATATATCTCACGGTTCGTTCTCGTGGAAATATTGTTACTGCAGGTGTCCACGCGTGTTTGTTATGATTAAGAATTTGTATTGGCGCTCCATTTTTGTTATATTTCGGTTCGTATAAAACTTCTCCGGTTATCGTCATAACGGTTATTAGGAATCTTAATGATGTTTCTAATTTAGCTATATCAGAAATCTTTGCACCGTGCTGTTTCACTGTCAGTTCCCATTCGGTTATTTTCCTACGTCGCAGATCAGTTAGTTTATTTCCTCGGGTTGCATTTGTGAAGTGTTCCATTACCCGTGTTGCTACAGAATTCAGTGAATTAGAATATTTCATAGGAGCTAGTTTTGCAATATCGGGTTTATCATTTAACGGATATATCCCATAAACAATTGCTGTTACGGGATAAGATCTCTCGTAGTATGGTTTGTCAATTCCAGTTAGAATTCCTGGTTTGGAATCTCTACTTACAATGACAGTTTTTTGTCCTTGAGGATTGGTTCAAATTTATCTCTGATAATCCATTTGCCTTCGACTTCGATAATGAACTTTATTCTGAAAAAATACTTCTGTTGGGAATTGCTTTGTTGAAAATCTTTGGAATTTACACCTTTGGATTTCCAGCCCCTTGGCGGGCCAAGGTATGAAATTATCTCAGCTGCTCTTTCATCGTTCATAGTAGCATCGATGATGAGTACATTGACATCTTCATCAATAATTCGAAATGTCGACCAACAGTATACTGCACCGTCTCGGTAGAATTCATTAAAACACTCCCTGATTTTACCTAGTATAGTTCTATCACCGATTGGACGTTTTCGTGTATCAGAGACTCTATCAAGATTGAATTTAGTATTTTTCCAAGGCTTAATTTTCCATAATCTCTTGAACTCCTCCATGTTATAATTAAAACAAGTATTTAAATAGAAAAATATAGTATAATGAATCACTGCAAGTGGCTTATGATTGGATCAACAACCCCGTGTAACAAATCATGCAGGAGCGAATTCTGTGGGTATCATATGCAAAGCGTGAGAAACGGTTCAAAAGGTCCTCTCCCATGCCTCCGATGTGGGGTGGGCGTTAGAGGAAAATCACAATTATGCCTCAGTTGCGGCGGCAAACGATACAGAGAACTAAAACGCTATTACGACAAACGAATCATTGACCCTAACGATGATTCCGTCCTTGATAAAATCAAGGACAAAATCATAAAAAAACCCTCAAGATTATATCAAGAGATTTATAATAAATTAGACTAGTAGTATTATTATACAAATGAGCCAAGATTTCAGACCTCATCCAGTGCTTGTTAATTACAAAGCATCCCTTGATGGTGTTGTCAGGCACCGCAGACTAAAAAAACCGGTTGGATATCTGAATAATATGGGGTATTTGCTGTTTAGTGTTAGAAATAATACATATCTCTGTCACAGAATTATTTTTGTATGTCATAACGGATTAATCGAGGACGGCCTTGTGATTGATCACATAAATGGCGTGAAAACTGATAATTGTCTTGTGAATCTTCAAGCAGTCTCACAAAGTCTCAATGCAAAATTAGGTAGAACCGGCAAGCATGCAAAACGCCCTAGGGGAGTTAAATCGTTTGATTTAGAAAATAATGAAGAGAGAAGCTTTCAGTCGATAAATGAAAAAAGTAGATACTTTGACATTTGTATGCCTTCAATACGATTTGTTGCAGAAAATATAATTAAAACTACTCTGTCTAAAAAAAATGGTCATAAAATAAAATTTGTATACACCTGAAACTATTCAAGGGAGATAAATCCTTTATGGATATATCTGACGCAATTCACACTCTACCTATTAAGTTCCCTTGTATTATGACGTCAAAGGAATTTGTCGCCTGCTATTACCTGTATACCTTGACTAGGCGCGCCCACGTGACTGTAATGGAGTATATAATATATGAGTTTCGCTAGAGAATAAAACTTTTTATTGTCGCTTGGGCTAAAACTGCATTATTTAAACAGTTATATTTTTATTTATCTACATGTCTCATGTGTGGGGGGTGGGGTGGGTGGACCAGCAGTAAAGCAAACAGCTAACCACGTTCTTTCAGTACAAAAATTCTTTATAATCTAACGCATTACCTATGTCCGCTCAGCCGGAACGCGAGTGTTTCCCATTCATTGAAGTAGGTGGGCGTGGTTAAAATTCCTTGTATACAGCTCTTTGTGATCTAATCGATAATGTATTTTGTCTAGAGAATTAGAACAGGGAAAATATACGTTGTTATTTAACAACTGTATTATTTTGTTTAATGTTTCATTTAAAATATTTGTCTCATTTAAATGTTGTGAAACAGCATTAATAAGTAATAAGGAAATAAAATAACATACCCATGAATCAACGCTGCTGTATTAGTCACCTTATATAGCATATCAAAGGTATAAAGCTTGGGGCTTTCGAAGGCCAATGCGACCGATCAAAACTAACCAACGCCATTAACCCAGGCGTGTGGTTGTCTTTTGTTCACAATCATGCGACCGGGTTAATTTAATTGGGTTGCTTTTGATTGGTTGGTTGGCCGTAGAAAATCCGCCCGTAGTTTCATGTTTGTGCTGTCTTGTGCCGTCCCCACATCATTACATCACAAATTCCATCATCATTTCATTGAATATATCCATCCTTAATTAAGTACATGTTGTGACGTCACCCCAAGCATATCTTCTGGGCGGTCTAAGATGGCGTTTGCCACCTTAGGCCTCCCGCCGGAGATGTATGTTTCGGGTCCCCTTGGGCTTACTTGGATGTGAAGGCAACCAAGGAGTTCCAAAGATGTGTTGTCGTATATGTAACCTCTGGGTCTCTCTGACGTCATAGGGCGCCAGCGAGATTGCCAAATGGGGTTTTCATGTATGTGCTGTCCTTAATTAAGTTAATAAAGTAACCTCTGGGTCTCTCTGACGTCATAGGGCGCCAGCGAGATTGCCAAATGAGTGTTATTTTTTTTTAATAATTAGAGATACAGTTTACTATAAAAATATGGATATCAAAGATGTAAATTCTATAATTGCTGAAATCTCAGATTTAAAAAATAGAGGGGTAGTATTATCTGAAGATCTCGACTGTGACAGGATTGCCTCGGAATATGAAGACATAGAGTATCAGTTTAGTAAGGGTCGTTATGTTTTATCCAAGATGTACAGGCTCGTGAAAGGAATTCAAAAGTCCATCAATGCTTGTTTGTACGGTAACGACATTAATTTATTTATAACGCTATTTAACACCGTTGAAGCAATACGTCAAAAGCTCAGCCAAGAGTATCAAAAACGAGCTGAAATTAGTTCTAAGGTTCGTGATCTTAGAAAAATGTTAAACGAGGAAAAACCAGTATCTTAACCAAGTAAGCGATAGGCTTTTCAAAAAATTTTATTGAAAAATAATTTTTTTCAACGTTTTTTGTAACACTCACATGGGATTTTCTCCTGAAAGGATATTCATCAGTTTGGGCTTGCTCATGCAGTTATGTGCATAATGGATGATCTGGTTGTAGTAGCAAGTAATCACCGCGATGCCTCCATTTTCACGTAGTTGTTCTTGTTGCCGCGTCGTTAACACAAATCGTTCATCGCCGTTCTCAGATATTACAATTCTGAAACCCCCAGCGATGTTATTTCTGAAACACTCGCGAATAGCGTCGTACAGTTTAACCCTGTCGAAGATGGATACGTTAGCTTGATGGTACATTATTTAATAACTCATCCTTTAATTGTGATAGTTTCACATTTGAAAAGTTAGTTCACAAACAATATATGGTAGGTGAATCTCTTACAACTAGATTAGCCCGAGAGCGGCTAGCAGCAATTAAAATGTTTATACCGGTTCGAGACAGACTTCGCGAGAAACTTCAACAACGACAACAAGCGCAGACTGACTTTTCTGTGTCAAGTGAACAACTGTTTACTCCGATAACAAGTGCGACCAAAGATGTGAAAAAGTTAACTGAAGCAGCGATATACGGAGATATTCCTGAACGAGAACGAGCAAAGAAGGCGCCGCTGCTTGATACACTTAAAAAGATAGCAGCAGAGACCAAACAAACACGCGCAGGGATACAACAACTATCCAGTGATATAAAAACTCAACGCGAAATTGAAGAACGCGAAGAAGAACAACAAGGTGCAGCTGATATTGATGATTCTGCGCCTGAACCACAACCTGTTGATGTCACCCCAAGAGGTCTTCCCTTTATAGACAAACTCACCGAAAACGCTATAACACAAATCAAACGATTTCAATTAATAAAATCCGAACATTATAGGGCTTTTGGTGATTTTGCCGCCCAAAGCTTTCATTCCAGAAAGGACTTTTTAAAAGACGAGTATAAAAACAGTAGAATAAACCGAGATGAATGGGCTGATTGGTTGTATAAAACAAATAAGGGGATTGGCCGTTTAAATAAAAGAGAATTGGGATATAAAGAATTTAGAGAGGGGATTGATGAGTATGATAAAACTAGTACAACTAAAAAAGTTACTGCTAGCGGATATTCGATTGAAAATCCAAAGGATTTCAACGCTGGAGTCTTTGACTCTACCGTGACATGTCCTAGTAACATCCTTAGTGATATATCACGGTTAGAGGTTCTCATCGGAGGGAAACGAGCCGGAAATAACTCACCGGAAGTAATTAATGAAGCAGCTGATATCTGTAGACGATTATTTTCCGGCGGTATTATGGACATTAATGTATATCGAGAACTCATTGATGAATTAGTTGAAAATCACAGAGACGCTCATGGTTATGATGAAAATCCTATGGATGTAAGCGATTGATCATTAATTGAAAAACTACTAGTTTTATAACAAGATGATTATACACTACAACCATGATAAACCCGTAAGCGTCTACGTGGTGAACTCACGATTGTCTGTTTATAGAGCATATTACGGAGATGGTTTCGGCAATACCATTGCGGGGTTATTTACAAGAATGGCTCCCAAGGTGACGCCGTTAGCTAAACAATTATCAATGAATGCCATTGACATTATTCGTGATAAAGGAACCAGCAAAATCGGAGATTTCATTGGAAATCTTGCCGGAAAGGCATTTTCTGCCGCGAAAGATAAAATAGCATCATTGGTGCGAAAGAAACCAGGAATGACTTCGTCATTAGTGCTGCCATCAACTACAGTGATGCCTGCAAAAATCAGCAAAGCAATAAATAGCGCAGTGGAAGAAAAATTAGCGTCGTTGGCTGCTTCGGTGACTCCGGCTTCACCGGTAACAGATAGCGCTATCATGAACGCGATAGCAGGAAGTGGTTTGAAACAAAAAAGAAATTCGAAGAATTTTCAACGACGATGATTACAAAGAGTTTCACAATTGAAAACACTAGTATTTTAATAAAATGTTTAAACGAACAGCTGATCCCGCGTTAGATATGGAAGCCCCAGTGCGCAAAGACGATTCCGTCCGCGATTATCAATACTATTCCTATCATGCAATACAACCCGACCTACGATCGCGAATTGAACTACAAGTTCAAGATACCAGTAAATACTTTTTGCCATGTGAAGCATTTATTGAAATCGAGGGCAAACGATGCTGCTCATAATGATCCACCATATGCAAATGATCCAAATATCCGAGTTGGTTTCGTCAACAATGGTATAATGGCGTTATTTGATAGTGCAAAATATCTCATTGATGGAAAAGAAATTGAATCAATAGACCGTGATGTTGATGTTGCAACAACAATAATCGGGCTAGCAAGATACTCCGATGATTATACAAGATCGGCTGGTCCGTCTATGATGTTTGCAAAGGATACCTCTGATAACGCTGACCACCTTCAATACATTAAAGTGTTAACAGCAAGAGATAATGCAGAAGCCGATCAACAAGAAGCAGCTAATCCAGAACGTCGAGCTAGACCCGGAGCTGCGTTTGAAATTATAAAAGAAGTTAATGATAATTTCAATTTAGGATTTGCAACACGAGTAACAACGTTGCAAAGACCACAACGATCTTTTTCATGCGCAATTCCACTCCATCACATATTTGGATTCTGCAGAAATGTCAGAAAAGTCATCTATGGAGCCAAACACACAATTGCGTTAGTGCGAAAAGGCGATGACAACGATGCAATTTGGCGTACTGGTGTCGTAGGTGGTAAAGTTGTTTTGAGTAAAATAGTATTATGGATGCCAGTAATGACCCCATCAATTACCACGGAAGAGCGGCTGCTTTCATTTATGGAAACAGGCGGCAAATCATTGCTAAGTTGGCTAACAACAACAACTGATGTCAAAAAGGATGATGTTGATGGTACATTTACATGGCACATGGCATCGAAACAAGGCGTTTCAGCTCCACGTCATATATTTATAGCGCTGCAGAATCGGAATCGATTAGGCTCCCAAGAATGCAGTCATATGATATTTGATCGATTAGGGGTAAGTGAGGTTTCGCTGAGAATACACGGACAACAAGAACCATCTGAGGATATAAAGCTTGATTACGATAGCAACCATATAGCACGTGTGTATCATAGAATGCTGTCATATATGGGTCGTGATCAAAATGTTGATACTGGTTTACAAATATCGCAACTTGATTTTAAAAGCCGCTATCCGATTTATTACTTTTCGCTGGAACATCTTGATTTAACAAGGCAATCCGTTGTTGACATACATTTTAGGGCTCGTATATCCCCTGGTGGTGTTAATTATAGAGCGGTTGCTGTCATTCTCAGTGATAAATCAATGTTGTTAGAAGGTGTTGGCGGACGAATGAGAATCATTGACGCACCAGTGGAAAATCTATGATTTTCAAAAATATGTAAATGAAACTTGAAGAGTTTCCAATTAGATCAATTGAAAGCATAAATGTGTTTTACAATAAAATGACATATAGTGTTGTTAGTGTCAAGCTGACTGATGGTCAGGTCAAGAAATTACGATCAAAATCCGCTAAAGAATGTGGAACCACAATAACGTTAAAACCAGCGCAGATGTCCGGTGGTACACATAAAATATCATTAACGGATCGTCAAATAAAACATTTCAATGATGCAATGAAAAAAAGCGGGGAGTTCAAATTGAATTTTCGAAGGCTGCAGTCGCCAACATGATAAAATCAGGTGGTATATTTCCATTGTTAGCTGCAATACCAGCATTGATTGCAGCGGCTGCCCCAGCGGTGGCGAAAGCGGCTGCGTTGGGAGCCGTTGGTACCGCGGCTGGGATGGCGTTGAAAAAGGCAACTGGGAAAGGATATAAAAAAAGGGAAAGGGTCTAAGGCTACCAGGAACCCCTTATTCATGGTACAGCGGGAGATCCGTGAACGGATCGGGTCTAAGAATACCAGGAACGGTTTATTAGTTGAAAACCCAATTGTTCCCATGTCCAATTTTGATTTAATTGATGCTGCTAAAAAACTAGCGATAAAAAACTTCAGAGGGGTTTTTATGAGAGATCAGTTACCAAGAAAACCAAATAACGTTGAAACCGTAATCATCAATCTTGATAACAGCAGCGGATCGGGAACTCACTGGGTTGCATACGCGAATGATCCACGTGGAATTGTCTATTTCGATTCATATGTGTTAGCTCCGCCAAGCGAGTTTATGCGGTATATAAATTCTTCGACGAAACTCAAAGAGTTTCCGATTTTTTATTCCACGCTGCCAACACAACAATTAAATGATCCACCGATATGCGGCCGTGAAGTATTAAATGTCCTCGCGGAGATTTCATTAAAATCCTTTGGATCTCCGTGGAAACCACCTCATCTGGTTGTAAATAAATACCCGAGTGGGAAATTACAAGGTAATTTTAGAGAATCAATAAATTGAAAATACAAGTTGCGCTTACAATAATGATTGATATTTGGGGACGATCTCTGTCAATGTCGAAACCCACCGCGGAAACATCTGCGGGTTCTATCAAGGATGTAAAAAAAATAATTGAAGATGAAATCGCTGAGACGTTAAATTTAGTAGGTGTTGACCCGAACGAAATAGTTGTATTTCAAGATCGCCAGGGTAAATTGAAAAGCAGTGATTTATCATTAGATGACATTTTAAAACGACAACACGACGCCGCTGAAAACTCTATTGATCTGTATTCCAACGGTGGACAACTTAAACCAGGCGCACTTGTGTCTACGATCACCGACGCGATTGCTACCAACGAATGTGAGCTGAATGATCTTATACGAGGTTATAATAGTTTTCGCAAAAATGTCGTACATAAATTCTTTGGAACCCCGCTTGTGGTTGGCATGACTCTAGCTGAAATTAAAAACTTTTTATCGCTATTCTTTTTTAACAAGGAGGCGGGAAGGATGATGAATGAAAATGAAATCAAGGCAAATTATCTCGATATTTCTAAACTAATAGAAAATCTTGAAAAGGTACAAAAACCCACTAACGACGTTGTTGTTAAGTTTTTTTGAAACCCGCTTGTAGCAGGCATGACTCTCGCTGAAATTAGCGAGTTTATTGGCAAGCATACTCACAATGCCTACATCGCTAATAGTTTCTTTGGTGTCCCAGCTACATCTACAATGACTCTCAAAGATATTAATATGTTTATGGTGAGACAAACAACACTTAATACCATCGTTGATAAATTTTTAGAGAGAACACCTGTGTCTAAAACCACATCTTTGACAGGTCCAACCCTCGCTGAAATTAAAAGCGCGTTTGACGAACAAAAACGCACCAGCGAAATGGTTAAAAATTTCTTTAGAGGACCTGAAGGTTACGATACCACTACGACATATTTTGACCTCGCTAGTGATTATAAACTCCGAGTAGATATGGAATTTAGCTCCTTTTTGACTTCATTTTTTAGACGCCGCAATAAAACGTTGATGAAATAAACTGAAATCGATAAAACCTATTCCGACGTCATTGACGATATTCTTAAACTAAGGGGAGAATTTGAGCGGGTACAAAAACTAGTCAATGATATTATTATTAAGTTTCTTGGAATTCCACACAACGTGGGTATGACTATCGTTGAAATTATCGCGGCTATCAATAAGGTAAAAATTCCACATAGTGTAAGCGCCGTTAATAACATCGTGTACACGGTTGATAGTGGAGCTTTTGATTGGATCCGAGGAAAAGAAAATTATCTTCGTGTTGGCCACAGACATACTGGTGTACCAGGTTGCTAACGACTAACAATAATACATCACCGTAAATTTGATTTGGAATTCAGCAACACAGGTATCAGAGATGTTAACACATTGATGTATATACTAGAGAAAGTACCACCACCTCCACCCTCTATACCAATCCCGCTTACGATTACTATAAACAATTCCGACGAGTTTGTGATTAGGGAGTCACTACCCTGGATAATAGAATTTGTATCCGGTGTCCCCTCATCCGATCCTAAAACCGTTTCAATAATAGGATAATTGAAAACACTATCAGGTTTAAAATAACAATGTCACTAATGGCTCCGCCATTAACAACGACAGCGTCAATGACGCCGTCATCGCAATATCAATTCGACACCGTGAAAGAGTTTTCCGCGAATTTGAAATCACTTTCTGTGCATTATCGTGAAAAAATAAAGAAATACCGCAGAAGAATTACCGCCATCGATGTAACTGTGTACTCGGTGTCCGGTGTGATGGCCAACGCCGGGGTTATTTTGTCGACGGTGACCATGATGGCTCCGATTGCAGTTCCAATTGCTATCTCCGCGGCAACAACAATTGCTGCAGTCGCCACCGCGATAACTAAAAAGTTATCATCGTGTTCTCAGAAAAAACTCAGTGATTATACAGCTCGGTACAGGGTGGTATTTGACGCGTACTCGAAATTATCCGAGTTGATCTCACTGTCAATAGATAATTCGTTCATATCCGATGTTGAATTTTCCACGATGACCCAGTTGTATAACTCCGCGATGTTGAAATTGGAAATTGAAGACAGCGTTAACAATAATGTCACTCAAACTGCTTCAACGAATCGCGGATAATACCACTCCGATACGAACAAGCATGATATCAATAACATCAACAAACCCTGAATTTAGTGTGAACTTCCCTTCTCCGATTCCAGTGCGTGAGATCGCGCTGGCAAAATTACGAGTATATCATAGCTGGCCTAATATCAGATCGGTTGCATTTGGTGGTCAGCAACCCAATAACGCACTGGTGTTCTCGTATAAGAATAAACCCGATGGTACTCCAGCGTGGGAAACTGTTTCGGTACCAACTGGGTCGTACCAAATTGAGCAAATCGATGCTGAAATTCAGCGTAGAATAAAATCAATCACTGGAAAAGAATCAAAAATAGCCATTAAACTTCATGAACCGACGCTCTCGTCGTCGATCGAAATAAGCACAGAGGGATACATTGTAGATATATATAATAGCTCGTTAAGAACAGTGTTAGGATGGCCTGAAAAATCACCGGAGAAATGCACCGCCGACTTAACCACGGACGTACAATCATATCATGAAATCAATCCAAGTTATCGAGATAATTTATCTGATATAAGAAAAGGAAAAATCGCCGATAGATTTATATTTACCAACAAAGACACATTGCAGTTTGATTTTATCATTAAAAGAACAGCCGACTCATCTGTTACTATTTCATTTACGCTAACTGACGTCCGTGGTTATTTTAATGAAATTAAACAATTATATGAAACACAACTAGAACAACTACGGCAAACAAAATCGCGAAAACACGTTGAAATGTTAAATCAGCTTATATCTGACATGAAATATATCTATGAACTAATTATTCAAACAATAATTAATGACAACAGCGACAGTAAACAACGATTCCTAACCGATTACAATATCACAGAAGACAATCTGCGTAATTTCAAGTTTCCCAAATACAACGCTGATGAATTAGCAAGAATTGTTAGAACCGATATCAAGGAGGCGCTACAAAAACCAGATTCAACTGTCCTCCTCAGGTATAATAATGATCCAGATGGTGGCGGTAGGCATATTGCCCCGCACAATGTGAATATTTCAACGGTGATTGCGCTCAATTTAGTATGTGATGCAATTGAAGGAAGCTATCAAATTAATCTAGAGCAATCAAATCAAGCTCAGCAGGGATATATTCTTTATTCATTTGCACCAATAGCTCCTCGAGGATTCTTAATTATTGAAAACCCAATTAATCCTGTCTACATGCGATGCCATAATAATTCGTTAACGAGAATTAATTTCCGACTCACCGACCAGTCAAATAATTTAATTGATCTACAAGAGGAGGTGTTAGCGATTAGTTTGTTTGTGAAATCATAAATGATTTTGTTCCTAAGGACTTAATCAAATATTTGGTTGAAATCGTAAAAGAATTATTAACCTAGAACTGAAAGTTCCAGCAGCAGAGAGGGTGGATGACAACGACAATGGCGTATATAAGGAAATCTTATTTTATCGAATAGACGCCATTTTTTTTACTATTTCCGAATCGACGTCTTTATAAAGTTGTAGGGTTCACCCTCTCTGCTGCTAAAACGTATAATACTGACAGACGTTGCATCTTTCATTTGCTGTGTGTAAAAATAGTCGAAAACAAAATTAAACTAGAATTAGGGTTTAAAAGTAGGTTATACTTTTCTTACAATCTGTACGTCAAAGAACAAGCGTCCAGTTGAATAAACAGAACATTTGTACATTTTTTGCGATGTCACATTGTTTGATGCAGTACCGGTTAAAATACAGTAAACGGTCCAAGTTTATATAACCTATAATGTCACTTTCACAACTAAACATTACATTGCTGTAATAATCATTTCAACGAAGGTTTCCTGGATGCAGATATTTCCGTATTTACTATAATGTATTTGTGATCGTATATTTCATCATTTGACTTGGAACATCAGACTGCAGAATACGCAATCAAATTTCATTTTGAGTCGTATTATTATCGCATTTTTGCCGTGTAAATATGCAGTGGTTAGATAAACTTTTGTTAGTTTGGATACCGATTTATGCCCACGTTATTCAGTTAATAGATTTGAGTTTGTTTACGTCTGGAATTTAATCTATCAACCACACTTGTGTATAAGGTGGATTCATTGGTTCATGTTTACAGTCACCACCAACTTACACATTCGCTAAATATGATCTGAGCAATAAACCTTAATTTTACAGTAATTTGCTCTTATTTCAAAGATCTCTGTGATGTGGAAAAAGAAAATTAAAACTTTCTATGAAAGTGGAAATAGTCTTCTTGTAGCTTTGGACAAAACATTTCTCCTTAGGGTAAGAGCAAAGAATAAATTTATCTATAAAGACCTGATAAGAACCAAAATAATAAAGCCAAATGGTAAACAGGAAACTTGGTCCAGACAGCTAGAGTGTGCGATTGGTACAAATGAATGGACCAACTCTTTTGTTTCGGCTAGATTTTGTACAAAAGACACAAAACTGATTAGCTTTAACTTTAGATTTCTCCACAGAAATATTACCACAAACCAGTTTCTAAAAAAGATTAATTTAAGTGATAATGATAAATGTACCTTTTGTAATGAGGGAATAGAAGAAATTGAGCACTTATTTTATGACTGTTTAATTACTGAAAACTTTTGGAAACTGTTGGTAGAATGGATACAAACTTATGACCCAAATTTTCGAATTACACGAAAAGATGTCTTTATTGGAAATAACAACTTTGACGATCTTATTAACTTCCTAATTTTGCTTGCAAAATATGTTATATACAGATCACGTTGTGCATCAAAAAGCCCAAATCTTGCCTATTATAAAAATTGTGTTTTATCATATAAAACGCTGGAAAAATATGTCGCCAAAGTGAATAACAGCAGTGACGAGTTTAAAAGAAAGTGGACCCTATTATCAACTTTTGGTACATGAATTATCATTATTATTATTACTATTTTTACTTTTAAAATTTACATATTTATTATTATTATTATTATTATTATTATTATTATTATTATTATTATTATTATTACTATTATTATTATTATTATTTTTAAATGCAATTTCATGCATCTTGGGGTTTGTATGCGACTATGACTTTGTGTACAATAATTGTGATTGTAAGTAAGTGTCTGTGTGTGTATGTGTGTGTGTGTTGTGTAGGGAACACATGTAGAGATCAGGACACAAAAGAATTTAAGATCATGCCCCATACGCCAGGTCAGGTGGTGATGTAGGGGAATATGTAAAATCCTGATACCTTGTGTTCAATAAAAAAAAAAAAAAAAAAAAAAAAAAAAAAAAATAATTTTACTTGTTGTTATTGTTGGTCATGTCTTGGGGTGTTAGTCATTTGCCATTCTGTGTTACGTGTTTAAGCTCTAATAAACAGTAACACAGAAAAGGGAAAACAACAAGCTTTTTAAAATGAAACAAATAATTTATTTCCTTGGAAAAAGATTGTAGAAAATGAAAGACGATCTAACATTGTTAAGAATGAATCAAATACAAATTAATCCAAGAATTATCCACGTATTAAATTACATGTCCTAGTAATGAAATTTTCTAATATATTTATGTTACAAAACGGTTTGAAAAGCCAAAATGGAAGACGATGACGTATGATGAAGTCTGATTTTTGCTTATCTAATCTTTCTTGTAGGAACAATATTTAACACTCCGGTTTTCGAAATCCGAATACAAGTTGAATAAACTGTCTTTGTGCAAGAATTCTGCATGAACACATCAAATACTTCCAGAAATACTAATTAATCAGCTCAAATCCAACTGGTCTAAAGAAAAGTTAATATAGATTCAAAAATTGTCTATAGCTCCATGGTTACATGTCATCCTTGATTTCACATCAGAAATAAACCTCTCTACTCCATGGATGGTAGAATTAACTTCAGTTTTGTGTCTTGACTTGTGTATTTGGGTGTCATCAGCGTCAGCGTACAAGTGGTGAGACACTGGGTAATGATCTATGACACTTGAGAGCGGCTGAGTTTATAGAATGAAGAGAACAGGTCCAAGAACAGACCCCTGTGAAACACCACAACATAGATCAACTGGTCTTGAATGTATTCCATTTTCAGATACATTTTGTGTCCTGTTGATTAAGTAGGACTTGAATCACTGTAAGGCTATATAAAGATCAGGATCTACGTAACAGTTGTGATATATTATACGTGACACATGTCCCTGCAGTGGTAAATTGCCAATATTCAGACAGACAAGACCATTTCTCTTCCCAATTCATTTTGAGAATCGAATAAACAAATGGCGGCGAAAATGTTCTTTACAAAAAAAAACATTCCAGAAGGCGGGATTGATAACGTTATCCCGCGATCGCAGCCAATCCGTAAAAAGAATACGGCACAATAGTTGCATTCGCTTATTTGCACCAATCAGAATCACCTAAAGTGATATTTTCACATGTGATGATATCATATATATAAATGAAACTGTGCACACTATAGGCAACTGTAGCGACTACGTGATAATGGACATATATAAGACGTGTAATAACATTTGATGACGCTTCTAATGACGTCATAGCGTGAAACAACGAAAATGCGTAACGACCGAGGCATCCTAATACATTTGAGTCATTTCATTACTCTAGTCTTCGATTTGAAGAGTCATCCGATACAATTAATCTCATGTTTGAGTTCATTTAAAATTTACAAATGCAGTATATCAAATGTTTTGCTCATCAGTGCTTACAAAATACAGGAATTATTCAATCGATTTCATAAATTACGTTGGGATGAACATACTGTGGTTAATTATTGATCCGTAGCCTTGTTTTGTTTTGTCCTGACTTCAAGTTAGTATATTTATCCAAGCAAATTTCATACTTCTCGAGTTTTAATTCTTGGACACACTCATGCAAAGTTTTTGGTGTAGCTAGATAAATATAGTGCACCTTAACTTTAAATCGTTCTGGAAATCGACATTACTGGTATTACTCAATTTAGCAGCACGTGGACAAGCCACTCGAGTTGAATCTGTCATGCCATTCATTGCTTATTTGTTCTGGCCTGAGTCAATTAAACAACTAAAAGTACATCATTACTTTAATCATTTTTTTCTTTAATGGATAATGCCAATATTACAAGGAACAGCTTCCGATTTCACTTGAGCTTTTCCATTTACTCAAATCAGCCCTCTGCTGTGGGCTAAAATCTCTTAACCCAAAGTAGAAAAGGCACATAAGGAGACTCTTGGAAGAGCATTTGATCTATATATGGTTTATCAGTTTCAATAGCTTGACTGTTTGTTGGAAGGGTTAGGCAGGTTTTAAATTGCCAAAATTTGGCTAAGGATTCCTGTTGCCATGCTCAGTGAGGCTAGTGCACAATTAATTTACTTTTAGACAAAGTTAGCTAATTCCTACAAATTTGGTCTTCACACTCTTAGTTAGAATTCAAATGTAAATGTATGCTTAGCCAAAATTTGGCTAATGTCATCAGTAGCTTTTAGTACAAGCTGCATATGTGGCTGTTAGAACTAAAAATCTTAACAGCTGTATAATTAGCCAAATTTGGCTATCCACCTCAGTCACACTTACCATAATGTACACATATGACCTCAAGGCGTAAACCACATTTTGTGAGAAATATATATTGCAAATATTTGTTTAATTACTGCAAAAACTATTGTCTTAAGCTGAAGGTGTGTATGAAAGAAATAAAATATATTTTGCATAAGTCCAAAAATTTGGGAGAATTGAGATGAAATTTTGGAAAAATAAAAACAAACAATGTGTCTGTATTTCTGAACAAGTGTTCATCAGTAGAATACACTCATGCTGTATGGCACCTTTTTACATGCAAGCGAAGTTTGGTATTAATTTGTCAAAACCTGGTTTAGAGGCCACTTGCTTATAAACCTCATCCTTTCCATTCCCAATTTTCTATCAAGTTTGACTGCAGAATTTGACCATCTGATCAGTGACCACTGTTATTCTCTAATGTATCCTTGTGTACTGTGACCGTGATTATCTAAACATGTTTATTTTCCCATCACTGAACTAATCAATCACACTAAACAAGACTTATGTGCAATCTCAAGGGCCTGATTTCAACAACTGTCTCTAATTAGAATTATTGCATATACAGCTCAGTTCATTGCAATCTTGCAATGCGTTTTGTTTAACTTATCTATTATCAATCCTTCTACCTATCCATCTACTTATATGTACTTGACCAACTATTATTATTTTCTTTCTCTCTATCTGCTGCCTTCCTCTCACATTTCCTCTCTCTCTCTCATTCTATTGTGTCAGGCTTTTCTCTTAAATGCTTGCACATTACATTTATCAATATATAAGACCATCTATAAAGAGCACATGTGATCCTTGTGTTGGACTCCATATGTTGTATGCAATTTTAAAATGTATATACTTGAGCATAGAACCTACTGTGTAACATTCAAATTAAATGAGTGGGAGAGTACAAAACCATCCTAGTGATTCATATAAGGTTAGTATTTTTATATAAATTCATTAGGTAAAGTATCTATTTTACCTCCATCCACTAAAATTTTATTCTAATGTGTACCAGCCTTACTGTTAATAAATGTGTAATCAGAATACTCTCTAGTGAATATTCATTTTCTGAGCTGTAATCCAGAGGTAATGAATACAGAATCAAAATGATAATACCACATTGTTACTAAATATCCATATTTTGAATGATAATACCTAGAGTATGGTTATGTAATGTAAATACAGTCCCTTGCTTTCAGCATATTTTCATCTGTCTTCATTAAAATACACATTTCCATCCCCCGTTGATCAGGAAACTCTATATTGTACTGTTACCATCTTACCATTAAACTATCAACTTTTTTTTTATATCACTGATCGATATTAAAACTTCTACTTTTTTAAAACTTTTATCCATATAACAGATTGTATAGCGCTAAATAGTCTAAACGTGCAGGTGCATCATTAACATTCAATCAATTAATCAACCACATGAACTTTAGATATCTTATTATAATATAAATTATAACTTTCTGAAATTCTATTAGTTCAGGTAGTGCTTTATCAAGTTTTGCCATAAAATGATGTCATGACATAACTTCTGCAACTTTAAAATTCATTTCAGTTGACCAGTTTGATTCCTGTATATAAATCTTTGTAAGAAACAAGTTAATTGGCTTTGACCTTCAGAAAACCATAAACCTTTGAAGCACAGAAATAAGGTACAACTAAAATATATAATCTGTTCAACTAGCAAATCTATGCAAAAAGAATGTAAATGAATGAAGGAAAAGCTTGCAATTGATATTATATCTTTTTTTGAATATTTCATGAAAAGGGATATGAGGCACATGTTGGATGATGGTACTTAGGTCCCATAGAGTAATAAGAAGCATATTATCAAGTATGTACCCTGGTAATCCATTTTATTTTAATTCTGACCTGACATCACAGTAGAGAAGTGACTGAAGCTTTAAATATAACAACCAATGAATATCTTGAGAGTGGTTCAGTAATTCATAACTGTGCTTAACTTTGAATGTATATTGCAATTGCTTCCTTTATTTGTTCATGGTCTTCTTCCATAACATATATTCAGTTGTTTATTATCTCTATTTCAAACTTGGTCTTCAAATAAGTTTCATAGATTTTCTTGATATCTTTCATATTTAATGTTGTTTCTAAATAATCAGCAAACTGAAGTTTAAAATTTCCAGTATCAAATTTCCCTAATGTTTTTTTGCAGTAAACCTTATCTTCACCCTCCAGTAGTCCCGTGTAGACTGCACCAGCATTGTCATCCACCAGCCCAATACATTTTGGAGAGATAACCTACAAAGAAAATTATAAATGACAAAACATTTTATTCTTTCCCACTGGGACTAAAATTTTTTATTTACTAACAAATTTACCTTTAGTACATTAGTATGCATTGTGTATTAATGTTACTTTAAAGACAACTATTTTCATAAAAGAAAAGTCTTCAGACTATATATCCACATTTCTTTAATATGGTGTTGGTACCTGAAATGAATAGTCTTGAGGTCAATGACAGTTATTGAATCCTTTTGAAGATAGTTTGGTGTCATGCTCCCAAATCTTAGTTTATCTTTTCTGCCATGTCCACCAATAGTAAATGACTTCTGCCCATATAATGATGACTATTTCAAGCAAATATGTTATTTACTGAATCAAGTGATAAATATTTTTATTTAGAATCTCAGGAAATTATGTAAACTAAAACTGTAATAATATGTTTCAAGAAATACAAATAAAGTATGCCATTCAATTTATTTATACATAACAAATGTATTTTAAAACACAAAATATAAAATCTAACCTCCGTCCACTGTCATACCCTCCACAGAAAAAGGCAAACTTTAATCTCCTGCACTGCAAAATACTCATGAATTCTTGGAATCGGAAGTGAAAAACAAATAAAATTAATTACGTTATCATATATGCCCATCTATAAAATTGTAATCAAGTGTTTTCTTAATTTACTCGCATTTTTGACTTTATTACAGAATGACATGGACACCTGTGTGTTAACACTGGTTCAAAATTAGTGTGGTGCTAATTTAATTTTTATATTGTGTATATGTTGCATATATTGTATCTCATTTTTGAATAGTTCATTTGCATAGGGTTATAAATGCTCATCCAGCGGTTATCATTATTACATTATGGTTTGAAAATGTTTTCAGCAGTGATTACAACTGATTCAAATGTAACTAGTCAACAAGTCACATAATATAATTTTTTCATTATGGCATGTGAGGATACATAGTCATTTTGAATATTTTCCGCCATGGTAAAATTTAATCCCAATTCCAGTTAAACTGAATTTTTAATGGCAATACATATCCATAGAAACACCTATTTTGTTCCAAAAAATTCATTATCTTTACACAATATTGTGCCATCTTCCTAACTAGAATCTGGAAAAACACCTGTTGGTATGATTGTCTGGTAAAATATAGTAATACAGTGTATAAAAAATATACTTACATTTCACTTTAACATAGGTATCAATATCTATTTCATCAAGATTTATGCAAATCTTTCCTTTTCCACTGAGTCAAAGACCATGTGCTGAAGGATTGCATATCCCTTGAAATATTAAAACAGCTCTCAGACCCTACAAAATGAGATATTTTATGTGTCATTTAATAAAGCATTGGGAATGTTCCTTTCTCTTTACAGCACAATTACTATTATTATTATTATTATTATTATTATTATTATTATTGTTATTATTATTATTATTATTGAGAATAAACAACATGAAGAATAAACATACTTAATACATTACCCTGTATCAATTTGAAATGTTTTTATGAAGCTGAAATGGCCCACTACAGTGCCAAAGAATATAGCTGGTTGTTTTGATCATGGCATTGTTTCATTGTGTATCATTCCTGGAATAATAATTCTCATTTGCAGAATATTAAATATTTATCATTCTTTTAAACAGCATTAAAATATAAATGTACTTACTCTCTCCTGTCACACCAGCCTCTTTTGTCTCATCATCATTCTCTGTTTATCTTCTTCATGAAAATCACACACTGATTACATTCTTAAATTGTATTTATTCCTGGCTCAGGTGTGAGCTACTAAGCTGGCATTTTCTAGGTGGTCATGCAATATTTAACCTCTCAAAGTCATGCTATAATCCAATAAAATTGTAGTACAGGCCTATATAGAAGTTCTGACTTTTGATCTTACAGTTGGATCACATGGCCTATTACTCTAGCCTTTGAAACTAATGGTGATGAACTTGAACTGTTGAAACTATGCTGATTGGCTTATCAGTGATGATTTGTTGGATGATGTATTACTTGGTGCAAGATACTGAGTATTGTAAAACAAATTGTATACTAGTGAAGTGCCCTAAGTCAAAGTGCTGACCTTGCAATGTGCATGAATTATAACCATGTGCAAATCATTTCTCAAACATCTTTCTTTAATTATAATAAAAACATAAATCTATAAAACTTGTTAGCCTAATTCACTTTCAATTTCTTAACTGTCAGTTTTCAAAGATGGTATAACATCTATTTCTTCCACCCCAACCCCCTAATTATTTCTTTCCCCTCACTTACAACACATTAGATTCTCCCTCTAGTTATTTGCCCCCTCCAATCAAATAATTAGTTTCTTTTCAGTAATGGGCTCTTTGGAAATAAGCTGACTGCCACATGTATTTATGTAATGTGTCTGCTAACAATTGGAAAAGAGATAAAGTCAGCCATCTGATTTTTTTCCCCTTTCAACCAATTCATATCTTTTCATTAATGAGCCCTTTGATTATACACTTAAGACATACAAGTGAAATACCGAAACATAATGGTTCCCTTAACAATTAAGAGAGAGAGAGAGAGAGAGAGAGAGAGAGAGAGAGAGAGAGAGAGAGAGAGAGAGAGAGAGAGAGAGAGAATCAGCTATCTGATTATTTCACCACATTTTACTACCAATTGTTTCCTTACTATGGATTGTCTTTTTGGTATTGAACTTAAGAAAATACCAAACATGTAACCATTGATAAAATAAATTGGACTTGTGGTGGGGTGACATGATCAACTAGTATAATATATCTCCCAACAGCAATTTGTTTCTGTTTTTAATGGACTCTTTCCTAATCTGCTTAAGGCCGACATTTGAGGGGAAAAGAATTTGCTGGCCAGTTATTTTGGAGGGGGAGAAGGAATCACCTAGCCAATTCTTTCATTCAGGAAAAAAACATTCAGATGAAGGATTAAGGACTTTGCTGGTCATGCAGGAATAAAATCACCCGGCCAATTCTTTACCCATGAAAGTTTTCGTGGTGGGTTTGGGGGGAGAAGGGGGGTAAATTTGACTACTAAATTGGGTCATCATGACTTGTGAATGATGAACTCCAACAATAATACAATCATGGATATTTTAGACCTCATGCAATAACTCTTTACAATGTTACAGTGTTACAGGTGGATGCGTGTATATATATATATATATATATATATATATATATATATATATATATATATATAAAAATATATATATATATATCAGTTATACAAATCCTAATCAAAATAAAATGTGAACAGCTCTTTTGTCTCCTGCAGCCATTGTAAAACTGAATTATCATGTAGAAGTACATTCAGTAACCCATCATTATAAGTATACATGTTGTAAAAACCTAAGTGGTCATAAGAAATAAAGGTTACAATAACAGTATTTATTGAAAGGGTCTTGTACTACCAGAGATGCATATATTGGTTTTGATTTATGATTCTTGCATGGCCAGAGTTTGAGAATTACAGCATTTAGATAATCAGTGAAGCACGATACAGAGACAAACTTATATGAATCTATAGCCTACATGGTTTGTATATAAATCATGATAAAGAGGCAAAAAAAATGAATATATAGCCTATATATAAATCACTAATGGATAACATTTCTTAAGTTAAGGTGGCTAAAGTGTCAAATCAAATATGAGTATCCTATTTTATAATATTATTAGTGCATTATGTTCTGTTGTTTTTTATTATTATTCTAAAATGTTGTGTGCAGCCATATTTGGTGGGTGTGTCTGACAATCACTTACCATGGGATCTTATGTGACACTGATTATGTCCCCTTTAAGCAGAACTTGTATGGTATCAAAAGCATTTCTGCCTTCCACACATCAATGGTGCAACATGTTAACAATTAGAATAATAAGTAACCCTTTATTCTTAACCTGAATTGGGAAAAACATAATATTCCTTTGAATAATTATGTTGATGATTGGGTTAACAAATCTTATCATGTGTGACTGAGAACCAATTGTAGATGATTAAAAAAAACTAAGCATTATTCATGTTTCTAAAAATAGAAAAAAGAAACCTAAAGTTTTTAATTCAATACATTAGATACTCCCACTGAATATGAATGCACAATAAATTATACATATTTGACGTTGATCAGTACATTATTTCTATTATTTGCCAAAATATTCTTATCCAACATTCTTATCCAACATTTATAAGTCTTAGCTTACATATAAAAAGAAAGTTCATATTATCATAGAGAGAGAGAGAGAGAGAGAGAGAGAGAGAGAGAGAGAGAGAGAGAGAGAGAGAGAGAGAGAGAGAGAGAGAGAAAGAGAGAGAGAGAAAACTGGAAAGGGCGAAGTTGATTTCTGAAATAAACAAAAATCACAAGAAGTTGAAGGTCATTGAATGTTGATAGAAATAGAAATGCAGATATTTTAAGGAAATAGTAAAACCAATGTCTTGTAATTCAATAAAAGTGTTTTTGCAATTGTCATGATATTTGTTTTGCCAGAAAAATGGGTAACTTAACCTTTTCAGACTTAAGAACTTCTGTAGAATTCCTTCTTACCGTACTTAAAATATCTTATCTTCTCAAAATGATATGGTTTGTTAGTATGCTTCATTTCGTTTACATGTACTTGATATTAGAGAAAATTTGTTGTTTTTGGCTACCAGAAAAATACCTCTCCCCACCATCCCATGGTTGGCGATCTACAGTTTCATATTTTGCATAGGGTTAAAAAATTTAAAGAAAAAGAATTTCCCCAAGTTTTCACACTGGTTATAGTGGCTATTTAAACAAGACCTTGTATATGTTAGGCATTGTTCAAAGAACCTTTAATTCCCTTTATTTTTTTGCATGATTGTAATATGGATTATTGAGTATACAGCTTGGTCTTACTTTAGATGTGCACCTTTAACAAATTGTGCTTGCTCCACTTTTTCATTTTCACTTCCTGAACATTAGAGGTAAATTGTATTTAAAAAAAACTCTTTTATACTTCATATATTGGTAATTTATTCATTGCACTTTCAGAAGCTGATATTGTTCAGTCTGGCAAAAACATTTTCCCTATTTTAATATCAGCTAAAGATACTGTATTTTCGAAAAATTCTGGCTGATTTTTGGACAAGTGAGCAGTCTTTTTAGTTAGCAGTGTGCTAAGATTATTTACAATATTCAAAAGTACAATATGGAAAAAAAAACCAACCATATTACATCAAAGTAGCATAGAGGTATGCCAACATTCTCTCCACTGTGCATATTTTATATGCAAAGAACATCACCTTACATAAAAGTTCCCTCTTAGCGAATGGTAGATATGCGTGCAGTGCTCGCTGCATTGTGCAAGCATCATGGAGACGAGCGAAATTTAATGTTTGATTAAGCAAAATTTAACGTTGGATTGACAATTCAGCTGCGTGGTGATGCGTGAGCATCTGCGTGCATGCAGCTAACCGGGAACATTGCTTACATACATCACTTTCTTAAACGTACATAATACTGGGTGAGTGCCACCTTGTACATCATAGAACTTGATTGTATCTGCTCTCTAATCAAGCAGTAAGATTTTAAATGATTTTGATTTATAAATACACACTGGCTTTCTAATGTTTTAGTAAGTACATGAGCTTTCTTTTGTTTGTAATCATATATGTTTTTTATGTTATAGGTGTTTTCTAATGTTGTCAAATGCTTAAAGCATCTATAGATGAGGCGCTATACAAAGTCATAATTATTATTATTATTATTATTATTATTATTATTATTATTATTATTGAAAGTATTATTTAGAGCTCAAAATGTACTAAAAAATATTATTGCTAAAACTATTATTGTTGGGGAAATTTTGTACCTTTTGGCATAGTCCAGAAGCATAATCTTTCTTGTTCAAGCTAGAATGAAATATTAATACTAAATATGTTATTTTACAAACAATTTAGAAACATTAAATATCAACATTAACTGTAATAATAGTTTTGATAGCAAAATGTCAGGTTATCTGAAAGATTTGCAAACTAAACATATTGTGGAAAGAAGTAACAATTTTATTATATATTGTTTATGCTAAATGAGATAGTAAATAATTACCTTAATGATTTCTAATTAAATAATAATGTGCTTGAAAATGAGAGAAAGGATTTGTATGAAATCTTTAAAAGTCAAATTCCTTTGTTACTTTTGTCTTCGTGACATTTACAAGTTATTATACATAATGACATAGTGAATTAAACTTAATTTATTGATCGATTAATGAAAATAATTTAGGAAGTTAATAATTCTTCATTAATATGTGTTCTTATCAGTAGATATAACTCGGTTATGTAGCTACAGATGTTGATATTCTCAAAAACATGTATGAGAATTTGTGAATGAAAAAATCACATGAACAATTGTGAACATATAAAAACTATTCCTTACTTTAGTTGGTGTGTTTTGGTACGGACGAAAATGTTAAATAAAAAACATTTTAACACAGTTGGATAAAATGTATAATCTTGGGGTAAAAATGAAATAATTACTGGTATGCAAAATTACACAGGAAAGTTAAAAATTTTAAAACAACGATGAAATCTTATGGCAACCAGTTTGCAAAATATTGTCCTAACACGGATGTATTGTGAACTTAAATGCTGGTGGGAATATTTACAGTAAATGTACCAATATAGATTACATAGGACAGAATACTGGGTGACATCAGTATCATAATGGCAAAATGTCATGTGATACACACTTTTCTGCACCCATTAAAGCCATAAAGGAAAGGTTTATACTGCTCTGTACTATTGATTTAGATGCATTAAGATAGCATGGTCTCATCATGGTACACACTGTTTAGGATAAAATCATTTGTAATATGGAAGTAGGCTCAAAACATTTAGCAACAAATGGTTGAAACTACAAATATGTCAGCAAGTGTCTGAACATTGAAACATCATTCAGACTTGAAAAATGTTGTAGTGAGCTGTTTTGATATGACTAAATTACTCTGTGATATTTTCATATCGGTACTTCAGATTACATTAATGCCCATTAAGTTAATAATTATATCAAGCATTTAGCAAATACAGTTCAAAATACTCTATTGTGTGAAAGTTACAACAACCTATCCATTGTGTGGTTGATGGACTCTCCCTATATATATATATATATATATATATATATATATATATATATATATATATATATATATATATATATATATATATATATAATTTTGTTCAACTTCTCTTTTTATCAATAAGGTCATGTTCAACTTAAAGCTACCAGTTATAACAGCACCAGTGCATATTTCAAAATGTTTGCTCTAAAGAATCTTACACTGAAACAATTGTATTGTAACAATGCAGATACAAGAGTTAATGTTTAAACTAAAATGTGTCTGTAACTTGTATTGGTATATGATGAGTTAATGAAAATTTCTATAATGTGTGCAAAAATTGCACACAGGAAGTGAAAAGTATTAAAGCTGAATCTAGACAAAGTTTCAAAATGTAACTTATATGAAAAGAGTCCCATATATTTATTCAAGAAAGAAATATTGAAAATATCATATGTTTGTTTTGCTTTTAATATAACTTCAATTTTAAATATTAAAAGTTCACTTTTTTAAAAACTGTTTGGTCAGCTAGTTTAGATTGTTGAATTAACAAGAATTAAATAAAGATCTAATGTAAAGCTCTCTCTTGAATCTCACATGGAATTATGATAATTATTATGCCATTTCTGTATAGTGTAAGTTCATTGTTTCTGCAGGTATGCATTCATTAACCTAATTCTGAGTGTTATCTGCAACATACACTTGGGGGAAAGGCAGCACTAATTAAGGGTCTTACATACATGAATAAATAGTTCAAGGGGCTAAAGCTACTGTGAAAATGTCCATTTCACCTATTTGACTTAATTTGACTCCTCAGGCCATAAGGGTAAGTGATTTTACGTTTTTGTCCTGTAAAGCCTTCATCCTTCCATCCTTTAAGAATTACATTTTTATCACTATATCATCCATATATTTGATCTAATTTTAAGTAAAGCATGGAATATGAGCTTATTTCAAGATTTCAGACTAATTCAACAAAAACTAAAATAAAAGCATATTAATAAGGTGATATTGCATCCGATTACCTGAGCTTTTTACCAATATTTAAGCAATATTTTTTAGTTTTTATAAAACTTGCAGTAAAGGTTTATACAATGAAGATTTCAACAGTTTAGTAAGATTGATATCCATTCATAGTAATTATTTGATCTTGCATCTGACTTAACCAGTTATCACTCTGACGGTCGTATTTGAACATGTTTGTAAATTTTATTAAAGTTGGAGCTTATATTACAAGATCTCAACTGAAGTGGCAACTAGATGCATGAGTTTGTAACCACTTTATGATCTGATTTGGTCCAAATTGAGAAATGGGCTAACATCATGAAGATGTCAAGTGAATTTTATTAAAAGCAAGGTCAACTTATACAGATATGAAGTGATCTGGCATCTAATTGGCTAAGCTTCTTATGACTTTCAATAGAGTATTTCTAATCAAATTTGGATCTAACTTAGTAAATAGGTTTAAATCATCAAGATGTTTTATGACGTTTTGCAATAAATTAGGTGATCTTGTATCTCATACACTGTGTTTGTTTGTACGACTTTATCAAACTTGATAAATATGTTTATCTAGTCAAGATATAAGACAAGATAGATTATGAGAAATATGCAATCATATTAAAATTGCAATTCTTACAGCTGCAGTGTGGCAGTTTATTGTGATGCCTAACACTGGACCATCATGTCACAAACATGTACATGTAGCATGATGTCCCACCCAGTAACATTATTCTGACAACAGGCCAACAAGTCCTAACACTAACCTCTTAATGCTGAGTGCCAGTCGGTACCATTTTTATAAGTCTTTGGTATGACTCTGCTGGGGATCAAACTCACGACCTTCCACATCTGAAGCAGATGCTCTAACCACTATGCCACCAGAGCAGTCTACCAAAGACTTAGAAAAGTGATACAACATGGTAGTTCAAGTTAAGAAAAGAATCTTGATTGTTAATTTTCCAGCAAAATTGCAATGTAATTTGAACATATTATTTTCAATATTAATCTTTTCTATTGTGACAGTAAAACAATCATTCAAAAGACTTCCTTAATTTAGTTTAGAATAAATAAGTTTCATTTCAGGTATACACAATCCAACAAGCATCAGGCGGACATCAAGCTGATCATGATCCCCTGGTCATAATACGTTTGAATTATAAATCAATAAATTTAATGACCAAGTTCTTAATTTTTTTAATTAAAGTTATGGTTGTTTTTAAACTAAATTGAAATGAGGGTACAAATAAATGGGGATGTATATTAAGACTATAGGAAGAGCAATATAAAGGGAAAGAAATCAGGTTAGGAGCTTTTGTTGACTGTCTTCAAAGTATTCATCAAATATTAACGAACAGAGCCCAAACAACCAGTCGTCATTACAAGAGAACAATTTAGTAGTAAGTAATATAAAACATTGTTTTGAGATGTTCCACATTCATTTACTTTGCTCTGGCTTACCTGTTATTGTTATGACAAAAATTAATTGTTGCATTTGCTCATATTTCAAAACTCTTGTGATCATACAAATATAGTATACTAGATTTTATTTTGAAAGCCATAAATGGTGATCAGAACCAGTGAACCTACATGCATTTCCCAAACTTTGTTTAAGCACATATTTAGCCAATACCGCATTTACTCCCAATGAGTGATTTAGCCATAAATGTAGCCAAATTTGTATTTCTAAGAGTTATTGCTACAGGTTATACAAAAGGAAACATTGCAGGCAATGACCAATAATGTTATAAGCTTACATTTACACAACAGAATGGAATGAAACACTTAGGAGGATGGCCAAATATGGTTAGTTATAGAGCTTTTAAATTCTAACAGCCATACATGAAGATGTTTTGGAAAGCTGCTGCTGACACAAGCCAAATTTTGCTAAAATGACATAGCTGTGCACCAGCCTCACTGAGCATGGCAACAGGAATCCTTAGCCAAATTTTGGCTAAGGATATATTATCCAAAATTTGGTTTGTGTCTAAAGGTCATACAATACATTATGGAAAGGTACAATATTGCAGTTAGCCAAACTGTGGTTAATCATAGTTAACTATAGTTTGGACTTTTGCAGTCATACATGGGGTTATAATAAAAGACACTAGCCACATTGTGACTAATCATACATTTATCCAAAATTTTGTTCCTACCTAAGGGTGTGAAGAACAACTTTGTAGGAATTAGCCAAATTTTTCCAAGAATCTCATTATTTCCCTTTTCTACTTTGGGTTTAGAGATTTTATCCCACAGCATAGGCCTGATTTGAGTAAATGGAAAAGCTCAAGTGAAATCGGAAGCTGTTAAGGACCGTTTATCAAATATGTATGGTGACGGATGCGCAGCATTAGTGCATTTAACGTTTCCAATCATCATTATTATTCTTGTCCTTCTCTTCGTCATCATTATTAATACGCAAGGGCGGACCGCATACTCTGCAATTATCCATGAATTCGGTATAAGCTAGAGAGAAGTAATTATTAGATTTGGATTGCACTCGAGCTATCCTTTCTTTCAATTCTTTCAGAAACATGCAGAGTTAGAAAATGTCTATATAATGTTACAATAAAGTATATATATTTGGAAACGTTTGCATTGAGCTCTAAGATAAAAGACGAAATCTTTATGAATGGTCAGTTTTCCTCTTATGTTTCTTCTTCTTCTTCTTCTTCTTCTTCTACTTCTTCTTCTTCCTCTTCTTCTTCTTCTTCTTCCTCTTTTTCTTCTTCTTCTTATTCTTATTATTATTATTATTATTATTATTATTATTATTATTATTATTATTGTGCAGACATATATCATTCTTAGTGTAAAAGTTTCAATCACATTTATTTATGCTTCTAAACATAGACATGTGGAGGATATAAAAAAGGATTAGAAATTGAACAAATAGAATTGTCTAAGCTACCATCGAATTGGCGTAGGCAGAAAAAAGGTAAATGAACACATTTTCTTTCCAATGGAATTTATTTCTTTTTATTTCACAGTAAATACTTGTTAAAGGTTGCTCTTGCAGATCCATCTGAAAACGATAAACAATCAAAGCATTTAGGATCACAAATAGTTTTATTAAAATCTGAAACAAATGAAGTTATATTGAACTTTTAAATCCTTGACTCTATGATTTATTACCCTTGACATACCCACATACCACATACACTCACACACACTCACACGCACAAAGACACAACCATATATATATATATATATATATATATATATATTATTTATGCATCAAGTGACATAATAGTTTCAGAAAATGGTATTTGCCAATTTGTTAAGTAGGGACGTTTATAATCTTATTTACCCGAGAAATTATTCATTCTAACATTTAATATTTTTTTGTTGAAATCATTCTTTTTTATTGTTGCGTTCAGAATTTGATTTGGGAGAATTATTTATTCAAAATAATATTCTTTGGAATCACAAACTGCTTATTAACATAATCGGACATAAACATTAATTTGGAATTATAGTGAATTCGGAGAAGGATATCTTGAAATATATGACTGTGAGTAGTTGGAAGACTATTAGCACATTATCAAACGAGCTCAAATTACATTAAAGAGTCCATATTAAGCATAAAAGTCATTTAAGAGTCCATACTAAGTATAAAAAGACCTATTTGATCTCATCCTGCTTTTGTATCGATAATCAAAAACGTTTATTTGCATAAGCTCTTCGTCGTTAACCAATACGCTAAAGATAACCGCTACTTCAGAACGGAGCACATCGAGTTTAGGATACATGGAGTATAACTTAAACGGATTTATATTCTCACTGACAATATATCTTCATGTGTGCGAGTATTTAAAAAGGAGCTGAGGAATGAGTTGAAGAAGAAAAATATATTTAACTTATTTGGACATATTAAATGATCATATCCAGGGAAATAATCACATTATGACGTTTTATCAACCCTTAATATATGGCAAATATTCATTAAAATCGATTTTTTCTAAAAAATGTCGATAAGATTGATATAATACTTGTTTAGAGTTTGGTAGTTGAACATGATTTCAATATATTTACAATGTTATGTATTAATATTTTCTGCAACTTTTGGTGATTGAATTTATTTAATTTTCCTAATTTTATTCATGCTTGTAAAACGGTATCGATTATCTTTTCATATAAATTGTGTGCGGAATGTGAGTATGCAAATAATACAAATTGCGTACGATCTATACATATATGTCTTCGTACGTGTTGACAATTAGTGATACTAATCGTAATAATTAGACTTAATATGGCGCCTTTGGCATACGTTGTTTCAGTGACAGATAGGAAATAAAAGGTTCAGTTGCGTTAGGTCATGTAAATTTATGAAACATGCCCTCAGACAATAGAGTACGTTGTCACATAGGCTCTATTACGAACTACAGTTAAAATATATTGTGTATATAATGAGAAAATTAAGCATTAATCTTCATTCAGATTATTGGAGTCTATCCCAATTTTAGTGTCCATGTTGTAAGTATGCAGCTGCATTTTATGTTGTACTTAGATATTGTTCGAGAGGAAACAAACATTTATTCAGACTGTTTGGTGATGATTTAAAGTGTTGATGATATGGAATATAATATTATTCAGCATTTGTTATTACTTATTCGAAACAATTGTGGACAACGCAACCTTGGCAACGTTCTAGCTTCTAGAGGATCAGTTCATTTCCAGTATTGAAAAATATTAGCTTCTTTTCATTGGTGTAAGACTTTCAAAGAACTTTATAAGGAAAAATTTGAATTTACTCCATTATACTGAAGTAGCTCACATATTTCATTTTTGCAACTTTAATAATTAAATTGTTTATTAAGTTTGACAAAACTTGTAGATTTTGCTTCTTTCCGGTTGTTAAAGTTTGTGAGCATAGAGTCGTAACAACTCTCTTACTAATATCATCGGAAACATGAGACAAATTACAACCACGCCTACCAAAAATATGAAAATGAAAAATAACAAGATAAATCCCAGAAAACTCACCTGAGATGGTTTGATTTAAAAAAATTGGAAAAATCATAATTATCTGTCCTAAGGGACTGCACTTTATATACATTAAACACTAAATATAATAGGGTAGTTTTTGTTTGTTAAAGAAAATTTTAAAAAGTATGAACAACATCGTCCAAAAATGAAATTCCCTTTGAAAGATACATTATCTATTCACTCCAATTAGTTTGTTCTATTTGTATGCATCGTGAAAGTTAGTGTCAGCTTACAATATAACGAGTTCATATTTTAAACGTGTAATGTTTATTTTTAGATTTGCATATACTTACCATAGCTTTCAATAAATCTGATAGAACTCATTCTTTTAATGGTGGCAATGGCAGACACCAGCGTGGTCAGAATGTTCCGGGGTTCCGTCTGCGCATGTTCAGGCGCCATATTCACCACATGTTTGGCGACGTCCTAAAAAGTGTAGCTTTGATATCAAATCATAATTTTGCTTCCTCTTTATTACTAAACACGAACACGTTACAAATCAATGTAATTGTCTATGTGCGAGTGTTTTTTTAGCACAGTTTTGACGACGACCTAAACATATGGTTTATAGTTTTGACAGCACATCTTTTTTTGGTTTTACTGTTTATTATTATAGTCAAGCGTATTATCAATTGAAATACTTTCAAACTCTGACGTTACATTTAGCGTAATGATTGAAAATTATTGTTAAAGAAGAAGAATCTAGATTGTTTCTCTATGGGCTTTGGCTGACTAGTGACAAAGGCAGATCAAATGTTTCTACAGAGTTGGTACTCATTTACACGATAATAAACGAAAAACTGAAATAAAACAATATAATAACAGACAACTTTAACAAATGACACATATATACATTCAAGTATAGTGGTTCCAAATAATGTCTCTATGCTGAAAGGCTTAACTCCTTTCCCACTCTTCAAGGGTATTAGTTTTCTAGATGAATACATTCTGATCAATGCATGCACTGATGAAACACAGATGTTTAATAATAAATTAGAACACCATGTTATTCCTTTACATACATGCAACTAATAATGATAATCAAGAACACACAATATAAAACTATTTAACATCAATGTTTTATACAAGACCGTACATTATGCATACGTATTTCATTTAAATAGCCCTATGGATAAACATTACATCTTTTAAAGCTGTCGACATATAGCGAGTCTTCAAAAGACTGGGGTGGTATCCTGTGTGTCCAAAATTAATATTATTTTGAACAGAAAACTCTGGAGATAATTGCTTTTTTTTCAAATGGTAAGCATTGCAGTATTGTATTTTCGTCAATCGGTTGAATTCGATAAGCGTTTTTCAATATTTTAGACATAAACCTTAGAGGCTCAGAAAAGCCCGATAGCATTATATATATATATATATATATATATATATATATATATATATATATATATATATATATATATATATATATATATATATTATATTCAATCTTCTCTAACGTTGATACAACTATGCATTCAAATTCAGCACTATGTTTCTTAAACGTTTTTAAAAGTCAGCATATGTAATGTTACATAAAATGACACGGAAAAAGTGAACCAAAATGTAATGCGCAGAATTTACAAATGTTACAAAATTCCACATTAGGTACATCCAGTCAGACGTTAGAAAAGTCCGGCAATTCATAAAGTGGAATGATAAAACAGTAAAGAAATATATAATAATATATATATATATATATATATATATATATATATATATATATATATATATATATATATATATATATATTTATATATATATATATATATATATATATATATATATATATATATATATATATATATATATATATATATATTGTCAAGACATAACCCCAGCAGAAATTAACAACCAATCTCCTTTCATATTGTAAGAATAAGACCAAATGTAGGTGAAGAAAGTTTTGCTTAGTTAGGTTTTGAAAGCATCAAAATAAGTTTTAACTTAATACAAGTGTATGTAACCTATATCAAAATGTACGTGTTTAGATATGAAGTTGTAAGTACGAAATGTCTCAACCGTTTACTTTCTTCCTATAGTAATTAAAGTTATATATTTTTTCTTGCATATATTATGCATGACCTTTAAAATATAATCCGAATAACTTACATATTCACTTATTCAATTTTTATGCTTAAAATAATACAACTATGATTTTTAATATAATTTTTTTTAAAACTTCGAATTGCGTTCTATGTTATCCAAATTATCACTATACCAATATTTCCTTTATTATCTTAAAACACTATTGCAACGAGTCTTCAATAAAAATTTTGCATTCCAATGAATTTTCAAATATATTTTAAGCTTTGCATCCAAGGAATGAATATTCTACGAAGGTAAAGGTCATAAATGCAAGGTTCACTGGGGCATTACTTTTGTCTTAATTCAATCCCATCTTTGAGAGGAGTCCACCTTTTCAGGGTAAAGGCATATTTATCATTTCTGTGTCTCCATCAACAATGAAAAAGAAACTTCAAAATTTGGTTGCATTTGCTTAAGTGAATTTTCCTCTTCGAACAACGTATCTTATATAACAGTCGTTTAAATGCATCATAGTACTTATTGCAAAGTCACAAATGTAAGATATACACTCAAGAACTGACATTCTTATAATCACGAAAAGGAGTTCGGATATTTTTGAGTACAGTTTCTTTTGGGTTATTTTGATACATTGATTAAACAATTTTATTATAATTTGCTTAAATCCGTGTATTTAAGATTATTCATAGAATTCAGAACGTACAAAAGTCTTAAAACCCCGTTAAATCTAATTCTGTTCGTATCATAGGGAAACGTTAACGACATGCTCTGTGTGTAACATATTTGGTTCCACGCGCAATGTATTAGATTAAAGTAATACTTACAAAATGTCGGTCTCGACATCAGGTTCAAAGTTGTCATTGCAAAAAACGTAGATGATACAGGGAGGACAAAATTGGGTACCAAAGGTTTAATGTCTGCTATCGACTAGTTTGCTTGGAAAAGCTTAGTACGCAGAAGATGTTGGAAATAGAGCATGGAATTTACAAAATATCACACTTTTATTATGCTCTTCAAATCATCACTATTATAATTAGGTTCCATCTTTGCTTTCTCTATTTCTTGACACATTATAGCAATATATATATATATATATATATATATATATATATATATATATATATATATATATATATATATAGAGAGAGAGAGAGAGAGAGAGAGAGAGAGAGAGAGAGAGAGAGAGAGAAAGTGAGTGAAAGAGCTTGAGCTTACCATCTCAATTTCTGATAGGTTAGTAAAAGTTGTAAGAGAAATATGGTACGGATTTTAAAATGTATTATGAAAGACTAATGTTTTGAAATTATACTTCAAGTTATTACACGATTATTACCAAGTTTAATACATTATGTAAACACAAAATAGTAATGGTGGATTTGTATTGGTGTCAGGTATATAAGCCATATAGAAATTTCCTTGCTAATTTCTTCTTTCCATTGCTTCCTCAAATGATGCTGACCTCGTTAAACTTTTAATTGGCAGTTTTTACTCTCAGAAATTTTGAGAGAGCTATACGAATGATAATTTGGAGTAAGTTGCACTTTCAATGAAGTGCCAAATCTGGCATATATTTCAGTACTGTTGTTGCATAAATATATGTTGTGTATGGTAATATTTTCTATCATAGTTTAGAATTTCCGTCTAGGTAAAACTTAGTAAAGTGATCGCTTTCTAAATCATATAGCTGAGGCTTTACATTTAGCAGAATAGGAGTGTTTCTGACGTGACGTGAGGCATGCATAATGTAGTCATAATTTGTAAATTCTTGTTTTGTGTAAATATGAGGCAAAAAATCAAATGTTGAAAACCTTTATTATAGTTTATCATTTATCTACCCTACTTAACCATTCTTAGATGATCCTTGTAATAGAGCAATACGACAAAAACATCTATAGCAATCAAGTTTCAAGTATCACAAGATAAAATGATAAAATTCTTACCAACGAAGGAGACGAGTAGGAGTCCAATAGCGAGTTTCATTTTGCAGCAATGTCGTCGTACACGTCTGATGTATTTCGTCTGGTGTAGTGGCTCCGTTATATACTTGTTGAATGTTACATCTGTCGCTCTCACAGAAACGGTCGTGATTACGGATATGATACAATCTTGTTACCTTTGTTCAGGTCAAGGCTTTTCGAAAGGCGGAACGCCAATAATCACGATTGTATGGGTACCAAATGTTGTCATATGTTAAAGATTTCACAAGCGTATAATTTGTTTATATTAAATATGTACTATATGAGAAATAAGTTTTGTTTTTGTTACATAAGCATCGTAAACTGCCTTCTAAACGATATAGAATACAGATTGAGAGATTACAGTGTTATGTACATATATCGCAATAATAGGATGTCCAAAATGTTCATTTTAAATCAATATTAGGTAGAGATTGAAATCAGTATAAGTTTTGTTCATGTTCATTTTTCACATATTTAAGATTAATATATTGACAACATATGTTTCCGATTAACAGCTGATTTAAAGAAGTAAGAGTCCTAGATAATCACTGGTAACACTATGGCTGTCATAGATAACCATCATATTTAACGTCATCTTATCATGAAGAAAGAAAATGACCAATCAGCAAGTTATTTCATCTAATGAAATATAGACATACGAGTATAATGTAATACATCGTGACACATACAAATCACTTATATTCGGCTATGTATTGCTGTCTTATGCGTTTTATCTTTTATATTAGGCATTGCAGTGTTTACTTGTGCGTATTTCAATTATATAAGACTAGGTATTGCTTTCTTATGCGTTTTCCAATTATATAAGGCTATGTATTGTCGTCTTATGCGTTTTCCAATTATATAAGGCTAGATATCGTTGTCTAATTGCGTTTTCTAATTATATAAAGCTGGGTATTGTTGTCTAATGCGTTTTCTAATTATATAAGGCTAGGTATTGTTGTCTAATGCGTTTTCTAATTATATAAGGCTAGGTATTGTTGTTTAATGCGTTTTCTAATTATATAAGGCTAGGTATCGTTGTCTAATGCGTTTTCTAATTATATAAGGCTAGGTATCGTTGTCTAATGCGTTTTCTAATTATATAAGGCTAGGTATCGTTGTCTAATGCGTTTTCTAATTATATAAGGCTAGGTATCGTTGTCTAATGCGTTTTCTAATTATATAAGGCTAGGTATTGTTGTCTAATGCGGTTTCTAATTATATAAGGCTAGGTATTGTTGTCTAATGCGTTTTCTAATTATATAAAGCTAGGTATCGTTGTCTAATGCGTTTTCTAATTATATAAGGCTAGGTATCGTTGTCTAATGCGGTTTCCAATTATATAAGGCTAGGTATCGTTGTCTAATGCGTTTTCTAATTATATAAGGCTAGGTATCGTTGTCTAATGCGTTTTCTAATTATATAAGGCTAGGTATCGTTGTCTAATGCGTGTTCTAATTATATAAGGCTAGGTATTGTTGTCTAATTGCGTTCTCTAATTATATAAGGCTAGGTATTGTTGTCTAATTGCGTTTCCTAATTATATAAGGCTAGGTATTGTTGTCTAATGCGTTTTCTAATTATATAAGGCTAGGTATCGTTGTCTAATGCGTTTTCTAATTATATAAGGCTAGGTATCGTTGTCTAATGCGTTTTCTAATTATATAAGGCTAGGTATCGTTGTCTAATGCGTTTTCTAATTATATAAGGCAAGGTATTGTTGTCTAATGCGTTTTCTAATTATATAAAGCTAGGTATCGTTGTCTAATGCGTTTTCTAATTATATAAGGCTAGGTATTGTTGTCTAATGCGTTTTCTAATTATATAAGGCTAGGTATTGTTGTCTAATTGCGTTTTCTAATTATATAAGGCTAGGTATTGTTGTCTAATTGCGTTTTCTAATTATATAAGGCTAGGTATTGTTGTCTAATTGCGTTTTATAATTATATAAGGCTAGGTATTGGGTATTGTAGTCTTATGTGTTGCACAATTATATAAGCCTATGTAAAATCCATTATGTAAGACACGTCAATCTTCTTCTGCTCTAATCCTTAGGATCTAAATTTATTCATGTTGTATTAAAATGATAAACATTAGAAAAATTGAAAGAATTAAAGAATTACATAGTTTTCAAATTCAGAATATACAGTATTTGTTCACATTTCTTGAGATCAAAAGGCTGTAATACAAAAAACAAACACAAACACATTGAAATCAGGCAACAAAAAATGCTTAAAATATGTAAGGTATGAAACATTATTAGGTCTTTATGTTTGTTCCTGCAGTCGAACAAAGTGAGTTTTAAGAGCATTCTTGAATGAATCACTGTGTGTTTGTGTCTAATTTCAATGGGCAATTCCTTCCACGTTGTTGGCCCTGGTATGCAAAAGAACGTAGTCCATATAATTTCGTTTTCATAGTGGGAATATTTGGAATACGATTGTCAGAACGGGAGAGTAAGTATCTTACCGGTGTGTACAGTTGGGATAGGCCAGATAGGTATGTTGGACTGGAATCCGTCAGTGAAACGTTGCACATAGAACAAAGATTGTGTTTGATTTTGGATCGTATGGATAGCCAGTGTAGGGTACGGAGCAGCTGGGATGTGTACGCTTGTCGTGGTACTCTAAGGATGATCCGAGCAGATGTGTGTTGAACGTTTTGAGGTTTCTGGAGTATATATTGAGATGAACCGGACATAACTGAGTTACACTAATCCAGTCTAGAAAGTACTCATAAACAAACAAGTGTTTTAGCTGCATCAACTGAAAGATATTTGCGAATGGAGTTAATGCGTCTCAGCTCAAGGTATGCAGGTTCATGACATACTGGCGCAACGTGATAGTACTGCAGGGTAACACCTAGGTTTCGTACTGACTGTGTGAATTTAATGTTGGTCATGCTGATATGTATTATTTGAGGTATAGGATGTGAATGAGAATGTCTTTGTGCTGTGATCAGAATGGTCTGAGTTTTATCATCATGCATCTTTTATTTATCATCCATAATTTTATATCCGAAGCTACCTCTCAAAGCCATGGATAGTAGCATAAACTTCAGTTGGTTGGCTAGACGTGTATATTTGGGTGTCATCAGCGTATAATTGCTGAGGCACTGGGTGATGATCTATGACACTTGAGACCGGCTGAGTGTACAGAGTGAAGATAACAGTTCCAAAAACAGACCCCTGTGGAACACCACAACATATATCTACAGGGCAGGAGTGTATTCCATTTCCAGATACAATTTGTGTTCTGTTGACTAAGTAGGACTTGAACCAATGTAAGGCTGTGTTGTAAATGTCAAATACAAGCTGGAGACGGTGAAGTAATATATCATGGTCTATTGCTTCAAATGCTGCATTATCATACCAAATCAAATTATGCAAGTATTTATTCACAAATATTAAAATATGAATTTCATGACAACAATATCCAAGCAAATTGGCATCGACGTATATGAATTTAGCTCTCAAAAGCTTAACATTATTCAAATTGTTTCATAAATTCAATATTAAAACCATTCCCGTTTGAGATTGTATTATATCATAATTGTTATTTGAGTGGAAATTATTTAGACAGAAAGAAAAACATATAATACTGACAGACGTTGTATCATTCATTTGTTGTGCGTAAAGATACTCCAAAACAAAATTAAACTATAATTAACGCTTAAAAGTAGGTTATACATTTCTTACAATCTATACGTCAAAAACAAGCGTCCAGTCAAATAAACAGAACATTTGTACATTTTTTTCCGATCTCACATTGTTTCATGCAGTACCGGTTAGAATACAGTGAACGGTCCACGTTTATGTAACCTATAATGTCACTTTCACAACTAAACATTACATTGTTGCAATAATCATTTGAACGAAGGTTTCCTGGATGAGGAAATTAGCATATTTACTGTAATGTATTTGTAACCGTATATTTCAGCTTTTGACTTGGAACAGCAGACTGCAGAATACGCAAACAAATTTCATTTTGAGTCGTATTATTATAACATTTGTTCCATGTAAATATGCAATGGTTAGATAAACTTCTGTTAGTTTGGATATCGATTTATGCCCACGTTCTTCAGTTAATAGATTTGAGTTTGTTTACGTCTGGAATTTAATCTATCAACCACACTTGTGTATAAGGTGTATTTATTGCTTCATGTGTACAGACACCACCAACACCAGCTTACACATTCGCTATGATCTGAGCAATAAACCCTAATTTTACTTCTTATTGTTGTTGTTATTGTTGTTAATGCCTTGGGGTATTAGCCATTTGTCATGCTGTGTTACGTGTTTAAGCTCTAATAAACAGTAACACAGAAAAGGGAAAACAACAAGCTTTCTAAAATGTAGCAAATAACTTATTTCCATGGAAAAAGATTGTTGAAAATGAAACACGAACTAACATTCTTAAGAATGAATCAAATCCAAAATTAATCCAAGTATTTTCGACGTATTAAATTACATATTTCCTAGTAATGAAATGTTCTAATAGATTCAAGTTACAAAACTGTTGAGAAAACCAAAATGGAAGACGATGAAGTATGAAGAAGTCTGATTATTACTTATCTAAACTTCCTTGTAGAAACAATATTTAACACTCCGGGTTTCGAAATCCGAATAAAAGTTTAATAAACTGTCTTTGTGCAAGAATTCTGCATGAAAACATCAAATACTTCCAGAAATATGAATTAGTCCGCTAAAATCCATCTGGTCTAAAGAAAATTTAATATAGATTCAAAAATTGGCTACAGCCCCATGGTTACATGTCATCCATGATTTCACATCAGAAATACACCTCTCTACTCCATGGATGGTAGCATCAACTTCAGTTGGGTGGCTAGACTTGTATATTTGGGTGTCATAAGCGTACAATCGGTGAGGCACTATGTGATGATTTATGAAACTTGAGAGTGGCTGAGTTTATAGAATGAAGAGAACTGGTCCAAGAACAGACCCCTGTGAAACACCATAACATAGATCAAATGGACTGGAATGTATTCCATTTGCAGAAACAATTTGTGTCCTGTTGACTAAGTAGGACTTGAACCACTGTAAGGCTATTTAAAGATCAGGATCTACGTAACAGTTGTGATATATTATACGTGACAGAACATGTCCCTGCGGTGGCAAATTGCCAATATTCAGACATACGAGACCATTTCTCTTCCCAATTCTTTTTGAGAATCGAATAAACAAATGGCGGCCAAAATGTTCTTTGCAAACAAACATTCCAGAAGGCAAGGTTGATAACGTTATCCCGCGATCGCAGCCAATCCGTAAAAAGAATACGGCACAATATTTGCATGCGCTTATTTGCACCAATCAGAATCACCTAAAGTGATATGTTCATATATGATGATATCATATATAAGACACTGTACACACTATAGGTAAGTGTAGCGACCACGTGATAATTGGCAGATATATATAACACGTGTAATAACATTTGATGACGCTTCTAATGATGTCATAGCGTGAAACAACGAAAAAGCGTAACGCCCGAGGCATCCTAATGCATTACAGTCATTTCATTACTCTAGTCTGGGATTTGAAGACTCATCCGATACAATTAACCGCATGTCTGAGTTCATTTAAAAGTTACAAATGCAGTATATCAATTATTTGCTCACCAAAGCTTGCAAAATACAGGAATTATTCAATCCGTTTCATAAATTACGTTGGGATGAACTGATATGGAAGATACTGTGTGTATTATTTATCCGTTGCCTTGTTTGTTTTTGTCCTGACTTCAAGTTAAAAATACATCATTACGTAAATCATCATTACTTTAATGGATAATGCCAATATTACAAGGACCGTTTATCAAATATGTATGGTGACGGATGCGCAGCATTTGTGTATTTAACGTTTCCAATCATCATTATTATTCTTGTCCTTCTCTTAGTCATCATTATTAATACACAAGTGAGGACCGCATACTCTGCAATTATCCATGAGTTCGGTATAAGTTAGAGCGGAAGAATTATTAGATTTGGATTGCACTCGAGATATCCTTTCTTTCAATTCCTACAAAAACATGCAGAGCTAGAAAATGTCTATATAATGTTACAATAAAGTATATGTATTTGGAAACGTATGCATTGAGCTCTAAGATAAAAGTCGAAATCTTTATAAATGGTCAGTTTTCCTCTTATGTTTCTTCTTCTTCTTCTTCTTCTTCTTCTTCTTCTTCTTCTTCTTCTTCTTCTTCTACTTCTTCTTCTTCTTGTGCAGACATATATCTTTCTTAGTGTAAAAGTTTCAATCACATTTGTTTATGATTCTAAACATAGACATGTGGAGGGTTTCAAAAAGGATTAGAAATTGAACAAATAGAATTGTCTAAACTTCCATCGAATTGGCGTAGTCAGAAAAGAGAGGTAAATGAGGAACACATTTTCTTTCCAATGGAATTTATTTCTTTTCATTCCACAAAAAAAATATTTTTTAAAGGTTGCTCTTGCAGATCCATCCGAAAAAGTTAACCAATCAAAGAATTTAGGATCACAAAAAGATTTATTAAAATCTGAAACAAATGAAGGTATATTGAATGAGTTCAAGATGAAACATATATTTAACTTATTTGGACATATAAAATGATCATATCCAGGGAAATAATCACATTATGACCTTTTATTAACCCTTAATCTATCGCATATTTTCATTAAACTCGATTGTTTCTAGAAAAAAGTCAATACCATTGATATACCATTGATATACCATTGATATAATTTTGGTAGTTGAACATGATTTCAAAATATTTACCATGTCATATATATTTTTTTGTTATGCAACTTTTGGTGTATGATTTTATTTAATTTTCGTAATTTTATTCATGCTTGTAAAACGGTATAGGATATATTTTGATATAAATTGTGTTCGAAATGTGTGCATGCAATAAATAAATATTGCGTACTATCTATACATATATGTCTTCGTACGTGTTGACAATTAATAATAATTAGACTTAAGATGGCGCCTTTGGCATACGTTGCTTCAGTGACTGATAGGAAATAAAAGGTTCAGTTGGGTTAGGTCATGTAAATTTATTTAAAAAAGGATTAGAAATTGAACAAATAGAATTGTCTAAACTTCCATCGAATTGGCGTAGTCAGAAAAGAGAGGTAAATGAGGAACACATTTTCTTTCCAATGGAATTTATTTCTTTTCATTCCACAAAAAAAATATTTTTTAAAGGTTGCTCTTGCAGATCCATCCGAAAAAGTTAACCAATCAAAGAATTTAGGATCACAAAAAGATTTATTAAAATCTGAAACAAATGAAGGTATATTGAATGAGTTCAAGATGAAACATATATTTAACTTATTTGGACATATAAAATGATCATATCCAGGGAAATAATCACATTATGACCTTTTATTAACCCTTAATCTATCGCATATTTTCATTAAACTCGATTGTTTCTAGAAAAAAGTCAATACCATTGATATACCATTGATATACCATTGATATAATTTTGGTAGTTGAACATGATTTCAAAATATTTACCATGTCATATATTTTTTTGTTATGCAACTTTTGGTGTATGATTTTATTTAATTTTCGTAATTTTATTCATGCTTGTAAAACGGTATTGGATATATTTTGATATAAATTGTGTTCGAAATGTGTGCATGCAATAAATAAATATTGCGTACTATCTATACATAAATGTCTTCGTACGTGTTGACAATTAGTAATAATTAGACTTAAGATGGCGCCTTTGGCATACGTTGTTTCAGTGACTGATAGGAAATAAAAGGTTCAGTTGCGTTAAGTCATGTAAATTTATGGAACATGCCCTCAAACAATAGAGTACGTTGTCGCATAGGCTGTTTTGCGAACTACAGTTAAAATATATTGTGTATATAAGGAGAAAATTAAGCATTAATCTTCATTTAGATTATTGGAGTCTTTCCCAATTTTAGTGTTAATGTTGTAAGTATGCAGATGCATTTTATGTTGTACTTAGATATTGTTCGAGAGGAAACAAACATTTATTCAGACTGTTCGGTGATGATTTAAAGTGTTGATGATATGGAATAAAATATTATTCAGCATTTGTTATTATTTATTCGAAACAATTGTGGAAAACGCAGCCTTGGCAACGTTACAGCTTCTAGATGATCAGTTCAATTATATTATTGAAAAATATAAGCGTCTTTTCATTGATTTAAGACGTTCAAAGACCTTTATAAGGAAAAATTTGGATTTACTCCATTATACTGAAGTGTCTCACATATTTCATTTTTGCAACTTTAATAATTAAATTGTTTATTAAGTTTGACAAAACTTGTAGCTTTTGCTTCTTTCCGTTTGCTAAAGTTTGTGAGCATAGAGTCGTAACAACTCTCTTACTAATATCATTGGAAACATGAGACAAATTGCAACCACGCCTACCAAAAATATGAAAGTAAAAATAACAAGATAAATCCCAGAACACTCATCTGAGATGGTTTGATTTAGAAAATTTGGAAAACTCATAATTATCTGTCCTAAGGGAATGCACTTTATATGCATTAAACACTAAATATAAGAGGGTAGTTTTTGATTGTTAAAGAAACGTTTGAAAAGTATTAACAACATCGTCCAAAAATGAAATTCCCTTTGAAAGATACATTATCTATTCACTCCAATGAGTTTGTTCCATTTGTATGCATCGAAAAAGTTAGTGTCAGCTTACAATATAACGAGTTCATATTTTAAACGTGTTTATTTTTAAATTTGCATTTACTTACCATAGGTTTTAATAAATCTGATAGAACTCATTATTTAATGGTGGCAATGGCAGACACCAGCATGGTCACAATGTACCGGGTTCCGTCTGCGCATGTGCAGGTGCCATGTTCACCTCATGTTTGGCGACGTCCTAAAATATTGTAGCTTTGATATCAAATCATAATTTTGTTTCCTCTTTATTACTAAACACGATCTCGTTACAAATCAATGTAATTGTCTATGAGCGAGTGTTTTGTTTAGCAAAGGTTTGTCAACTTTCCCACTCCACAAAGGTATTTTCTAGATGAATAAATTCTGTTAAATGCATGCACTGTTGAAACACAGATGTTTAAAAATAAACTAGAACACCACGTTATTCCTTTACATACATGCATCTTTTAATGATAATCTAGAACACACAAGACAAAACTGTTTAACATCAATGTTTTCTACCTGACCGTACATTATTCATACGTATTTCATTTAAATAAACCTATGGATAAACATTAGATCTTTTCAAAGATGTCGACATATCGCGAGTCTTCAAAAGACTGGGGTGGTATCCTGTGTGTCCAAAACTAATATTATTTTGAACAAAAAACTCTGGAGATAATTGTATATTTTCAAATGGTAAGCATTGCAGTATTTCATTTTCATCAATCGGTTGAATTCGATAAGCTTTTATCAATATTTTAGACGGAAACATTAGGGGCTCAGAAAAGCCCGACAGCATTATATATATATATATATATATATATATATATATATATATATATATATATATATATATATATATATATATATATATATATATATATATATATCCAATCTTCTTTAACGTTGATACAACAATTCATTCAAATTCAGCAGTATCTTTATTAAACTTTATAAAAGCCAGCATATGTAATGTTACATAAAATGACACGGAAAAGGTGAACCAAAAGTAAAAAGTAGTCCGCAGAATTTACAAATGTTACAAAATTCCACATTAGTTACATCCAGTCAGACGTTAAAAAAGTCCAGCAATTCACAAAAAGTGCAATCATAAAACAGTAAAGAAATATACAATTATATATCTCTTGTCAAGACAGAACCCGGATATATATATATATATATATATATATATATATATATATATATATATATATATATATATATATACTGTGTTGATCATGGCATTTTATAAAATTATTATCTTAATGACGACATTACACTAAATTAATTTCTTATAAAATTTCTTCGTGCTGTCTATCTATTACTTGGAATAGTACATTAACTGCAAATTCCGATGCAGCATGGCTGTCTTATATTTGTCATGAAAGTGGGACACATCTAATGGAATAAACGGAACTACCAAAGTTTATGTTGCATTATGTTTTGCAATTAGTCTCATTTGAATGAAATCACCATAGTTATGGTGCATGTGACCTCTCTATGATATTATACGAGACTTTGATGTAAAGAAATTGGAGCTAAACCTGATTTTGCCAAGAAATGATTTAGGTTACGCTGATGTTTTTCAGTCTTGGATTCTTGTTTAAACGACAATAGTTCCTATATGAGAAGGACGTACAAGAAATTTAAACATCGACTAAATTGTATTCAAAATGTATCATCCTTGAAGATCGTGGTCATAAACCTTAAGAGAGAGAGAGAGAGAGAGAGAGAGAAAGAGAGAGAGAGAGAGAGAGAGAGAGAGAGAGAGAGAGAGAGAGAGAGAGATACATACCAACATTGTGGGGAGGATTATTATGATGAACGCAGTGACAGACACCATCCCTACATTCCTGACCTGCATGTTGTTGGCAGTGATGGTCGCAGTCTGCGTTCGTTACGCATGCGTCCTGGCCACAGGCCGCAGCTGATGTAATAATAATAATAATAATAATAATAATAATAATAATAATAATAATAATCATTAATAATAATAATAATAATAATAATAATAATAATAATAATAATAATAACAATAATCATTAATAATAATAATAATAATAGTAATAATAATAACATTAATAATACTTATACTACTACTAACAATAATACTAATAATAATACTAATAATTATAATAATAATGATAATAATACTAATGACCATAATAATGATGATGTTGATGATGCTGCTGCTGATGATGACAAACAAATTTGAATTTTTTGAAACATGTTTGTGAAATGTTAATTACTTAATTACTTAGGCGGGAAAGGATTGGTTGAAAAGAAAGTTCGATGCATAATTAACCGATTATAAGAGCAAGCTTCAATAGCTACTAAGAAGTAAACACACATGCATCAGGTCACTTTCCTTTGCGTAAATTATGTTGGATGTAATTGAAATTAATTAAGCAAGGAATTAAGTATGAACCGAAATTAATATTGTATTGGAAAACTGTGGCGATATTACAAATGTTGACATACTGTGTCATTAATTATCATTGATTTATATTTTTAACTCACTCTTTAATGATGTTAGTAGTGTAGCAAAAAAAACAAACAAACAAGAAACAAACATAGAATTTCGTGTCAACTCTCTATGTTGATAGGTTGTAATGGTTAATATAATATATTAACACAAAATAACGACAACAACAAATATATTTCCAGTAATTATCATCACAATAAGAATTAAGAAGAAATTACTTACCAACGAAAGAGAGGAGCAGAATCACAATGGTGAGTTTCATTTTACAGCAATGTCGTACAACGTCTGTTTGCCTATTTTAATCAGATGGCTCTGATTTATACGCGAAGCTTAATTTACATGTGTTACATTCACATAAACGGACGTGGTTTTACGCTATGTTACAATCACGACAGTAGTTATCTGTTGGTTTTCCTTGAGACGGTCGTGACAACGGATATGATATAAACTTGGCACCTTTCTTTTCGTTCATGGTGTTTGATAGTTGAAAGTGATCCTTACAACAATAGTCACGAACCTAAATGTTGTAGATTTTGTCTTAGGTTACAAATTTCACCCACTTATTTTACATTTACATTACATTACAGCCCGCTCCCCTCGTGGCTGTATGGTCTCACTGGGAAAATACACTACAGCTCCCTCCCCTCGGGGCTGTATGGTCTCAATGGTAAAATACATTACAGCCACCTCCCCTAGTGGCTGTATGGTCTCGATGGGAAAATACATTACAGCCCTTCCCCTCAGGGCTGTATGGTCTCAATGGGAAAATACATTACAGCCACCTCCCCTCTAGGTTGTATGGTCTCAGTATGAAAATACATTACAGCCCCTCCCCTCTGGGCTGTATGGTATCAATGGGAAAATACATTACAGCCACCTCCCCTTTTGGTTGTATAGTCTCGATATGAAAATACATTACAGCCCCCTCCCTCGGGGCTGTAAGGTCTCAATGGGAAAGTACACTACAGATCCTGCCCTCGGAGATGTATAGCTTCAAGGTTTCACAAATTATCCCGGTGCCTTGTAGCTTCAATAAGAACTAAGCATGAGAATATTTGGTATGTGTAGGGATAAAAAAATATTGGATTTATAAAAGACAATGTCAAAGAAACATACTGGTGACGTCACGGTAGTAGCTAGTTCAGCTGGTGGCGGGTAAGTTCAGCTGGGCAAGTTCCGCTTGTTCAGGGAGTGGCCAAAGCAGAGAGGGTGAACATACCAAGTTTTCAGAAACAAATAAAGCCTCTACGGGGAGAGGGCGAACCCATCTCGAATATTTGTCAAACTAAAGCCTCCTACGCAGAGAGGGCAAACAGACCAATATATAGATATGTCCATTTGTTAAATTAAGGCCTCCTACGAAAATAAAAAGTAATGTCATAAAACCAAACCAAAGCTTCTATCTAACCGTGAGTCTCTCGTTTGTTGTCATTTGTTTAAATTATTACGGATGTGATTGTTTACTTTTTGACACATATTCAAAGTCGCACCCCCTCTGCTGCTACAAATTAAATCATATCATAGAACAATAATGGTCGGAGAATCATTAAAAACTAGATGGGGACGAGAGAGATTAGCGGTGATTAAGAAATTTATATCGGTACGAAATTCTGTCAGACAAATATTACTCAACGACAACAATCTCAAGTTAATTTTGTAGAAGATACAGAACAATTATTCAAGCATATTACTGCAACTGCTAAAGAGGTTATATGGCAAGATACTAAGCTAAAGGAAAGAAAGGGTATTCTTCCAGTATTAAAACGAACTGCTGAACAAACGTCGAGAATAGCTGCAGCATAACATCCTTCTGGAGATCAGGACATTTTTGAGGGTATAGGTAAAGTTCGTACGCAGATCACTGACATGAAAGAAAAAATACATCTAAAACCAAACCAATAAAAGATATATTGAACTAATCCAAAGATTTAACAAGGGTGTTTTTGAACAGCTCAAAAAAATTAAAGAAAATAATTTACCCGCTTCAACATTACCAAGTTTGGTTCAAAAAGATAAAATTTTAAAACCAGAATATGTTACCGTGAATGATGATAATTATATCAGGTGGATATATTGTGCATCCCACAATAAAAAACAAGTCAGAAATAATGATCCAAAATTCGTTACTTTTGTAAGGGAATTACAAAAACTTGATAAAGAATACAGTTCACAGCCTCAACATCCACCTCCGTAATCATTGCCTGAGCAAGAGTCTTATCAACTTCCTCGACCTCAGCAACAAATAGAAAAACAACAAGAACAAAAAAAGAAGAAAATTAAAACAAATCTTCAAACTAAGAGTCTTCCTAGCAACTTCCTCTGCCTCAACAAAAGAAAAAAAAAACAACAGAAGAAGATTTTTTAAGAAGTTTGGTGGGGTCTCCAGAAGAAGAATTTCATGATGCTCCTGATGCTACTGGTAGTGGTTTTTTAGGGAGTGGTTTTGTTGCATGTCCTAATAATATTCTCTCCGATATAGCACGATTAGAAATTCTCGTAGGGGTTAAACGAGCTGTAAATAACCCACCGGAAATAATTAATGAAGCCGCTGTTATATGTAGACGATTGTTTCAAGGCGGTATCATGGATATCGGCGTACATCGAGAATTTGTCGATGAACTCGTTGATGGTTATCACTGTGATTAATTATCACCACGAGTAGATATAACAATAATTAATAAGATGATCATACACTATCACCATAATAAACCAACCATAGCCTACGAAGTAAACTCGCGATTACCCGATTACAGAACGATTTATGGAGATTGTCTTGGTGATTATAATCAAGGGTTATTTGCAAGGATGGCTCCAAAAATAGCACCATGACCACTGAACATGTTCAATATGTTAAGTTACGGACACCACGAGTTTCTGTATGTGATCCACATCCATATTTATTCGAAGATAAACAAGGTGATGATTTTGATATTATAAAAAATGTTAATACTAATTTAAACTTAGGATTTGCAACACGTGTATCAATGTTGCAAGGACCGTTTAGATTATTTTCATGTGCGATTTCGTTGTCTCAAATGTTTGGATTTTGCAGAAATGTGCAAAAGGTTATCTTTGGAGCGAAACACACAGTAGTCTTGGTGCGAAATTGTGATGATAATGATACAATCTGGCAAGAAGTTGGTCCTTCTGCAGCTTCAATTGCTGATGGTAAAGTAAACATAACAAAACTTTCACTGTGGATGCCAGTAATGACTTCATCGATCTTCGCAGAGGAAAAATTGCTATCGTTAATGGATACAGTCGGTAAATCATTGTTATCTTGTTTAACAACAACCACAGATAGTGTCCAAAGTACCATTGACAGTATATTTACATGGCGCATGGCATCATTGAAAGGTGTTTCTTCGCCACGACATAGATGTGTATCACTACAGGATATTACTCGATTCAATATACAAACGCGTAGTCATATGATATTTGACCAACTCGGAGTTAACGAAGTCTCGTTAAGGATAAACGGCCAACAAGACCATCCGAAGATATTGTACTTCATTACGGACAAACCAAATAGCACGCGCGTATCATCTTTTTTTGACATTTATGCGACGTGATCTTAATGTAGATACTGGTCTGCAAATATCACAATTAGATTTTAGAAATCGATATCCGATTTATTACTTTTCGCTGCAACATCTTGATTTAACCATACAGACTATTGTTGATATACCCTTTCGAGCTCGTGTAAGTCTTACGGTTGCTCAAGCCCCAATTATCATTAATTATAGAGCAATTGATGTCATACTCAGCGACAAGTCGATGTTACTCGAAGGTGTTGGTTTACGAATGAGGGTAGTTGATGCACCGGTTGAAAACATGTAACACAATTAGATCACTCGTATTATTATAATTGTCGTATAGTCAGTTTAGTGTTACTCTGACTCATGGTCAGATTACAAAGTTGTAATCGGATTCAACTAAAAAAATGTAGAACTACGATATCTTTAAAACACACTCAGATCACTTGTGGTCAGAATAAACTATCACTGACATCGCGTCAGATTAGGCATTTCAAAGGTGCAAACAAGATAAAAAAGGTGTTCAGGTTACTCTCTTTGCGGGAGCAATCATAGGCATAATTAAATCAGGTGATATATTTACACTTCTCGCAGCCATACCATCATAGGTTGCCGTCACTGCCCCCGCAGGCGCGAAAACTCTGGAGTTAGAAGCAGTTGGAAAAGCGGCAGGAATGGCACTAAAAAAAGCAAAAGGACGAGGATACAAATTAATGAAAAAGGAAACGGGGTAAGGTTACCATGGACTCTGTATTCAAAGAACAGGGGAAAGGACTTAAGGTTGCCATAGTTTACTAAAAGCACTGTCAAACTTTGATTTACTTGATGCTACTAAAAAATTAAGAACAAGAAATGTCAGATGTGTTTTTATGCGAGATCAATTACCACAAGAACCAAACCATATTGAAACCGGTATTATTAATCTCGAGAACAGCACCGGACCTGGAACTCATTGGGTTGCAAACGGATTGATCCACGCTGAATTGTTTCTTTTAAAACTTCTTAAGGGATAGCGTCACCTAAAGAATTTTTGTATTATATACTCCAATTAAAACTTCCAATCTGGTATTCAACGGCACCAACACAAACAATAACCGACCCACCACTATACGGCCAACAAGTAATTAATGTCCTTAATGCTGTATCAAAATCAACCAAACAACCCTATTAAACCGTGCAAGAATACACGATTAATCACTTTTTAGAGAGATTTTAAAATATAATGATTGATATTTACTGAAGATCTCTCTCAACAAAAAAACCCACCGGCGAAATATCGGCAACCAACGATATATTTTTTTATCGAGGATGAAATATCCAAAATGTTAAATCATGCAAATGTTGATGAAAACGAAATGGTTATATTTCAAGACAAACAGGGGAAATTAAAAACGAGTAATCTTTCATTGAATGATCTCATAGTTAGACTTGATGGAGTAACCAAAAATTCTATAGCGCTATTTGATTCATCTGGCAAGATTTGTGTTCAAACTAAATTAGATAATATCAATTGTCGAGTTCTTAAAACAGGTGAAACAATAACAGGCGGACTCAGTATGAATTTGAATAAAATAACATCACATTGTGAACCAACAACTTAAATCGAAGCGGTAACAAAAAACTACGCGGATATCATAGATGGAAAACTATGAAAGGTGCGAACCGAGTTTGATGCTCATGTGTCCGTGCCTTTTGCAAATCTCCGTATAAATGTTGGAACAATTGATGAAGCGACGGATCATTTCTTCGCTAAACCGCTAATTGTCTATATGGAACTCTCTGATATTAAAAGAACTATCGCCATGATTAAACAAACACAGGAAAATATCGTTAGTGATTTTCCTGCTATCGTTGAAAAGCTTGATAAGATCAAAATACCGCATAAAGAAAATATGAATACTATCTACTCGTTACAAAATGGGTCTTTCACCTGGACACCTCAAAATAACATTTTTTCAATTACTGCCGAGTTCCGGAGTATCTATAGATTAACCCTAATTTCGCCGTTATAGTTTAGTATATTATGAAGTTCATCTACAGGTGTTGGTAGAGTCCATGCAATCATAGATAAAGGGTCCACCGAAACATTTAGTATAATCCCTGTTATTGGTCATTTAACATCGGTGTCAATCACATGGCATGTAGAATTTGTAATTGATTTAAGTACATAACACCAGTATCGATATGATCATGTTCGTGCATTGCGAACAAATCTAAAAATGTCTCATTGACGTGTATCAAGTAAAAAGAAAATATCACAAGAGCATTACCCAAGTTGATATAATCGTGTGTTCGGTTTCGTCTGTTATTGCTAGAACGGATATATTACTATCATCGGTTACAATGATTGCACCTGAAATTGTCATAATTTGTGTTTCAGCGATAACGACGATTACATGGGATGCTAATATAATTGCCAAAAAAATTATCCACGTGTATTCAGAATAAACTAAATGATTATATAATTAAATTACATATCGCTAATGCCGTATATTCCCAATTATCTTTATTTCTATCATACAGCCTCGACGATATAATACTATCCGATGATGAATTCTCGGCAATGATTAAGATCTATGTTACAGCGATATTAAAATTAGAAATAATAATATTACTATATTTGATGGAATCAATGCAGCTACTGCAACATATAGCCTTAAAAACAACACCGCCAATGACAACCATGATCTCCATAACCTCAACTAAACCTGAATATAGCGTGAACTTTCCAATGTTAATTCAAGTAAAGGAAATCGCGCTTGAAAAATTACGAGTATATTACAGTTGACCCAACATCAGATCAAAATCATTTGATGAACCGAAGCAAAATCATTCGCAAATATTTGCAAATTAAAGTCATAAAGATAGAAACCCCTATTGGAACATTATTTCTATACCATTCGGTAATTATCAAATCAAACAAATCAATAATGAATTCTAGCGTAGAATAAAATCCATCACAGTAAAATAATCAAAATTTGCTTCAATATTCCACGAACCAACATTATCAGCCGCCATCGAGATAAACTCACTTGGTTATGTTGTAGATATGTATTATCCATCGATCAGAACAGTGCTCGGATGGCCTGAACTTCCACCTTATCAAAGATCGGAACCAAACCTAAATTATTTTACTACGGATGTGAAAATTTGTATATCACAACCAGAGTACAGAAAAACAATTTCTTATGATTATTTTTTTTATTCATTATGGTATTTCGTTAATTGTTTTAAATATATATTCTTCGAGTACGACACACCAAATGAACTGCTTTTCCGAGAGGAGTATTTTGAATTTCTTTCACAAACAATTACTCCTAAACTTATTCGCATGTTTGATAAATTAAGAAATTTGTTTTCGAGTATTACACAACATTATTCCGATGATTTAAAACAGCAGATTATCGAAACTATTCAGCATTTAAATCAGATCACAAATGTTATCGAGTATATTAATCGAAAAATTCGTGACTTCGTAATCCATAAAGAGTACTATAAGCTCTACTGAATCATACAAACATCGTATATTTCTCAGTTACTTTAAAATAACCGACCAACAGTTATCGACATTTGTAATACCAACAGTGAAAACCGATAAACAAAAGAAAAATTTCAGAGATCTTATCAACGAGAACTTTACCAAAATACTCGAAGCATGGAGAAACATAACACCTCAGGATATCCTCAAGCATAACAATGACCCAGACGGGGGTGGGAGGCACATTTCACTTGGAAATGTAAATATATCCTCGGTGATTGCAGTAAATATAGTATGTGATGTTATTGATAGAAGCTATCACATAGATCTCGAGAAATCAATTCAGGCGCATCAGGGATATATTTTATACTCATTCACACTGCGGGTTCTACCCGGATATTTAAATTGTGCAAGAACCAGTGGCAGAAGTCTATATGCAGTGTCATAATAATTTATTAACGAGAATACATTTTAAACTCACTGACCAATCTTATAACTTGAATGACCTGGAAAGCTCATTTTTACAAATAAGTCTTTATGTGAAATCTTAAATGTGTTTTCAAGTTTCTAAAAAATATTTCCTGTTCGAGTTATCTCCTTTCATAATGTGTTTACGCTAACAACAATAGGAACAATTACCTGTATTGAGATATATTCAAGCCAACTGTTCAGATAATTTTTCTTACAGAGAGATTATTTAGGTTATGAACTTATCAAAACACTTACCGGCGCCATTCATCTGTTTAAATACTATTTCTTCAAAGGCTTTAATATTTGTTGATTGTACAGGTCTTTTTCAAACGAATTTACAATTAACAGTTGATCCCCGTGTAGAATTGTCACTTTGTGTAATAGCTTGAAGGTTAGATAATGTATTATTTTTTGGATCTCCGTTAATGTTGTCAATAACAAGGATATGAAGGATATCTCCGTTAAATACTTCGTAAACGAATCAGTGACAATGATATCTTTTTTTCCAGCATTAAATAAAAGAGATTATTAGTGACAACCCCAACCGGCTGTTTCAACCGGCAGTTTCTAACTACACCATGACGAGATGCTTCATATCTCTTGATCGTGGGATGCTTTACAAATTCTTTGTTCATTATATAATATATTTTTTGTATAATTGATTATTTGTCTATATCGTTACTCGAGAACCTTGACATATAATCATCGGATGTTCTTATAGATTTTTCATTGGCTATGCTACTTCTACCATAATACCGTTTAAGCTCTCTGTATTGCTTATCAACGAATTGGAGGCACAGTTGTGTTTTTTCTAGTACTCCACATCGTATAAACGGTTTTGGACCTATGCTTTATCTTCGCACACTTTGTGAATGATATCCACAGAATTCATTTCTGCAGGTTTGTTACAATTATGTACGGATCCTATCATCAAATATTTGAAGTGATTCATTATATAAAATATATTTATTTGAAAATTTGTCTTTATTATAGTATGTAGGAATTCACAAGATTTTCTAAAATCGAGCCTAGGAAAACCTATACATTTAATCTCGATAAAAATGTAAACGCAAAAATGAAAGGTGTAGTGAGTGATAAAAATATTAATAAAATTACGATGTTATGAATCAATTTAATAAATATGGCGTATCTCACTCCTGGTCAACATTTCGAAACATTGTTGGTATTGAAGTTACCAGGAACGATAAACAAGCAGCGCGAATAATCGCGCATCTCAAATATTGAAAGTATTTCATCAGTGGTATTTATCATAGTAGCAGAAACAGAAAATTGGATTATTCGTGATAATGACGACCCTGTCCTCGGTAATAAAAGAAATGTTATTGTAAATAAAAGTTCCGAACCAGGAATATTAACAGGAATTGACAAACAGTATTACGATCGAGCGTATCCAGCGACCGCGGTTACTTTTGTAATTTATCCGATAAATAAAAAACCAAGCGTTAAGAATTTGAAACTGATGAAACTATCGAGGATAAATTGTGTTACCGAACAAGTAACAGAGCATTTTACAAATGCGATTCGTGGAAAAGGTCTGACAGATCTAAGGCGTAAAAAAAACGAATGGGTTTTATCAGTCAAGGATTTTGGTGTTACAATACAAAATGTATCCGAGCTAGTAAAAACATTAAAATTCCGATTAACCGTATCATCGATAACAGGAGAAGTATTATACGAATCGAAATATAAATCAAGAAGAGCTCCAATAAATAGAATTGATCATAATGCGCACGCGTGGACTAACGCAGTAACAATATTTCCACGAGATAGAATTGTAAAATATTACCCGCTATAGTTCTCTGGTGGCAGGAACATGTTTGAATTTATTTACGAATTAAGTAAAAATGATCATGCGTCAGTGTTGATTTTTCAAAGTTTCAACGCAGAATGTAAATTTGATCAATTTGTAAGACCTAACGTCAAAATATATCGAACGTAATCTCTTCATGAAGAAATGAGAAAACTCGCTGAGTAATTTTCTAATGAGAATACCGAACAATTCGTAACAAACTGTTTTACAATCTCATCATTTTCAGCTCATTTTGCCAGGGAAAGAAATCTATGGAAGCCAGCACTTTTTGAATTTCTCTCAGATGTTCAAGCTAGTTGTGTCAAATATGGACACAGCGGATTGTGGAATACCAAATATGATTCTAAAAGTGTTATCTCGGTTGATATAATTGCGTGTTATCCTGGACGTTTCCTCGGGTATGAAGAGTATGCTGGGTATTTTAAACGATTTGTACATCCCACACATGAGGTTACTCGACTTGCGATTAATGGATCACTATCTGATTTCGATCTAAGAGGGTTCGCTTGTGTGGTATCGTTCAAGTTTGCCCAAGGACTTCATAAGATTTATTATGTTTGGTTTGGTAGCAATTTATCTGAACAATACTGGGCACCAATAGTGTTATTACGGTATATGATTGATTGTAAAATACTGATATCGCTTATTTTCGGTAAGACAAATATATATATATTATTTATATGTTAAACGATCCAATTAGATCTTTGAACATAGATACGAAATCAATGAAATCAATGATGAAAACGCTAAAGATGTCGGTAGTTGAATAATCGGTAAATTAACCCAAGGCGGAAAATATGATCACGCGGCATTATGCACAATTAATTCTAGATGACGCTGAATACGGTTGTAAAATCGTGAATGCAACAGCTAGAGATAATTTTGTTAGTCGAGAAAATGATTTTTTGTCCCATGGAGCAATGATGGGAACTCTTGTTAGTTACATCGATGGCGAATCTCCTCAATATCACAGATAAGATAATCCATGCTGGTTTATGCTTCTATAAACCTGCTATCGATAAATATATTTCCTAAATTTGCAGTAAGAGTCGCCACGGATATTTTTGTATATATATATATATATATATATATATATATATATATATATATATATATATATATATATATATATATATATATATATATATATATATATATATATATATATATATATATAGCAAGTATAAGAAGCAGTGACTCGTTTTACAAATTCTCATGCGTCATTGGGTTCATGGAGAAGAAAACAGGAAATATTACGTGCTTTTTCTGAATCAATTTCAGATAATTACAAGAAATATCAAATCTCCGAATTATCGAGCTCGCCATCTATATCCCATCCAATATGTAGATAGAATACCGTTTATTTGAACGGATGTGCCTGGTCTGGGAAGACTTCTCGTGTTATCGAATTATTTCGAACGAAGTCAGACATGATTGTGCTAACACCTACACACAGACTCACCAGAGAGATGATAGTAATAGGTTACTTTGGGTATAAAGGTGACGCATGACTCATTCGAGGATGAGAGAGAAATATATTCCAAAGATCATTATTTGGGATGAGATATGTACAGTGTCGTTGGATATATTAAAAATGTTTCTTAATTTGCTATAATTTAAAAATACAGCCATGATAATGTGTTGTGATCATGGTCAACCACCACCATTGTAGGTTTGTTTCCGCATGATTGGTTAAAGCAATTTGTATATTATTTTGGAGAAATTAATACTGTTCATAGAGCGCTCGATCCAGAATTAAGTGAGTTCAAGAAATAAATCAGATTACTGTTGGATAAAATCCAATACGAAATAAGGTGTAAAATAATTTCAGAAACAGGTAAATGATTTTTGAGAATCGTGGAGACCGAACGATTTAAAAGTGGCAAGTAGAAATATAGTCAGAGACACACTTCAACAGCAGTTGTTTCAATTACATAAAGAAAAGTTTTCAAATTTGTTTGTTCCTTTATGTTATAGACCAGTTGATACAAAAAGAAAAAATATCGACGACGATATTCCAGGGAACTTGACAGTGTTCAGAAAACAGACTCTCGTATTAAATGATATTGTGTTGGTTGATATCAATGTTGTCGAAGATGCACTTGGCGCGAACAAATCTCACTGGACGATTGGATACGCAATGAGGATACACTGACCTCAGTGTTTAGACATCTCTATTACAGTTGTTTGAATCGTCAATGATTGCATCGAGTGGTCAAATTTAGTTTATCTCACAGTGTCACGAGTTAGAAGATTAAATCAATTTCGTAGAGTCATTTTAAATTCTAATGACATCAAAAACTGTGAAATTGTCAAAGATGATATAACAAGAAAAAGGCTCGCTTGTTGTAAACAAAACGACCAAAAAAATAATAATCGCGAATTTGATCTTGATGTTGAATTTATAATGATGCTAAAATAGCAACGGAAGAATCACTATACGAGCTGTAATTGTATAATAATATAGCAGTCTTGGTGATACACCAGAAAATGTTATGCTGACCTGTCTAGACTGTAATAGACGCAGAAGTGCTTGTCACAGAATTAGGCGAAAATTGAATTTTTTTTCTTTCTTGAATTACAAACTAATCTTACCATTTTTTTGTTTCGTCGTACATGCGTTACCTGGGATGAATAAGTGGTTTTCTCCAAGGTAAGCGGCGTGTAACGATTTGCATGTGCCTGACTTCGTATCACGTGAAGTGAGGAACACCAAGAATCACGGGGTGCACGGTAATTTTGCCGTGACTTCTGCTCACCTATTTGAGGATATATAAGGCAGAATATTTCTGATAAATATTACGGGACCAAAAGTATCTTATCACGGGAAAGATAGCCTGTCATTCTTTCTCCAGCCAAAGGGGTGAGTGTTAAATTTATATTTCGTTTTTTTTGTGAATTTTATTCCGTTTATCATTTCATGTAATGATGCCTTTATTACAATGCAGATTTAAACGTGGAATATTTGGAATTACTAGTCACTATTAGACTTTAAATGTAATAGTGTAATCTAAGTTGTAGATTGTTTTGAGACAACTATTATTAGTCTGGTTTTCTTTATCGTATCTGAACGTATCTGATTGTAGCTGAACGTCTCTCAATGTCTTTGAAATTGTTGCTGATATTATTGCTGAAATTGTTGCTGATTGTAGCTGAACGTCTCTGAACGTATCTGATTGTAGCTGAACGTCTCTGAACGTATCTGATTGTAGCTGAACGTCTCTGAATGTCTCTGAATTGTAGCTGAATGTGATTAATTGAGCCATTTGATTGTGGGATCAAATTGAGGTATCTGACTGTCTGTCTGTCGGATTGTCTGTCCGTCTACATCTGTCGTGATGTGTAAATATCCGGAAATCTAGAAGTCTGAGTGTCGGAGCTGTCTAGAGGTGTAAACATCCGGGGTGGCATCTAGGTATTTGGGACCGATGGTTCTAGTAGATGCTGTATGCTGTCTGTACGTATAACTGTGGTGGATCCGTGAAGGGCAAACGGCCGATAAAAGTATTGCTCAACCCTAGGTATTCGGGGAAACTGGGCGGCAATTCAACAGTTGGTGAATCGTACGGTTATACAGGGTCGAGACAACTGTGTCTGTTGCAATTGTAGTACAATTGAATACATTGTTATATTTACATAGTTACTTCAAATCACAGTAGTATTTCAAGGGATTACATGAATCTCAATAAAAGTTAGCAACTTGATTAAATACATGTATATGTTCGTGCTAGTTGTCGCAATCCATACGTGCGATAGTATAGTTTGATGTTTGTATTTATTTATCGCAATTTATAATTGCGTTAATATAACTTTTGTAAAGGTTCCTTGGATCTGTGTATAGTCCAAGAGATTCCATTGTATCTGTGGTTTTTTTTGTATTAATATTTAATTTATTCATGTATTGTGAATGGTTGTGAGTGTAATTGTGGGTTGAACGCATGAGTTATTGTGTTGATACATCATTATTTTTCATTAATAATTTATTTCATAAATTTACATTATCTTTCACACTTGTGTTTGTGTTGTTCATTTAATCCACGATCCACTCGGTAACAATTCTGTTACAGTGCTAGTTGAGACCATGCGGCGGTATCACTTGTAACTGTTTACGTATAAATCCACGCTGATGAGCAGTTGAATATAACCTATAGATTGCGGGTCTACCATTGGATCTTGTTATGTTAGATATTTTGTGTGTGGGAAAACTCCAAATAGGATCAGTGGCTCCTATTTTACCACCTTCGAGCTCACCTGGTTCATATAAGTATGTTAGTCACATTATCATGTATTCGTTGTTTTGAAACATCATTTCGTGTGGTATATTTTTTTGTGATCGCGTCATCAGGTTTCTGATTGATTGTTTGAGTAATTTCATTATTTAACGCAGCTATCACACATGGTAATCTTGCAACCCATTCACGAGATCTCTTGTCTTGGATAAATTCTTTCTCATATTGTAATCCAAATCACAGCTCAGTGTTTGATTAAATCGTTCAACAATTGCCTTCTTGTGGTGTAGTGCAGTATGTACACTTCTGATGGTGACATTATGATTCCATAACAATATTAATCAGCTGATTTCACTTCCAAGCACTAGTTACCCTTTATCGCAGATCTTACTAACCAGTTAGTTAATAAAAGATTTATTCGTAAGAGAATTTAACGCGTGAATCAATTTCACATCTGTGTCTATGTTGCAGATCGCTACTTTCATAAGGAGCATCATGAGCATGACACGCCTTATCAACATCGTTTATCGAATATTCACCTGGTCTTGGTTGGTCTTGGTTATCAAGTAGGATATCGAGTCTGGTTCTAGGGTTGCAGTAATTATATCGTGGAAGATGTTTTTGGGTATTTGACTCATGGAGTACCTGATAATTTGTCAACTTTGCTGCAATAACACCTCTTTTTTTAAAAATTAATCACCCGATTTTGCAGATATAAATCAAAATTTCTTTGTAACACATTGTGCGCACTTGCAGATGAGCGCTGATCTGTTATTTTGTGTTGAAATTGTTCCTAAGGCGTTTGTGCAAGTACGCGTGTTACATTTCACACAATATAGATCCATAATTTATTTATAATAACATGAATGTAATTTATTTTTTTGGCGACAAAAACACGAGATCCTGCCTGTTGAAGACCATGCGGCGCTACCAAATATAGTCAGAATGATTATCATAGGTCCATCTGGAATTGGCAAGACACAACTTTTACTTAATCTAATAAATATATGGATGGAGTGGGATGAGCTTTGTTTGATTGCTCCATCTGAGAATAATAATAATAATAATAATAATAATAATAATAATAATAATAATAATAATAATAATAATGAGTACTTTGTATAGCTCCTAATCTTTTGAAACTCTAAGCGCTTTACACCATCAATAATGACATGACCAGACTACAGAACAACAAATGACAAAAACATTGAAACTGGAAAACATAACAACATGTTGAAAACAAATAAGATACAAAACATGATTAGGTCGCTCTACCTTTGTCCCTGGAGTCGAAACAGGTGAGTCTTACGAACAGTCTTAAAAGGGACCACTGTGTCTCTGGTTCTAATTTCAGTGGGCAATGATCGAATATGTTACGATTTGTTAAAATATTTTGACGAGAAAGCGAAATCGTTAGATGAAGTTGAAGATGTTATTAAATTTATCACTGATATCAATGATTGCACTCAGTGTTGAGTCCATTGGATGATCTATTAATAATTTAGTCGTCTATGATGATGTGATGCTGGATAAACAATCAAATGCAGCTAGAATATTTTCCCGAGGCAGATATAAAAATACTGATGTGATTTATGTAAACCAGCGGTATTCACATATTCCAAAAGTGATCAGGGATAATTGTATTATTCTTGCTGTGTTTAATGGAGTTGATACTCGCGGACTTTAGGAATATTGAACAATCCATGTGTAGCGGAGATATGAATTATAATCATTTCAGTCAACCCCTCATGGATTTCTAACAATAAATATACATGATCCACGATCAAAATATCGGATCTGACTTGATAAAATACTCGGTTGAGAAAAAAAATTAGATTGTAGCAGCAGAGGGAGTGCGTCTCTGTATTTGCGTCAAAATGTAAACTGTCAGATCCGTAATAATTTAAACATTCAGTAAGTGGCGGGTAGAGAGTTCAGCTAGTTCATAAACAATACCAAGAAAACAACGCTTGTCAGAAAGGGTAAACGGCCAAAGAAACAAAGTTGCACGTATGTGAATAATAAATGTGAGAATAAACATACTTTTGAGGCAGAGTGTCCCTGAACATGGAGGTTTTGTTTCTTCTTCTTTGTCTTCTATTCGCTTCTTTGTCTCAACCATCTTCTTAACTTTTCTTAACTTTTTTCTTTTTGTTCATTTTTATCCTCTTATTCAAGTTTCTCATTACGTGATCTCATCCTAATTCTTTCTTCATTCTGTTCCTTGTCGTCCTTTATTTTTTGTAATCACATCTTTTAATCTGTCTTTTGCTTTCTTGACACTATAAGTATCCATCTTTTCTATGTGGATACAACATGCTCTAACTTCATAACTAAATCTTCAGTTACTTCCATATCATCAATTGCCGTTTGTTATATTTTTATTATGTCAATCCGATTATTATTTGATGCGTGTTTTCCTTTTAGTCTGACGCGAATGACGCAAGAGTGAATTTATATGTGTCAAGCACAAACCTAATGGAAAACATCAATTACATTCACTTCACGTATTGTATACTCACCATACAAACGGAACGGTAAAAACTGTTATACGCAATCAAAAACACAATATCTACTATCAACACAGGGAAGGAGGATACAACCACCAATATATTATCAGCACAGAAAACCGACACAACTAACCCCAATATCTACTATTCACACCCGGGAAGTAGAAATAACCACACACTGTACTATCCACACAAAGGTATACATACAAGGACACACAAACGCACCCACCCACCCACCCACACCCACTCACATAACACACATTCATTTCAGGAAAGGAGTCTCCGCTTATAATCACATACTACACACTTTTAACAATTGTCACTTTGAATAATCTCTTTTCTAGATTACTGATTAGCCCTAAGTAGTTAATGGGGGCACTCTAGCGTCAAGGGAAAATCCAGTCAAAAACAGCTTGGGCTAATCTAGCGTCAAGGGGAATTTAACATGGTGGGCCTATCTAGCGTCAAGGGGAATTGAACATGGGAACTATTTGGGCCTATCTAGCGTCAAGGGGAAATGAACATGGTGGGCCTATCTAGCGTCAAGGGGAATTGAACATGGGGAACTATTTGGGTCTATCTAGCGTCAAGGGAAATGGAACATGGGAAATATGATTTGTATATGTAGAGGGGACTGTAAAGAGACAAGGGAAAAAAGGGTGATAATGAAAGCTAATATCTTTTCGAGGCAAATGAGTGGCCCTGAAAAGGGCCTTTGGATACTTCTTCTTCTTTTATTTTCTGCTGTTGTTCCACCACCTTTTGATTTTACTAATGATTCCCTTCTTTTTCTTTTCGTCGGGAATCCAGTCAGGATGCCCCATAGCTCTAAACTTCTCTTGTATCTTTATCCAATTGTTATTTAATCTTTCAAAGTCCTCTTTCTTTTTTTGGTTTTCATTGTCCTTTCTTTCCTTTCTCTCCTTACTCCAGTTATCTTTTATCTTCTTCACTTCTTCTAATAGTTCCTTTCTCATCAGTTCTTCAGCTTTCTTGAGCGGGTCCTAACCCTTTTGGACATGGGGTTACTCTGTCAAGATATTATCCCAAAAACACTTGACGTTTTCGACAATATCTATCACTTGCTTCAATGTCCCCACTCTAACATAGGGTGGATTAATGCAGCCTCGTAACTTTTTGGCTTCTTCTTCTAGCATTCCTCCTAAGAGCTCCCTGGCTATTTTCAGTCTTTTTGCAAAGTCCAAACTCTTCGCAATCTTCCATTTATGATGTAGTTTTTCCACTTCATATTCTCCGTCTAATATCCAGAAATAGCTGTGTCTTAAATTGTTGAATAAACTTGATGCTTTTGCCATCTTCTATGGTTATTCCGTGGAATGGATCTAATTTTTTTTTTTAATATGAATTAAGGTCGCATGCGCAACTATGTGCTTTCGCGACCAGTTAATGCCCGAGGGTCGGGCTATTTGATTGGTCGGGACCAAAGGTAACTTTGACTACACTAGGCTGTGTTGTCGCAGTCTCCCCGGCACCCGCGTTAAATGGCAGTCTCGCCTTAAAGTAAAATGTCGGGTCACGGCAAAGCAGGAAGGCAGAACAAATACCAATATTGTGTAAGCCACCTGTGCAATTATATCAAATCCATATAGTCATAGAATTTTTCATCTTTCCTATCAATAAATATTTCTAGTACATAGTGTACATGTTGTAGGTCCTTAACAAATTTAATTGCTAAAATGTCTTAGCGACATAAATAAGTGTAGTCACTGTTAGGTATTTTAGCTTGTTAATTTTGAGCGGTGGTCAAAATTGATCAAGTTAGATTTCGAGAAAGAGATTGTTCGAAAAGGGTTCTCCTACCAAATTAGAACCCTGGGGAGAAAAATAAAATAAAATAAAATAAAATAAAATAAAATTTTAAAAAAAATCAAAACAAATTAAAAAATAAAAATATTTTAAAAAATATATATATATAAATATATATATATATATATATATATATATATATATATATATAATAAATTCAAAAGAAAAAAAAAAGAAAAAAAATAATTAAAAAAAAATAAAAAAAATAAAAAAAATAAATTAACAAAAAAAAAAAAAAGATTAGAGTTGGATTGGGGTGTGTTTGGTGTTATTTCATTTCTTCCTTCTTCTTTTTCTCTTCTTTTCCCTTTTCTCTTTCCCACTTTCTTCCTACTCCCTTCTTCCCTCTTTCTTTCTTTTTCCTTCTTCCATCCTTCTTTTCCCTTTCCTTTTACTTTTTCTTGTCGGTTTGTTGGTGTTATGTTTCCTTGAGCTATCACTATTTCATCCCGGTGTTCTCATCACACTTATCTTGTCACTTGCCGGTTGACTGGTTTTACTGTACCTACATTGTGCCACTACTTAGTGTAATGTTCTCTTTTTTTCCCCCTTCTCCTTCTTCCCTTTATCCCGTTTTTTCCTTTTTTCCTCGCATTACAATGTTTATATTATCCCCCCCCCTTTCCCTTCCTTTCCCCTTTTCTATTTTATTTTATATATTTATTTTAGGGTAATGTTAAGCTGTTCTGCTTTTTTAAGCTAGCGGTATTACTATCCGCTCTGGCCCCTTTAACCGATATGGCCTCGTTAATTATTTATCTATTTGATAGTTATAATTTTTTTTTTCCGTTTATTTAAGGCATTGTTACGTGGGTCTGTTTTTTGAGCTAGCGATGTTATTATCTGCTCTGGCCCCTTGATTGATAAATATTAACTCTTTGGCTATGTTTATGTTTATTTACTTATTTGATGGTTTGGATATTTATATTTTGTGTTTTATGTCTATTGATTTTAGGTAATTAAGTATATTTATATAGGTAGCATTTACGTTTTTGTTATACCTTTTATCTAGAATTTGGGAAGGGCTGTTTTTTAAACTTCAAAATACACCTGGTTAATGCCGGCATCTCCCAGGTCTAGCCCCACACACACATCTTTTACTTCAATCATTCTCCCAATTCACTCTTGAGATTGGGAGCGCAAAGGGAGAATGATTGGCTTCACTATCCCAATCTTCCGTTTGAGGGATAGTGAAAGTTTCTTCATCTCTTCTCCTATTCCGCAAACGTGGATGAGATTGTGGTTGTTGCGGTTGAGGCTGTGGTTGTTGCGGCTGAGACTGTGGTTGATGCGGTGGGGACTGTCCCTGTAGTGAACGAACTGGTTCTGGTGGTGAAGGTGTCCTCACCACGGGCTTGACTTTACTAGTCTGTCTCATCATGCGGTGAGGCAAGATTGGACTTTTCTTCTCCTCCTCTTCTTTCTTTTTTCTTTCCTCCTCTTCTTTTTCAATCCTAGTCTGTTCTACTATGGCCTCCATAGCCAGTTCGTCCAGGAGACGCCTAGCATTCTCCAAATGCATTTGAAGTTCTCTTAATTTCTGTACTCTATTCATCTTTGGTGCTGATGCGTCAACGATGGGTAGCCAGACTGACGAGTGTTTCTTTATATATAGTTCAAGCGCGGACGTGATGGAAAACACCCCCTAGATCCAAAAATCTTACAGTATCCCTATCATTACCAAAACACGCGGACGTGATGGAAAACACCCCTTACTTTTATACTTGACTCATATTAATTATAAATTGAACAAGTTATTTTGAAAAAATACGTTGTGCTTATAGACGCACTTCAAAACAAAAGTAAAAAGAGACAGTGATTATAGACTCACTTCTATTCTTTTTCTAACTTCCTCACATACCATGAGCAAATTGAATGATTAATTCTTTTCGAGAATATTGGGTAGCCCTGAAAAGGGCTGTTTTTGTGTGTACGAGGAAGGATGACAATCTTTTATCGTCTTAGATTGCGTCCTCGTTTGGCTACACGATAGGGTCTGCTTCTTCGGAAAGAAAAAGAGAACTCTTTCGTGTCCACACGACAGTCGACAAAACTTCTGTCTGGTTCCTGCTGCTGTTGTTGCTGTTGTTGCTGCTGCTGTTCTCTCTGCTCTCTCTGCTGCTTTTGAAGTCGATACTTCTCAGTCCATTCTTCTTTCTCTTTTTGAATTTCCTCTCTGAAGAGTTCTTCTATGAGGGCTTCAGTTTCTTGTAGCATTCTCACATTCTCTATCTCTTCAGGCTTTGGCATCAGATTGTGTCTGATACGATGCAGAGTGACGTAAGCTTCGTTCAGCTTAGCTAGTCTTGAGCACATCTTCGTAGTAGGATGAGTCAATCAATGGATGACCAGACTGGAGACTACCCCTGCTTTATATGGTTCAAGCGCGGACGTGATGGAAAACACCCCTCTGCAGTTTAGGGTTTTGAAACGTTGGGATAGTTTGATGTGAGGGATAGAAATAAAAGTCAAAGAGTATTTATATGAATACAAATGTAAAACAAACGACAGACTCTTTGGTTTCAAAACACAACATTTTTATTCAAACAACAAAACAACTCACAAAACACAATTTTTTCAAATAACAAACATTTTTTCTTCCATAACACTAATACATTATCTTTGACATGGTTGACAACGTTGTGAATTAAATTGAGATTTCCACTGTTGGAAGTCATTGGGCGATTGATGTACACTACGTTTCCTAGCTAAAGACAACAGATAGCCATAATGGTCACAAAACCATCGATCTACTTTGTCATCGTTTCGAGACGAATGACGATCAAAATAAGTCACTAAATGTTCTAAAGAATATCCAAGACTGCGATGATGCAGATAATAGATACAATATTGTCAACACACCATAGACTCTGTGCTTTGTAATTTCACATTATTGAATCGTGTCGTCTGGGCATTTCTTCTCATAAAGTCAATGATATCATCTTCGAAAGGAGGCAATCCATACGAATCAAAATACTCCGCACAACCCTCTTGAGGAAACGTAGACTGCTACCCAGTGAGTTCCTGGAAGATGACTGTCATCTGTGTTGATGACATAAGCTTGATTCTCTTGAGGTTTGCGATGAGGTAGTTCATCTTTAGCACACACGACAGGATTCCAAGAAGCAGTGTACGAACTACGGTTCAAAAGATAATAAAGTTCCCAAGTATCCATTTTTTGTTGTGTAGCCTTGTTTTTTTCTCTCCTTTCTTGACAGGTGATGATAAGTCATCAATTCAATCCAGACTTTTTTTTGAAACGGTCTGACAAGTATCTGATGGTTTGCTTCGTCTCTTTACTTTTGGCCAAGAGAGCTTCGATGCGATCGATTTCTCGAGCAAACAATGGAGGAGAGGAATGATCACGTAAGCCTTTATACCACTGAAGTAACACGTCTTCTTCGGAGATGAGACTCCAAGCTTCGTTCAGATAATCATCCAGTTTTTCTTCTTGACTCATCATCATACATTTATCGTGTTGAATTTGACTGGGATGATCGATTTGACATTCATAACAATCTTTTTTAATCATGTCCCTCATTTTATCTTCCAAGTGTTGTGCAAAACAAGCCACTAACTGTTGTTCCTGTTCTGGCCATCTGGATTGTATGATCACTACCTCTTCTTTTTGGTCTTGGGGATCTGCTTTTTCTGTAAACTCCCATTCCATGGATTCTTCACTATTCAAAGAAGGACAAGGGTCTTCCATAATGTCTAATAGTCTAGAATGACTTCTCTCAAACTGTTGATTTCTATGGTATTATCGAATTCAGCATACAGAATGATATTCACCGTTTCGGGAAGAGGTGCTGCAAACTGAAGTTCCACACGCAGTTGCCCAGATTTTATAGGGTGGAAATGTCCCTCGTCGCTGCCTTGGTCTGGAGTGAAATCAAAAGCCCACAACGTGTAACCTCTTGCATAGTCGTCGTAGGAAATACCGTGACTGGTGTTGGTTCCTAACTGTCCTGTGGCTTCGTACAGCGACAAGTACGACCTCAAGTAATTTTTCTGTTCGCCAAAGTCGGGTTCGAAGGGTCTGGTACACAAAGTTTTGCCATCGCGACTGACTTCAATTTTGGATACTCTGCAGTGCTTAAACTGGAAAGGATTTTCATCGTGGGCACCATTGAGGGCTGCATTGCTGACGATACCAATGAATAAACGTTTGGGTAACTGTCCTTGGAACAGATGATCTTCAATCTTAGATCGGAGTCCAGCGGCAATGGTGAAAGTTTTGACTTCCACGCGTCGTATCAGATACTTGGCTGTCGTTCTGCTCAAAGTGTGACTGATATAATTTCCCACTTTAGGTAACACTTCCACGCGACGTACGTATAACCTGGCTTCTTGGATAATGGTTTTGAATTCGTTGGCATGAGCCATCAAATGGAAAGCAGTACTACTTCGATTCAGTCTCAAGCGAATATCTACTCCGTTCAGCAAATACTTCTCTTGAAACCACATGTCCAAATGCAAACGATCGAACAGTTATAAACTACGTCCCTGCAAAATTTTCTTTCGACGGTCGTTAAAACCCACATTGTGAGGATCTGCAGGATTGTCACCCTCAGCTTCTACGGGCAAGGCTGTGTCGTTAAACTTATCTGCGGTGTCAGGTTTCCATACCACGCAAGCATCTAGATGAGTGTTCTTGGCTTCTTTTCCGTACGTCAAGAGATTTTCGAGGTACGCTCGGTAAGGGTAAGTATCCATGCTACTGCTGATCAGTTTGTTATTCATGTACAAATCCACATCGCTGAACAAGGAATGCATGAAATTGTTGACAGGAGCTACTCTATCATTGGCTCCTGGATTGGTGTTGTCCGTTTTGGTTACTTTCACTTTCAAATACAAGTAACTGTTGTTGAGATCGATGTAATCTTCGGGTTGTCCTTTGATTTCAAACTCGATGGGAGCTGAATCCGTCAAAGAGGAGACGGGATGAAATTCGACCCATTGGGCTTCTTGCATGGTCATCATCGTGGGTGGCATGGCAAAGAGATCCAGTTCCGACTTGGAACAGGCACAAGATTCTTGGTGCATCATTTTTTCTTTAGGTTTTTTTCTTCACTTTTAATAATCAAAAATGTCTAAGTCTCGAGAGGTTCTTTTTTTCTTTGTCTTTCGAACTTTAGAGGTACGGAGACTTTTGAAAGGGTGTCTTCGTCGACGCTTTCTACCTTGTCCTTGCTGTGTCGTCAGGGAAGTAGGAATGTCAGACTCGGTACCGTTCAGAGCATTTATAGGACTTTCTCGTCGACCCAAAATCTCTTTACCCGTTTGAAGCAAGACATTTTTGCCTGCTCTCAAAAAAGCTTCTTTAGGGTTTTGTTTGTCAATGAGAACATTTTGAAGAAAATCTTTGCCGTGAGTCAATGCGGCATCTTTTAAGGCATGCAATCCTCGTGTCACCATTGGTTTTAAAACAGGGACCACGGAACGAAAGGCTGATTTAAACATATCTCCTAAACCATGTCCTTGTTGTCGAGTGACTCCTTGGTACACAGGATACATCACTTTTTCAGTTGTTGGAGAATCGTTTTTGAAAATGGAGTTTCACTGTGACTTTCCCTTTGGTAAATGGAATATTTTGACCTAGTTCTCCTTTTATAGTAATGTTGACACTGTCGAAATACGACTTACTGACGGGTAAATAATGAGGATGCACAAATTCGCGGTGAACGTGATACGTATTTCCACCTTCCTCGTCAGCGGTAGTAGTATCTACTTTGAAAGGAATGACACGCAGTAACGGTACAGAGGTGTGTCCTACCACATTGTACTCCACCACATCGGAGTACACAAACATCAAATTGATTCCTTGGTTCATTTCTTTAGGGAATCGAAAATATTTGGTAAAATCCAAGTTACTGGATATGCCTGGTATTTCTTTTTTTTTCGGGAGCATCTTGAGGTCTCCACCTAAGATATCAAACAATTCAGGACAAAAGGTAATGGTTATTATTTTCTTCTCTGAAAATTTGATCATGGGGCGACGAGCCACTTTAATGTACTCAAAGGTAACACTTTCTTTGATTTTGTCCAGGGGTTTACCAAACATAACATTGAACCTGGTTGCAATCGTAGTCACTAAATGTTGACCGCTAAAATAGTAGCCTGCAGGAATGGTCAACACATGAGTGGACAGTTGTTTAGCTGTGGGTTCATTTGATTTCTTGATGTCAATACCAGTGATGCCTCGTTCATCTAAGGCTTGTTGTAATTGCTTGTCGTACATTTCAACTGTGAAAAAGTTTTGATTTTCGACGATGTTTTTGATTTGTGTCGGGTGTATTATTTCCACTAAAGCTGCTTCCCAATGATCATCTTGATCCAAATGCATGGCTTGAGGTAATTTAGACGTGTAACAACACAACCTCCACGGAACTGTCACTGGGTAACGTTAAGTAAAATTGGTTAATAGTGTTGTTCATATTTCCAATGTTCTTCTGTCAGAGGAGTCACTCGAGGTTAAAGGAGTGTCTAAAAGAGGATTGTGATTGGAAGGGTGACTGTCAGGAGAAGGACTAACGTTGGCCGCAAGACTCCCAATATTGTTACTGTTGTTCCCGTTGTAAGAGTATTTCAGGGAAGGATTGGGAAGAAGATACCCGATGCAACTGCTGAGTAAAATGGTCCACAATTGTTTGTCTTCTTGTTGCAAACTCAAATTAGCAATGGCTGCACCAATGACACAATATACCACAAAGATTTGACAGAAAAAGACGATTTGCGTTTTAGGGACACGTTCTCCACACCACACCCACAAGGGTTGCTTTTGTAAATCTTGCAGAGATGACGTGGGTGAAGGAGTAGTCACTGTGGTCGCTGAAGCTGTATTGAAGGGCATGATGGTCACTTCTTTTTATAGTCGATGACTTGGGCAGCGTCAATCCAAGAATCAAAACTAGGAGGATATCCTTTCCAACGTACTTTGACTTCTTTGACACGACGTTTTCCTACTTTACGGGTTCTTCGTTCGAGAATGCTTTCAATGTCGTACACGTCGTCTTCTTTTTTGGTAACACGTTGTAACTCAGGCAAGTAAAACGTTCCTTTTAATACTTCTCCGTTCATGTCTTCCAATTTATAGACGGTAGGATGATGATCGCGCACTCGTCCAGTAACACGAAACAATTCGGTGGTCCAGTTGGGTTAGTAACCTTTGTCGAAAGTGCGTTCGGTTTTGCCAATGCGTACCCAATCTCCCGGGGTTAACACTTCTCTACCTTTCTCGGGGACAGCCCTCGTCCGGGACGTACCAAACAGACGCTCAAAAACAGTTACTTCGTTATCAGGTGTCACCTCTTGTGGGGAACGTCCAATGCTTCTATGGTAAGATTGATTGTAGGCTTGGACTAAGTGTGGTAAGACGTCGATGTACTTGAGAGTGTGTTGATGCGTAAAATATTTCCACATGCGTTCTTTCAAGGTACGTTGAAAACGTTCCACGATACTGGCTTTGGTTTCAGGATTTTCGGTGGTGAAAAAATGAATGTCACGTTTTTTTAATTCTCGTTGGAAAGCTTGGTTCAGAAATTCGGTACCTTTGTCGGTTTGCCATCGAAGAGGGTGACGGCCACTTTGTTTCAACACCAGTTGCAAAGCTCGTACTAACTCTTCGCTCGATTTGGATGTCAATGGTACGACCCAGGCAAATTTAGAAAAGACGTCGATGACACAAAACAAATATTTGTAGCCGCGATTGTAGGTGGCTAAATGAGAGACATCAGCTAAATCGGTTTGCCATTGATGATCGATACCTTCCACTTGAGTGCGACTTCTGTGAAATTTTCGTCGAATGGGTTTGTGTAAAGTGTACGTCGCTTGTTCTTGTAACCATCGTTGTACTGCTGGTAAACGGAGCTTTTTCAGGCGAGTTTTGGCAGCACGATACAATTTCTGAATACCTCCGTAACCTGCAGGGTGAGCTGGATCGTAGTAAATGCTGGCTAATACCTTCTTCATGGTTTTTGTTAATAAGGTACCCACTCTTCGATGATATTGCTTTGGGTGGGACGAAATGCGGGTTATTTGGAAACGGTTTTACGTGTCCGATGTGCCACAGGAGTTGAGGTCGAGGGTAATGGTGGTGGTGGTGGTGGTGGCGGAGGTAATGGGATAGCTTCTTTGGCCTTCTTTTCTTTTCTCACTTCTGGTTTCCTTTCTTTCTTTTTCACATCTGTCGAAGAAGGAGTAGCCATCATCTTTTTAACCCAAGTTTTGAGTTCTTCTCGTGGGGGAGTGGGGGAAGGGGTTAACAAGGAACAATCTTACTCGGAATGGGAGTGGTAGTAGGTGTTTGAAAGAGATCATGGGGTTCTTCTTCCTTGGGTAATGGCGGTGTAACGTCTGTTTTAACCGCTGTAGAGGGCGAGGGTGACGGGTTATTCATTAGAGCCTTAAAATCGGACAAAGTGGGTTGAGCTGTTTGTTCCACAGCTTTCTGATGAAAGAGTTGTAGCCGTTTCAAGAGTTGACCGTACTTTTGTGATTTTTCGGTTTCGGATAAATCGTGGCGATGGATCAAGGATTGCAATTCGTGTTGTAATTGCGACATCTCAGCCAAATTGGGATTGGGTGGTAAATAAGGGGTTCGTTGTTCTTGCCAATGATGGTATTCCATCCATCGTTTGTAAGGAATCAAAGTTAGTTTTCGTCCTTCCATGAGCTTTCAAAGGTTATGTCTGAGATTGTGGTGCTCCATAGGGTCTTTTTATCTTCTACCCATCCCTTGAGTCATCCCTTGTATCAAACCTGGCAACACACCGGTTAGCACATTTTGCGCTAATCCTTCCAACAAAGGAGCAAGAATAGGTAAAAATCCTCCGCGTTGCACCAACATCTTTTTCTTTTGACGGACGGATATTTCCTTTTGGACCATTTGACGAAGAACGTGTCGATGTTTGGCGAAGCATTTTTTCTGGTGTGGAGACAAAGGTATCGTGCCTTTTAAGACTTTCAAACAACATTCACACACGGTATCGATGACATCTTTGGAGGCTGTTTTAATGATTTGTTTTCGCATGGGTGGAGAGGCTTTGGACAGGACGGACAACATGTCTCCGTGTTTGGCTAAACGTGGAGGTCGTCCTTTCCTTTTCTTTCCTTTGTGGGGTGAATAAGAATGTTTTCTGCGAGGTGACATCTTTGCTTGTTCGTTCCAGAAATACACTGACGTCAAAGACTTGGTACACACCCTCTTTTATCTTCTTTTTCTATTGGCTTCTCAAAAAGGCAGCGGCATGCCACGCTAAATCCTCAAAAGCAGGGCTAAAGATGCCAGTTCGGTTATTAGCTGAATTGATAAATTTTGTTATTAAAGATCCTCCCCTTTGGTGACTTCTCTTTTTCTTTTGACGTTTGGGTATTTTCTTTTGTGTCCTTTGACGAAGAACGTGTCGATGTTTGGCTAAACGTCCTTTCCTTTTCTTTCCTTTGTGGAGTGTAGAAAAATGTTTTCTGCGAGGTGCCATCTTTGCTTGTTCGTTTCACAATACCACTAGTGTCAATGACTTGGTATACACTCTCTTTTATTTACTTTTTTGGGAACTATCTCTTCGTCAAAAAGGTAACAATGTGTTTCCCAAAATTGTCAAAGGATCCTCCTTTTTGGTGTCTCTTCTTTTTTTTTAAAGGTCTACGCCTTTGGAGGGAAGGACGTTGATGTTTGGTTTTAAAGCTTTTGGTGAGATGACGAGATTGTCTTGTTCCTTTTCCTTTTTGGACAGCAGAACGACAAGGGTAGTGGTGGTGGTGTGCATGTTTTTGAGGAAACATCCTTGAGTGTTCAGCATCAGCACAGAAAAAATACTGATTGACGTCGTGGTCCTCAAGTCATATTTTTATACTGGAATGCGACGCCACTGATTATCTTTGCGTCGTATCAACTTCATGGCAGGTAACACACGTCGTGAAGGAGTTCGCAATGGACTCAATCGGGACAGTTCTTGTTTGGACAAATCTAGTAAACTCTTTAACATGCCAGATCTTTCTTGGACTTTGACTTTAGGGGCAGGTACTTTGTGAGCAGCTGCTACTGCCGCTAATGTCAATGAGGGTGTCTCCGGTGGAGGAGACGTTTTGGGAGACGCAGATTTCCAATGTTTCATCAAATTAGGAAAAACGGGTGTCAAATTGGGTTTGGCTGGCATCACCCGCAACGGAGAAGTGGCAGCCCCTGAGGCTACTGGCAACGTAGTCCCTGTCAAACGTCCTTGTAGATCTTTTCTTACAGGTCGTGGTTGACGAAGATAAGGTTGCGTCCTGACCGAAGTGCCTCTTTTGCGGGTGACCGCTTTTTTCTGTGGACTTTTCTTTTTCTGTGTTTTGGTCTTGGTACCCTTATTCTTTTTCTTAGGGGTTCGTTTGACTTTTTTTTGTTTTCTTGGGGTGAACTTTGGGAGTATTGGGATCCCATTTTAAAAGGGAACGAATGATGACACCTCCTAGAGAACCACTACCTCCAGGTTTCAATATGATTTGCTTTTTGGTGTGAGTGTCGATGCGAGGATTGGCCAGTTGCGTCAAGGCTACTTTGTTTCTGTAAAAAAAAGCGTTTGGTTTGATTTGGAATGTGAATGATGCCTTGCAGTATTTGACGTGCTGTCACCGTACACCATCGTAAGACTTCTTTGAGACTGGCTTCTAAGACGTGAGCACGTATTTGTGGATTTTTTTCGCGACTGATGCCGTACAAGGCACGAATCAATTTGATGGGAAGATGAGACTGAAGGGACGTCATGTTGACGATGTATGAGACAAGGTCAAAGTAACCCAAGGTTTTTATAGATTTTTTTAGTGCTTCATAGTGTTATGTCGACGAGGAGGACGTGTACACGACAGGTCCTCCGTCTTGACACCAGTCGTGAAACAAATCGGTACGAAATCGCAAATAATCAGGGGTAGTGGGTTTTAAATCCACGAGTAAATAGGCGTGTGGCGTTTGAGTGGCACCATCGTACGCATGAGTTAGCCAAGGTGTTCCTAACTGTTTGGCTAAAACTTGCACTTGTGATTTATCTCGAGGACTTTTAAACAAGACCACGTAATGAGCATTGAGACTAATGGTACGATGGGCTTCACTTTGTTGAAATAAATGTTGTGTAATGTAAATGACACTGGCATTACGATGATGCCCTTTACGCGTAAACCACAGTTTAATTTCTTCTTCGTCTTCTCCTAACATGTCGTCAAAAATGACCCAATGAGTTTGACTAGGGTCAGACACGATCCCCTCGTCTTCTTTAGGAATGCCTGCTACAAACACAATGGAATCACCTTGACTTTCTTGCAAGAGGCTGTATGCCGATTGCCACTCTTTGTAACACCACACGATGCGTTGAGGTGGACGATCGATCAAATGATGTCTATGTTCGATCAAACGTTTGACAAATTCGGTTTTGCCTGAACCGCTCGGTCCAGCAATTAACATGTTAAAAGGATGACGAAGATACAAGGCTTTCCAACTAGCCTGATCTAAGTGTTCGTCAATGACTTTGAATGTGGAGGAGGAAGGAGTAGTAGAAAGAGTAGAGTGAGCCATAGTCGTGTAGTGGTATGACAGTATTGACACAAAAACAGACAAGACAAGAGGTTTTTATACTTTTTTCAAGACACGTTTATTTCAATGCATGTTTAAATTTGAACAACACGAAAACATAAAAGCCAAATAGATAAATACAGGAATAAAATACCTAGGCAAACGATCAAAGTGGAATATACACAAGTCACTGTACAACGTGGTTTGGGTAACGAAGGTGTCCTAGAGGTAGTGTGTAATGTTCTTATAGTCTCCTCTACATGAGGTATAGTCACATACGTGTCTTCTCGTAAGGGTCTTTGTGGGGGAATGTCCATGGCAGTTTTGTCTTGAACAGAGGGATTGTCTTCGGTGACAGATTCTTTTTCTTCTTCTTCTGGTACTGTCACTAACACAGGTTTAAAAGTGACTTTTTTCACACGACGATGAATTTTACGTACACAACGCTTGGGCATAATGGGATGCTTCGTTTGTCCAAGCCTCAAAATCCCAACTTTTCCAGTCACGTACATCTGTCCAATGAGAGTGCAAATCACAAGCTACACACACATCTTCGTACACTGCTTCCGTACGTAAAAGTTGACGAATCTTTTTTTCTTGGAGAGGTCGAGACGTATCCAGATGAAAGCGTAAGGCTTTGAACAGAATAAGTCTCTCGTGAACATTTAAAGGAACCACCATACTGTCTTATTTTTTTTTTGATAGGTAGTGTTCGTAAAGTGTCCACAAGGAATCGACAGGCAAACGAAATCCTAGAAAGCAAGTCACTAAAACACACACTACACGTCGACCCCAATTCATAGGGCACAGTTCTTGGAATAAGTGTTCGTAATCTTTCACCGTGTGAATCTTCTCATTGATATCCTTCCACGGAATCTGTTGGATCACTAGTGATAAAGGTTGTGGCATGGTTGTTCTCTTTTATACTTCTTTAGGTCAAAGACTATCAGTGTAGATTCAACCCAGAATTAAACACAGAATTAAATTTGCTCAAAAAGCGAAAGTGATTAATATAACGTGTAATTTCGTCCCACTGCCATTCAGGGTAACGGTTAAGAAGGATCAAAGTATCTTCAGATGTAAACGTACTAAATTGGAAACGGAGCAAAAAAATACCCTTGATCCAGAGAAATCTAACACGTTGGTTAATTTTTGTCACTTTCCTCTTGTGAATTTCACGACACAAAAGTTCTACAGTCACCCATTGAGATTTTTCTTTAGCAAGACCTTGCCAAACGTCCTTGTAGATCTTCTCTTGCAATTCGTGTGGTAATCCTTGAATATAATGTTTTAGAGAGGGTTTATATACTGGTCTAGGTGTGTTACACGACATGGAGTAGTAGTGTCACTTCCAATCACTAGGTCCCTCTAAAGGTAGGTATTGACAATTCGGAGACCATCGAGCATGTTCCAAGTAAGCGGAATCTTTCTGTTCCCACTCGTAAATGGATACACCACAACTGAAACACTTGACTTTATCCCCTTCGCCCAAGTAGAAAAATCCGGCTCTGGCTAATTCTTCAGGAGTTGGTCCAGGCAGATATTTTGGCCATTTATCTTTGAAGGTTTGAAATCAACTTTTAAAGTGACAGTATTCAGGTAAACTCGTCGGGAACGAATATTCGACTCTCCTCACTTCTGTTCGATGCAGGTACGGTGAAATTCCTAGGAGTCCACGATAACGTGTGGCACCGCTTTCGCATCCCTCAGGTTTGACACGCACAGCATCACTTTCCAGGGTAGATATAGGGTAGTAGTCATAGCAAAGTTCCCACGATATCCAGCTGAATCGCTAACGTCACAGCGCCTGGCATCACTACAATCGTAAGGTTCACCATCGCACTCTGTAACGCAATTACAGTGCATACCGCAAGGACACTTACAGTTTCCTTCCGGACAACTTCCGTTGCAATGCATGGGTCTTATCCATCCAGTACTTTTCACACTCGGGGAAGGTACATTTGTTTTACAATCCCCAAATTTGAATGATGTCTGTTTAAATGGATTCATCTTCTTGTCGCTGTGTCGTTGTAGTGACAAATGAACTATTGATCGTGGACGATGTCCCTTTTTATATGCTGCCCAATTTCGACGTGACCGTACGGGAGAGTAAAGTGATTGGGAAGTCGCACTCTTTTTTGGTACACGATTTGGTAGACTTTTTCCAAAGGTCGGCTAACAATTTGGTGTGTGGGTAAACGGACAATCTTGTGTGGTTCGTGGGTAGTCACTTTAAAGGTTTCATCCTGTCCAGACTGTAAGGCTTCTTGTAGCACGTCAAAGTTCACCACTTGACTGGTGCGATAATTGAGAGTCAATCCTTTCACTTTACATTCGGTGTGCATTTCTCCTTGTGGGTCTCGGTATTCGTAGCCGTAATTTTTAGGACCGACACTTGCAAAACATAGAATCTTGTCGTCGGGATGTTCATCGGTACAGGCTCCTAAACGGTCTCCTTCGATGACAGGGTTACACTGGTTCGGTCGGTGAATGTAGATGCAACTGTCCGTGTCAAAATACAACACACGATCTCCTAACAGTTCTAACACTTCGTACAATTTTAAGCGAGCGTGGGCTGTCACGTAAGCCGCAATGATAACATTTCCAAATTTGTCGGCTTCTATAAAGTCTAGTTCTTTTCGTAATTGACTAAAATCAAGTCCTCACGAATGACGTCCACGTGTTTCATGACTTTGGTTGGGTCGTGAATCATCTGGAAGTAGCGGGAAGGTTCGGACAAATACTCCGTCTTGGGTAAAGACGGGCGTTGTGCCATTTTACCCCACAAGCAATTGAGCATCACTTTGGCAAACGACCGCCTTCCTTCGTTTTTCTCGATGTGGTCTAAAGTGATACCTTCCTGCTCCCAATATTTTTCTTTGAATATCTTTTGGTCTTCGGGAGTGTGACACCAGGAAGGATAGCCACTAGCTTCTTGTTTTAGTTTTAAAAAGGCATCCACGTAGTCTGCAAAAATACCTTTCTGTCTCTCGTCGCCCTTGCGGTATTGTTGTGTTTTGGGAAAGTGGTAAATTTCGTACACTTCGAACAGATGGTATCCCAGGTCCAGAGCTTTAAACAATTCCACGCTCACCCACGTTCCTGTCAAGGCACGTTCTTCCAGGCTGTGATGACAAGGTTGGTCCTGGTTGCACGTTTCGGTACAAGTGCGACACAAAGGAAACATCAGTTTTCCTTGGCAATGGTGAGGTAAAACGGGATGGTACAAGTCTGTGGGAGGCAAGACTTTGCACTTGATTAATCCTTCGTACTGACGAATGTGGTCCAAGTCAATGTGTTCTGTTATCAATTCTGGATGTCCTACGGGAAAGTGACAATATTTGCACACGTAAGGATACAGTGAACACACGTCCAAGTATTTGATTTCTTCTCCCTTCTCCTCGTCCGCTTTGTACAGCAAACAGGTGGCATTCGTCCGTCCTCCGTACAAACTATCCCGTGGGTTCAGGGGGTCCACCCACTTGTAACTTTCTACGATGCGTTTAAACTCGGGATCGGTTTTCAAACGCAGATCGTACTCGTGTTCCCACATTTCCACCACCTGGTATCCTTGCTGTTCTAGCTTCAAACGTCGTTGACAAGTAGTCTGGTACAAGTCTTCCATGGTTCGTTGTAAAAACTGATTTTTGGTGTTACGCTGAGGGTAGCATAGGGGACATCCGTGAAATAAACATCCGTTAAACTCGTACACGATCTGAGGGTTTTCTAAGTCCCAGCCATCCACCGAATACGTTCCAATGGTCTTTTCGCCTCCTCCGTTGCGAGCGTGTTGGATCCATTTGTCTTCCTTGTCGCACAAGTAATGAAGCCAGCGTAGGGCTTTGACCGAGTATTGACGTTTGACAAAGTTCGTCGTTTGAGGACTGATGACAGCTAGAGTATTTTCAGGCATAAAGCGTTTTCGGTACACTAAAGAACACGCTTTGGCGATGGTACAAGCTTCTTTCAAAGGATCGATCCCTCCGTACTCCATGAACAATTCTCGAAATTTTCCACAACAACGTCGTAAAATGTCCACGTCAGATCGACAACACTTTAACATTTCTTCTTGAGAATCAAAGGGGTCCGAGGCGTGAGTCTGGTACCAAGCGAAGAAAGCTTCTCGTTGTTCGGTACGCATGTTGTCGGGGTCGTAGTCGTCAGCCTCAGGCAAATGGGGTAGAACGGCATGTTGATTGGCTTCGGTATTGAAAAAGTGTGGAAAATAACCTTTAGCCATTTCTGGCATACCAAACGTTTTAGGCATGCGACTCAATGGCATGGCCAAGTAACACATCGAATCTTTAAAATGCACTTGTCCTACTTGCATAGAAATGATTTTGGCTCCGTTCAAAGTCCCTTGAGGCCGTTCGGTACTTTGTTCCGCATAGTATCTGAGCAGAAATTGCCCATCGTATCCCGAGAAATTGTGAGCCATGACCGTGGCATTACGATGACAATCGCCGTAACGTTCGATGTCTTCTGGACTCCACGTTTCGTCGATGGGGTTTAGAATCCATTGGGCAAAATCGGCTAACGTGTTTGACCCTCGAAAGATTTTTTCACGTCCTCCAGGAATCTTGCTGCAGTGAGGGCAATGACTAAAGATAGGTTCTTAGATGCACTGCTCGCACGCACGGTGAGCCACGCAGAAATTAGGAATGTGAATACCAGTTTCTTGCATGCATTCGAAATCAAAAAAGATAAAATTCCCTTTCTTCTGGGTATCTTCTGGTCGGGGTTGGTATTTTTGAATGAAGCAATCGTGTTCCAAGTCCACGATTTGGTGACAAATGTGACCTCGTTTCTTCCCTCGACAAACGTGAAACTTGGCACTATTGGTACGTATGCCTTGTCCACAAGTAGGGCAGAATCTCAAAAGCTGACAAGTATTTTTCTGCTGTGAACCTTGCATCTTCAAATGTTGTTGGTAACAGGTAGGACTGACAAAACTGCGCTGACACACAGGGCAATGCACTCTTTCTTGTCCTTTGTCCAGACAAGGTTGAGAGGCCAAACATCCCTCACATTTCGATCCACAATGTTTGTGTTGTTCTCGATTGTTATAACCATAATCACATTTTTCACAGTAGTAACTGTATCCCAGGAATCCAGTGATACTGGTAATGGTATCAAAATGCTCATCGTGATGATAGACGTGAATGTATTTTCCGTCTTTGAAATCGTGGCCTCGAAACAAAAGAGGTCCACGCACTTCTTGAGGGTGTACTTTCAAGGTGTAACGTGGAGCCAAGACGTCTTGCAATTTTTGCATTTCTGGAATGCCGCAAGGGCTGTCTCTGGATATCCCCGCTTGCTGTAACAAGAGTTCTGCTTTACTTCTTTGTTTGGCTAGGTCCGATTGTTGAATAGTTTTCCAGGCTCTTTTCCATTCTACCGTATCGTTCTTGTTGGCATACGTTCGTCCCACGACGACAGCACGGGCTAAACACATCTGGTCTTGAGGATTGTTAATTCGGACGAGGCTTAGTTTGGTGTTGCGAAGGTTGTTGACCAATAATACTTTTTTGGGTCTGGTCCCCTGGGGAAGAGACACGTGGGTCATGAACAGTGTGGCTTTTCCGTCGGTGATGTGAAACTTGTCGTTGGATTGTTGCACATGTTGAATTTTGTCAATGACTTTGGAAGGTGTTAATTGTGATGGGTTAGTAAACTCGATCCAAACGGGAGACTTTAAATTATCGTGATGAATGGAAAGTCTCAAGCGATCGTCTTCTTTGGCTTGACATTGCTGTTTCAATGCAGTTAACACAGAATCCCACACCTCGGTAATGAACCCTTCTGTATTCTCCAAAGGTACATTGGACTTGAAATCTTTAAACTTTACGGCATACGTGTAAGCCGTTGTTCTAAATTTTCGAGAGGAACGCTTTTCCGTCTCTCGAATGTGATAGTAATTTTCAGGGTTTACTAAGGGTGGTGCACTTTGCTTGGACGTCGATTGTCTGGGTGTAAATTCGGGCTCACTCATGTCATCTTCAAAATCACTGGCATGAATTTGAGCCAAGACTTCAGCTACTGTGCTAGGCGATACATTACGTTTCTGTCTCTTACTGTCTTTTCCTTTCTCCACAACATGATGCGGTCTTTTCATCTTGTCTGCAAAAAGTCAAATGACTACCTTTTAAAGACCATAACCCCTATATATTCATGTCCGATCCGTTCATATATAAAGGGTTAGTGTCTAACCTTTCAGTATTCATTTCACTCTCACATTGACCAGAACGATGGAAGAACCTACACAAGTGGAACTTCTCATCAGAGCTTTACGTGGGGTCATACGAAAGTTTTCGTCAGACCAGCCGACGGCCTACTCTCCCTCCTTTCGAGATAAAAGTCAAGATACTTGCTATATCTGTAAGAAGAAAGGGCACTGGGCTACAGAATGTTCAGATCGTGACAAAAACAGAAAAGGTACCAATTGAGACAAAAGTCAAGATACCTGTTATTATTGTAAAAAGAAAGGACATTGGTCTCCAGACTGCCCTAAAAAACAACAGGAACAGGAGGAGGGGGAAAAAATTCTGAAGAGGAGGAAGAGGAGGAAGAGGTACCCTTCCCCAAGGAAGAACCCCGACACGTTCACAAAGACAAGAAAAGAAGACGAAACGAAACTGACGAGGAAGAAGAAGAAAAAGCTGTGACAGTAAAGAAAATGAAAAAACAGAAAGAGTGAAACAGAAGAAAACCTATGAACTTTTTTAAAGTGGTATTGTGTTATGTTATGTTATGATATTGAATTGTAACGTTTGTACTAGAATACACCAGAGAGAAAAAAACGTAAGTGTCTCTTGGTTTTGATTTGATAGAATAATTACCTACACTCTTACATTCATTCACTCACACGTACATCATGGGTTTTTAAAAAAATATAATAAAAGGACTTTTGAGTTTTCATTGAATTAGGCAATTGACATAGTATTTCTTTTCGAAATAATTGGAGTGGTCCTGAAAAGGACCGTTGGTGTTTTAATTGTTTAAAACAAAACAAACTCAGAAACGGGACGAAATTCTCTTGAGCTGTCTTAAGCCTTTGCCACGGCCAAGGCCTACTTCGGGACTGGTGGTTCCTGTCAATGATTTTGTAGAAATCACTAACGGTGGTAAGGTAGACGTAGTCACAGAGAGATTGGGTTGTTTCGCTCGAGAAGGTCTTTTTCTCTTCGGTCGTGATAAAGAAGTCTGATACATTTGTTTCAGACTCCTTAACTCAGCTAAAATATCTAAAAGTACCGTCGTGACCGTTTGATTTTCACTATTTTCTTTCTGTCCTTGGTCTTCATTCTTCTCTGTTGCTGCTGCTGCTACTGTTTCTTCCTGGTGTTTTCTTCTTGCTTCTTCTTCTTCCTGCTGTTGCATAAGAAAAGCTTGTTCTTCTACTTTCTGTTGTTGTAAAAATTGCTCCAATGCTTCTTTTTGTCTTTGCTTAAAATCATCGACGTGTCCATAAGAAGAAGCAGAAGGCAACGAAGGTTCCGGAATAAATTCTTGCGATGTTAAAAAATCCACAATATCCCAGTTAAAATCCACTTCTTCTGGATGTAGATTTGTCATGACTTTAGTAGTCATTGCTGTCCCATGACTTGCTGTCTCTACTCCTGGCTCACTCCAATTCATCGTCTTCTTAGTGTCCGCCATGATTGACAACTCTGACGAATCGATTGACTGTGCACAGGCGCTAGTACCTCTATATAGAAAAGGTGACGTCACAGACTGCTCTCTTCCGATTGGATGGCTGTGACTGACTTTTGTAACGCGTGTTTGGATTGGTCGATACACTCAATCCGTTTCGATCCGCTCTTTCCCTATAAATAACCGCAGTACACGGTATTCACTTCACCTGTTCTCATCACAAGATGTGGACTAACGTTGAATCGTCAACCCTTGTGTCAAGTATGCTGTTCAGGACTGACATACCCATGTATGTCAGATCATCATGGAGTGTCATTCATATGACGGAGACAGCCTTTTGGAAGAGAAGGGTCTATGTGGAAAGGCAAGGTTGTTTGAAGAGAGTTCTCTTCTATGGACCTACAGTAAGGAGAAGTTTAAGGAAGAGAAGAAGATCTGTGAGATGTCCTCTGTGTTAACAAGATACTGTTAACAATACACATAACGGCCCTTTTCAGGGCCACTCATAGGTCTCGAAAAGATATTAGCTTTCATTGTCACCCTTTTTTCCCTTGTCTCTTTACAGTCCCCTCTACATATACAAATCATATTTCCCATGTTCCATTTCCCTTGACGCTAGATAGACCCAAATAGTTCCCCATGTTCAATTCCCCTTGACGCTAGATAGGCCCACCATGTTCATTTCCCCTTGACGCTAGATAGGCCCAAATAGTTCCCATGTTCAATTCCCCTTGACGCTAGATAGGTCCACCATGTTAAATTCCTCTTGACGCTAGATTAGCCCAAGCTGTTTTTGACTGGATTTTCCCTTGACGCTAGAGTGCCCCCATTAACTACTGCCCTAGAATGCGCTGTTGTTTTGAACTCAAAATGAACCTGGTGTCTCACAGGCCTTGCACCCCAGGTACAACTCCGACTCCAGCAGTTATCTCAATCGACTCTTACTGCTGGGATAGCGAAGGCTTTCCCCCTTCTCCAATACCACACCCGTGTATGATGAAGTTATGGTTGCTGTTATGGCTGTGTATGTGTCTGTGGCTGACGTATTGGTGCTAGCTGTGGTGGCGTCCTCACCTCGGGCATGACCTAACGCAGAGGTCACATGATGAGGATAGGCAGGATCCCTCTCTTTTTGTCCTCTTCATCTTTCTGTTCACTGTCACTACTTCTATCCTGGCTGCTTTGGCTATAGACTCCATAGCCAGCTCATTACGGATGCGCCTGGCACACTCCAGTTGCACGTGGAATTAGATCAATTTTGATGAATCAACGATAGGTAGCCAAACTTGTTCTTCTTTTATAATTATAGTGCTGTGAGCTGACAAGGAACATACGGCAATATTTAATTCCAACACTGCTGTATGTTTAATTAATACCGTGAGAAAGAAGGAGAGCCACCCCCCTTGCATTAATGTGCTCAAGGAGTAATATTTAATTTAGCCTCAGTTCGAAGAATAATACTTTCCAATCGAACTGAATGGAAGGCTTTCATGGTTTAAAGATTTCAGTCGATAATAACACTGCAGGTGTCAACCACAGTAACATGTAACGCCAGTCGCGACTCGTCAGCGACTATGACGTCACATCGGCAAACCTGGATTTGGCGGTTAAAAAAAAAATATTTCACATCTCCTCAATTGTACGTTGTCGGACTATGGCAAGGGGGCTAAGAAACAAGGCAAGTTTAAATCAAGTCCAATTCCTCAATTTGACAAAATATAAATAAATACTAATAGTGTGTGGGCCACCTGTGCACTTGAGTCAAATCTGACTAAGCCCTTCACCTAACAATACCAATTTTTCTAGTATATAGTGTACGTATCTGTAGGTAATGTTATAAGTTTAGTTCCTATTAGGAAATGGCTCTTTTATGAAAGCGGTGTTTTAAATGATTAAATCAATTTTAGATAGAGGTTAGTCAAAATGGGTTCTCTTACCAATTAGAACTCTAATTCAGGCAATGAAGCAGTCGTAATTCTCATTTTTTTGTGATTGCTTTGTCCAGGCATTTTCCAGGTTGAGTAGCTACTCTGGTGTATTAAGGTTTCCAGATCTGTTTTTCTGGTGGCTGCCAAGCTGCTTGGTTTAGCCTCCTATTAAAGTCACTATAGTGCCCATCATTTGTTTCAGTGCAGCTATTTTATTATTGTTCGTTGGACGGCTCAGAGTTCTGGTCAAGCTGTAAACACACTGGCATACTCCTTCAGTCTGTGTCCGCTGCAAATCTCTCATGAGCAGCTTTATTAGTCCCGCTCCAGCAGCATATTCTTGTCCTCGTAGTCACGGACTGATCTGTTATAGGCTACCATGTGTAGTACAAGACGTTTAGTGCTTTTGGCCACAATTTGTTTTATGTGGTCCTGGTGTTCACGTTTCCTGCTTTCGCTCCCTTTCACTGCTCTCCCTTTAAGCCGGTCCTGCCTGTTCCGTGTTCACCTCCTGAATGAAAGGAAGCCAAAATGATAGATAAATTAAATTATAGTGAAGCCGGCCATAAAAGGTCATATGTTTACTGGTTTTCATCAATATGACTTAGATGATTTAGTTTTCCCGTGGGGAAGGAATAGTGCCACATCCCCACCAGCATTTATGCACACAAAGTGCGCTCATTAATGTGGGCGTCATGTCAAACCGCGAAATAGTAGTTATTGACATGGATGTAAGCCCCTGGGTGGGTGGAAATGGACCCAACACATACCCACCCTATCAACCAATCGGTGAGCTTGTTACAAAGCGGAGGTGAAATGGCACCAAATAATAGCGAGAGAAAAATAGTCTTTTCATATCGCCATGCTGATGGGCTCTGGACGAGGAAAAGGTGGAAAAAGTCCCGGAGGTCGGCCAGCCGATGTCGTAGATATATGTCGTTTAGGCCCATACTTATTTCAAATTCAGTCCAGTTTTACTATTGGACAAAAGTAATACCAATAACGTGTCAGCCATCAGTGCAATTGAGTAAAATGCTATAAGTTGTAGAATTTTCCTAACACTTAACTTCGGATATTACTAGTACATAGTGTACATAATGTAACTCCCTAACAATATTAAGCTAAAAATGTCTATGCGACATATATAGTTGTGTCACTGTTAGGTTGGAGTACCTTGTAAATTTTGATGCGGTGTTTCGAAAATATCGTAATAGATGTTCAAAATAGTTTGTTCAAAGAGGGTTCTCTAGCCAATTGAGAACACTATTAAATTTTTTTTTTTAATATGAATTAAGGTCGCATGAGCAACTATGTGCTTTCGCGACCAGTTAATGCCCGAGGGTCGGGCTATTTGATTGGTCGGGACCAAAGGTAACTTTGACTACACTAGGCTGTGTTGTCGCAGTCTCCCCGGCACCCGCGTTAAATGGCAGTCTCACCTTAGAGTAAAATGTCGTGTCACGGCAAAGCAGGAAGGCAGAACAAATACCAATATTGTGTAAGCCACCTGTGCAATTATATCAAATCCATATAGTCATAGAATTTTTCATCTTTCCTAACAATAAATATTTCTAGTACATAGTGTACATGTTGTAGGTCCTTAACAAATTTAATTGCTAAAATGTCTTAGCGACATAAATAAGTGTAGTCACTGTTAGGTATTTTAGCTTGTTAATTTTGAGCGGTGGTCAAAACTGATCAAGTTAGATTTCGAGAAAGAGATTGTTCGAAAAGGGTTCTCCTACCAAATTAGAACCCTGGGGAGAAAAATAAAATAAAATAAAATAAAATAAAATAAAATTTTAAAAAAATCAAAACAAATTAAAAAATAAAAATATTTTAAAAAAAATATATATATAAATATATATATATATATATATAAAATAAATTCAAAAGAAAAAAAAAAATAAAAAAAAAAATAAAAAAAAAAAAAAATAATAAAAAAAAATAAAAAAATTAAAAAAATAAATTAACAAAAAAAAAAATTAAAAAAAAAAAAGATTAGAGTTGGAGTGGGGTGTGTTTGGTGTTATTTCATTTCTTCCTTCTTCTTTTTCTCTTCTTTTCCCTTTTCTCTTTCCCACTTTCTTTCTACTTCCTTCTTCCCTCTTTCTTTCTTTTTCCTTCTTCCATCCTTCTTTTCCCTTTCCTTTTACTTTTTCTTGTCGGTTTGTTGATGTTATGTTTCCTTGAGCTATCACTATTTGATCCCGGTGTTCTCATCACACTTATCTTGTCACTTGCCGGTTGACTGGTTTTACTGTACCTACATTGTGCCACTACTTAGTGTAATCTTCTCTTTTTTTCCCCTTCTCCTTCTTCCCTTTCTCCCGTTTCTTCCTGTTTTCCTCGCATTACAATGTTTATATTATCCCCCCTTTCCCTTCCTTTCCCCTTTTCTATTTTATTTTATATATTTATTTTAGGGTAATGTTAAGCTGTTCTGCTTTTTTAAGCTAGCGGTATTACTATCCGCTCTGGCCCCTTTAACCGATATGGCCTCGTTAATTATTTATCTATTTGATAGTTATAATTTTTTTTCTTCCGTTTATTTAAGGCATTGTTACGTGGGTCTGTTTTTTGAGCTAGCGATGTTATTATCTGCTCTGGCCCCTTGATTGATAAATATTAACTCTTTGACTATGTTTATGTTTATTTACTTATTTGATGGTTTGGATATTTATATTTTGTGTTTTATGTCTATTGATTTTAGGTAATTAAGTATATTTATATAGGTAGCATTTACGTTTTTGTTATACCTTTTATCTAGAATTTGGGGGAATGATGTAACTGAGTCAAGTTTTCTTTGTTGTAGTTGGAAGACGGTACGTTGTCGATGATATTTGTGACATATGTTGAATACATGTTCCAATGTTTCAGTTTCTGGACAGTGTGGACATTTATCCGGCGTGGGTCCTGTACTTATATGTTTCATAAAACTGCCATTTAGTAGTGTTTTACCTGTTCTGATTCTGTTGATTATTTTAATATCAATGGCTGCCAGGCTTTTTGGTAAACGTTGAGTTCTAGTGACCTCTTTTTGTAGTTGGTATAGATGTCTACCCTTTGTGGAGTTTTCCCATTGTTGTTGCCATTTATTATTAATTCTGTCCCTGACTTGACTATATAGTTCCTGAGTGTTGTACTGTACGGGTTCAATTTGGTCTTTCATCAGACTGCTTTTTGCTGCTTTGTCTGCTTTTTCATTTCCAGGCAAATTGATGTGAGATGGCACCCACAAGAAGTGTATGGTTTGGTGTGATTTATCTGCTTCCCTGATGGTCAGCATAGTGTCCTCTAGAAGATTTTGTCTACTTTTGGAATTACCTGTCTCAATACTTTCAAGTACACTAAGTGAGTCTGTTATGATTACGTACTGTTTTTGATTTTGTGTTACTATCCATTTTAGGGCTCGGTTGATGGCCCAGAATTCCGCGGTATATATGGAACAGTCATCCGGTAGTCTTGTCGTAAATGTGATCTGATGTTCTGGGATCACTACCGCTGCAGCCGTTCTATGTAGTTCTTTAGATTTTGAGCCGTCAGTATAGATTTTTACATATCCATCATAGTTGTTGTTGACGAGGTTTTGTACTTGTGTTAATGTGATATTGGGGTTGTCGCGCTTATGTACCAGTTGGAGTGCTGTTAGGTTGATGTTAGGTTGGTTATTTCTCCAAGGTGTGGGGTCCTTGATAAGTGGTTGTTCTGCTTGGAGTTCTATTTGATTGAGTTCTTTGCAGAGTGTGTGTATTTTGTTAGCTGCTGGAGGATGTGGTACCAGTCTTGAGCTAAAGGTGGTTTGACATTTACTTATTATGTTTCTGGTGGGATTAATCTCCTTATGTATTGAGATTCTACAGGCGTATCTAAGTATGTGTTCTTCTCTTCTCAGTTGTAATGGTGGTTCACATGCGAGGATTTGTAGTTCTTCCAGGGAGGTGTTCGGTAATGCACCAGTGCAAAGTCTAAGTGCTCTATATTGGATGCTATCTAGTTGTCTAAGTGTTTCCTTGTTGGCTGAGGAATAGATCTGGGAGCCATAGTCTATCTTACTTCGAATTAAAGATTTGTAGAGCATTAGCATAGTTTGCTGATCAGCTCCCCATGTAGTACCTTTGATGTTTTTAAGTATGTTTAGATCTTTTTGACATTTTTGAATAGTTTGTTGTATGTGTGATTTCCAATTGATTGTTTCATTTAGTAGCATTCCCAGGAAGTGGGTCTCCTTTTGGAATTGGATGGGCTGATTCTGCATATATAGTTTAGGGTATTTAGGTTGTTTATTATTTGGGGAGAAGAGCATGGCAACTGTTTTTATTTGGGATATTTTGAAACCCCAGTTGTTGGCCCATGTGCCGATGATGTCTAGTCCTTTCTGAATTTGAGTGATGTTCTTTTGACTATTCGGATTTCCTGCTTTCCAGATACTACTGTCATCGGCAAATTGTGACAGATCAACTGGGCAATTTTTGAGATAGTTGGTTAGATTGTTGACCATTAGATTGAATAGGGTTGGGCTAATCACACTTCCTTGGGGGGTTCCATTATCCAGTGTATATGTTTGGGACAAGGCCTCTCTTACTCTAGTTTTAAAGGTTCTTCCCGTAAGGAAGTTTGCTATCCAGCGGTGCATTCTTCCTGTTATGCCAAATTGGTTGAGTTGAGATATGAGGCCATTGGTCCAGACTAGGTCGAAGGCTTTCTCTAAGTCTAGAAATATTGCTATTAGGTGTCTATCTCTTTTCCTTTTGGCATTAAATGCTACTTTGATGTTGGCTTCCAGACGGATTAATTGATCAAGTGTAGATCGTTTATTCCTAAATCCACTTTGGGTTTCAGCCAGTAGTTGATTTTGTTCTAGGTGGTGTTTTAATCTATTGTTAACCATTGTTTCCATTACCTTACAGATTGTATTAGTTAGTGAACTAGGTCTGTAGGAGGTTACATTAGTAGGGTCTTTGCCTGGTTTTGGGATGGCTATGATTATGGCTCGCTTCCATAGTGTGGGGATGCGACTTGTTCTCCATATCAGATATATTAAGTCTAAGGTAATGCTCTGCATATTGGGTGGTAATTGTTTGTATATTTCATAGCCTAGGTTATCCTCTCCTGGTGATGTACTTTTTTTTTTAACTGAGGGCTTGTCTCCATTCTTTCAGATAAAAAGGGTCATTCAGTGGCGAATCTCTGTTGTCTCGATCTTTGAAAATGTGGGGAAATTCTTTTTCTAATGTTGATTTTTGATGTAAAAACTCATGTTTATGATTGTTATCGCTGCTGGAGTTAGCAAAGTGTTGGGCTAACTTCTCTGCTACTTCCATGTTGTTTTTTGTTCCCTGGATTTTCGGCGCTGTTGTGGGTGTTTTGCCTTTCATGGCTTTTATTTTATTCCAGATTTCTTTAGTATTTGTTTTATGATTGAGCGTTGTGCAGTATCTTCTCCATGAGTCCTTTTTTGCCTCATTTATTACCGTCCTAGTGTTAATTTCTGTTTGTTTGTATATAAGAAAGTCAGTGGCGGTTTTTGTGTGTTTAAAGCGATTTAAGGCTGTTTTTTTCTTCTGAATGGCAATTTTGCAATTTTCTGTCCACCAGGGGATTGCCGTCTGTTTATAATGGAAACCTGTTGTTTTGGGTATACTCTTATTTGCCGCTTCGTTTATAATTTGTATGAGATTGTCATAATATTTATTTGTATCCTCATCTTGGATTTCCGCAAGGTTTACTAATTTAAGTTGGTCTTTAAAGCTGTTCCAATTTGCCTTTTTGAGTTTCCATCTTTGTTGTGTTTTTTGTTGCTCCGTTGGGCACGAGACGTATATGGTGGTACATAGGGGGAAGTGGTCGCTGCCTAATGTAGAATGTTGCATCACTTCCCATTGGGTAATTACAGCCAGGCTAGGCGTCGCAATGGTTAGGTCAATGGTAGAGAGTTTGCCTTGGCTGGGGTCTATACGTGTGGGGGTTCCGTTGTTCAAAAGTTCTAGTTGTTCTTCTGTTATGTATTTTAAGATGTTTTTCCCTCTTGTATCTGTGCGGTCACTACCCCATTCTGTGTGATGTGCATTGAAGTCGCCGCAGATAATAGTTTTGTGCCCCTTTTCTTGAATATTTGTTGAAAAAGTCGGTTGTTGTTTTGGCTATTTTGTCCTGGATCATATATGTTGTACAGATGTATTGTTTTGGTTGCTACTGTGAAAACAATTTTTTGAAATTCAACTGGTGTTTCTCCTGAGTTCACATTAATAACTTCCTCTACTGCGTCTGTGATGGTCTCATGTACATATATGGCTAGGCCTCCTCCTTGTTTGCCGGTACTTCTGTGTTTTAAGAATGTAGTTTGATATCCTGTTATTTTAGGAATGTTTGTACTAGTTTCCTTAAGTAGAGTTTCTTGAAGACAGATGATCTTGGGCTTGGTGATTGTTCCGTGGATTGCTGCGATTAGTTCTCCATGGTTTTTATTTAGCCCTCTGCAATTCCATTGCCATATAAGTAACTTGTCTGGGGTCTTGTTTTTTGTTTTGTTAGTCGAAGCATTATTTTTATTTTTATTTTTATTTTTATGTCTATTTCCAATATCCATTGTTTATGCTGTTGTTAATAATTTTTTTTGTTGTTGTTGATTTATTCGTGATGGGTTAATGCTAGGTAGTCCTGTATTTGCTGCATATATATGCTAATAAATTCATCTTTAGTAATTCGGTCGTTCTTCATTTGGTTGCTGATTGATTTTTGTAGTTTGTTTAAATAGGTGTCAATGGTTGTTCTATTGAAAAATATCCCGGTGTTTGCGGTTGTATCTAGGTTTCTCGTTCTCGCAGGTGTTAATGTTTGTTCCTGATTTGAAGCTTGTCTTGTTGTATCTTTGTCATTATTTTGTTTAGTTGTTTTTAATTTGGGTTGTACTTCTGCCTTTTTTGCTTTAGGTATGATTTCCTTTTGCATATGTTGTTTCTTGGCTTGATTATAGGAGATGTTTTGTTGATCCATTAGTCGAATAATAACTTTTTCTTGTACTGCTATGGGGCATTGTGTATCATATGATTTGTGATCAGCCCCACAGTTAGCACACTTTGGTATTTTAATAAAGCATGTTCCTGTGTGTTTGCCGCCACATTTTCCACATCTTGGGTGTGAACGTCAGCGGGAAGAAAAGTGACCCCATTTACAGCAGTTATTGCAGTATCGGGGTTTGTTGGTGTACTGCTGTAGCTTTACTTTAGTTCCATGTGGTCCAATTCTGACGTGTGCTGGTGGGGGTTGTTGGAATTCTAGTAGGATTGTTGACGTTTCCATTCCTAGATGATTTCGTAATTTGACAACCCTTTTGCAAGTTATTTTGTGAAATCTGAGGTCATATTCAATATTTTTTTGCGTTTTCCACACCATTGTTCGAGGTAGTTTAAGAATTGTTTTGTATTTAGCTTGGTTTGCTAAATATGATATTTGGGTGTATTTATCCTTATCTTGAGTCGTGCTTGTTTTGTTATTATTATTGTAAAGTTTGATTGTGGCTTTGTGCCTTGTGATTTGTACTGGGAGCCCTGCTATGGTTGTGATTTCCATATATTTGCAGACTTGTTTCAATGTGTTGCATTGTATTATGATATAATCCTTTTGCGGTCTAACAATCCTAAACTCTCCGCCATGTTGTTGTATGAGTGCATTAGCTAGGCTCCTGTTACTAATGCGTAGCAGTCTCGAAGTTGCACTGGCTATGAAGATAGTGTGTTCTGGTGCATGGTACTGATATTGGTGATTACCCATTTTCCTTTGTTGTTGATGTTGCTGATACATCTTTTGTTTGTTGTTATCTCCTGTTTGTTGATTATAATTGTCATTTTTGTTCTTAGAGGTATTTTCTATGTACCTACATTTTTGGATGTTGTTGCCAATATTATCGTTGGTGCTGTTTTGTTCATTTTGCACAATTGTTTTTAGTTTGCTATTGTTGTCAATATTCGTTCTAACGTGTTTGATACTTTTGATTTTGTGTGGGCCTTTCATTGGATGTTTCCCTTTATCTTCTTTATTTCCATTTCCATATGCCCTTTTGCTTGTTTTTGCTGCTACTGTTTGCCATTGTTCGTATTCCTTTCCGTACCGTTCAACCCGATCAGCCTCACTAATTGCTTTGTTTATCTCTTCCATCTCTCTATCCGAGATGTGTTTAGATGGTCCGGGTTCTTGACTACTGTGTAAGGTGTAGCTGTTTTTCTTTTCTGTTATGTTGATGTTGTCCTTGTTGTCATGGTTTATGTTGATTGAAGTTTGATTCATTTGATATATTATGTCTCCTGTTATATTCTTCTCATGTGGGTCATCTTTTGTTATTGTTGTTATTTTTTCCATTTCAGGTGTTATTATTGTTGTTGTGTTTTCTGTTTCCTGTGTTATTGTTATTGCTGTGTTGTCAGTTCACACTCCTTGTTTATATTTTTCATTGATTGTTGCATCTCTGTTTCTCGCTTTATTCTTTTCCTGCGAGTCGTCTGTTGTTATTGTTATGGTTGTTTTAACCTTTTCAGGTGTTGTTTTTCTTTTTTCCGTTCCTGAATTTAGTGTTGTTGTTGTGTTGCCAGTTCTCCCTGTTTCTCTATTTCGTTTGTTGTTGCATTTTTACTTCCCGCTTTATTCTTTTCATGTGGGTCATTTGTTGATATTGTTGTTATTGTTTTTTTCATTTCAGGTGTTGCTATTGTTGCTACGTTTTCCGTTCCTGTTATTGCTGTTATTATGTTGTCAGTTCTCACTCCTTGGTGATCTAATTCGTTTATTGTTGAAATTTTGGATATGATCTGTATGCTAATAGGTTTTTTACCATTTTTGTATTTGATGGCTTCATCCACATTGGTTATTTGGCTTGTTATTTTCCTGGCAGAAGATCTGGTAACCCTAGGTGACCCCGGATGTACATCTAAAGTCGTCTGGGTTATATCTTTTGCATTTATATTTGAGGAGAATGTTGCCGTTAATATTTCGGATGGTAGCAAGTCTACAACTGGATCTGTGGTTAGTTGCTTGTTTAACTTATCCATTTTCTTGCTTAGCCTTCCATGTTTGGCTGCTGTAGTCATCTTTTTGAAGGATAATGGAATTGCTTTCCTTGGTGTTTTGTCCGTTGGTGTCGTCATACTTACTTGTGATTTAACTTTTATGATTTACTTTTATTGTGGGTAGAGTTATTCTATTTATTTGGTTTTATTTCATTATTTAGTATTTAAAGATGGTTATTATCATAATCTAAGTGATGATTATGACAATGGTTAATAATATTACGAGTGAAATAATAATTAAGTACTGTTATGATGATTTAGATTTATCTTAAATAAGTTTTAAGTTTATATAGTGGCACAATGAATTACCCGAAGGTTTAAATAATGGATAGTTTCAATTTCTTACCAGTTCTTGTCGACCGACAGTGGCGTGGCTCTGAAACTGCTTTCTCCCTCTCCAGGAATAATCTAGTGTGTAACCTAGATCCGTAATCCTTTTTGTTGATGCGTTCAGCTAGGTGGATTCTGATAATTAGGGCTGCTGTGATTTTGATGTAAAAACTCTGTAATTTTTAACAAAAAACCTCATAAAAAACTCAGTAATTTCTCAGCTTTTTTTTAGCGACGTTATCTGCACAACATTGACGTCACCACACTATTAATTTTTTTTTAAATATGAATTAAGGTCGCATGCGCAACTATGTGCTTTCGCGACCAGTTAATGCCCGAGGGTCGGGCTATTTGATTGGTCGGGACCAAAGGTAACTTTGACTACACTAGGCTGTGTTGTCGCAGTCTCCTCGGCACCCGCGTTAAATGGCAGTCTCGCCTTAGAGTAAAATGTCGGGTCACGGCAAAGCAGGAAGGCAGAACAAATACCAATGTTGTGTAAGCCACCTGTGCAATTATATCAAATCCATATAGTCATAGAATTTTTCATCTTTCCTAACAATAAATATTTCTAGTACATAGTGTACATGTTGTAGGTCCTTAACAAATTTAATTGCTAAAATGTCTTAGCGACATAAATAAGTGTAGTCACTGTTAGGTATTTTAGCTTGTTAATTTTGAGCGGTGGTCAAAATTGATCAAGTTAGATTTCGAGAAAGAGATTGTTTGAAAAGGGTTCTCGTACCAAATTAGAACCCTAGGGAGAAAAATAAAATAAAATAAAATAAAATTTAAAAAATTAAAACAAATTAAAAATTAAAAATATTTAAAAATATATATATATATATAAATAAATTTAAAAAAAAAAAAAAAAAAAAGAAAAGAAAATGAAAAATTAAAAAAAAAAGATTAGAGTTTGGTGTTATTTCATTTCTTCCTTCTTCTTTTTCTCTTCCTTTCCCTTTTTTCTTTCCCACTTTCTTCCTACTATCTTCTTCCCTCTTTCTTTCTTTTTCCTTCTTCCATCCTTCTTTTCCCTTTCCTTTTACTTTTTCTTGTCGGTTTGTTGGTGTTATGTTTCCTTGAGCTATCACTATTTGATCCCGGTGTTCTCATCACACTTATCTTGCCACTTGCCGGTTGATTGGTTTTACTGTACCTACATTGTGCCACTACTTAGTGTAATGTTCTCTTTTTTTCCCCCTTCTCCTTCTTCCCTTTCTCCCGTTTCTTCCTTTTTTCCTCGCATTACAATGTTTATATTATCCCCCCTTTCCCTTCCTTTCCCCTTTTCTATTTTATTTTATATATTTATTTTAGGGTAATGTTAAGCTGTTCTGCTTTTTTAAGCTAGCGGTATTACTATCCGCTCTGGCCCCTTTAACCGATATGGCCTCGTTAATTATTTATCTATTTGATAGTTATAATTTTTTTTTTTTTTTTTGGTCCGTTTATTTAAGGCATTGTTACGTGGGTCTGTTTTTTGAGCTAGCGATGTTATTATCTGCTCTGACCCCTTGATTGATAAATATTAACTCTTTGGCTATGTTTATGTTTATTTACTTATTTGATGGTTTTGATATTTATATTTTGTGTTTTATGTCTATTGATTTTAGGTAATTAAGTATATTTATATAGGCAGCATTTACGTTTTTGTTATACCTTTTATCTAGAATTTGGGGAAATGATGTAACTGAGTCAAGTTTTCTTTGTTGTAGTTGGAAGACGGTACGTTGTCGATGGTATTTGTGACATATGTTGAATACATGTTCCAATGTTTCAGTTTCTGGACGTGTGGACATTTATCCGGCGTGGGTAAATTTTTTTTTTTTTAATATGAATTAAGGTCGCATGCGCAACTATGTGCTTTCGCGACCAGTTAATGCCCGAGGGTCGGGCTATTTGATTGGTCGGGACCAAAGGTAACTTTGACTACACTAGGCTGTGTTGTCGCAGTCTCCCCGGCACCCGCGTTAAATGGCAGTCTCGCCTTAGAGTAAAATGTCGGGTCACGGCAAAGCAGGAAGGCAGAACAAATACCAATATTGTGTAAGCCACCTGTGCAATTATATCAAATCCATATAGTCATAGAATTTTTCATCTTTCCTATCAATAAATATTTCTAGTACATAGTGTACATGTTGTAGGTCCTTAACAAATTTAATTGCTAAAATGTCTTAGCGACATAAATAAGTGTAGTCACTGTTAGGTATTTTAGCTTGTTAATTTTGAGCGGTGGTCAAAATTGATCAAGTTAGATTTCGAGAAAGAGATTGTTCGAAAAGGGTTCTCCTACCAAATTAGAACCCTAGGGAGAAAAATAAAATAAAATAAAATAAAATAAAATAAAATTTAAAAAAAAAAATCAAAACAAATTAAAAAATAAAAATATTTTAAAAAATATATATATATATATATATATATATATATATATATATATATATATATATATATATATATATATATATATATATAATAAATTCAAAATAAAAAAAAATAAAAAATAAAAAAAAAAAAAAAAAATTAAAAAAAATAAATTAACAAAAAAAAAAATTAAAAAAAAAAAAAAAATAGATTAGAGTTGGAGTGGGGTGTGTTTGGTGTTTTTTCATTTCTTCCTTCTTCTTTTTCTCTTCTTTTCCCTTTTCTCTTTCCCACTTTCTTCCTACTTCCTTCTTCCCTCTTTCTTTCTTTTTCCTTCTTCCATCCTTCTTTTCCCTTTCCTTTTACTTTTTCTTGTCGGTTTGTTGATGTTTCCTGAATAAACCTTCGCCTTGGCACTATTGGTACGTATAGTTTGTCCACAAGTAGGGAAGAATCTCAGGACCTTACAATCATTTTTCTGCTCTGTACCTTGCGTCTTCAAATGATGTTAGTAACAGGCAGGGGTGACGAAATTGGGCTGCAAATAAGGCATTGCACTCGTTCGTGCCCTTCGTTAAGACAGGTTGAGAGACATTTCGACCCACAAAAACTGCTTGTGTTGCTCTCGATTGTTATAGCCGTAGTCACATTTGTTTGAATAATAACTGTATCAGGAGACTGGGACGACATCGAAATGTTTATTGTGATATATATATATATATATATATATATATATATATATATATATATATATATATATATATATATATATATATTCTGGTACCAGTACCCTTGCGACCTTCTTCATCTTTACAACACATGGAGGGTTTTAAATAGAGACAGGAAGAAGAATTGGAGAAAGTTTTACGGCAACTGAAAAAAGCAGAACAAGATTTTGTCCTTAAACATAAACAGCAAATAGAAAAAGCAAGAAGAAAACGACAGGAAGAAGAAGCAGCAGTAGTAAAGAAAGAAGGTTTAGGGTTTAGGAGAGAAGGATTTAGGTGGAAATCAAACGGTAACGGTACCTTTAGACATTTCGGCTGAGCTAAGGAATCTGAAACAAATGAATCAGACTTTAATAAGACCAAGAGAAAAAGACCTTCCCGAGAAAAGCAGACCATACCTGTTACTATACCTAAGATAGCAAAACTTGTGATATCTAACAATTCATCGATAGGAACCAGTGCACAAGATGACCTCAGCTGTGGCAAAATAAAACGACAGTAAAATTTGATTTCGAACCTTTCCTGAATTTGTTTTTAATTAAGAAAACAAACAACCAACGGTCCTTTTTAGGACAACTCACATCTTTCTAAAAGCAATGGTATTCATTTTGCCAAAATCAATTAAAATTTTAAATGTCTTTTTTACCCCATGGCGTACGTGTTTTAGTGTGTGAGGGTAGGTCCATATATAAGACAATCAAAACCAAGAAACACTGACGTTCTTTATGTCTGGACTATTATAGTACGTATATATATATATAGATTATAGGTCGAAAAATATATATAATATTTTTGTAGTTTGAAATTGCTGGCGCTCTACAGTTTTTTATTTTGCTTAAGAATTTCCCAGTATTTCTTCAATGGATATACTGGCTATATAATGAAGACTTTTTATATCTTATCTTTGTAGAAGCACTTTTAATTGCCTTTATTTTCATGTACGATAGGTGTTATTTAGTTTCTAAAGTATATAGCTTGGGCTAACTTAAGATGTGCTTGTATATTAAAACATTAGCTCCGCATGGTTATTTTCACTTCCTAAATTTCAGGGGTAAATTGAAGATAAAAGAGTAGATAACTTTCTGTTTTTCCTTTCAGATATTTTTTGCATATTCAGAGGCCTATTTTTTTGCCTACGTTAGCAAAACTAGTTTTCTCTATTTTAATGACTGGTAAAGTTCATGTACCTTTGATTAGTTCAGCCGAATTTGTCAAGCACATGACAGCATCCATTTTGTTATACCATGTGCTTAGATCATGAACAATTTCCACAAGTACATTATCCAAAAAAATGTCAGACACATTATATCAAAGTAAGAGAATAGAGATATGCTAACATTACCTGTACTCTGTGTGTTACATTTACGTAATATATGGTGAGCGCCCCCATTTTTGTATCTGTTCTGCTGATGTTTAGAGTTACCTTCCTCGTTCAGGTCATTGACAGTGAAAAGAGAGGTAACTAATCTGAATTACTACGAAATGTACCTAACAGTAGTTATCTCCCATTTTACAATTCAAAATTCGAAATCATTCTGAGAGAAGTCCAGGAATGATCAAAACATAAATAAATAGTAATTGTAATATTGGTTGCAAGTAACCTAGATATATTCCTTCATCAATATTGAAAAGTTATTTTCTGTTGATTTATCTTAGATAGAGCGGATTTATGTATATTTTATGCGACACTTTAAAAAGAATTCGTATGAATATCAAAATGCTAGTCAGCCGCGTTTATTAATTGAAATTTTAATTCTTCGTTCGTCTCTGTATTTGAAGATTTGATATGTCTTTTTTCAACTGTCTTACATTTACCATTATTACTAAATGCGAAAGCTTGGCTCGGTGTAACTACATGTCAAATATCAAGTTTGTTTACCTTTAATAGGAAGGATCACAAGGCCATTCTTGATCACCTCATGAAAGTCTCATATATGAACCTATGAGAAAGATACTTTTTTCACTAGCAGCTAATCTGAGATAACCAGTACTACTAACAACGCCGACTGTTATTTTAAAATCGACAGTTTAAAAATTACCTTCACGAGATATTTCATAGTTCTTCATGATAGGATATCTTACAAACTCATTTTTCTCTATTCATATATAATATTATTTGCCTAAATTATAATTTGATTTCAAATCTAGAAAAATAATATTCAGGGGTTCTAGTGCGTTTGTCACTGTCATTATTGTTTTAATCATAATATCGCTTCAGTTCTCTGTATCCCCACATTGTAAACGCAACTGTGTATTCCCTCTAACACCAATAATAAACCTGATATGGTTGATTTAGAACCAATGAATGTTTAAAAAATAAATTGTGTAAATGAGCTAGAAATCGAAATTGATTAATTGATATATTAGAGATATGTGAATGGGGTGAATTAGTCAAAGATACTGAAGCTACAATTAATGAGGTATCTAAATTAGACAAAACACTAAAATTCTCAATAATAGTAAAAACGATAACAGGAGAAATTTTAAGCAATTTGAAACATTTTATGAAAGAAGGAGCTCCAGTAAATATCTTTGACTATAATGCGTACGTGTGCGCTAACGCAGTAACACTATTGCCAAGAGATCGAACCGTACGATTTTACCTAGAAAACATGTTAGATTTTATTCGTAAAAAAAGTAAAGACGATCTTGTAGCAGTATGGCTATTTAGGATGAAAACTAAAATTGTTTTTCACGACCTAACCATGAAATAATCTCACCACGAAGAAATATTCAACTGACAATATTGAGCAATTACTAAATAATTGTTTCACTGTTCCGTCAGATGCAGCTCACTTTGCAAGCGAGAACAATTAGTGGAAACCATCATGATTTGAATTTCTTGAAGATCTGCAGCTAAGCTGCTGTAAAATACGGTCACGGTGGGTTGTGAAATACCGAGTATGACCATAGCGATGTTGTGTCCGTGGATATGGTCCTGAGTTATCCAGGAAGGTTTCTCGGTTACGGATAACGATCTGGATATTTTAAAAGATTTGGACATCCCCGCCACGAAATGACCAGATTATTGATAAATGGATCATTCGAGTATACTAATGCTCTCCATCGATTCTTTACGTTTGGCTGGTAGACACTTTTCAGAAAAACGTTTATATTTACGATATATGCATGATTGTAAAATATTCAAATCTTTGATCGTAAGCGAGGCAATTATATCACACCGTCCTCGGACTGAAGTTTTGTTACGAAAACCAAAAATCGGGGTAGAAGAATACTCTGTACATTTATGCAAGGCTGAGCATATGCTCCTAAGCGACATTAATGACAATTAATTTTAGATGATGCTGAATACGATTTTATAATCGCAGATGCGTTACCGAATATTATATTTGTAAGTTGACAAAATTGCTTACTTGTCTAACGGAACACGATTACGTAAAATTGATGGCTATATCGATCACATCTCTCCGTAATAGACACATCTAATATTGTGTCTATGCTCGCGTATGTTTCTATAACCTGGATATCATTGATAAATTGATTATTGACACTTTAGTTAGAGTTGCAACGGATTACTTTTATATCGAATTAAATATACCGAATTACTGTCGAAATTTACTGCTCATGATGCACCGTTGGTTCAAGGAGAATAAAACAAGAATTGGCATATGATTATTCAGAATTTGCAACTGTTGAAATCAAAGCTATTTATCGTAAAAAGAATCAAATATCCGAATTATCGTCGGCGGCATCCAAATTGGATCCAGTATTCAGACATAAGACAGTTCAATTATTCGGACCTGGGTTTTGCGGTAAACATCTAATTTGGTTTTAGTTAACTACTACCCACAAACTTGCTCGCGAAATGAGAGAGTGTGTGTATGTGTGTGTGTGTGTGTGTGTGTGTGTGTGAGAGAGAGAGAGAGAGAGAGAGAGAGAGAGAGAGAGAGAGAGAGAGAGAGAGATCATGTACTTATCACATCTTGTTTTGATACAATTGTAATAAATGGACTTCTGATCGGATGTGCGAAAAATAAATACCTGTTATAATAATTTTGGATGAAATATGCATACAAATACATCGCTACATATATTAAAAATGTGTCTTGATTGGTTGTTATTAAAAAAAATACAGCTAATATAATGTGTATCGAGCACAGTCATGACCCATCATTTGTTGAATTATCTCCGCATGATTGGCTGAGTGATTTTGTACATTATTACGAAAACATAAATGTTTATCAAAGTGCGCTTGATCCAAAATTAGGAGAGTTTACAAAATTAATCAAATTACAACCAAATAAAATTCAATGCGAAATAGTGCGCAAAATACTTTTACAAATTTCCATAAACGATTGATGGGATATATGGAGACTAGACAATTTTATGGTGACAAGCAGAAATATAGATCGGGATATTCCTCAGCAGCAATTATTTCAGTTTCATCAAAATTAGTTTTCAGAATTGTCTGTACCGTTATGTTATAGACTAACTGATACATGACGACAGAATATTGAAGTTCTTACACCAGGAGAGTCAAAGAAACATAATTTCGTATTAAATGTTGTCGCAGTTGATATTAGTGCTGTTGAAAATGCACTATACACTGACAAATCTCCGTCTTCACTGGGATAAGCAATGACGATACATTCATATCAGTGATTCACTGAAAATAACTCAGCTGCAGAGGGTTATTGTACATTTAATGACACCAACAACGAAATTGTTAGTGATGATATATAAAGAAAATAATTAGCTGGTTATACACAAAGTGACAAAAATAATAATCGCAACTTAGCTATTGATGCTGACTTTATCATAGCCATAAAACAGCAACATATTAATCATTGTGCGAATTGTAAAACAGTACTGTTGTGTCATTATTCAAATAATTATCGAAGACAATTTACCGCAGAGAGAAAAGATATCAGTCTTGGTCATACATGTGTAATACGATTTTGACCTGTCATGAATGCAATAGACGTATAGGTGCTAGTTAAGTGATCGTGGATGTAATTGTGTATCTTCGGATATTACTTGTAATTGTTCACGTGTAAATCCACGTTGAGGCGCAGTTGAATATAATCTGTATATTGCAAGTCTACATGTAGATCGTAAAACAACAGAAATATTGTGTGGTAATACTCTATATAGGATCAGTCACTTTTTTTTATACCCCCTTTAAGTTCACCCGGCTCATATAAGTATCTTACGAAAACATTACCCAGCACTGGCTGCGATGAAAAATCATGTCGTTGTGCACGTATATATTTCTTTGTGATCGCGGTAATAGATTTCAACGCAGTAGTTCGAATAAAATCATTATTTAATGCAGTTATCACACTTGGAAGTCTTGTAAACCATTCTCGAAATCTTACATCTTTCTGAACTATTTTCTTTGCATACTGATATCAAAATAACTGCGGTGTGTCATCCTAGTATATTAACATTAATTGCCACAGGATAGCAGAAATATTACAGTCCTCACCTTCCTGGAATAGTCTGTAGCATTTGACACAAAACCCCCTGATATATTATTTCACCGTCTACAGCATCTTTAGCGCACCATGATCAGAGCACACATTCCCGCTGATCTGTACTCTACATTTCTAATAATCTAATAATTACACCACATAGAAGACGTTAAAAGTAAGACCCCTGCACTATTAAATTTCATCATTTATGATACGATTTGTAAACTAGAACATTATCGTAAGAAAAGAAACGCGTGGTGAGTCCTCCATGACGAAATATAACATAATACTATTTCTAGGTGTTACGTTCCATTGACGGACTCCAGTCTAACAAACCTATATAGCAACCGAACCTGGTCGTTCCGTACCCAAGTCGTTTCGTACCCACATAAATTGGTCGTTTCGTACCCAAGGTGATGGTCGTTTCGTACCCAAGGTGATGGTCGTTTCGTACCCTAGGTGCTGGTCGTTTCGTACCCAAGGTGCTAGTCGTTTCGTACCCAATTAATTTACACCAAAAGAAAAACTTAATTTAATTGTTTTTAAAAATATTCACTTTGACAGTAAGAGAAAACGCAGATACATTAGTGTTGTTTGTGTCAGTTTTTCTTCTCCAAGACCTAATACTGGTGTTAATTTAATTTTTTTTTTAGCTGCTTTTAAAAGTGTTGAACGTTGTATATTATGAGGGGTGGCAGCCGATCGCACTTTCATACTTGTGTATATATTTGGTCACTTTTGTTATCCTCCACATAACAGAGAGAGAGAGAGAGAGAGAGAGAGAGAGAGAGAGAGAGAGAGACTATTAATGTTATATGAGAGCTTTCATTTGGCTCTACTTTTTGCATATATTTACTTTGTTGTTTTGAAACAGATTTAATTATCTAAGATATATAAGAATGCTTTGTTTGAATCAGTAATATGGTGACTTGGCATCGCCTCTTTTTAGAGCGGACTGAGTACCACCAGATTGTTACGCCTGTCATTTTACGCTAGAAGAAAGATTATTAAATGGGGCTGGATGCAGATACAGTAGTGTTGTTTGTGTAAGTTTCTTTTCTCCTATTACTGATGTTTATTTTTTATTTGTGTTGCTTTAAAGTGTTGAACATGGTATATTATACGGGTAACCATGTCGGGGGTGGGGTGGGTGGGGGGACAATCGATTGCATTGGCATACATGTGGACATTTTTGCTCATTTTTGTTATCTTCCACATAAATGAGAGAGAGAGAGAGAGAGAGAGAGAGAGAGAGAGAGAGAGAGAGAGATTTAATTTGTCACTGCATGTTACATATTTACTTTGTTGTTTTAAATTTTATAAATAATTTAAGATATGTATGCATGCTTTGTTTGAGCCAATAGTGAAACTTATTCAATATAGCATACTTTATTCCCAGATTAGAACAGTAAAAATTACCATGCAAAGAATGACTGAAGGCGATGTCTCAGTAAGTCAAATTATTAGCTTGAAAGGTTTCATTAAGAACAAAAGACACTGCTTGAAAATATATCTTTAATTTTTGTAAAGACAACTTAACTGCTTTTATAGTCTTTACAGAGACTAAAGATGAACTTTCATCTTTTTGTTATGTAAAGATATTGTAAAGGTGATACTGATACATTGAACATCTTTACATGTATTTAAGTAAAACTTAAATATTTTTGTACAGGCAACTTTTCATACAGTGAGACTAACAACATTATTCACAAATGTACATTCTAGAGTTTTATTACATGCATAAAAAAAAAATACAATTACAATATGCATGGTATCATACTGCAGTGAAACTGCCTTGTCATTCAGTTGTTGGGCCGCATATACTGCTGCAACGTTTCAGTAATTTTGAGGAGGATATGACGCCGTTCTGATATTCTTCCCACACCGAGAATATTCTCGCCTGCATTTGTCGATAGTTTTTTTCCTGGTATCTTTTTAACTTTTCTCAGATACCAGACAAATACATAATCAAACACGTGTGAAATTGCATTAAGCTTTAAAGCGTAAACTTACTAGATATCCGTGGATTTTTAGCATTTGATAACATTTCAATTTCAATTCCCGTTAAAGTATAGAAAATCATATTATTATTATTATTATTATTATTATTATTATTATTATTATTATTATTATTATTCCACAAAATACTTTCTTATTATAGGCAAGTACCGTCTATATTCATAAATATATTTAAAGAAGAATAAGTATTTTAATGTATGAGATCGTAAAAATAAAGTTCATATGTTTGCAACATGTTTTTACTGAATTCTACTGTTTTATAATACATTTTAATGGAACGATTAATTGTTTGAAAGAATTCGTAATCATTTATATTTATGGTAAATTTTATTGTAAACGACGAGTCTGCTTACAACTTCATGTTTGATTCAAAGTTGAGGAAAAGTATTCTTTAAGTAAGATAGTAATATTTAGTAACATAGTCCAAATTATTATTATTATGATTATTATGATTATTATTATTATTATTATTATTATTATTATTATTATTATTAATGTGTATATCTATAACAAAGGAAAAAAGCAACATTACAAATATGTATGAAATTTCTTTTAACGATATTTAAACGACGATAGCACCATGGGTACGAAACGACTAATGCTTTGGGTACGAAACGACTAATGCTTTGGGTACGAAACGACTAATGCTTTGGGTACGAAACGACTAATGCTTTGGGTACGAAACGACTAATGCTTTGGGTACGAAACGACTAATGCTTTGGGTACGAAACGACTAATGCTTTGGGTACGAAACGACTAATGCTTTGGGTACGAAACGACTAATGCTTTGGGTACGAAACGACTAATGCTTTGGGTACGAAACGACTAATGCTTTGGGTACGAAACGACTAATGCTTTGGGTACGAAACGACTAATGCTTTGGGTACGAAACGACTAATGCTTTGGGTACGAAACGACTAATGCTTTGGGTACGAAACGACTAATGCTTTGGGTACGAAACGACTAATGCTTTGGGTACGAAACGACTAATGCTTTGGGTACGAAACGACTAATGCTTTGGGTACGAAACGACTAATGCTTTGGGTACGAAACGACTCATTTGGGTACGAATCGACTTGGGTACGGAACGACTTGGGTACGGAACGACCGTGAAGCTATAGCAACAACCTGAGCATTAGCTTGTTGATCCTGTCAAATGTGGGTGGCTGCGGGCATATTGCTATTATTAAGGTGTAATATGTTGATATAGATAACACATCATGTCAAATGACCTGGTAAAGTGGACCCGAAATGTAGGCGGCAAAATTTTAGACGCGTAGAGAATTCCAGATTAATATCTATTGACAATTTCATTAAATCAGAAACGTCGTTCAATTACTACAATTGGAATTAATTTAGATTATTATCGCCCTTAATCCTAATTATTTCCTGGCATGAAGAGCATAACGATATACTTATTTAAATTTTTGCGCTTTTGTTATCAATTTAAAAATTTCGCTGTGAAATTATCACGTTCTGAGCATATTGTGTACGTAACCAGTGCAGGTTGGATGAATGGAGACCTAACCGAAATGAATAATGACGATACCATATTTTATATTTGTCTAAATAAATTTTAAGAATCATTATCTCAACCAAACAAAATATTGTCACTAATCACTACTCGAAGAACAGTTGCATGTCTCTAATCATCTGATTTAATTATGTTCACGGTGTAGGGAAGGTAATGACAGAAACATCTAGGACGTTTTTAAACCAGATTTAATGATTATTTAAATCGTCCTAGATGTTTCTGTCATTACCTTCCCTACACCGTGAACATAATTAAATCAGATGATTAGAGACATGCAACTGTTCTTCGAGTTATTTAAAATATTTACGTACAAATGTAGAAACTTGCTACTGCCAGACATCACTCACATATCGGTGAAGAGATGGAGAGGAAGCGTGTATGCTTCTGTACTGATGGATATCCAATTTTAACAATTTTGCAATCTTTGGGATAGAGTTCGTTTCGTTTATAACTTATTGACTTATAATCTGATCCAGTCACAACATAATCTAACAAAAATGTGGGCAAAGTTGCTTTTCTTGTCAGAAGCCTTAAGATATTTGAACCGCTCCGGTGTCGTAAGTGGTTACAGCGTCCTCCTTAGATGCAAAAAGTCATGGGTTCTAACCCTGACTGTATAAAAAACGTATAAAAGTTGTACTAGTGGCTTCGTCGGATGTCAATCCGCATTACGAGATTAGTGTTAGGTCTGATAGATATAGTCTCTGGATAATATGAGTGGGTGGGACATCAAGCTACGCGCCTTCGGGGATGGCCCAATGATTGACATTACAAAAAACTGCAGTAATGTAGACGATGTAACGATAAGAAAAAAATAATTAAAGATACGTTACAAATATTACTCTCTTTCTTTCTCTCTCTCTCTATCTCACACACACACACACACATGCGTGCGCACACACAGACACACTCGTCTGAGGTATAATAAAAATATTTCATATGTATCAACTCTGTTAGATAAAATGGACGACTTGTCTGATCGTTAAACGTACTGAGGTTATAAATCTTTTAATATATTAAATATTCTTCTCTTGCAGACTCATTCAATTATTAAGATGGAATATTTTCAAAACTGTATTATAACTAATGCATGTAAACCATTTACATATGTTATGACAATATGCAAGCTTTCGCAAGTAACAGTTTGACGGTATTTAGCAATAGGTGTTACTTAGTTGATTATTAGTACAACAGAATTGATGTCATTTTGGCCTAAGGTGTATATTTTAAATGAAAAGTAGATAGGTGTGTACTATATACATTATTACAAATCATTGTTTTATGCCAAGCTAAAACAAATATGCCTTAAATATATACTATATAATTAAACATATACTATAAACATATACTATACAAGATTATCTCTACATCTTATTACTATATCGTTATAGGTGAGAGTATCTCAAATATACATGAATCCAGACTATACAACTAGCTTATTAATTTGCACTCTTTCATATTATCACACAGATCCGTACTATATTGTATCGGATTTATGACAGGAAATAATTACACGTAGTTCATGGTCTATTGTGTGTTAAAGGTTGAGAATGACTAAATCAACCTGAAATATCATCATGCGTGACACTGTACAGAGCAGTAATAGTGTTCAAGCAGAAATAAAAGTAAAAGAACCGAAAAACACTACTGATTCCAAATAGTGTTTCTCTTAGCTGCTGTTTGTCTGATTCTGTAATTGGGATGCATATCAAGCTGATCAAATGTTATATTACTGTTACGGATCTGGATTTGCATTAAGGAAACCTTTGATGGAATATTTCTCTCAAAATACATGCATACATCGTCACGGATTTTCAGCCATTTCAAATATATGTTTAAATCGAGAGTGGTGTACAATCTGTAAATATATAAATATATTGTCAGAGTTTTCAGTGCGAACAGATTTACAAAATTGGTTAATATAAAAAATGTATTCCAACCCTGAAACATTTTAAACGCTGATTTCTAAATGTTTTGGACGTCATAAAACAAAGTTATAAAAATGCTTGTTAAATGACGGAATATAGAATACCTTATTATTTTCGACTGAACTATTTGTTGCGAAGAAGTGGACAATGCATCGCAACTAAATTGTACATACATATATATAATACATCTATATATATGTATGTGTCTGTGTGTGTGTACTTGTTTGTGTTTATGTACATAGGTAAATATAAATAATTTGCTAATTAAAATCGAGATTTGTGTTCAGTGACTGGAAATAACGTAAAGAAAGCTAAATTGTACACAAAACGTAAACGTTAGATGAAAGAATTAGCTAACAATGTAAATTATATAGTAACAACAGCATCTAAAGCAACAATGACGTCATCTGTTCGTAGTATGTTGAAAATAACATCACATCTTTCTTTGCATGCTTTTTGGTCAAATTAACGTTCAGTTTTTTAATTTATTTGTGAATGCTTCTTCTGTATTGTAGCCTTAAATAAACATATATTACGAAAGTATCCAGTTTTTCACTCTGCTGAATAAACAGATGAATAGGATCATTTTCAGGGGCTTAACATGATAATGTTATGTTCATATCACAATTCTTCAAAATGTCCACTGATTTGTATTGTAATAATCATATCACAATTCTTCGAAATGCCCACTGATTTGTATTGTAATAATCATATCACAATTCTTCGAAATGCCCACTGATTTGTATTGCAATAATCACATCACAATTCTTCGAAATGCCCACTGATTTGTATTGTAATAATCATATCACAATTCTTCAAAATGCACACTGATTTGTATTGTAATAATCATAACACAATTCTTTAAAATGCCAAATGATTTTTAAACAAAGAATTATTGTTATCACTTGTAGCTTTATTTTACTTCAACTGCTACTACTACTGTTATGTATATTTGATTTAATTTATATCCAATTTAGTTTAATTTATTGCTTGTAAGTATTATTTTTATTTTCATGAATAATATTGCAATGTAACTTTATTTACTTAATTTGACATTATCCAGAAATTCAGTGCAGTTTGACTTGACCATTTTTTTATAAACATCCTATGATAGAGACGTCTGACTAATGCTGATCTAGATCCCGACATTGCTTCCGAAATCAGCGAGAGTTGTAGTAAACCAGTTTTCGTCCTTCCTTATACTTTCTTGAATTAAGTGACAAATAACATGTAGCAATTGAATCTGATTGTTCCAGAGGATTGACCCACATTTGTGGATCAGTTTTACGTCGTAGCAAGATTTATTTTTGACGTTTTGAGAAAGAGTAATTATTTATGCTATAAAACTTGATAAATAATGTATAATGTTGTGACTAGTTTTTGGGGTCACTGTTTTTGTTTTCTTCAATTTATATGGATTTCAAGTTTGTTTACCTTGGAAATACTAGCGCTCTAAATTAATTATTGGACATTGAAAGTTATCAAAGCTTACACAGGATTCAAAAACTGAACATTATTTTCTGTGATTCAATAAAGAACTGTTGACACATCAGAACGACACTGACCACATCCTACATCCTCGCCATCCCTTTTGGATTTCATCAGGATTTGGTCTAATACTAATACAACAAATACTACTGCAAGTATTGCTGATTCTACTGTTACTACTAGCATTACTTCTACCAAAACCACGACTACTACTGCTACTCATACTGCTACTACTACTACGACTTCTACTATTACTGCTGACGCCACCACCACAACTACTGCTACTTATATTATTGTTACTACTGCTACTACTACCAACATTACTATTACTACCCCTAATACTACTACTGATACTACCACCACCACTGGTATTTCTACTATTGTTGCTACTGCTGGTATCACAAACGCCAATACTAGTATACTACTATAACCACAACTTCTACTATCACCACCACTACTACTACTTATATTACTATTACTACCACCATAACTAGTGTTGCTTCTCCTGGTATTTGTATTGCAACTATTCATACTAATACTTATACTATTATCACCAATACTACTGCCACTCGTACTACCACTACTACTACTATTACCATTACTATTACTAATACCACTACTACTACTCGCACTACTACCACTATTACTAATAATTTTCCCACCACTATTATTACTACTGTTACTATCACAACCAGTACTACAGCTACTCCTACCACTACTGCTACTATCACCACCACCTCTACTGCTACTATCAGCACCACTACTACTGCTACTTCTACTATTCTCACTACTTCTTCTACAACTGCTGATACAGCTATCACCACCAATACTACTGCTACACCCACTAATACTACTACTGCTACTACCACTATCATATATTACTGCAACTTCTATTAATATTGCTACTTCTACTACTACTACTACTACTACTACAATTACTACTATTAGTACTGTTACTGCTACTTTTGTCACCAATACAAATGCTACTCTGACTTCTGGTACTACTTCTATTATTACCACCACCACTACAACTACTACTACTGCTGCTACTATGGATTTCCGGAAAGATGGCCTCCATCGCTTGACTGCTTGAATGTGGGCTCTTCCGATTTCGTACTATATTTGTGATATTTGTACTTGTTTTCTGTCATCGTCTACATTGTTGTGTTTCATCATGCATTTGATGTTCCATTCTTGTGGGTTGGTTCATCTCCTTGTGTTGTAAGCGAGAGCAATTGGATTTTTTCTCAGCTGTTTTGTCATTAATTCGATTAAATGACCACACATTGGTTCAAGATACTACATTGTGTGCTCAAGACTGAACGAACTGGGAATTCATTCTTCTTAAATGTAAACGGAAGCGAGAAAAGAATCGTTCTTTCAAAGCTGGCCGGCGTAGAACATAAAGAAGGATTCCATTTATCTCCTTTTCGCCCGTAACGGATAAACAACTTAAAAATGCTGCCGTTAATTTCAATAACCTGGTTCAAATTCATATTAAATCGTTAACCGTTGTGTCAACTGTCCCAGGGATACCACTACGTATTGCAGTATTCAACGCTCAATCAGTAGGATCACCGGAAAAGCGCACAGAAATTGTTAATTTTATCAATGACCAGAATATTGACGTCTTCTTCCTGATAGAAACTTGGTTACATTCCGTAGGTGATGAATGTAAGTGTGCGGATTGAACACCCAGCTATTATTCCATTAAGTGGTTCCCCCGCAACCCTCGCGGAGGTGGAATTGCTGTAATTACAAAGAATCCCATGATCAAATGCCTCAAGTACAACACAACCTTCAACTTCTGCCACACATCGTTTGAACTAATCCAAACAACGCTAACACTGGAGCAAAGGTCAGTCCATTTTTTCTGTCTCTACCGTCCTCGTCCTAGTAGAAAAAAACAAGCTGACTAATATCTCTTTTTGGAGCAGTTTCCAAATCGTTTAACCTAATTATTCTTGGAGATTTCAACTTTCAGTAACACTGTCCTGATAAACCAAACACGTCAAAACTCCTAGATTCCATTCATGTTTTCAATCTTAAACAGTCAGTTAACCAACCTACCCATAAACTTGATCACATTTTATACAGGTTTCTTTATAGACCTGATGATAATATTCTGCAATAAACTCTTGTATGCCACGAACTTGCCTCGGATCACCTCTGCATTGTATGCCATCTCGACGTATCAGTCCCTAACCCTCCACCTCTATTTGCTACTAAGATAAACTTCTGTATGATAAATAGAACCACATTCATGCATGACATCCAAGAGATCCTAACAACTTTCTTACATCCAAAATCAGAACAACTTGATAACTGACTGTGTTCATTGCTTGAAAAACATGCCCCAGCCATCAAATGCAGAGTATCAATAAAAAAAAGTTTTCTCCTTGGTATATCAGTGTCAGGGACCAGCTTCGCACTGCTAAAAGACATCGCCTTAAAAGCAGGGAGACCTTGGCTTTCCATCAGACTCACTATTCATAAACATATCTACGAAGCCGCTAAGAAGAACGTCATAAACATAATCCATTTAGCCAAATCATCCCACTACAGTTCTAAGATCACGGAGAGTTAAAGCTGGAAAGAGCTCTTTGAGATAACTAACAAACTAATGTCAAGGAACAAATGTGGACCACTTCCAACAACCTTCTCTCCACTAGGCCTACCAGACCAATTTGAAAATTTCTTCAATGACAAAGTTCAAACCATTAGAGATTCGCTTGACTGCACAATTTCAACTGACTCGTCACCATTCAGGTATGATGCAGAGTTTCAGCGACAACCGTTAGGAGCATTTGAACCTGTTTCTATAGATTTAGTACGGAAAATCGTGATCAAAAGTGTACCAAAGTCTTGTGAACCTGATCCAATTCCTACATCACTGCTGCTTGAGTTCTTAGAAACAATATTGCCTTCACTAACTGATGGTATTAATATCTCTCTCTCTCATCAGGGGAATTCAAATCATTTTTCAAAACTGCCATCGTAAAGCCACTGCTGAAGAAACCAACACTGGACCATAACGATTTAAAGAATTACCGCCCAGTTTCTAATCTCCCTTTCATTAAAAAATCTTAGAAAAAAGTTGTTCTAACTCAACTTGTATCTCATTTGAATTCAAACAGTTTTTTTTAGAAATGTACAGTCTGCATATCGCCCTTGCCACAGTACGGAAACTACTCTTCTGAAAGTATTTAGTGACATTCTCTCCGAGAGTATGTTATAACAGTGTGAGTATTACTCAGCTATATACTCAAACACCCTAGAGAGTATGTTATAACAATTTGGAGTATTACACACTTAGCTACTCACATCCTCTATGGATTAGGTTATAACAGTGTGAATATTACTCAGCTATATATTCAAACATTCTAGAGAGTATGTAACAATAGTTTTGGAGTATTATCTAGCTACATACTGACACACTCTTGGGAGTATGTTATAACCGTTTGCAGACACACAAAATACAGTTTTTCTTAGAACCTTGTACTAGTAAAACACATGTATAAGTCATGTTTGTGTTGCTGATTTTAGCTACAATACTGTCCTAGTGTCATAAACGTGTGTATGTTAATTAGGATGGTGCATGTCATTTAGATAATTCATTAGACTATGTTACACTAATACATGACTTTCCTGACGTCACACTGGTGCGATTGATCTGTACACAATTCTAAGTAATATATCTTTAGTTGATACCGCAAAAACCAAGAACACCACAAACACATCGTATACAAGTGTATTCCTACATCATATTTCCAACTTATTGTGGGCTAAACAAGATCTTTCATATACAGAACAAACACATTACACAAAATCTACAAAATGCTGGATAATAAGAGCAATTTGCAACAAGAGATATAACAATACAAAATTGTGCAAAATATTGTGTCTATCAAAAAGCGAAAAGTACGTTTTGACCTCATTCTAAATTGTGAGCAAAGAACCGAAAAAGCAAAAGAAGAGATTAACGCCATCATGAAGGAAATAATTTAAGATAATAATGTGCTTGGATAATAATAATAATAATAATAATAATAATAATAATAATAGTAATAATAATAATTATAATAATAATAATAATAATGATAATACAATCTTAGGTAAATATTGACATAAAATTCCCTGGGATACAAATCTGATAATTCTTTGCAATGTAGTCAGACCACGACGGGAATGTTTGATTTGTTTTCATCAAGGCCATATTCCCCATGAGATTCAAATCGTTTCTATGTCTGCCTTCCCCAGGTAATATTAAATCCATAAGGTCTTGAGGAATTTGATTAAATGTAGCGCTTTGCGACAATCGGGTTGTATTTTCTGAATGTGCTTGTGTGTTATTCATTTGCCTTATGAATTCAATGGTTTGGCACAGATCTTACAATTCAGAAGATTGAATGTATTATTGGCTTGATATCATATCTTCTAATTGATGATATTTTTAACACCTGTTTCCAACCTTTTGCAAGATTGGCCACCTGCATGTTTCAAATATATATCTATCTATCTATCTATATATATATATATATATATATATATATATATTTATATATATATATATATAGATATATATATATATATATGTGTGTGTGTATAAGATACGATTCCAATATAATATATGAAATATGCTCTGATATCACGTTTTCTTTCTTGCAGTCAAGGAAATAATACTAACACACGTGATTTGGGATTGGGAAGAAGATCTGTTAAGTTTTAATCTGTTTTGCTGTTTGCTGTTTTGTAAGGGGTTTTCACATAGTTTCAAATCTTTGCACCTGGGAGCATACTACGGAGATAGATACACAATTCCGATGATATTATGGTATGACTATTTAATGTAAAGGTACTCTCCACTTAAGGATTTCCTGGAGAAGGTTGGAGCTTCATTCTGTTTTCTTGACACTGATTTTAATACCAAAATTGTCACAAGCCAAATGCTACTGCTCTGTTGTGTGTCAGACCCGGATTGGTATTCAGGAAACAGTCGTCAATAATGATGAGATCAAGAACAGTCATTCCCTGTCGCTTCGTCTGCGCAAGTAGTCGTCTCAGTCTGAAATCAATCCGGTATCTGATATTGACTCAGTTTGATAGTCAGGAAAGGCAAGCGTTGTAGAAGACGGCTGTCAGCGTTGATTGATTTTGTAAATTTTCACAATGAAGACGGCTGTCAGCGTTGTTTGATTTTCATTGTTGACAGTAAATCGTCCAGATGCCTCACCGCATCCAAATCATCAGCTATCTTTACCATTAGGACTTGCTAATCTATCGCAATAAATGTTTCAAAACAAAAACAAAAAACATTTTGCGGTGATGTTCCAACGGTCACCACAGCTGATTATATCAAAGGCCTTTGTCTGGTCGATAATTGATGTGTACAGGTTAGAGTTCTGTTCTTGCTATTTCTCTTAGAGTTAACTAGCTGCAAACACTAAAATCTGTCATCCAACGCCTTTCCCTGAAGAAGCATTGACTACCGTGATTGCCAATACGGTCCCGGACCAGCAGGTATCCGAAGTATTGCCTCGTGCCTTTCCGCCTGAACAAGTGGATGAGGGATGCATCCTTTTACTCCAGGTATATAGGCTTCTGATCCTGCATTGATTGGGACGATTTTATTTGTCAGTTTATTTTCCATGTTACGTCCTCACCTTTCTAGAATTTGCTGGTATAGCATCTGGTACAGGTGCAGTGAGATTTGACACCAGATGTTTTCACCGATTCGTTCAACTATGGATGATCAAGTTATATGTACACGAGTTGTATCCTTGATTGAAGAATATCTCTTTTGTCATTCAACTGTTGTAGATTGTCAGCGCTCAGTATTTGATATATTCGTGATTACTGAGGCCTGTGGGTTGTCTTGAAAGTAGCAAATACATATTCTTTTCATTCGTGCTTGCGTTGAACTGAATCTCATGTGCCATAATGCTTAATCATAAGTTTCCTAGCTTTCTGAGTTTGTATTCGTATACTATATATGATGTTGTTGCTTTATTGTATGATGAAGCGCTGTCTGTGCATCCAAAATCTCTAGAGGCAAATTGTCATTACATTATATGGATCCAGTTGAGAACAATTAGAAAGCATCTGGACATGAATTCCACAAGCAGTATCAAACCGAATATGTTTTCAGTTACTTTGTCCAAAATATAAAACAAAAGAATTGTATATACAACATATGACTACAAAGTAACAGAAGTAATCTCGTGTCTTACTACATCGCAATGTCCGATAAAATGTAGCTGGTATAAACGTTTACAAACCAAGAGATTTAATTACATCAGAAAAGGAAATATACCTTATGACAAATGTAAATCAACTCAACATGAGGATATAACTTCTCAAGAAACCATCTTATGATACACCAAACAAAACATTTTGCAACGTGGGTGACATTAGTCGCCTGTTCCTAGATGAGTCATAGTGTGCAATCATTAGTTATGTTTTTCATTCCAACTTATTATTCAGTCAACCATGTTATTTGGTCAATCATGCTATGCAGCTAATCATGCAATTCGGCTAATCATGTTACTTGTCTAATCATGTTATTCGGCGAATCGTGTCAAAACTGTATACCGTGTTAGATTAAATGCAAACAGATAATCAAGGTGAGACAACAATTAGCAAGGATTTTTATGTGCTCCTATATCAGATTCATATCGAAAGTTCAAAACTATCTTTAGGTTTGACAGTCCAATTTGTGTTCCAAAGCAGTTAAGGATCTAACTATACTGACATGGAACAAAACGACGGGATAAATTATAGGTAATGGGCCAATAACTGCAGCATGAGATAAAAACGTTACAAATGCATGATATGGGTGTTTACTTTATAATCAGGTGATGCAAATGCAAAACCAAACAAGCAAACAAACATTGTTTACAGCTTGAAGTCAGTGTGTGCATACACATATAGGTAATCTAAGTCACGTGTCTTTATTTAAGCCGTGACCAATAATACCCTTTTATTATGCATAATGTATTTACCTTAGGACAAATAACCGCCAGAATGTTTCAGCATCAGAAACAAATTTAGAAGGTGAATATTTATTTGTCAAAGAGGGAACTTAAGAAATAGCAAATCAAACAAACCTGTAAGTTAGGACCGTCACTGTCGATTTTGACTGTTCAAGTTTACGTGCAGTTTCAGTTAGACCAAGGGACACAACATGTCAAAATAAATTGTGATATTCAAGGTGGTACGAAACATATACAACATTATCATAATAACTGTATTAATGGTCCTGGTATACGTACACTAAACTCTTTCCTGGGAATCTGAAAAATCCAAGTTAAAGATAAATACAAATTCAGGATACAGTTGTCATATATCTGAAGAGAAGTTGCTATGTAAAGAGTGATGCGACATTGAAACCATCATGAAAACAACATTATCAGGGTAATGTCCAACACATCATGAAAACAACATTATTAGGGTAATATCCAAAGCATCATCTAAGTGTTATTATATGTCTAGAGTGCAAAATTATAAAGATCAGTATATTTCTACCTTCCACTTTCAGACTGAAAGAAGCCTTTCGTGATGAGTCTCTTACTGACATACGCATATAGAACGGGTATCTTACTGACATACGCATATAGTACGCCCTTGAGCAAACGATTATTATAAAATTATAATCAATGTGACCTCCATTAGAAAAATCAAGGAAGTGTAATTCGGGAAAATGAAAGCTAAGCATTACATTGGTACTGCAAAGCTTCATCGCGTTGTTATTGCTTTTTCCACAAGGTATCGTGCAAACGTTTCATTTCATACTTCACAGATTTCACACACGTAGAAAGGTCAACAAGGAATTAGAGACGAAGCAAGCTATATAATAACGAAGATATATCAATGTGAAATTTAAACAAACATAAACGGAAAACATATAGCGCAGAGAGGGTGAACTTTAATTAAGCACCATATATGTACCCTAGATAAGCATCAGTACAATGAAAAGAAAATATTCTATTAAATATTGATTAATTGTGACAATTTGTAAATTTACACATTAATTACCCTAATTTGTCCTGAGTTTGAGTGTCAGCAGCTATTCCTTCTTTATTAGAAGCCCGTCAGAATGTTTGACTGGCATTTACCTGGTACCTGAACATGATATCAACATAGATTCATTGTTTTCGGTACAGATCGGGATCAAATATGGCAAGCAGACAGTTTTCGTAAGATCACAATCAAGTTTAATAACGACACGATTCCCTGTAATAGAGACTCTCTTTTACGAAATGAAGGCGGATTAACCATTATTGTAAGTCTTTGGTATGACTCTGTTGGGGATCGAACCCACGACCTCCCGCTTCCGCGGCGGACGTTCTAACCACTAGTCCACCGGAGCGGTTGTTAAAAGAAGTATAAATGATTCGATAAGAAAATACTAATCTAGCTATAAAAAAGACCCTTATTGAATTCAATCGCTACGATAAGGCGATGTCTGATTCAACTTAAAATCATGGACGACACCAGCTATCTAAACATTTGTTTATAACTTAGAAGCAAATACTAACGTAGCATGACTATAAATTCATATACATAACAAAAAGAAGAATAATTCTTACTTATTATCTCCATCAGCTTGTCAGCATTGCGATTATTAAACAGTGACTTTTGAATGAAATTTTTCTCTTTCTTAAATATCATTCAAATCACTTATACAGCCAAAGTCACTTAAAAAATGTTAGAGTTTATATGAAACTGTACAAGTTACGTTGTAATTGTACACGAAGAGTCATACGGGTTGGAAATACTGTTCATTGTCTCTCCAATTTTCTTTATCAGCAAACAATTTATATACATTTAACATTTCAATGTTTTTGCTTGAATTGATAGATGTTTATTAGGATGAAGAAAAACCCTTTGTTTATGCTGGATGCCTATGCATTTATAATATATATTGTACCTCATGATGCAATATTTATAATAATGGTGTCAAATGTGTTTGCTAATATACTTTGAAGGTCTAATATAACTACCATAGGAACACATGCGACACATCGCTTGTATGTTTCTTTGTTCTTAAGAGCGATGTATGGGGTGAGGTTAACACTATAACAATATGCAACGTGAAGTAATGGGATACATTTAGTGCCAGGTCCCTGACAGCAACACATGAATACAAGTTGTAGACTACATATGTGCACAACGGAAAGCATCATAATGCAAAATGTACATCAAAACGGTCTAATAGTGCAATCTACGACACTTTTGGTGTCTGCCCGTGCAAGATTTCCGACTTTAACACCGTAAATTCTTACATAATTCATTATATATACACAGCATACTTTTGGTGTCTGTCGGTGTCAATAATTCAAACTTGAACGCTGTACATTCATACATAATTCATGAGAAATACGCCGAGCACTTTTCGTTTCTGTCAGTGTTAAGATTGTAAACTTAAACGTTGTGCATTTAGCCCTTATTCATTAGAAATACACCGAGCACATTCGGTGTCTGTCAGTGTCAATAATTCAGACTAAAACGCCGTACATTCATATATAATTCATTAAAAATACACCGATTACTTTTTGTTTCTGTCAGTGTCAATATTGTAGACTTAAGCAATGTACATTCATACACAATGTATTAGAAATAAACCGAACACGTTTGGTTTCTGTCAGTGTCAAGATGTCAGACGTAAACTCTGTACATACAAATCTACTTCATAAGAAATACACCGAATACATTTGGTTGTCGTCAGTGTCAAGAGTTTAGTCTTAAACGCTGGACATTCAAATATGATTCATTAGAAAAACACCGAAAACGTTTGGTTTCTGTCACTCAAGATTTTAGACTTAAACGCTGGACATTCATACATAATACATTACAAATACACCAAACACGTTTGGTTTCTGTCAGTGTCAAGATCAAGATTTCATACTTAAACGCTGTGCGTTCAGCCCTTATTCATTAGAAATACAACTAGCACATTCGATTTCTGTCAGTGTCAAGATTTGAGACTTAAAAGCTGTACATTCATACATATTTCATTAGAAACCTAATTCATTAAAATTATACCGCGCAGTTTTGGTTTTTGTCAAAATTTTAGCCTTAAACGCTGGACATTCATACATAATTCATTAGAAATACACCGAGCAGTTTTGGGTTCTGCCAGTATCAAGATTTCAGACCTAAATGCATGCCCATTTCATACCCAATTCATTATAAATACACCGTGTAAATTTGGTGTCTGTCAGTGTCAAGATTTCAGACTTAAAAGCCGTACATTCCTACATAATTTATTAGAAATATACCGAACACGTTTTGTTTCTGTCAATGTCAAGATGTCAGACTTAAACTCTGTGCATTCAATCCTTTTTCATTGGAAAAATACCGAATACATTAGGTTTATATCAGTGTCAAGATTTCAGACTTAAATGCCGTACATTCATACATAATTTATTAGAAATACACCGAACACTTTTGGTTTCTGTCAGTGTCAACATGTTAGAATTAACGCATGCCCATTCATATATAATTCGGTTTCTGTCCAGGTCGAGATTTCAGACTTGCCATATTTTTCTATTATTGTTGAAGATGTTATAATGTAAAAATTCAGCTTATATTTAGCTAATGAGTATTTTAATCTTTATTTGTATTTCACTGTCCGAGTCTTGATGAGTACAGAGAAAACCATTTATAGAATAGTTATAGAATTGGTACGTCAAGTGTTGTGATGCGTAACCATCTTTTAAGAACATTGTCCAAAGCGTGAGTGTTTAAAGGATATCATTTCTGACCTTTGATACAATAACCTGATACTATGCAATACGTCCTATAATGGTTTAATGTCGGTTCGAAATTGCTTCCTACTTATGTGAAGAAGTTCAAACTTATATAACATGTGACGACAGGTTGCAGCTAGAGCGATATGCAAACAGCGAAATACAGATTAAACAAACGCTACAGAGATAAATGGACCAATATATAGAGAAAATAAGTATATAGGTTGTTGAGAATGGATAATACATGGATGTACAAATCCATATTTCCTAATTCAATTTACACTGACTTCGATAAACTGTGCATGAGTCACACACAAACACACAAACACACACATACACATGTCATCTCCACAGTTTGTTTAACTTAGAAAAATTAGGCAATATGGATCGAATGATATTTCCTGACATACATTCGTGCATACAAACATCAATCCATCCATTCATCGTTTGACGGCGAGATGTTCAATTAATTGGATAGTTGAAGAAAAGCGGAGTGAATTGAATGACAGAGATGCATATATATATATATATATATATATATATATATATATATATATATATATATAAAAAGATAAAGCAAAATAGACGTTTTTAAAAAAATGCTAATCACTATACAATATTTTTCAACCTTCGAGAAAATGTTGTTGTAAGGTTTATCGCCATTTTTCAGCACACGATATACATGGCGGCCGGTAGGTGGAGGATGAACCCGGGAAAACCCCGGGAAAGAACCACCGGCCCACGAAAAGCTACTGGCAAGCTTTCTGACATAACTACATTAGTCTCTTAGACTCGAACCCACGGAGACAGAGACGAGATGATAGTGATCCGTAACGATGGAAGGTAATGTGTTAGATTTGCTTTATAAATAGATAAAGTGTTTCTATACTTTACTATGGCGTAAGTGTTATTTGCTATTATGGTATGTATATATGCCATTTGATGCGAAAGGTTGTATTAGATGCCACGTATGCCATTTGATGCATAAGGTTGTATTAATTGCCACGCATGCCATTTGATACGAAAGTTGTATCAGTTGCCACATTAGTTATTTAATGTTGAAGGTGGTATGGGTTATTTCAAACGAAACATGATGTTTATGGTGGTACCAGTTAATACGTCAGTGATCTGATATTGATAATGGCATTAGACCTTCCAGTGTTGAAGATGTGTTTAGTTTCTAAAAATAATATGCGATGATGGATGCGGTAATGTTTGCGGAATAAGTGAATATGATGTCTTAGGTAATGTTGGTACAAGATGCTGAAGATGTTAATTACTATAAAAGTAGTCTGATGTTGACGGCGATATCAGTTGCTACATAAGTAGCGGCAAAATATTATATATTTTTAAAGAATGTAGCTATTTCGTGTGTGGTACTTATTATCATAATTATTATTATTATTATTATTATTATTATTATTATTATTATTATTAGTTAATAGTAGTATTAGCAGTAGTAGCACATCTATTAGAAATAGCAATGATAGTAGTAATCTTTATTGTAGTAACAACAATAATTGATTGAATGCACACTGATATATTCTTTTAAGTGAGAAAAGATTAAAACCATATTGGAAACGTATATTGTCTTAAAATGGATAGAGCTGTGAAAAATATTATTGATCACAAAAGAATTGTCCATAGTTTTTTAATTTTAATTTTTCCAAGTTTAAGGGTACTGCTTTATGAATATGATGCATGCTTTTTGATCTTACAACATGTCACAATATACAAAAAAGGATTTGAAATGGAGCAAATCGATGTTTCTAGATTTCATATTTCAAATGAATTTACCCAGCATAAAATAAAGATGGACCAATGGACTATATATTTATCTCTCAGACGGCAATTATTTATTTACTTTTTACAAAAGATAGATATATTTTTTTCGTTGATCTTGAAGATCCATCTGAAAAAAAGAGCAAAGTACAAATATGTTATAATCAAAGATCGATTACCTACAACTAGAGTCAAATGTTGTTACACGTATACTGAACTTTGTTAGTCATTGAGAAAAAATGAGTGATTACCCTTGTTATATCTGCATACCTATATAAGTATGTATGTAGAAATATATGAATATACATGTATATGGGAAAGTAGGTACGTACGCATATAAGTAAGCATTTTGATGTAAATTCGACTCAAAATGAAATTTGGTTTCATAAACTGTAGTCTACTTTTTCAAGTACTGCAAATATTCTGTCACAAATACATTACAGTGAATATGGAATTTTCAGCATTCATTAAAACTTATTTCACACGAGTATTAGAACAATATCATGTTTAGTTTTGAAATTATCGTGTTAGGTTACATACGCGTGGATTGTCTACTGAACCATAACGTGTACTGCATCAAACAATGCATATCACACCCATTTGACATTCTGTGTTGAAAAATAAACAATGCATATCACACCCATTTGACGTTCTGTGTTTGAAAAATAAACAATGCATATCACACCCATTTGACATTCTGTGTTGAAAAATAAACAATGCATATCACACCCATTTGACATTCTGTGTTGAAAAATAAACAATGCATATCACACCCATTTGACATTCTGTGTTTAAAAATAAACAATGCATATAACACCCATTTGACATTCTGTGTTGAAAAATAAACAATGCACATCACACCCATTTGACGTTCTGTGTTGAAAAATAAACAATGCATATCACATCCATTAGACATTTTGTTTTGAAAAATAAACAATGCATATCACACCCATTTGACATTCTGTGTTGAAAAATAAACAATGCATATAACACCCATTTGACATTCTATGTTGAAAAATAAACAATGCATATCACACCCATTTGACATTCCGTGTTGAAAAATAAACAATGCATATCACACCCATTTGAGATTCTGTGTTGAAAAATGATTTTGTCCGTGTAGAATGTTCTGTTTATTCCGAACTATGCTTATTCTTTGACTTGTTGTCTGTAAGAGAAGTATAATCAACTTTCAAAAGTTGATACAAATTCAAGTTTGTTCCAGCATACTTTAACCATGAACAAATGAAAGGCGTTGTCTCTGTTAGAATGGACGAAATTATTTTGTTTCTTTTTTTTAAAATCTAATTTCCGTTGAAATAAAACCATTCTCTAGAAAGAATCTCAAACGGGCAACGATTTAATATTAAATTTATGAAACCCGCTGAATAATGTAAAGCCTTTGCTAGCCAAGATTTGCAAAACGCTGGAAATTATTCAATTAGTTTAATAAATTCAGCTTTAAAACATTACTCTATAAAACAAATGTCAAGTCTGATATACAACAGAGTACATTACGGTTGTGAGTAATCAATCGACTTTCCTTTTTTATGTGGGATATAAATCATTATGTAGGTAGGTTTCTTTTAATTCGTAATAGTAATTACATAACTTTCCCATGTTATCCCATCTTATACTTCTTATCCTAAACAATATTATTTAATAGAGAGTGACATTTCATACTAATTTATTCCCCATGACCCAAGTGTTGGGGTATTTTCTGTGAAAATAACTGCGCGTGCAATATTGTTTTCTGGTCAGCTACGTAAGTTTAGTTTACTTTATTTATAATAGGACTTGTTGATAAATTGGTCGTTCAAGAAAAAATGTCATTAAAGACGTCATGAACAAATTTCATTACTGAAGTCAAGAATAATGTCATTACTGACGTCAAGAACAAATGTCATTACTGACGACAGGAAAAAAATATCATTACTGACGTCAAGAACTAATATCATTACTGACGACAAGAATAACATAATTGCTGACGTCAATAACTAATGTGATTACTTACATCAAGAATAATATCATTGCTGACGTCAACAACTAATGTCATAATGGACGTCAAGATCTAATGCCATTACTGACGTCAGGAACAAATGTCATAACGGACGTCAAGAACAAATGTCATTACTGACGCCAAAAACTAATCTCATTTTGGACGTCAAGAACTAAAAACATTACTGACGCTTTTAATTCAGATTACAAATGAAAACGTTGTTCCTAATACACTAGTAAAATGCATTCTGACAATTTTTGATGCACATAAAACATACGGCGATATATATATATATATATATATATATATATATATATATATATATATATATATATATATATATATATACTTTAAAGGAAGCAATTACTTCACAATATGCCAAAGCACCTTATGCACATGCTTCAGTGGAGAGATCTTTGTTATGTAGGAGTACAATATTAATAGAAAGTTGCAGTACTTGCACATTTTTTCTTGAACTTTTGTATAACGTTGCTTATGATTCGAACGATTGCTTGTTTGTTTATTTGAAATGCGCACGATAGCAATCACCCTCACTTCTATTCGTGAGTGACAACAAGAAACAATTTTTGTCATGATAAAATATACCTATATCATTATAAATTAGTGAAATGCAAATACCACCCATCCCCCGATTTGAGAAACATTACTCATGTGTCAGAGATCAGCTGCTATTTAAATCTCATTGATTATACATATAGCATGTATTGATTTTACAAAAATGCAGTTTAGGTAATAACATTGAAGAATTTTGTATATGACAGTTAGAGACCTCACTAACTCGAGTTAAAGCAATATCGTTTTTATTTTTAAAAATGCTTTTTTAATATTTGTTATATTTTCTTTACTTACCTTAGGTACTAAGTGAAAGCACCGTTTTAATGGTGGCAACGGCAGACACCAGCATGAACACAATGTCCTGGTGTTCCGTCTGCGCACGTACAGGCGCCATGTTCAGCACATGTTTGACGACGACCTGTCAATAATGTACGGTTTTGATACCATGTCGTATTAAGGTTTTATTATTGATTATTATAAACTTAAATACGTCAAATCAACTGAATTCATTCTTAAATCCGATCTTAAATACTGCATAATGACTGAAAACTAATGCAATACACGAAAAATCACGTTTTCTATGGGAAACAGATGACTATAGACAATGGTATACAAACAAAACATTTAGAATATTTTTGCATTAATATATTAAGAAATGTTAAAACATACTTAATACAGACATGTATGTTACGTGCTTAGGCTCGAATAAGCACCAACGCAGAAAGAGTGAAAACTAACAAGCTTGTAAAACTTTAACAATGATTTTTTATTAAGTACAATTATTTTCATAAAATAAATAAACTTACGGTTTTAGTGAATCAAATCCAAAAAATAATCCACTAATGGAATTGCAAGTCCTGATAAATAAATGTTCTAATAGTTCCAGGTTCGAATCTTGACGATGTAATCCAAAATGGCTGACAATGTCACGTGATGCAATTATTGTTTTAATATCATCCAGATGAAATTATGAAACACATGTCCTTTTTCCAAATAAATAGAATAATTCCTCTTTTACAACAAATTGACATAAAGTAAAGAACAAGGTAATTCAAATTAGCACTCAAACATAAATACACAACTTAACTTTAAAATAAGCCCAAATTCTACTGAACTGTTCTATCCCAAATAACAGTCTATATAACTGTTTTTCTTAAGTAAACAAGTGATCACGTGATTTTCTAGAAATTGATAGAATATCAGAGGAAGAGTCTACCTTAACGAAGTCACGTATTAATGGAATGATCTAGACATTTCCTACCCCCAAGAACTAAAAATAAAAAGTTGTCCTTGAGATTAACCAATAGTTATAGAAGCTTGTTGACAATGTCTAAAGCAGGGTCAGGAATTAGATCAACAAGCCAAGGTAAAAACTTGTTTACAGTTAGAGTCTAGGTCAGCCTGAATTTACCAGAAAAATCTCTCAATTAATGAATATTAAACCCTAAATGACAAATTTGGATGGAACAATTAAAAATAAATAATTTAAATCCAATAGACGTAACATGTAATAGTTATTGCACTTGTATGTAAATATATTCAGTTATCTGCAATTTTTAAAAACATCTATCTTGAGACGAGGATAACTCTTATAGGGCAATATTAGGCAATTGCATCTACGTTACTAGTGGAATTGCTTGAAATGAATACAAGTAACATTCTTCATCGGTAGGGATATTCCAGAGAAAAATCAGAAAACGTGAATGGCTGATTTTCCTTAGAACTACAATAGAAAGCACATCAGCGGATTATGTCAATCCGTCTAGCGAAAGATTACAAAAAGTTGCACAGGTATATATCTTTACTTTTTCTGTTCCTCTATTGCTCAAATGTATCTTATTTGACCTTAGTTTCAATGTAGCGTAAAGGTCATAAATGCATGGCTCAATATGCATTAATTTGGTCTTAGTTTAATCACATCTTTGGGAGGTGTGCACATTTTCAGGGTAAAGGCATATTTATCATTTATGTGTCTCCATCAACAAAGAAAAAGAATCTTCAATATATGGTTGCATTTGCTTCAGTATATATTCCTCATAGAACAACGTATCCTATATAACAATCGTTTAATTGCAAAGTCAAAAATGTAAGGTCTACACTCAAGGACTCACATCCATATAATCACGAAAAGGAGTTCTGGTAAATCTTTGACTACAGTTTCTTTTGAGTTATTTTGATACATTGACTAAACCAATTTTATTACACTTTGTTCAAATCCGTGGATGTAAGTTTTCTACTAATAATTAGAAAGTACAGATTCAAGTGTGTACAAAATTCTTAAAACTCTGTGAAATCTAATTCTTTTCTTGTCATAGGAAAACGTGAACCACATGCTTTGTGTGTAACGTATTTCGTACCAGGCGCAATGTATTAGACTACGTTAATACAAAATGTCGTCTTGAAATCAAGTTCAAAGTTGTCATTGCAAAAACGTAGATGATATAGGGAGCTCAAATTCGGTGCCAGAGGTTAAATGTCTGCTATCGAGGAGTTTGATTGGAAATGCAGAAGATGTTGTAAATAGAGTATGCAATTTACAAATTGTATTATATTTATTACGGACCTCAAATCATCACATTACTAATTAAGTTTCAATTTTACTTCCTCAATTTCTTGACACATCATAGCAATAATAATGAATTAAAATTTGATTTGTATCCAATGAAATGTCATATATATATATATATATATATATATATATATATATATATATATATATATATATATATATATACGAGAGAGAGAGAGAGAGAGAGAGAGAGAGAGAGAGAGAGCTTGCCAACACCACCAAGGAGATCACCTAGGGAAGGAAGGCAATGGCAGGTGCCATCTATGCACTGAATGGCGTTATGAGGAAAGCAGGGGTGTGCGCAGTCATCTTGGGACACGCAGTGGAACTGCTCAAAAGTTAGCGCTGATTATAATAATAAAAATTAATAATAATAATAATAATAATAATCTTCAGAAGAAGAAGAAGAAAAAGAAGAAGAAGAATACCAAAGTTACAAAATCGATTTAGGGAAATATGACAAAATGTTGATAATGTACAGCGGAAAGGTGTTGTAAAAGGAAAGTAAGCAAAAGACTCTTTATCGATTACTTCTCCATCCACTACTACGTTTCTATTTCTTTTAGTTTAATACAAGTTATAAGAGAAACATGGAACGGAGTTTTAAATGTATCATGAAACAATAATTTTCTGAAATTATACTCGAAGTTATTAAACGATTATTATCAAGTGTAATGCATTATGTAAACTAAACAAATAAATGGTGAATGTTACTGGTGTCTGTGAGATAAGCCATATATAAATTTCCTTGCAAATTTCTTCTTGCCATTCATTCTTAAAATGACACTGACCGCGTTAAACTTCTAAATACATTTTTTCCTCTCATACACTTTACGAGAGCTATGCAAATAATAATTTGGAGACAGCGGCATCATCAATAAATTGCGAAAACTAGCACAAGTCTGAAGACTATTATTGCAGAGATATATGTTGTGTATGGTTATATCTTCAATCATAGTTTAGAATTGCCGTCCTGTTCAAATTTAATAAAGTGATCGCGAGGTAAGCGATGCATCTATGAAGTTTACAACAAAACGATTTTACTCTTTTGTAAAGATCAAACGTATAAAGATTTATGCAACATAATGTAAGCATATGTGGATGGCCATGATTAGTAAATTTTGATATTGTTTGTGTAAATATGAGGCTTAAAAGCACATGTTGAAAAATTGTATAAAATATTATAATTTATCTACATTACTTACCCAATCTTAGATGATGCGAGTAATAGAACTACAAGACAAAACCATCTAAATCAATTAAATTTTGAGTATTACAAGATACAAGGTTAAATTTCTTACCAACGAAGGAGAAGAGCAGGAGTCCAATCGCGAGTTTCATTTTGTAGCAATGTCGTCGTACAAGTCTGGTTTATTTCGTCTGATCTAGCGAATCCGTTTTATACTTGCTGAATATTACATCTGTTGCGCTTACAGAAACGGTCGTGATTACGGATATGATACAATCTTGTTACCTTTGTTCAGGTCAAGGCTTTTCGAAAGGTGGAACGCCAATCATCACGATTGCATACGTCAAACGTTTTGTCTTGTGTTAAAGATTTCACAAACGTATAATTTGTTTATATTAAAAATGTGATATGTGAGAAATAAGCGTTGGTTTTGTTACATAAACATCATAATCTGCCGTCTTAACGATATCGAATACACATTGAGAGTTTACAGTGTTATGTACATATATCGCTATAATAGGATATACAAAATGTATCACGTTGAATCGATATCATGTAGAGAGTGAAATCATTATAAGCGGTGTTCATTGTCATTTTTCACATGTTCGAGATCAAGATATTGATACCATATATTTCCGATTAACATCTGGCTTAATGGATTAAGAGTCCTAGAGAATTACAGGTTACACTATGACTCTCATAGGTAACCATACGTATATATAGCTGTAAATATCGTTGATGTTAGCTGTAAATGTAGTAAAAAGTTATATTGGCCTGCAATGGAAAACAATTTTCAAGAAGACAACAAAACTCATTTATTTAACGTCATTTTATCATGAAGAAAGAAAATAACAAATCAGAGAGTTATTTCATCAAATGAAATATAAACATACGAGTATATGTATTACACCGTGAAACATACAAATCACTATCAAAACGTTTTTGTTTAATAAAGGAATGATTAGTAAACAACTACTGTATTTATTTGGATGGAAAGAAAAGTCACTTGTCATCTGTCTTCTACCAATTTATAACTAATTAACCATGTGTTTCTGCCAAAATCATTATCAGATTAGACTTTCGTTGTTATCTCGCCTGTTCCAAATGACACAGCATTTGGCCTGTTCATATTGAACATAATAGTCTGGTTACGTATAACTAATGCTCACCTTGTATTAACATGCATGTGATTCGATTCGTGGTGGAGCAGAAATGCCGTTAGAGCCCGCCTTCCGCAATTACCATTTTCATAGAAATCATACCAATTCAAATTGTTTACTGGAAAGGACGGCCGATTTTATTGTAGATGTCCAAAGCCATTATACTACACATTTGACAATGGAGCATTTTGCAAGAATAAAGTAATGGATTAGTAGTAGATGGGGTGAATCAGAAATCTTTAATTGAGTTAGTTTTCGAGCAAACAATTTTAGAGGTCTGTTTGTCAAATTAAGACTTTCTCAAAACCGAAAAAATGTCAAAAAAACAGAACCAAGACTTGTTACGAAACCAAAACATAGACGCATATTTGTTTTATCGGTTTTGTTGTTATGAATTAGGCGAATATTTTATCAAATCCGATACGATATCTTGATCTAGGGTCATGCACATTTATCGTTATAAGTCCATGCGGGTTTGATGTAGCAACACTAAAGAAATTTTTAAAATGAATTATATGCATATCTCCACTTCACCAGGTCTGGTGAATATTTCGTATTGTATGAGTGTCAGCTCCATTAAACACAGCAAGAATATTACAGTTATCCCTGATCACTTTTGGTATTTGTGTTTATCTCTGGGTAATCTAAATCACACCAGTACCTGGTAAATATCATGGCAGAGTTTGCTTCTTTATCTAACATCACATCATCATATGCGACTAAATTATTAATACTTCCATCAACTGAATCAACACTCGGTGCTTCTTTAATTTCAGTGATAAATTCAATAACATCTTCGTCGGATATCAATGCTGCTCTCTCGTTACAATCCTCGAGTACATCGTAACATCGCTGATCATCTACAGATGGTGTTACCAAATACAATTTGTCCCATTTTAACCACCTCGTTATTAGATTAAGTAACAACTGCGTCTTGCCACTTCCAGACGATCCAATTATAATCAGGCGAATATAATTGGGTAGCACTGCATGATGCTTAACAGGTTCTCGTGTTTTGTCGCCGAAAAATCAATTACATTCATGTTATTATAAATATATTATGGATCTATATTGTGTTAAATGTAAGACGCGTACTAGCACAAACGACTTGACAACAATTACAATAAGCAATAACAGATCAGCACTTACTGGTTAGTGAGTAGAATACGGTACAAATAAATTTTTAGATTTGTTTTTATGAAATCGGGTAATGATTTAAAACAAAACCTGGAGGTGATATTGCAGCAAAATTGACAAAACTCCCTGGAGCACCGTACCGTGGGCCAAACACCTAGGAGAAAAACAACTTCCAGGATGTAATTACTGTGGCCCTGGAACCAGACTAGTTATCCAATTTGATAGCCAAGACCAACCCCATCCAGACTAATATCCGATAAATGCTAGTGATATGGCGTGTCATGCTCATGATGTTGCTTATAAAAGTAACAATCTGCAACATAGTCATATCGCAGATATGAAATTGATTCATGCGTTGAATTCTATTAAGAATAAATCTTTCAAGGAATCGTTAGCTAACTGGTTAGTTAGATCTGCGATGAATGGTAAACTGGTATTAGGTTCTGGTAAATAATAACAATATGGAATCAATTTATTATTCCCCAAGAGGATACTGGAGACTTAAATCAGCAAATATAAACTCACCAACGCGGCAAAGGTTAACAAAGTTACTGCGGTGGATTGGTTATCAAGACAGGCGATATGGCAGATTTATCTCCAGCCGACTAAACAAATTAACTGCGCACATTTTGATGTCAGAGTCCCTAATGAAGTTCATCAGGATAATATATTATTTCTGCCACATGATCATGCTAATAAACGGACATGCAAGTATGCTCTAACCGTAGTTGATGTTCCGAGTAGTTACAAGTAAGCTGAACCATTGTTGACGAAGGCGGCATCAGGGGTTTCTGTTGCATTTGAACGAATTTATCGACGTGGTCCTCTGCAGTGGTCAAATATATTACAGGTTAATCCTGGCAAGTAATTTCAGGGTGCAGTGTTATCAAAAATGAAGCATCATAATGTCACCATCAGAGATTGACATACTGCAATACACCACGATCATGCAATTGTTGAACTTGCTGAGCGTTTATTTGGATATAAATACGCGAAGAAATTCATCGAAGATAAATGATCTAGTGAATGGGTCAAGAGATGACCAGGTGTGATAGCTGCGCTAAATATTGAAATTACTCGAACAATCAATATGAAACCCGTTATCGCGATCCAAAAAAAGTATATACCCGTACAAATCCTCGAAATGATTTTTCAAAACAACGAATACATGTGCTCGGCAATGTCACTGTAAGATATTTATATGAATCAGGAGAACTTGAAGGTGGGAAAAAAGAGCTACTGATCCTATTTTGAGTGTCACATCGCATACAATATCTAACATAGAAAGATCCATGTTAGACCGGCAATATATAGACTAGATTCAACTGCTCCTCAGCGTGGATTTACACATGAACAGATACAAGTGATACCCGAGGATACACAATTACCACCGCGTGGTCTTAATTAGCGCTGTGATTTGAATTACACTCTAGACAGATCAATGTTACATTATCTCTTGTATGACCACAACTATTGTCTTTTATATCCACGGTAAACTGGCGAGTATCTGTATCCGAATACTGCCAAATCATTATTCAATTACAGCTCATGCAGTGATTATTTTGTTGTTGTTTCAGCGTAATTAAAAATTTAACATCAATATCAAAGTCTCGTTTTTTCTTTATCTTCTTGTTTTTATCCAGCAAGTTGTTTTCTTATTATCTATCATCGCTGACAATTTCACTGATTGTGGTGTCATTAGAATCTAAAACAACTCCTCGAAGTTGTTTTATTATTCAAACTCTGGACACTGCGAGATAAACTAAATTCGACCACTCGGTGCGACCATCTATGATCCAAACAATCGTATCGGATATAATCAATCCCTGCAAGGAATTGCGTATCCTAGCGTCCACGGAGATTTATTCTGGATCAAGTGATCTATGATTAGTATTAATTTCTTCATAATAATCCACAAAATTCTTCAGCCAATCATGCGGAGACAGACCGACAAATGGTGGTGGTGGTTGTCTATGATCACCACACATTATCACAGCTGTATTTTTCAGTAACATCCAATCAAACAACATTTTTAATATATCTAACTACACTGTGCATAACAAAGGAGCGCTCGATAGCTCTGATCTTTGATTATTTTTCAAGTAATTATCTTTAATCGTAACATCTGCTGATTTAGAATAATCGTGCAACATTTTTTGTTTTATTCTCCATGACCCCCAACAATCATTAGAAATTGTAAAACCAGCCACTGCTTCTTTGTGTTTGATATCTATATAAAATGAGTTAGTGGCGCCTTTTACTGCGATGTCAGGAAATATATTTATCATCGATAGCAAATTGATAGAAACATAAGCCAGCAAATATGCCCTTAGATCTATATATTGCGGAGAGTCGCCATCAATGTAACTAACAATTGTACCGAATTGTGTTCTATAAGCATCTTCACGATTAACATATATATTTCTTGATTATAAAATCATATTCAGTATCATCTAGAATTAATCGTGAATAATGTCGCTTTTGATAATATGCTCCACCCTGGGTGAATTTATCGATTATTCTTCTACCGAGATCCTTGGATTTTTTAACAATATATTCTTCGTTGAGATCAGGAAATTTTTCCTTGTAATCGTTATTTACACTATCAAGACTATCTGGTTGTGGTAACCAACCAAAAGTTGGTTTCCGATATGATATAATTGCCTCAATGACAAGCAACGATATCAGTGTTTTACAATCGATCATATACCGTAATAACACTATTGGCAGCCAGTGTTTTTCAGATATATGTCTACCAAACGAAACATAACAGCACGGATAAAGTCCTTTAGCGAATTCAAATGATACCACATGAGCGAATCCGGTTAAATCAAAATCGGATAGTGGTCCATAATCAACCATGTTCGTATTTAACATCTGAGAGAAATTCATAATGCGTTGGCTTCCATAGATTTTTCTTTCTGGCGAAATGAGCTGCAAGTGACGGGACTGTTAAACAGTTTGTTAGTAATTGCTCGTTATTATCCGTTGAAAATTGTTGAGCTAGTTTTTTCATCCCGCCGTGAAGAGATTCAGTAAGGTATATTTCACCGTTAGATCGTACAAATTGGTCGAATTTACCATCTTGTTGTTTAAAACTCTGAAATAACCACAGTGACACAGGGTCGTTTTTACTTTCCGCGTGAATAAAATCAAAACAAATTCCCCCTCCCCTGGAGGAAGGTATGTTACGGTTCTTTGCCGCGGGAGTATTGTTACTGCGTTAGTCCACGCGCGAGCATTACGATCAATGATCTTGATTGAAGCTCTTTGACTTATATTTCGATTCGTATAATACTTCTCCTGTTAACGTCGCTACGGTTATTGGGAATTTTAATATCTTTTCGTGTTCAGCCACATTTTGAATTGTGACACCAGCATTATGTTAGCGCCCATTTATTTTATTTTGTTACGTCTTAGATCTGTCAACCCGTTTCCATGCAACGCATTTGTAAAATGTTATATTACTCGTTCGGCTACACAATTTATCCTCCCTTACAAAGTCAGCGATGACAATTTCATAGGTTTCAATTTCTCAACACTTGGTTTTTTATTTATCGTATAAATCCCATACAAAACTACGGTTGCAGGATAAGCTCTCTCGTTACATGGTTTGTCAATTCCAGTTAATATTCCTGGTTTGGAATCCTGACTCACGGTGACAATTTTTTTATTTTTCAAGATAGGATCGAATTTATATCACGAATAATCCAACTACCTGTTTCTCATAGTATAATAAATTTCACTCTGAAAAATACTTTCGATGGTCAAGATGTGTTATTATTCTTGCTGATCGTTTTTCATTCATGGTAGCATTAACACTACCAGCGATTCGAAATGTTGCACAGCAATGAGATGCACCATCGCGCTTAACTTCGTTAAATGCATCATGAATTTTACCGATTATGCTTCACTCACTTATTAATCGAAAAGATCAGGTCTTACCTTGGGAAACAATATCAAGTTTATAAAACTATAAACATGCGAGTGAACCATAAAAACAACTCGTTGAAAACGAAAAATAGTGTGTTTTCCTTCTGTGTTAAGAAATTTGCTACCAGCAAGTGAAAACGTATTCTTGGTATTGAAAGCGAAAATAGGTCAGTGTTATTATATTTTTTTACCGCCAAAGGAATTTAATAGTAAACAGTACACATGCGTTATCAGCGCGTTCAAATCATCCAACTTTGTAACTTTTTGAGAATCAATATGCCTACCAGAACCGTCTGGGTCATTAGTATGTTATTATTATGCATCTTTATGATGCATTGTTGCCAGAATTACTCTATGGTTGATATATTCCATGTCGGATACAAGCTTATTTACTATTTCCATTCTTGTGATGATTTCACCTCGATTAGACTCATGGAAAGCCTGTTGTAGTCGCTGTAGTTGTTGAATGTATTTTTGATTGACCGGTCTAAAGATTGCAGTAATCTGATTTTGGGAGAATGGATATAGTTTCATTTCGCTCATAAATAAATCTCCACCATCTTTTATACTTTTTCTTTTTCACTCTAAAGAAGTATCGATCAGCATCGTCCCCGAAATGAAATTCAGTTCACAATGCTGAATTTCTTATATCAAGGATGTGTTGTTTGTACGATGGGGCGATTTCGTGATATGATTTATTGTCTGTGGTATAATCAGACTTCGATGATTATGGTGGATTAGGCATTTCAGGCCATCCTAGCAGAGTTTTGATTGAACTCTGGTAGATATCTACTACATAGCCGGGTGCGATAATATCAATCCCGGCTGATAATGTTGGTTCATGAACCGTTATAGCAATTTTTTATTCTTTTCCCGTAATGGATTTTATTCTACATTGGAATTCATTATTGATCTGATCGATTTGAACAACAATCCATTCCGGGTTTCCACCTTTATCATTTTTATCAAGTAGTTATTCGGTTGCTGACCACCAAATGATTTTGATCTAATATTTGTCCAACTGTAGTATACTCGTAATTTTGCTAGCGCGATTTATTTAGCCGGTAACGCACTGGGAAAATTCACACTGGATTCAGGGTTGGCTGAAGTTATTAAGATTATTGGTTGTCTATTGCGGTTGAGTGTTTGTGGCTATCCGCTGAAGTAATTCCGTTGTTGACATTGACGTTGTTATTATTATGTCGTTTTTCTAATTTTGATGTTGCTGTGTGTTAGATATTCATCATCGCAGATAATTCGTTATCAGATATTGTTGTGTCATCGAGACTGGATGATATCAGCAATGAAAATTGGGAATACGCGGCTGATACAATATGTAACTTAATTATATACTCGTGTAGTTTATTTTGACTGCAAGTGGATATTTTGTTTATGATGATGCTAAGAATCCCTGTAGTTGTCGTCGCTGATGACACACAAATTGCAGCAATTACACTTGAAACCGAGTACACAATAATGTCAACACTGGTAATTCGCCTGCTGTATTTTTTTATATTTTCTTTGTATATTCGTCAATAATTTTTTTTAGTTTAGTTTGAAACTCGCGTATTTTATCATATCGATACTGTTGGACATTCATTATACTATTTACTTAAATCAATTACAAATTCTACGTAGTGTGTCATTGCTGCCCGAAATAAATTAGCACCGACAGAGGTTATTGTAAATGTTTCCAAGGTACCCTTATCTATACTTGCACTTGCTGTAATAATTCCCGTAGATGTACCCGATGACACATTGAACTGTACTACTGAAAGCCGGGTCAATATATAGATACCCTTGACATCTGTGGTAATATTAATAATATTATTTTGAGGTGTGCAGGCGAAATATCAATAATGTGTCGAGTACACGGTATTGATATTTTATTTATGTGGTATCTATATTTTATCAAGCCGTGCAGCGATAGCAGGAAAATCACTAGCGATATTGTCCACCAAAAGAAATTATCCATGGTATCATTCGATTTTCTAAATGTCCTACGGAGGTTTGCAAACGCGCATACATGAATATCATACTCGGCTCGCAGTGTTGTTAGCTTACCATCTGTGGTTTTATATTCTTGTTACAGAGTTGTTAGTTTATCGTCAGTGGTTTTATCCTCATAATATATCGTCGTTAGTTTATTGTCTAACACATCTACATATGTTTTGCCACAGCGTCAGTGTTCAGTACTGGATTACCAAGTGAAGTTATTTTATTCGAGTTAATGTCGAGAACTCCTGTCATTGTGCCACCGGATATTTTTACTCGATTGTTAATACTATCTATCACAGTTGGAAAAAGAACTCCTGGTTTAATCTTACCGGTGAAATCAAACACTGCTAGGGAATTTTCGGTTACTCCAATAATTTTAACAAGCATATCATTCAAGGGAACATTACTCGTTTTCAAATTTCCCTGTTTGTCTTGAAATACAATAATTTCGTTTGGATCCACACTTGCGAGGTTTAACATCTCGGATATTTCATCTTCGTTAATTTTATTTACATCTCTTGTTGCAGATATTTACCCAGTTTGTGCTTTTAGGTTTGAGAGAGCTCTCCAGTAAAAATTAATCTCTATAAAAAGCGATTACTCGTTTATTCGTGTACTTCATTTTGGGGTGGTTTAGTTGATGATGATACAACTTTAAGTACATTTATTACTTCTAGGTCTCATATTGGTGGGTTGGTCTTTTTTTGTTTTGGTAGCATGGAGTACCAGGTCTTAATTTTATGAAAGTATTTTAATTGATGTATATAACGCATAAATTCATTAGGTGGCGCTAACCTGTACTAATGAAAATAAACAATCCCACGTAGATCAATCGCGTATCCAACCCAGTGAGTTCCAGGTCCGGTGCTGTTATCGAGATTAATGATACTGGTTTCAGCGCTGTTTTGACTGTTATGGTAATTGTTCTCGCATAAAAACACCTCTGAAGTTTCTTATGGCGTATTGTTTAGCAGCATCGAGTAAATCAAAATTTGACAACGGTGCTAGTAAACTGTCCCTGGTAGTCTCAGGCTTTTTCCGCTGCACCATGAATACGGAGTTCCTGGTAGTCTCAGGCCTTTCCATGAATGGATCATCCCGTTTTTGTATCCGTGCCCAGTCGCTTTCTTTAGTTCCATTCCAGCGGCGGTACCAACAGCTCCGAGATAGGCCTCTTTCGCGACCGCGGGGGCGGCGACAATTAGCGCTGGTAACGCAGCGAGAAGTGGAAATATACCACCTGATTTAATCATGTCTTTGATCGCGGCCGCAGAGAGAGAGAGAGAGAGAGAGAGAGAGAGAGAGAGAGAGAGAGAGAGAGAGAGAGAGAGAGAGAGAGAGAGAGAGAGAGAGAGAGAGTGAACTGAACATTTTTTAATATCTCTTTTAGCATCATTGAAATGTTTAATCTGACGAGATGTCACTTATATTTTTTTTAATACCAGACATCTGATTGTGTTTAAACGATATCGTAGTTCCACATTTTTTAGCTGAATCCGATTGCAACTTTGTAATCTGATCAGGAGTCAGAGTAACACTAACGTGACTATGTGACATTTTATTTAATATGAGATTGATCTAATTGTCTACATGGTTTTGGACCACAACATGTTTTCTATTGGCGCATCAGCTATACTCATTCGTCCACCAACACCTTCGAGTAGCATTTATTTGTCACTGAGTATGTCGGCAATTGCTCTGTAATCAGCACCAGCAGGAGTATCGGTTACACGAATTTCGAAGTATAAAGTCGCAGGCTGATTGTCTAGTTAAGATGTTCCAGTGAAAAGTAATAAATCGGATTTAGGGTTCTAAAATCTATTTGTGATATTTGCTGACCGGTGTCTAAATTTTGATCGTCCCAAAAATGTCAGCAAACGATATGCCCGTGCTGTTTGATTTTGGTCGTAATTGAGTGAAATATTTACAGCTGGATCCTGTGGACCTTTTATGTTTAACGTAACTTCGTTAACCCTAGTCGATCAAATATCACATAGCTGCGTGATTGTGAATTTAATCTCCTAACATCCTGTGACGCAATAAATATATGTCGAGGCTCAGAAACACACCTGTTTGATGTAACATGTCATTAAAATTCTCCATTATTGGGACTCTGCAGAGTAGCTATTGTTGTTGTTAGCCATTACAGTAATGATTTACCACCTACACTTCAAGAGTAATATTTAATTTGCGACGAGTGATGGAGTGATTACTGGCATCCATAATGAGAGTTTTATTATATTTACTTTAATAACAGGAACATCAGCATGTCGCCAGATTGCATCATTATCATCACCTTTTCGCACGAGAACAACTGTTTGTTTAGCTTTAGCTCCAAAGATAACGTTTCTAACAGTTATACAAAATCCATATATATGATGCAGTGGAATCGCGCATGTAAATAATAAACTGCGCGGCCCCTGCAACATTAATCTACGTGTTGGAAATCCTAGGTTGTAATTAGTATTAATATCTGTTATAATATCAAAGACATCACCTGGTCTATCTCCATGTTCAACGTCAACTGGTTGTTTATCAAGTGCCCTAGGTCTTGGTGTCATTACTTTAACATACTGAACATGTTCAGCGTGATCATTAACATCCTTAGCGAACACCATAGATGGTCCAGCCGACCTTGTATAATCTTCAGAATATCTTCTAACCCTACTACTGTTTTGGCGATATCAACAAGCTTCTGAATAGATTCAATCTCTTCATCATCAATCATATATGTAACACTACAAAATAATGCCATAATACCATTATTGACAAAACCAACTCGGAGATTTGCGTCGTATGGCTTATTAACTGCAACATTTGTTACAAGTTCTCCTTCTACTTCTATAAATGCTTTAGCGGGCAGAAGATATGTAATCGTATCATGAACTTGAAGTTCAAATCTCCCTCGTTCATTCGGTTGTATTGCTTTATACTGATAATATTGATATTATCTAAAGAATCATCTTTGAGCACCTTGGCATCCATATCCAATACTGAGTCGGTTGAAGGTTAGAACATTTTATTATATATTTCTCGATCTAAATCGCGATTTCAAACTTCCCGCTATAATATTTGCAGTGATATTTCTTTGAGCATCAAATGCTTCATTTATTCGCTCTGCTATTTTTTGATCCACCGCTTTATTAATTTTTTTACTAACACTCGCAGGCATAATCTCAGTAGATGGTAGTTTTCCCGGTGGTGGTTTTTTCGTCGTTGAATCAGCGTAATTATGTTCTCCTTGGCCGTGGAATTTATTTTATTAATGGTCTACCATATTGGTCCTCATTCATTATCACTGTCATTGTAATCCGACTGCCTCTAGATCCATTGAAGATGGACAAGTAGGATCTGGACATTCAAGATGGAATATTTAAGTCTATTGAAATTATTCTCGACAGTAGTGAGAAGATGTCGACCATTTGCTATATTAATATATTACTCTTCTCCGTCACTAGTTAATATGCCATCAAATACGTCCAGGAACTTACTATACGTGTTGATTAGAGTATGGGTGATAGTCTTTGCACTGACTTTGATAACGCAATCACACACTAGAGTCTCTGATTTCATTGATTTCGGCAAGGTTATTCGTAACGGCGTTCAGCACGTTTCAAACGGGATCTTGAATGTCCACGTCAGCCTTTTAAAAATTTGCTCTTGAACAAAACACTAGGTTGATGAAATTCCAAATGGTGGAAGTTTACGATGAACGCGATATTGATAATACGTTGATGAATCCGTTCTTTGTTCTCACTGTACACGAACCAGTCACTTATCAAGTAATTAGCACATTTTAAATATTCCATCCTGGTATACGGAAATATCCTCTTTGTTCTTAGGATATTTACATCAGTTGCTACAGGTCCTAGGGTTTAACAGTGGAGCTAGAAACTCTTTTCCATTTCATCCATTGGTATCTATAGTGTACCATACATTAGATGGGGAAAATCAAATGACGGTACCATTAGCAATACGATACAAATGTTACATGCAGAACAAACCGACCTCCGGTATTAAACACTTAGCGCCTTTATGAAGGCTCCAAACTTCTTTTCATTAAATGAGAAGTACGACCCTTACCCGTAAGTATCGCCAATCTGTATTGTCAACGTCTTAAAATAACGACAGGAATAATAACATTACTGAGGAGTTGAAACAGTTTAAAATGGACCTAGAAGAAAAAGAAGGAAATAGGTGGAGTTTTTTTCACAGACAATTGTCTGCATTTTAATTAGAACAAAATATCTTTCTATCAGAATAAAGTAAATAAGATTGTAAAATATGTAAGCACCTTTCTCGTCGTCCCATTATGTTCATCACGTTCTGTAAAATTACTAAACGGCAATAGTCAGAATATTACATTATTCAAGGTTACATGAGTAAGTATTTAAAAACTATTTTCAGATAAAGGCTTAACTTTCTCTCAAAGTTCTAATATTCTTCAATTGGCAGCAAGTTATTGGGATTATATGTGTGATGGAAAATACACATACATTGTTGGCTTGACCATTTAGGAAGGTGGATGTCCACGTCTTATGCACTCGCGCTGGTGGCTGATAAGCCCAATATTTGACAGGTACTTCCGTCCACAGAGGCAGAAGAATATGTCTGGCTTCTGGTGGGTGCTACTGATTACCCGTCTATTTTGTTCAAAAGTAGCAGTGGCTCGGTGAACTATATACTTTTGCCAGCTTTCATGGTCAGAATCTTGTGATGCCCATTGACGGTGATCGATGTCACATGTGGTGAGGACTGTTTCAAGGAGTCTTTATATATCTTACGAGATGCAACACTATCACGGTGACTAGTGGACAGCTCACCATACAGTGCAACCTTTACCAGGCTATGATCCTCGATCTTTGACACGTGGTGCGATATAGTAGGGTGGTCTGTACGAGAGCTCTGTAGACGCTGATCTTCGTACATCTCTTGAGACTGTTATTGTACCACACTCGTTTATAGAGTCTGCCAAAGACTTTCTTTACTTATGCCAGTATGTTGTCTATTTCGTTCTCGATCTTGGCATCAGATGATATGATACAGCCCAGGTAGGTGAACTGGTTCATTACATTCAGCTCAGTCTTGTCCATTAAGATGCGTGGTGGCTGGTATTCTTCCTTTGGTGCAGGCTGGTGAAGTTACTCAGTTTTCTTTAGGATGACATCAATACCAAAATTATGGCATGCCTCTGTAAAGCATGATGTTACGTGCTATAAGGCAGCTTCCGTGTGGAGAACAAGGGCAGCTTCATCTGCAGATAAAAGTTCTAAAATCAGCTTTTCCAAGGTCTGGGTGTGGGCCTGAAGTCACCTTAAGTTAAAGAGGTTGCCTTCAGTACGAAATTGGATACAGACGCATCGTCGTCATTGAGGTGTTCTGTTGCGTTTTGAGCATCATGCTGAAGAAAATTGAGAACAGTGTGAGGGCTTTAACACATCCCAGTTTTACGCCATTTATAATGGGGAAGGTCGCTTTTGTATCTGACCTAACCATTATCTTCATGCAGTTCGATGACCATGGTATTGAACTTGGGAGGCTCCCCGAGATTTTCCAGGATTTTCCACAGTCCACTTATGCTCACCATGTCAAATGCATTGACTTTCTGGAGCATGTTGTTCTGCAATGGTGGTCAACAGTCTGTTCAGCAACACTCTATGACGGGTTTGGTATGCAATAGAAAGCAGAGGTAATCCCACGGTATTTTGAAGAGTCAGACGTTTCCCCATTGTATTTGTACAAGGTGATGATTATATCATCTTGGAGGTCTTGCTCAAGTTTCCTTTGCTCCCAGAAGCAAATGTAGAATTCATTAAAGTTGGTGTTTAATGCTGGGCCTCCACTCTTCCATGATGTAATTATGCACATCTGTAATTCTGCACAAAATTCAACAAAAAGGCGTCTATTGTCATTTAATATAACCACGCCATGTTTGCAATGAACGTCTTTCCAGGCTTCTGAGTCTCTGAACACTCTAGTATTGATTTCCCCGAGGATGATTATTTCGTCTCTCTATGGGACACACTTGTGAAGTCTGCGCAGCTCAGCGTATAATCTATCCTTTTCAGAAGGATCTGCCTGGAGTGTTGCAGCATACACAATAAAGAGTGTGGTATGTTGTTGGTTTCCTAACAAGAGACGCATGGACATGATAGGGTCGGTTTGACCAGTAGGACAGTTTGCTAATTTGGTGGCAACTGAGTACTTGATCATGAAACCTACTACTGAAAATCGTTTTTCAGTATTTAGTTTTCCTGACTAGTAAGGTTTGTATTCAGCGGTGAGTTCCCTCGGACGTCTCTCCTTTGAAAGGCGGACTTCGCATAATGCAGCAATGTCAATATCAGATATATATATATATATATATATATATATATATATATATATATATATATATATATATATATATATATATATATATATATAAAGAGAGAGAGAGAGACAGAGAGAGAGAGAGAGAGAGAGAGAGAGAGAGAGAGAGAGAGAGAGAGAGAGAGAGAGAGAGAGAGTCGTTCTGGTCCATTTCGGTTGAGTGAAGCTTTGTTCTGATGTTCCAACAAGCGATTTGGTTTGTCTTTTCCAAGGATGGGAGGGAGGTTGGACATGCCTTATTTATTCCGTTATGTCAAAACGATCATTCCAGTCAAATGTAACAAGACTTGAGCTAGTTTATTTTTTAGGTCTGCGCGTTTTATGTTTTATTGGAATAATATGAACCTTATCAAATTTCGTGTCATTTTGTTTTCCCTCACGTGCGTGCTTCGCGTGCTTAATGGGAAACGTTGGTTATTTCTATTTACGTCATATATGTGTCACAGAATTAGGAAAATAAATAACTAGTTTATGCCTGAGAAATATTTGACTTTATTCACTGTGAAAAAGTGTTTTTTTTCCTGGTAAGCGACGGAACTACGATGTATCTCGCCGGAAGTCACTTGCATCGAGTGACAATATAATGAAGATATGCACGGGTATTTTACCCTGAAAATTATTCACTCTCCTGTGGATTTAAGGAAGATCAATTTTTAAACGACATACTGATCGTTTTGGATCTTGTCAAGGAGTGTCCGCTCTTCATTCTGTTCTTCAGCCATATGGGTGAGTGTTACATTTATATTTAATTTGATATGCGAAGCTTATCGAGTTTGCAATGGCATATCGTGTTATGACTCATTTATTACAATGCCGATTTGAAACGCTGTGAACTTTGAATTACATGTTGTTATTAGAGTTTAATGTTTTAGCATATATCTAGATATTATTCAAAACTCATTATTATTATGAGTTTGGTTTTTATTGTAGTTGACTGTAGAGCTGACAAGAGTTGGTTAGAGCTATCTAGAGCTGTCTATATGTATGTACATATGTCTGTACATGTGGTGGAGCCACGGATGTAAACATAGCTAATTCAAGGGTGCTGTATGCTGTCTGTACGTGTGTGGCCAACCCAAGAACTTGGTGAAACTGTGCGGTTTTTAAGTTTATGAATCGTATGACTACACGGGTCAATAAGCATGTTTGTTCCAATTGTTGTTTCAATTGGGTTTATTTATATTTGCATGATGCTATTTTGGATCTTAGTTATATTCCAGGACATTTAAGTGAATCTCACTTACAGTACAGAATATTTGAAACCAATTTGAATACTTTGAGATTGTTTGAATCTTAATCGTATTCCATACGTAAAATTATGTGAATATCTTACAGTGCATACTATTATTTGAAAAGTGCAATGCACGCCATGAACAACAGTGATATCGCCTAGGATCAAAAGGTAAGTGCGTGCTGGTTCCAATCCCACTCGCCACGGCCCTCCATTCAAATCGATAATCGTTTAATTGTTACTCCGATCTGACGGCTCAATCAAATAGTGTTCTATGAACATATGAATGCATCGTACCGCTCCCGTGACCTAGTTGTTAGAGCGTCCGCCGCGGATGCGAGAGATCGTGGGTTCGATCCCCGGCCGAGTCATACCAAAGACTTACAAAAAAAATGGTACATGTACTAACAACTACCTCGCTTGGCGCTCAGTAATAAGAGGTTAGTGTTAGAACTGGTCCGCCTGGTGTCAGGATAATATGACTTGGTGGGACTTCATGCTACATGTCTGCGGCATGATGCCCCGGTGCTAGTCATCACTATAAACTGCCTCACTGCAGACATAGTAGCGATATGACTGCAAAATTGTTAAAGCTACGTTAAAACTCCTAATCAAACAAACATAAATGCATTGGGAAAGTGGCACATTTCCTATCCCAAGGAGCCAAGATAACCAGTACTACATGGCTCCAGTAGCCGAAGCACTTTAATGCAAATTTCGTTCATTCAGTCGGGTTACTATACATTCATCCATTCACTTGGGCAACTTCGAGGGAGTAAGACCAGAGCTCCGGCTGGTTCTCGCATGTTGATGCATGGGAAACATGCTGAAAGGGCGGAATTATGGAAGAATATTGATCGATATTCTGAGCTACCCGGACGTTAACGAGTTGACCCATTTGAATAATAGATGAGTGTAAAGCTGCAGTTAAAAGATAACATTGCTTTTCAGAATTCGAGCAAATCACCGCTTAGGCTTTAAGCTATCAAATTGTCGGCCGGACTCTCACGCGTGGTTTTATGGGATCGGACTTCCAGAGTGGAGCCAGCAGACTAATGGTAGACTGACGATAACAGCCCTGTAAACCGAGTACTGCCTTACTTCTGATGACCCCAGGTTAAACTCTATATGGAAAAGGTCAAGAAAACTTTCAAAATTGCCTAAGTGAATTATGCGGTTTCCATTTTGGCAGAGATACTGCTTTGGATTATATCTCTAGTTTTTATTCTTATTTGTTCGATACCACCACCAACATTTTTATTCTTATTTATTTTAACGCGAGGTATTATTAAATGTTATTGAGACATTTTTACTTAACTACTTTTTATTACTTTTTAGAGAAAAAAACCCCACAAAATTCAAATATTAAAAAAGTATTAGCAAGATATTTATTGACATATTTGATTTGGTTGATTGCACAGGTGGCTTAAAAATTATTGGTATTTAACTTTTATTTCGTTCATTAAAAATGTCGAATAGATTTTATAAAAGCACCAGCTGGCGTTTAAGGGCTTTGTGCTGTGTGCACAATCTACCACACTTTTGGTGTCTGCCCGTGCAAGATTTCAGACTTAAATGTTGTACATTCATACATAATTTATCATAATTACACCGTGCAATTTTAGTGCCTGTCAGTATCAAGATTGCGGACTTAAACGTACATTCAAACCTAATTCATTAGGTAAACGCAGTGCACTTTTGGTTTCTGTCGGTGTGAAGATTTCGGACTTAAACACATTCTCATTCATACATAATTTATTAGATATACACTTTTGGTGTCTGTCAGTGTCGAGATTTCAGACTTAAATGCTGGACATTCGTACAGAATTCATTCATTAGAATACACCGAACACTTTTGGTTTCTGTCATTGTCGAGATTTCACACTTGGCATATTTGTTTATTATTGCCGAAAATGTTATAATGTAAAAATTCAGCTCATATTTTGCTAATGAGTATTTCAATATTTTTTTTTGTATTTCTCATTATTCACGATTACAGAGAAATCCATTTAAAAATAGTTATATAATTGTTCCTTCAAATGTTATGATGCGTGAGATCTTTAAATTTAAAGAACATTGTACAAAGCGTGGATGTTTAAGGCTATCATCTCTATTCTTTGATACAATAACTTTATATATGCCAGTAAATATTTTTAAACCCAATATTTCCTAATTCAATTTACTCTGGCTTCAATAAGCTGTGCAGGTGTCCCCCCCCCCCCCACACACACTCACAAAAATTTAGAAATAGATTGAAAAATATCTGATTACATACATTCATACAAACAAAGAAACATACATCCATGCATCCATCCATGCATCGGTTGGTGGAGAAATGTATAGTTAAGCGAAAGTTGATGCGTATAATATATATATATATATATATATATATATATATATATATATATATATATATATATATATATATATATATATATATATATATATCGCAAGATACATAAAAAATATACGTGTTTTTTAAAGAACTCCAAGTCACTATGAAATATCTTTAACCCTTTGAAAAAAAAGATGGAAAGTATTATCTTAGTGTTGTTATTTAAATCGATAAAGTGTATTTACAATTTACTATGGCGTAATCTGCCTTCATAGTTATGTTCTATTACAGTATGTATCAGTTGTGACGTATGCCATATGATGCGTTAGTTTGTATCAGTTGCCACGTATGCCATTTAATGCGAAACGTTGCATCCGTTGCCACATATGCCATTGGTGCGAAGGTTGTAACAGTTGCCACGTTTGCCATTTGATGCGAAAGGTTGTATCAGTTGCCACGTATGCCACTTGATGCGAAAAATTGTATCAGCTGCCACGTATGACATTTAATGTAAATGGTTGTATCAGTTACCACGCATGCCACTTGATGAGAAAAGTTGTTTTAGCCCCCAAGTATGCCATTTAACGCAAAAGATTGTATCAGGTGCCATAATAGGTATTTAATGTTGAAGGTGGTATGGGTTACTTGACAAGAGACATGATGTGTATGGTGGTATCGGTTACAACGTCAGTGATCTGATATTGCTGGTTTAATCAGGCATTCCAGTGTTGAAGATGAGTTTAGTTTCTATAAAATATATTCGATGATGGATGCGGTACTGTTTGCGGAATAAGTGAATCTGATGTCTAAGGTAATGTTTGTACAAGATGTTGAAGATATTAGTTACTATAAACGTTGTCTGATGTTGACGGAGGTATCAGTTGCTACATAAGTAGCGGTAAAATACGATAGTTGTTGTAATGAAAAGTATCTATTTCGTGTTTGGGTCTAATTATCACCATTATTATTATTATTATTAATATTATTATTATTATTATTATTATTATTATTATTATTATTATTATTATTATTATTTACTAGTAGTAGTACTAGTAGTAGTAGTAGTACATCTATTAGTGGTACAAATGGTAGTAGTAATCGTTCTTGTCGTAGCAGCAATGATAGATTGATTGCGCATCGAAATATTCTTTTGAGCAAAACAAGTTTAAATCATATTAAAACGTATATTGTGTTAAAATGGATAAAGCAGTGAAAAATATCGTACGTCCCAAAATAATTGTCAATAGTTTTTCTAATTTTAGTTTCTCCAAAGTTTAAGGGTATTGCTGTATTACGACATCAATATACCCAGAACGATTTGAAATGTAGCAAATCGATATTTATAAATTTCAAATGAATTTGCCCAGCATAAAATAAGATGGATAAATAAACTATATATTTATATCTCAGATAGCAATCATTTGTTTACATTTTACAAAAGATAAATATATTTTCTCCTTGATCTTGAAGATGCATCTGAAAAGAAAATAAATTACAAATATGTTAGAATCAAATGTCGATTAACTAAAACTAGAGTCAAATGTAACCTCCTGTATACTGAACTTTGTTAGTCATTGTGACAAAATGAGTGTTTACCCCAGTTATCTCTTCATATCTATATACGTATGTATGTAGAAATAGATAGATATCCATGTATGTGGGTAGGTAGGTAGGTACGCCTTTGATGCAATCTGAGTCAAAATGAAATTTGTTTACATCATCTGTAGTCTACGTTATAATGTCAAGCACAACAAATATTTACTCATAAATACATTACAGTAAATATGAGATTTTCAGCATTCAGTTAAACTTATTTCACACGAGTATTGTAACAATATAATATTTAGTTTTGAAATTATCGTGTTAAGTTACATAAACATGTATTGTCTGTATTGTCTGCTGGCCCATAGCGGGTACTGCATGAAACAATGCACATCACGCTCATTTTATATTATGTGTTGATAAATGAATTTGTCTGTGTAGAATGTTCTATTTATTTGGAAGTACGCTTGTTCCTTGACTTGTATTTGGTACGAAAAGAAGTATAATCAACTTTTAAACGTTAATAATAATTCAAATTTGTTTCAGAATATTGTTACGCACAGCAAATGAAAAGTGCTGTCTCTGTTAGAATGAAAATATTATGTTGTTTCTTTTTTAAATCTAATTTCAGTTGATTTAATATTAAATTATGAAACTCGTTAAATAAGTCCAGCTTTTGCTAGCTAAGGTTTGCAAAAAGCAGGAAGTGATTCATTTCGTTTAATAAATTCAGCATTAAATCATTACTTTATAAATCAAATAGCAAGTCGGAGATACAATAGAGTAGCTCTTCGTACATCACGGCTGTAAGTAATCAGTTGAATTTCCTCTCTTGAGTGGGACATTAATCATTACGTAGGTAAGTTTCGTTGTATTCGTAATAGTATTTACATAATTTTCCCATGTATTCCCATCTTATCCTAAACAATATTATTCAATAGAGAAGAACACTTCACTTTAATTTATTCCACATGACGCTGGTATTGGCGTATTTGCTGTAAAATAACTGCGCGTGCAATAATGTTTTATGATCAGGTACGTACTTTAATAATGTTGGGACTTGTTGATAAATTGGTCGTCAAGAACAAATGTCATTATATACGTCAAAAACAAATGTCACTACTTACATCAAGAACAAATGTTATTACCTACGTCAAGAGCTAATGTCATTTCTGACGTAAAGAACAAAATTCATTACATACGTCAAGAACAATTGTCATTACTTACATCAAGAACAAATGTTCTTACTAACGTCAAGAGCTAATGTCATTACTGACGTCAAGAACAAATGTCATTAATGACGTCAAGAAATAAGGTAATTACTGACTCCTTTATTTCAGATTACAAATTAAAACGTTTTTGCTAATAGACGAGTAAAATGTACTCGGACAGAGTTTTCGATTTACGTAAAACATACGGCGATATATATATATATATATATATATATATATATATATATATATATATATATATATATATATATATATACTTTGAAAGAAGTAAAGCATATTATGCACAATCTCTGTTATATAGTTCAAGAATATTAATAGAAAATTGCAGAACATAAATATTTTTCTTGACTTTTTATATAACTTTGCTTATGACTCGAACGATTGCTTGTTTATTTTATTTGAAATGCGCTCGATAGAAATCACCTCATTTCTGTTCGTGAGTGACAACAAGAAAACAATGTTGGTCATGCTAAGATATGCTATATCATTGCAAAATCAAGAAATTAAAATAACCCTCTCCACCGAAAACAAAATGAAAATTGCGAAATTAAAAGGTTTGTGGATTTGGGAAACAATACTAATGTTTCAGATATCAGCTGCTTGTACATGCCATATGTTATATCTTTAGCTTGTATTAATTTTACAAAATACAGTTTAGGTAATGACAATTAATCATTGTAGGAGACAGTTTGAGATCTCATTTCAATTCTTAAAAATATGTTTTTTTAATATATTTTATATTTCCTTTACTTACCTTAGGTACTAAATGATAGCTCAGTCTCTTAATGGTGGCAATGGCAAACACCAGCATGGTCACAATGTCCCGGTGTTCCGTCTGCGCATGTACAAGCGCCATGTTCAGCACATGTTTGACGACGACCTGGCAATAATGTACGGTATTGATAGTATGTTGTATTTGGGTTTTATTATTGATTTTTATTCACCAGACTATTCTAAATCAACTTAAATAATTCTTAAATCCGATTATAACACTGAATATTGATTGAAAACTAATACAATGGACGAAGAGTCATATTTTTTATGGTCAATGGATGACTCTATTCAATGACATACAAACACTACATTTATAATAATTTTGCATTAATATATTAAGAAATGTTAACGCAGTTGAAAAAGCTTATATTTAATACAGACATGTATTAGTTATTGCACGTGAATATATAAATATATTCAGCTTTCTGCAATTTTGAAAACATCTATCATGAGACGAGAATAACTCTTATAGAGCAATAATTATCCAATACCTTTGACGCAACGTATCAACAATTGACATATATATTACTAATGGAATTGCTTAAAATGAATACAAGTAACATTCTTCATCGGTAAAGTCATTCCAGACAAAAATCAGAAAATTAATGATTTTCCTCAGAACTACAATAGAAGGCACAGCAGCTGAATATATCAATCCTTCAAGCGGGAGATCATAAAAGTTGCACAGGTATATATCTTTACTTTTTCTGTTCCTTTATTGCTCAAGTGTATCTTATTTGACCTTAGTCTCAATGTAGTGTTTCTACTATGGTAAAGGACATAAATGCAAGGTTCACTGGTGCATTACTTTTGTCTTAATTTAATCCCATCTTTGGGAGGAGTCCACCTTTTCAGGGTAAAGGCATATTTATCATTTCTGTGTCTCCATCAACAATGAAAAAGAAACTTCAAAATTTGGTTGCATTTGCTTTAGTGAATTTTTCTCTTAGAACAACGTATCCTATATAACAGCCGTTTAAATGCATCATAGTGCTTATTGCAAGATTACAAATGTAAGGTATATACTCAAGGACTTACATCCTTATAATCACGAAAAGGAGTTCGGGTATTTTTGAGTACAGCTTCTTTTGGGTTATTTTGATACATTGATTAAATAATTTTAGTATACTGTGCTTAAATCCGTGGATTTAAGATTACTCATAGAATTCAGAAAGTACAAAATTCTTTAAACTTTGTTAAATCTAATACTATTCGTATCAGAGGGAAACGTTAACGACATGCTCTGTGTGTAACATATTTCGTACCACGCGCAATGGATTAGATTAAATTAATACAAAATGTCGGTCTCGACATCTGGTTCAAAAGTTGTCATTGCAAAAAATGTGGATGATACAGGGAGGTCAAATTGGGTGCCAAAGGTTTAATGTCTGCTATTGATGAGTTTGCTTAGAAAAGGTTAGTACGCAGAAGATGTTGGAAATAGAGCATGCACTTTACAAATTATCACATTTTTATTATGAACTTCAAATCATCACTATTATAATCAGATTCCATCTTTACTTCCTCAATTTCTTGACACATTATAGCAATAGGATCGAAATAAAATTTGATTTGCATAAAATAAAGTTTCAAAGAAATTCAAAAACTGTGTAACGAATATATATATATATATATATATATATATATATATATATATATATATATATATATATATATATATATAGATAGATAGAGAGAGAGAGAGAGAGAGAGAGAGAGAGAGAGAGAGAGCTTACCAATACCACCACCACCAAGGAGATCACCTAGGAGATTGAAGCAGTGGCAGATGCCATCTCTGCAATGATGGCGTAAATGATTAAAGCAGTGGTGTGCGCAGTCGGCATCGGTCACGCACTGGAACTGCGCAAAGGTCAGCGCTGATAATAATAATAATAAAAATAATAACAATAACTCTCATTTTCTGATAGTTTAATAAAAGTTGTAAGAGAAATATGGAACGGATTTTAAAATGTATTATGAAAGTCTAATTTTCTGAAACTAAACTTCAAGTTATTAAACGATTATTACCAAGTGTAATACATTATGTAAACAAAAAATAGTAATGGTGGATTGTATTGGTGTCAGGGATATAAGCCATATAGAAATGTCCTTTCAAATTTCTTCTAGCCATTACTTCCTAAAATGATGCTGATCGCGTTAAACTTTAAAATGGCAGTTTTTCATCTCAGACATTTTGCGAGAGCTATATGAATGATAATTTGGAGTAAGTTGCACTTTCAATGAAGTGCTAAATCTGGCATATATTTCAGGACTGTTCTTGCATAAATATATGTTGTTTATGGTAAATATTTTCTATCATAGTTTAGAATTTCCGTCCTAGAAAATTTCATAAAGTGATCGCTTTCTAAATTAGATAGCTGAGGCTTTACATTTAGCAGAATGGGAGTGTTTCTGACGTGACGTCAGGCATGCATAATGTAGTCATAATTTGTATATTCTTGTTTTGTGTAAATATGAGGCAAAGAATCAAATGTTGAAAACCTTTATAATAGTTTATTATTTATCTACCATACTTACCCATTCTTAGATGATGCTAGTAATAGAGCAATACGACAAAAAACATCTATAGCAATCAAGTTTCAAGTATTACAAGATAAAAGGATAAAATTCTTACCAACGGAGGAGAAGAGCAGGAGTCCAATAGCGAGTTTCATTTTGCAACAATGTCGTCGTACAAGTCTGATGTATTTCGTCTGGTGTAGTGGCTGCGTTATATACTTGTTGAATGTTACATCTGTTGCTCTCACAGAAACGGTCGTGATTATGGATATGATACAATCTTGTTACCTTTGTTCAGGTCAAGGCTTTTAATAAGGAGCAACGCCAATAATCACGAATGTATACGTACAAAATGTTGCCTTATGTTAAAGATTTCACAAAAGTATAATTTGTTTCTATTAAATATGTGCTATGTTAGAAATAAGTTTTGTTTTTGTTACATAAGCATCATAAACTGCGGTGAAAACGATATTGAATACACATTAAGAGGTTACAGTGTTATGTACATATATCGCAATAATAGGATGTCCAAAATGTTTCATGTTAAATCATTATTATGTAGAGATTGGAATCATCATAAGCTTTGTTCATGTTCCTTTTTCACATATTTAAGATTAATATATTGACAACATATGTTTCCGATTAACACCTGATTTAAAGAAGTAAGAGTGCTAGATAATAACTGGTAACACTATGTCTGTCATAGATAACCATACGGATATATAATTTTCAGTAATATAAGGCTAGTTATTGGTGTCTTATGTGTTTTTCAATTATATTAGGCTAGGTATTGGTGTCTTATGCGTTTTCCAATTATATAAGCCTTTTATTATAAAAATCAGTGTGAAATATAGAAAATTATAGGCAAAATATTTTTCATTTTTTGTCATTCCTATATTTTCACATGTGAAAATATAAGATTTTTACCATGATGCAATTTAGCACTTGGACTACCTTTTTGTATTACAAGAGTTATTCTCCTTGCTTATTGCATACAACATGTCTTCTGCTGATAAGAAATATGGCACAAGCTTATGATTTGGTGCTTATGGAATTAGAAATGGATATAGAAGTAGATGAAATGCTTGCAGGTGTTGACTTTAATATAATAGAATCCACAGAAGATGCGCCTGTGAATGAAAACTCTAGGTTTAGGAAACTGAAAGAGGTAGAAGTGCAAAATTCTTTGGATGAGCAGGAAAACAAGAACACAAGAATCAAAACAGAAAATAATGTTAAACTGCTCGCACCATATCTCAATTCAGTTGGGGAAATGAGGAACAAGGAATCGATCCCACTTTCCAAGCTGAATGACCATATTGGGAACTTCTTTCTGGCAATCCAAAGGAAAAATGGAACTGAATTTGAGCCAACATCTTTCAGGAGCTTTCTTTCCTCATTTGATAGGCATCTGAGAAAGAAAAATTATGGATTTTCCCTCATAAATGATATTCAGTTCAGCAAATGTAGAGAAATGCTTAAATTGAAAATGAAGCAATTGAAAGGGATGGGAAAAGGAAATCTCCAAAATGCAGCAGAACTTATTACTGATGCAGAAATGGATGCTTGAAAACTCATTGTGGCTTATATGTATCACATATTTTGGAATGAGAACCGGCATCGAGACACATGAATTAAGATGGGGTGATATTGATGTCATACAAGAGGAGTCGGTTGAAGAATATCTCATTTATACACAAGAGCGACAGACGAAAACTCGATCTGGGACAAATCCCAGAAATGTAGGAAAGGTGAAACCCAGGGCATATTCTATTCCAGATAATTTGGACCGTTGTCCAGTGGCCCTCTATAAGCTTTTTAAATCCAAGCGACCCAAAGAGATGCTCGAGTCGGACAGTCTATTTCTCCTGACAGTGAACATATTGGCTCCACGTCCTGGCCAGGCATGGTACAAAAATTTACCAATGGGCATCAGCAAAATATATTCAATAATGAAAGAAATGAAAAGCTATCTTAAACCTACTGGGAAGAAGCTTGTGCCATACAGGTATAATTTTGTGTAACCCAAAAAGTCCGCAAACATCTAAAAATGCATATTTTTCATGCAAAAGTGACTAATTAAATACAATCAGTTCAAATGATTCTTTTGGTTTCTTCTTCTTCAGGGATCACTGTATTGCAAGACATCCCAATTTTGTACACAGTGTAACAATAAATTTAAACAAAAACATTAATAATGAATTAAAGAGGACTACCTGATTTTCATATTTCATCATTTTTAAGTGTAATTTCTACTCGTTAAACTATTGAGGGTGGTCGATGTAGAACAAAGCATTGAAACCGTGATCAGGATTTGAACCTGAATCTTCAGATTATAAAATCTGATGTTTTTCCAATTAAACTATCCCATTGTACTTTCCAGCTTTTATTCTCCATGTGTCCCTTCTTTTTTTAGTGCCAGGAAGCATTTATTACAAAAACGTAATGACCATGATATCCCAGCAACGCATATTATGCCAAAAAGTGGACATAAAAATGTTCAGAGTGTAAACAGTTACTCAAAGCTCAATGAAGTTCAACAAAAGTCAATCTCGAACATATTATCAAACAAAGAGCGACAGCTGCTACCTACAGGTGACTCGAAAACCTAAATCCATACAACAACGTCTTCTACACTTTTACCTTCATCTTCTCCTCCAGACCAGAATGAATCTCTTGACCACACAGGAAATGAAGTAAGATTCAAACAGCATGACTTAAGCAGCTTCTTTACAGGAAATACAATCAACGCTAACACGTTGACAATAAACATCCATCATCACCATGCAACTTCACATTTGGACGGCGTGCAGGGTGGGCAGTCGCCAATACATGCCAAAGGGAGAAGAATACTCCCCTTAGCAGACACTGATTCACAATAAAGCCACCGCAAAGCTAACGTTCTCAACCTTTTTAAGTTCCACACGTTCAATATTGTTCCATTTGTTTGATTTTTACATTTGTTAAAGAAGTTCAATGTGTCGAATCGAGCTAAAGCCTTCTGATGAAATCACGGTTCAGTGTAGATATTCTTCCGCGAATGATGTGTAAATACAAGACCGACCGTTGACACTCACACATTGAAAATGTTCTGCTGGTTTGTGTTTTTTTGTATGTAATAAGTGGCATTAAAGTGTTTATTTAATTGAGAAACGAAATAATAAATTCAATGTGACAAACGAAAATGAATCATATCTCCTTTCTTGAAAATTCTTTGCAATCGCTCCTAACACTATACTTCTAGTGGTTTATGTTTTTTTTAAATATTTTATAATATGCGCTACTAAGAAGTGTCTCGTTGGGTTATAAAACAAACAAAAAAAAAGTATATAATAAAAAGAATATTTTCTTTTCCTACGTTAATACCGGATATATTTCATCGTGTGATACAAAAAAACCGACATATTTTAACTCGTGGCTTCGCCACTCGTTAAAATATCACGTCTTTTTGTACCATACGATGAAATATATCCGGTATTAACGTAGGAAAAGAAAATATTTTCACATATTTAAGATTAATATATTGACAACATATGTTTCCGATTAACAGCTGATTTAAAGAAGTAAGAGTCTTAGATAATCACTGGTAACACTATGGTTGTCATAGATAACCATACGGATATATAATTTTCAAGACGACAAAAGACATTTATTTAACGTCATCTTATCATGAAGAAAAAACATGACCAATCAGCAAGTTATTTCATCTAATGAAATATAAATATACGAGTATAATGTATTACACCGTGACACATACAAATCACTTATACTTGGCTATGTATTGCTGTCTTGTGCGTTTTCCAATTATATAAGGCTAATTATCGTTGTCTTATGCGTTTTCCAATTATATTAGGCTATGTATTGCTGTCTTTTGCGTTTTAAAATTATATTAGGCATTGCACTGTTGACTTGTGCGTTTTTGAATTATATAAGGCTAGGTATTTGTGTCTTATACGTTTTCCAATTATACACGGCTAAGTATCGTGGTCGTATGCGTTTGCCAATTATATAAGGCCAGGTATTGGTGTCTCATGCGTTTTCGTATGCGTCTTCCAATTATATTAGGCATTGCAGTGTTGACTTGTGCGTTGTTCAATTATATAAGGCTAGGTATTGGTGTCTTATGCGTTTTCCAGTTAAACAAAGCTAAGTATCGTTGTCGTATGCGTTTTCGAATTATATTAGCCATTGCAGTGTTGACTTGTTCGTTTTTAAATTATATAAGGCTAGGTATTGGTGTCATGCGTTTTCCAATTATACAAAGCTAAGTATCGTTGTCTTATGCGTTTTCCAATAATATAAGGCTAGGTATTGGTGTCTTATGCGTTGTCCAATTATACAATGCTACGTATCGTTGTCTTACACATTTTCCAATTATATTGGGCATTGCAGTGTTGACTTGTGCATTTTTCAATTATATAAGGCTAGGTATTAGTGTCTTATGCGTTTTACAATTATACACGGCTAAGTATCGTTGTCTTATGCGTTTTCCAATAATATAAGGCTAGGTATTGGTGTCTTATGCGTTTTCCAATTATACAAGTTTAAGTATCGTTGTCATACGCGTTTTTCAATCATATTAGGCATTCCAGTGTTTACTTGTGCGTTTTTCAATTATATAAGGCTAGGTATTGGTGTCTTATGCTTTTTCCAATTATACAAGGCTAAGTATCGTTGCCTTATGCGTTTTCCAATTATATATGGTTAGGAATTGGTGTCTTATGCGTTTTCTAATTATATAAGGCTAGGTATTGGGGTATTGTTATCTTAACCACAATTATTTTAGCGTATGTAAAATCCATTATGTAAGACAAGCCAATCTTCCTCCTGTTCTAATCCATACAATCTAAAATTATTCATGTTGTATTAAAATGATAAACATTACATAAATTGAAAGAATTAAACAATTACATAGTTTTGAAATGCAATATATCCAGTATTTGTTCACATTTCTTGAGATCAAAAGGCTGTTTCCTAAGTTTCTCTAGTATGCAAATCTCAGAATTTATTTTGGTTAGGAAACGTATTGATAAGTGTGACAAGAAGATAATACAGATCAAAACAGTAAATCATTACTATTTAGTCGTTTATGCCTCCAGGTATTGAGAACTCTGACACTCATCCTTAAATCCAACGAGGAATACAGATACTATTTTTGTCTTGATTTACACGTATCAGGTGATCTGAGCAGAGTGACCGAACATATGCCATTTTCACAGTGCTCTCCGTGGTATACGTGAAACATTCCTCACCGAAATCTTGGTCGTGATGAATGAGTTGACAATCCCCCAGTAATACAGATAGAAACACTCATTAGCATAACTCTTATCTTATTCGACCAAACTGACCCCAATATAATGGATCTCATCTCAATAGAGCTCATGCAAACATTTGTTTCCCGTTTGTTTTGTATGGGTCTATAGTATCTATCCCCACTACAGATCTGTGTATGCAATTATGCCCGTCTATCTGTCTGCATGCATGCATGAATGTATGTATGTATCTTCCGTTCAGCATTTACAGTAATACAGATGTGTTAGTATGCATGAATATACATCCATCCATTTTGTCAGTTCAGTCGTATGTGCGTATTTAAGTTCCTTTTTATTGTTGCATGTACGTTTTTAATCATCTATGATATGCAAACTGATGTGGCGTTTCTATGTCATTGTGTGCTTGCATGTACGACTCATAATTCCACTTACAAAAACGTAATGACAATGCAAGATGAGACGTCAAACTTTTGTTTAAGTGTATAACTGATTAACAGTAGGTCAGTAGAAAAGCTTCCTAAAATATGACAAAAGACAACTATATAGTTCTTTACGTTTCTGGCATAGACATATGCATTACGAATTTGGATTAAATGATCTCTGTTTAGGTGGATTAATAAATACGTTTTTTTGTTAATTCGGTTGTTAGTTATGATGCAAATACAAGACTTGTGTTGTACTACCGGACACAGAATTCTCAGAAAGGCAGAATACAACAAGAAAATGAATGCATAAGCTTCACGTTTTCCTAGTTAAACTGAAAATGTGGGTTAACCAGGAACACCATTCACACTGTTCGACACTAACGTATTGAGTGTATGCAGGGAAACGCCATGAAGACTTTTGTAATGCAGTCAGTCTACTTTACAATGCTGTTACCAAGCGTCTTCGATCCAGGACAAAGGTGACAATCTATAGGAGTCAATAGATTGACCCCTGTGATGTCGATGGATGCTGGTCTCTCAAAGATAGCAAATTATGCATAATAATACTGAGGAATTTGTAAGGCGCGCAATCTTTAGAAGCTCTACGCGCGTTACATCTATAATGATATGAATACAAAAAAAACAAAAACAAACAAATTTAAATTTGGAAAAAAAAATGCTGGGATAGGCCAGATAGGTATGTTGGACTGGAATCCGTCAGTGAAACGTAGCACAAAGAACAAACTTTGTGTTTGATTTTGGATCGTATGGATAGCCAGTGTAGGGTACGACGCAGCTGGGATGTGTACGCTTATCGTGGTACTCTAAGGATGATCCCAGCAGCTGTGTGTTGATCTTTTTGAGATTTCTGGAGTATATATTGAGATAAACCAGACATAATTGAGTTACAATAATCCAGTCTAGAATGTACTAATAAACAAACAAGTGTTTTAGTTGCATCAACGGAAAGATATTTGCGAATGTAGTCAATGCGTTTCAGCTCAAGGTATGACATGACATATTGGCGCAACGTGAGAGTACTGCAGAGTAACACCTTGGTTTCGTACTGACTGTGTGAATTTAATGTTGGTCATGCTGATATGTATTATTTGAGGTAAAGGATGTGAATGAGAATGTCTTTGTGCTGTTATAAGAATGGTCTCAGTTTTATCAGCATTCATCTGTTGCATATCATCCATAAGTTTTCATCCGAAGCCACCTCTCAAGGCCATGGATAGTAGCATCAACTTCAGTTTGGTGGCTAGACGTGTATATTTTGGGTGTCATCAGCATACAATTGCTGAGACACTGGGTGATGATCTATGACACTTGAGATCAGCTGAGTGTACAGAGTGAAAATATCAGTTCCAACAACAGACCCCTATGGAACACCACAACATCTGGGCTGGAGTGTATTCCATTTCCAGATACAATTTGTGTTCTGTTGACTAAGTAGGACTTGAACCAATGTAAGGCTGTATTGTGAATGCCAAATACATACTAGAGACGGTGAAGTAAAATATCATGGTCTATTGCTTCAAATGCTGCATTATCATACCAAATCAAATAATGCAAATATTCATTCACAAATATTAAAATAAGAATTTCATGACAACAATATCCATGCAAATTGGCATCGACGTATATGAATTTGAGTCTCAAATGCTGAATATTATTCAAACTGTTTCATAAATTCAATATTAAAACCATTCCCGTTTGAGATTGTATTATAAAAAAATTTTTTTTGAGTGGAAATTATTTAGACAGAAAGAAAAACAAATAATACTGACAGACTTTGCATCTTTCATTTGTTGTGAGTAAAATTACTTAAAAACAAAATTAAACTAGAATTAACGTTTAAAAGTATGTTATACTTTTCTTACAATCTATACGTCAAAGAAAAAGCGTCCAGTCGAATAAACAGAACATTTGTACATTTTTTGCGATGTCACATTGTTTGATGCAGTACCGGTTAGAATACAGAAAACGGTCCACGTTTATATAACCTATAATGTCACTTTCACAACTAAACATTACATTGTTGCAATAATCATTTGAACGAAGGTTCCCTGGATGCAGAAATTCCCATATTTACTGTAATGTATTTGTGACCGTATATTTCAGCATTTGACTTGGAACAACAGACTGCAGAATACGCAAACAAATTTCATTTTGAGTCGTATTATTATCGCATTTTTGCCATGCAAATATGCAGTGGTTAGATAAACTTCTGTTAGTTTGGATACTGATTTATGCCCACGTTCTTCAGTAATAGATGTTTGTTTACGTCTGGAATTTAATCTATCAACCCCACTTGTGTATAAGGTGGATTCGCTGCTTCATGTTTACAGCCACAACCAACACCAACTTACACATTCGCTATGATCTTAGCAATAAACCTTAAATTTACTGCTTGTTGTTGTTGTTATTGTTGTTAATGTCTTGGGGTCTTAGCCATTTGTTATGCTGTGTTACGTTTTTAAGCTCTAATAAACAATAACACAGAAAAGGGAAAACAACAAGCTTTCTAAAATGTTACAAATAATTTATTTCCCTGGAAAAAGATTGTAGAAAATGAAACACAAACTAACATTCTTAAGAATGAATCAAATCCAAAATTAATCCAAGAGTTATCCACGTATTAAGTTAAATATGTCCTAGTAATGAACTGTTCTAATAGATTCAAGTCACAAAACTGTTGAAAAAAAAGCAAAATGGAAGAAGATGACGTATGATAAAGTCTGATTTTTGCTTATCTAAACTTCCTTCTATAACCAATATTTAACACTCCGGGTTTCGAAATCCGAAACAAAGTTTAATAAACTGTCTTTGTGCAAGAATTCTGCATGAACACATAAAATACTTCCAGCAATACGAATTAATCCGCTAAAATCCATCTGTTTTAAAGAAAAGTTAATATAGGTTCAAAAACTGGCTAAATTTCTATGGTTACATGTCATCCATGTCATACATATCAGAAATACATCTCTCTACTCCATGGATGGTAGCATCAACTTCAGTTTGGTGGCTAGACTTGTATATTTGGGTGTCATCAGTGTACAATTGGTGAGACACTGGGTGAAGATTTCTGACACTTGAGAGTGGCTGAGTTTATATAATGAAGAGAACAGGTCCAAGAACAGACCCCTGTGAAACACCACCACATAGATCAACTGGACTGGAATGTATTCCATTTGCAGATACAATTTGTGTCCTGTTGACTAAGTAGGACGTGATCCACTCTAAGGTTATATAATGATCAGGATCTACGTAACAGTTTAGATACGTGATACAACATGTCCCTGTGGTAAATTGCCAATATTTAGACAGACGAGACCATTTCTCTTCCCAATTCTTTTAACGAATCGAATAAACAAACGGCGGCGAAAATGTTCTTTGCAAACAAACTTTCCAGAAGGCGGGGATGATAATGTTATCCCGCGATTGCAGCCAATCCGTAAAAAAGAATATGGCACTATAGTTGCATGCGCTTATTTGCACCAATCAGAATCACCTAAAGTGATATGTTCACATGGGATGATATAATATATATATATATATATATATATATATATATATATATATATATATATATATATATATATATATATATAAAATATAAAATAAACAACGCCAACACGTATTAATGTTGTGACCGGTTTCGCTTTAATGCTTTATCAAACTGAATTTGTTATGATTGCTTACGTCATTAAATATATCATGTTTCTGAGTAAACAATATGACATAAACAATATGACGTCATAGCTTACGTTTGTACATTTGTAACCTACTTTTCTTATTCTTTAATAAATAACATGGTCATGGAAATATGTATATATATATATATATATATATATATATATATACACATATACATACACATACACATACACACACACACACATACACACACATATACACATATACATACACATATATACACATATACACATACACACACATACATACATACATACATACATACATACATACATACATACATACATACATATACACATATACATGTATACATACACATACACACATACACACACATATATATATATATACACGCATACATATACATACATACATACATACATACATACATACATACATACATACATACATACATACATACATACATACATACATACATACATACATACATACATACATACATACATTCATACATACATACATACACACATATATATACTTCACATATTATTAATATTTAATACATAGAAATATATAAAACTGGATCTTCAAGATACTTGTATCTCTATTGGTAAATATGTGTAAAATTTATGAATAAATAGAGATAAACAGTTTTATTTTTATATATATATATTACATTAATGAAGGTCGTAAAGTGCTTTGGAATTTAGACCTTTTGGATATACTGTATTAAGACGGTGAATCCAGTATGTTTCTTTTAGCAAACGTTCCATTTCTGATTCAGCTATAACAATAGGTTGAAAGGAAAAATCTTGCACAGTATGAGAACTATTGTTAAAGTGTACGGCAACATGAGATGAAAAAGATTTATGGATATAATTTTTTATGTCAGATCTATGTTGGTTCATACGTTTAGATATTTGTTGACTAGTTTGTCCAATATATTGGACGTCACATTTTTTGCATGTGATCAAATAAATAACGTTTGATGTTGCACAATTAGTATCACAATGCATATTAAACGTTTCTTTTGTATTACTACTACTGAAAGAAGTACTTTCATTAATAAGAGAACAGTGCGAACATCTAGGTCTATTACATTTAGTTGCTGATCCTTTTTTGTACGATGTTTTTTCTAATTTAGAATTAATTAGGTAATCTTTAAGATTTTTTGTCCTTTTATAAGCAAGCATGGGCTTGCTTTCGTGTAGCAATTTAACATTTTCTTTACCTGATAATTTTAATAAATCCCAATATTTATTGATAATCTTACCTATATTAGGTAAACTTGGGTTATATTCAATAATAAAGGGAATGATATCCTTATTTGTATTTTTGATTTTACATTGTAATGATTCAAGTTGTGTAAGAGAAGATACTTTTTGGAAAGCAGCATTAATGATATCAATAGGGTAATTTCTATTTAGAAAATGCTGACCTAACTCTATCAAAGATGATTTAAAAACAGTGTCATCCGAAATAATTCTTCTATATCTTTTCGCTTGACTATATGGTATCCCGCTTTTACATGATTTAGGATGGCATGATGAATATTCAATATATTGATGCATATTTGTGTTTTTAACATGAACCATGGTAGTGATGTCATTATTTTCATTTTTAATGACGTCTACGTCCAAAAATGATATTTTAGTTTTAGACACATTGAATGTAAACTTTATTGTTGGATGTAATTTGTTTAAACTGTCTATAAAATAATAAAGGTCTTCTAATGGATAACTCCAAATCATAAAGATATCGTCTAAAAACCTTAACCAAATATCTGGTTTTAAGAAACATTTATTTAGAAAATCATTTTCCAATTTTCCCATAAATAAAGATGCATAAGAAGGTGCCATAGGACTACCCATTGCTGTTCCCATTTTTTGGAGATAGTTTGTATTACCAAATTGAAAAAAGTTATTTTCGAGCACAAGTTTTATCAAATTACAAACATGTTCTTTTGATAGTTTAGATGTATATTCGTTTTCTCCAAGATAATATTTACATGCTTCGATACCATCATTGTGTGGTATATTCGTGTAGAGTGAAACCACATCAAGTGTAACTAGTAATGAATTTTCAGTTAGTTTTGGTAAAGATTTCAATTTGGTAATGAAATCAAAAGTATCTTTGACATATGAAGGTAATGATTTCATTAGTGGTTGTAAAACATGATCAATATATTTGGATATATTATTTGTAACTGAGTTACAAGTAGAAATAATAGGTCTACCTGGATATCCTAAAGGTAGTGACTTATTAATCGTTTTATGTATTTTTGGTAAAATATAAAATTGAGGTGTGCGTATTTTATTCGGGAAGATATCTAGTTCATCATGCATTGAGCAATTGTGTATAGCGATTTGATTAATACATTTGCTTATGTTTTCTTTAAATTCTTCAGAAGGATTATAGGAAAGTTTTGTATAATATTCGTCATCATTTAATTGTCTTTCTACTTCTTCAATATAATCTTCTTTATTCATTATTACTATGGTGCTAGACTTATCTGCCTTTTTAATAGTAATACTTTCGTCCTGTGATAAGGTACGCAAGGAAATTAATTCTTCTTTAGATATGTTAGTAAAATGTTTTCTTTTAGAACTGCTTTTTAAAATTTCTTGTTTAGTTGCTTCAATATAAAAATCGAGATAAATATCTCGACCACTAGAAGGTGTAAATGATGATTCTTTTTTATTGAAAAAGGGCTTATTTTTTAGATGATAACTACTTTTGACTTGTGAGTTAGTATATGATTGTGAGAAAAATTCTTTTAATTTTAACGATCTAGTGTATTTGAAAAATGCTTCTGCTAAATTGATATTATCATGCACTTTGTTTCTTGGACAAAAAGATAAACCCTTACCTAGAAGAATGTAATCACTATCAGTTAGAGTTCGTTTAGAAAGGTTTAACACAGTTTCCTTTCCTCTTTTGATTTCCTTTTTTCTTTTCTTGTCTTTCCTCCATTTGTTCTTGTTTTGAATTCTAACAAATCTCCTATTCTTTCTTTTGTTTGTGTTGTCTTCAACAGATCCTTGAGGGTTTCCATAAGTTTTTGTAATGTTTCTATTACGGTTATGTTGGACTCCTGTATAATTTTCTTTATTATTGAATATAACCCAAGTTTACCTAATATAGGTAAGATTATCAATAAATATTGGGATTTATTAAAATTATCAGGTAAAGAAAATGTTAAATTGCTACACGAAAGCAAGCCCATGCTTGCTTATAAAAGGACAAAAAATCTTAAAGATTACCTAATTAATTCTAAATTAGAAAAAACATCGTACAAAAAAGGATCAGCAACTAAATGTAATAGACCTAGATGTTCGCACTGTTCTCTTATTAATGAAAGTACTTCTTTCAGTAGTAGTAATACAAAAGAAACGTTTAATATGCATTGTGATACTAATTGTGCAACATCAAACGTTATTTATTTGATCACATGCAAAAAATGTGACGTCCAATATATTGGACAAACTAGTCAACAAATATCTAAACGTATGAACCAACATAGATCTGACATAAAAAATTATATCCATAAATCTTTTTCATCTCATGTTGCCGTACACTTTAACAATAGTTCTCATACTGTGCAAGATTTTTCCTTTCAACCTATTGTTATAGCTGAATCAGAAATGGAACGTTTGCTAAAAGAAACATACTGGATTCACCGTCTTAATACAGTATATCCAAAAGGTCTAAATTCCAAAGCACTTTACGACCTTCATTAATGTAATATATATATAAAAATAAAACTGTTTATCTCTATTTATTCATAAATTATATATATATATATATATATATATATATATATATATATATATATATATATATATATATATATATATATATATCTATATATATATATATATATATATATATATATATATATATATATATATGAAACTGTACACACACTATAGGCAGGTGTAACGACTACGTGATAATTGGCAGATATATAACACGTGTAATAACATTTGATGACGCTTCTAATGACGTCATAGGGTGAAGCAACGAAAAAGCGTAACGACCGAGGCATCCTAAAGCATTTCAGTCATTTCATTAATCTAGTCTGGGATTTCAAGTGTCATCCGATACAATTAACCTTATGTTTGAGTTCATTTAAAATTTACAAATGCAGTATGTCATTTGTTTGCTCACCAAAGCATGCAAAATACAGGAATTATTAAGTCCGTTTCATAAATTACGTTGGGATGAACTGATATGCAAGATACTGTGTGTATTATTGATCCGTTGCCTTGTTTTGTTTTGTCCTGACATCAAGTTAGTATATTTATCCAAGCAAATTTCATTCTTCTCGAGTTTTAATTCATGGAAACACTCACGCAAAGTTTTTGGTCTAGCTAGATAAATATAGTGCACCTTAACTTTAAATCGTTTTGGAAAACGACATTACTGGTATTACTCAATTTAGCAGCACAAGGGCAAGCCACACGAGTTGAATCTGTCATGCCATTCATTGCTTATTTGTTCTGGCCTGAGTCAATTAAACAACTAAAAATACATCATTACTTTTATCATCATTACTTTAATGGATAATGCCAATATTACAAGGACCTTTTATCAAATATGTATGGTGACGGATGCGCATCATTTGTGTATTTCACGTTTCCAATCATCATTATTATTCTTGTCCTTCTCTTCGTCATCATTATTAATACACAATGGAGGACCACATACTCTTCAATTATCCATGAGTTCGCTAAAACTTAGAGCGAAAGAATTATTAGATTTGGATTGCACTCGAGCTATCCTTTCTTTCAATTCCTTCAAAGACATGCAGAGTTAGAAAATGTCTATATAATGTTACAATAAAGTATATATATTTGGAAACGTATGCATTGAGCTCTAAGATAAAAGACGAAATCTTTATGAATGGTCAGTTTTCCTCTTATGTTTCTTCTTCTTCTTCTTCTTCTTCTTCTTCTTCTTCTTCTTCTTCTTCTTATTATTATTATTGTGCAGATATATATCTTTCTTAGTGTAATAGTGTCAATCATATTTTCAATCACATTTGTTTATGATTCCAAACATAGACATGTGGAGGATATAAAAAAGGATTAGAAATTTTACAAGCAGAAATGTCTAAACTTCCATTCGAATTGGCGTAGGCAAAAAAGAAAGGTAAATGAAGAACACATTTTCTTTCCAATGGGATTTATTTCTTTTCATTCCACAAAAAAATACTTTTTGAAGGTTGCTCTTGCAGATCCATCTGAAAAAGATAACCAATCAAAGAATTTAGGATCACAAATAGATTTATTAAAATCTGAAACAAACGAAGGCATATTGAAATTTTAAATCCTTGACGCTATGGTTTATTACCCTTGACATACCCACATACCACACACACGCACACACCTAACAACACACACACACACACACACACACACACACACACATATATATATATTATTTATTCCATCAAGTGAAATAATAGTTTCAGAAAATGGTAATTGCCAATTTGTTAAAGTAGAACGTTTATAATCCTGTTTACCCTAGAAATTAATCATTCTAACATTTAACATTTCTTTGTAGAATCATTCGTTTCTATTGTTGCGTTCAGAATTTGATTTGCTAGAAGTATTTATTCAATAGAATATTCTTTTGAATTACAAACTGCTGATTAACATAATCGGAAATAAACATTAATTTGGAATTATAGTGAATTCAGAGAAGGATATCTTGAAATGTATGACTGTGGGAAGTTGGAAGACTATTAGCACATAATCAAACGAGTTCAAGTTACATTAAAGAGTCTATATTAAGCATAAAATGTCATTCAAGAGTCCATATTAAGAATAAAAAGTCCTATTTGATCTCATCCTGCCCTTGTTTCTATAATCAAAAACGTTTATATTCATAAGCTCTTCTTCGTTAACCAATACGCTAAAGATAACCGCTACTTGCGAACGGAGCACATCGAGTTTAGGATACATGGATTACAACTTAAACTGATGTATATTCTCACTGACAATATATCTTCACATGTGCGAGTATTTAAAAAGGAGCTGAGGAATGAGTTCAAGATGAAACATATATTAACTTATTTGGACATATAAAATGATCATATCCAGGGAAATAATCACATTATGACCTTTTATTAACCCTTAATTTATCGCATATATTCATTAAACGCGATTGTTTATATAAAAAGTCAATACGATTGATATAGTTCTATTTTAGATTTTAGTAGTTGAAGATGATTTAAAAATATTTACCATGTCGTATATTACTTTTTAGCAACTTTTGGAGTATGATTTTATTTAATTTTCGTAATTTTATTCATGCTTGTAAAACGATATAGGATATATTTTGATATAAATTATGTTCGAAATGCGGGCATGCAATAAATACATATTGCGTACTATCTATACATAAATGTCTTCGTACGTGTTGACAATTAGTAATAATTAGACTTAAGATGGCACCTTTGGCACACGATGTTTCAGTGACTGATAGGAAATAAAAGGTTCAGTTGCGTTAGGTCATGTAAATTTATCGAACATGCCCTCAAACAATAGAGTAGGTTGTCACATAGGCTCTATTGCAAACTACAGTTAAAATCTATTGTGTATATAAGGAGAAAATTAAGCATTAATCTTCATTCAGAATATTTGAGTCTTTCCCAAATGTAGTGTTCAAGTTGCAAGTAAGCAGATGCATTTTATGTTGTACTTTGATATTGTTCGAGAGGAAACAAACAGTTATTCAGACTGTTCGGTGATGATTTAAAGTGTTGATGATATGGAATATAATATCATTCAGCATTTGTTATTACGTATTCGAAACAATTGTGGACAACGTAACCATGGCAACGTTACAGCTTCTAGAGGATCAGTTCATTTCCAGTATTGAAAAATATCAGCGTCTTTTCATTGGTTTAAGACTTTCACAAATCTTTATAAGGAAATATTTGGATTTACTCCATTATACTAAAGTGTCTCAGATATTTCATTTTTGCAACTTTAAGAATTAAATTGTTTATTAAGTTTGACAAAATTTGTAGCTTTTGCTTCTTTCCGGTTGCTAAAGTTTGTGAGCATAGAGTCGTAACAACTCTCTTACTAATATCATCGGAAACATGAGACAAATTACAACCACGCCTACCAAAAATATGAAAATAAAAATAACAAGATAAATCTCAGAAAACCCACCTGAGATGGCTTGATTTAGAAAATATGGAAAAATCATAATTATCTGTCCTAAGGAACTGCACTTTATATGCCTTAAACACTAAATATAAGAGGGTAGATTTTGTTTATTAAAGAAACATTTGAAAAGAATTTACAACATCGTCCAAAAATGAAATTCCTATTGAAAGATACATTATCTATTCACTCCAGTGAGTTTGTTCTATTTGTATGCATCGTAAAAGTTAGTGTCAGCTTACAATATAACGAGTTCATATTTTAAACGTGTAATGTTTATTTTTATATTTGCATTTACTTACCATACCTTTCAAAAAATCTGATAGGACTCATTCTTTTAATGGTGGCAATGGCAGACACCAGCGTGGTCACAATGTCCCTGGGTTCCGTCTGCGCATGTGCAGGCGTCATGTTCACGACATGGTTGGCGACGTCCTAAAATATTGTAGCTTTGATATCAAATCATAATTTTGTTTCCTCTTTATTACTAAACACGATCACGTTACAAATCAAAATACGTTTTAACTTAATACAAGTGTATGTAACCTATATCAAAACGTACGTATATATAATATATGATGTTGTACGAACGAAATGTCTCAACCGTTTACTTTCTACCTATAGTAATTAAAATTCTATATTTTTTATTGCATATACTCTCCATGACTTTTTAAATATAATCCGAAAAACTTACATATTCACTTATTCCATTTACATGCTTAACATAATGCATCTATGATTTTTAATAAAAACTTTTTTTAAACTTCGAATTGCGTTCTATTTTGTACAAATTATCACTATACCAATATTTCCTTCATTATCTTAAAAAACTATTGCAACGAGTCTTCAATAAAAAATTGCATTCCAATGAATCGTCAAATATATTTTAAGCTTTGTATCCAAGGAATAAATATTCGGAATAGCAGATGCATCATGTAAGAAAGAAATATAGCCCAAATGTGACACATTTTACTTTAAAACCGAGGAGTATTAAATTCTTCAAATATGCAGCAGCTAACTGATATATATGTTTATCATGACATTTTAATGACGACATTACACTAAATTAATTTCTTATAAGTTTTTTTCGTGTTGTCTATCTATTACTTGGAACAGTACATTAACTGTAAATTCTTATCATTTAAGTGGGACACATTTAATAGAATAAACGGAACTGCCAAAGTTTATGTTGCATTATGTTTTTCAATTAGTCTCATTTGAAAGAAATCACCATAATTATGGTGCATGTGACCTCTCTACGATATTATACGAGACTTTGATGTAAAGAGATTGGAGCTAAACCTGATTTTGCCAAGAAATGATTTAGGTTACGCTGTTGTTTTTGAGTCTTGGATTCTTGTTTAAACGACAATAATGCCTGTATGAGAAGGATGTACATGAAATTTGACATCAACTAAATTGTATTCAAAATGTATCATCCTTGAAGATAGTAGTCATAAAACTTGAGAGAGAGAGAGAGAGAGAGAGAGAGAGAGAGAGAGAGAGAGAGAGAGAGAGAGAGAGAGAGAGAGAGAGAGAGATACATACCAACATTGTGGGGAGGATTATTATGATGAACGCAGTGACAGATACCATCCCTACATTCCTGACCTGCATGTTCCTGGCAGTGATGGTTGCAGTCTGCGTCCGTTACGCATGCATCCTGCGCAAGGACCGCAGCTGATATAATAATAATAATAATAATAATAATAATAATAATAAAAATAATAATAATAATAATAATAATAATAAGTAATAACAGCAATAATAATACTGATACTACTAATACTAATAATAATAATACCAATAATAATACTAATAATTATAATAATACTGATATTAATAATGATAATAATACAAATTACCATAATGATGATGATGATGATGATGATGATGATGATGATGATAAACAATTTGAATTTTTGGAAACACGTTTGTGAAATATTAATTATTTAATTACTAAGGCCGGAAAGGATTGGTTAAAAAGAAAGTTCAATGCATACTTAACCGATTATAAAGGCAAAAACGTCAATAGCTACTAAGAAGTAAACACACATGCATCAGGTCACTTTACTTTGCTTAAATTATGTTTAATGTAATTAAAATTAATTAAGCAAGGACTTAACTATGAACCGAACTTAAGATTGTGTTGGAAAACTGTGGCGAAATTACAAATGTTGACATACGGTGTCATTGATTATCATTGATTTATATTATTAACTCACTCTTTAATGATGTTAGTAGTGTGACAAATAGGTTGATAACATTGACGGAGATCCAAAAACGTTTGACAGGTTTTAATGGTTAATACAATATATTAACACAACATAACGACACAGACAGCAAATATATTTCCAGTAATTATCATCACAATAAGAATTAAGAGGAAATTACTTACCAACGAAAGAGAGGAGCAGAATCACAATGGTGAGTTTCATTTTGCAGCAATGTCGTACAACGTCGGTTTGCCTCGTCTAATCCGATGGCTCTGATTTATACGTGAAGGATAATTTACATGTGTTGCATTCTCATAAACGGACGTGATTACGCTATTATACAATCACGATAGTAGTCATGCGTTGGTTTTCACTGAGACGGTCATGATATAAACTTGGCACCTTTCTTTTCGTTCATTGTGTTTGATAGTTGGAACTGATTCTTATCACCAATAGTCACGAACCTAAAAGTTTTAGATTTTGTCTCAGGTTACAAATTTCACCCACTTATTTCTTTTACAATTTTTAATGTAAGGAACAAATTAAGGTATTGTTATCAAAACATCATTAACTCCTTTTTTAAAGATATCAAGCTGTTTAGGCTCAATGGGAAAATACATTACAGCCCCCTCTCCTCCGGGGAGAATGATCTCAGTGGGAAAATACATTATAGACCCCTCCCCTCGTGGCTGTATGGTCTCATTGGGAAAATACACTACAGCCCCCTCCCCTCGGGGCTGTTTGGTCTCAGTGGGAAAATATATTACAGCCCCTTCCCACTCGCCCCACTCGGCTATATGGTCTTCATAGGGAAAATACATTACAGCCCCTTCCCCTCGAAGCTGTATGGTCTCACTGACAAAATACATTACAGCCACCTCCCCTCTGGATTGTATGGTCTCAGTATGAAAATACATTACAGCCCCCTCCCCTTTGGCTGTTATGGTCTCATTGGGAATGTACACTACAGATCCCGTCCTCGGAGATGTATAGCCTCAAGGTTTCTAAAATGATCCTGGGGCTTTATAGCCTCAATGAGAACTAAGCACAAGTCTGTGTAGGGACCCAAAAAAATATTGGGTTTTTAAAAGACAAAATGAATGAAACATACTGGTGACGTCACGGTAGTAGCTAGTTCAGATGGTGGCGAGTAAGATCAGCTAGGTAAGTTCAGCTTGTTCAGGGAGAGGCGAGCAGCAGTGTTTGAACATATAAAGTTTTCAGACAAAAATAAAGCCTCTACGGTGAGAGGGCAAACCCATCTCGTATATTTGTCAAACTAAAGCCTCCTACGCAGACAGGGCGAACAGACCAAACTATAGATGTGTTCATTTGTTAAATTAAGGCCTCCTACGAATATAAAAAAGTAATGTCAAAACACCAAACCAAAGCTTCTATCTAACCGTGAGTCTCTCATTTTGTCATTTGCTTAAATTATTACGGATGTGATTGTTTACTTTTTGACGCATATTCAAAGTTGCACCCCCTCTGCTGCTACAAATTAAATCATATATAACAATAATGGTAGGAGAATCATTAACAACTAGATGGGCACGAGAAAGATTAGTAGTGATTAAGAAATTTATACCCGTCCGTAATTCTGTCAGACAAATATTACAGCAACGACAAGAATCTGAAGTTAATTTTGTAGAAGATACAAAACAATTATTCAAACCTATTACTGCAACCACTAAAGAGGTTATATGGGGAGATACTAAGCTAGAGGATAGAGAGGGTAATCTTCCAGTATTAAAACGAACTGCTGAACAAACTACGAAAATAGCTGCAACACAACATCCTTCTGGAGATCAGGAAATACTCGAGGGTATAGGTAAAGTTCTTACCCAGATCACTGACATGAAAGAAAAAATTACACCTAAAACCAAACCAATAAAAGAAAATATTGAACTAATACAGCGATTTAACGAGGGTGTTTTTGAAAAGCTCAAAGAAATTAAAGAAAATAATTTACCCGCTTCAACATTACCAAGTTTGGTTCAACAAGATAAAATTGTAACACCAGAATATGTTACCGTGAATGCTGATAATTTTATCAGGTGGATATATTAAGCATTCCACAATAAAAAACAAGCCAGAAATTCAAGTTCAGGATGCAAGTATATATTTCTTACCTGCTGAAGCATTTATTGAAGAAGAAAGAGAACTTGTAACAAATGTTGCAGCTAATACACCATACGACACAAATATGCGAGTTAGTTTTGTCAAAACCAATAATATGGCATTATTTAGTAGTGCTATGATTGATGGAAGAGAGATTGAATCTATCCAGAAGAATGTTGATGCTGCTAAAATACTATTTGGTTTATCGAGATAATCTGATGATTTTACAAGATCGGCTGGTCCATCAATGATGTCTTCCAAGGATATTACTGAAAACGCTGAACATGTTCAATATGTGAAATTACGAACAGTACGAGCTACTGCATGTGATCCACAGCCATATGGATATGAAGATAGACCGGTTGATGCTTTTGATATTTTAAAAAGTGGTAATACTAATTTAAACTTGGGATTTGCAACACATGTATCAATGTGGCACATACCGTGTATATTATTTTCATGTGCGATTTCGTTGTCTCAAATTTTTGGATTTTGCAGAAATGTACGAGAGGTTATCTTTGGAGAGAAACACACTGTAGTCTTGGTGCGAATGGGTGATTATAATGATACAATCTGACAGGAAGCTGGCCCAACTGCAGCTTCAGTTGCTGATGGTAAAGCAAATATAAAAAACTTTCACTTTGGATGCCAGTAATGACTCCATCGATATCCGCAGAGGAAAAAAATGCTATCGTTAAAGGATACATTTAGTAAATCACTGTTATCTAGGTTAACAAAAACCACAGATAGTATCCAAAGTACCATTGACGATATATTTACAAGGAAAATAGCATCATATAAAGGTGTTTCCTAGGCACGACATATATGTGTATCACTACAGGATATTACTCAATTAAATACACAAACGCGTAGTTATATGATATTTGACCAACTCGGAGTTAACGAAGTCTCGTTAAGGATAAACGGCCAACAAGACCATCCGATGATATTTTAATTTATTACGGACAAAACCAAATAGCACGCGCGTATCATCGTTTGCTGACATTTATGGGACCTGATCTAAATGTAGATACTGGTCTGCAAATATCACAATTAGATTCTAGAAATCGATATCCGATTTATTACTTTTCGCTGCAACATCTTGATTTAACCAGACAGACTATTGTTGATATACCCTTTCGAGCTCGAGTAACTCTTTCATGTCTCAAGCCCCAATTAACCCTAATTATAGAGCAATTGACGTCATCATCATTAGTCTATTGACTAGTATGGTCGTTGAAACACTGTGCTGCTGAACACTTGACCAGTTCCCTCCACTTGACTAGATAATGTGCCAATGCCTGTGCCTCTGCAAAACTTTTCCTGGTCCATTCTGTGATGTTGTCACTACACTTTTTTCTCTGTCTACCTCTCCTTCTACCACCATATTCAGCGACAAATCGATGTTACTCGAAGGTGTTGGTGGACGAATTAGGGTAGTTAATGCACCAGCTGCAAACATGTAACACAACTAGATCACTCGTATTATTATAAATGTCGCATAGTCACATTAGTGTTATTCTGACTCATGAGAAGAATACAAATTTGCAATCGGATTCAACTAAAAAATGTAGAACTACTATATCGTTTAAACACAATTAGATCACTGGTGGTCAGAATAAACTATCACTGACAGCGCGTCAGATTAGGCATTTCAAAGATGCAAAAAGATATAAAAAAGGTGTTCAGGATACTCTCTCTGCGGGCGCGCTCATAGACACAATTAAATCAGGTGGTATATTTCAACTTCTCGCGGCCATACCATCATAGATTGCCGCCACTGCCCACGCAGTTGCGGAAGCTCCGGAGTTAGGAGCAGTTGTAACAGCGGCAGGAATGCCACTAATAAAAGCATCAGGAGGAGGATACATAAATAAAAAAAGGAAACGGCGTAAGGTTACCATGGACTCTGTATTCAAGAACAGAGGAAAGGGCTTAAGGTTGCCATAGACAGTTTACTAAAACTACTGTCAAAGTTTGATTTTCTTGATGCTACTAAAAAATTAAGAATAAGAAATGTCAGATGTGTTTTTTATGCGAGATCAATTACCACAACAACCGAACAATATTGAAACCGGTATTATTAATCTCGATAACAGCACTGGACCTAGAACTCAATGGGTTGCAAACGGATTGATCCACGCTGAATTGTTTTTTTTTTAAACCTTCTTACGGGTTAGCGTCACCTAAAGAATCTATGTTTGATATACACCAATTAAAACTTCCAATCTGGTATTCAACGGCACCAACACAAACGATAACCGACCCACCACTATACGACCAACAAGTAATTAATGTACTTAAAGCTGTATCAAAATCAACCAAACAGCCCCATTAAACCGTGCACGAATACACGATTAATCCTTTCTTAGAGAGATTTTAAAATATAATGATTGATATTTACAAAAGATATCTCTCGATAAACAATCCCACCGTCGAAATATCGGCAACCAAAGATATATTGTTTTTTATCGAGGATGAAATATCCAAAATGTTAAATCATGCAAATGTTTATGCAAACGAAATAGTTATATTTCAGGACAAACAGGGGAAATTAAAACGAGTAATCTTTCATTGAATGATCTCATCGTTAGACTTGATCGAGTAACCGAAAATTCTATTGCGCTATTTGATTCATCTGGCAAGATTTTTCAAAAAAAATTAGACAATATCAATTGTCAAGTTCTAAAAGCAGGTGAAACAATAACAGGCGGACTCACCATGAATTTAAATAAAATATCATCACTTGGTGAATCAACAATTTACACCGAAGCGGTAAAAAAAAAAACTACGCGGATATCATAGACGGAAAACGAGTATGATGCTCATGTGTCCGTGCCTTTTGCAAATCTCTGTAGAAATGTTAGAAAAATTGATGAAGCGACGGATCATTTCTTCGCTAAACCGCTAACTGTCTACACGGAACTTTCTGATATTAAAAGAACTATCGACATGATTAAACAAACACAGGATAATATCGATAGTAATTTTCCTGCTATCGTTGAAAAGCTTGATAAGATTAAAATGCCGCATAAAGAAAATATCAATACTTTGTACTCAGTACAACATGGGTCTTTCACCTGGACACCTCAAAATAACATTTTTTCAATTACTGCCGAGTTCCGGTGGTATCTATAGATTAACCCTAATTTCGCCGTTACAGTTTAGTATATAATCAAGTTCATATACTGGTGTTGGTAGCGTCAATGCAATCATAGATAAAGGGTCCACCGAAACATATAATCCAACCCCTAATACTGGTAATTTAAAATCGGTGTCAATCACATGGAATGTAGAATTTGTAATTGATTTAAGTAAATATCAGCAGTATCGAAATGATCAAGTTTGTGAATTGCAAACGAAACATTAAAAAAATCTCATTGATGTGTATAAAGTAAAAATAAAATATCACAGGAGTATTACCCGCGTTGATATAATCGTGTATTCGATTTCAGCTGCTATTGCTGGAACGGGTATATTACTAAAGCGGTTACAATGATTGCACCTGATATTGTCACAATTTGTGTTTCAGTGGCAAGAATTACAGGGGTTAATAATATTCTTGCCAAAACAATTATCCAGGTGTATTCAGAATAAATTAAATGATTAAATAATTAACTTACATATCTCTAGTGCCGTATATTCCCAATTATTTTTAATTATATCATCCAGCCTCGACGATAGAATACTATCCGATGATGAATTCTCAGGAATGATTGAGATCTATGATACAGCGATATTAAAATTAGAAATAATAAGAGTAATATCATTGATGGAATCAAGGCAGCTACTTCAACAGATAGCCTTAAATACAACCCCGCCAAAGACAACCATGATCTCCATAACCTCAACTAAACTTGAATTCAGCGTGAACGTTCCAATGGTAATTCCGGTAAATAAAATATCTCAAATATTGAAAGTATATCAACGTTGGTATTTATCATAGTAGCATAAAGAGAAAATTGGATTATTCGTGATTAGGACGACCCTATCCTCGGTAATAAAAAAATGATATTGTAAGTCAAAGTTCCAAACCAGGAATATTAACAGAAATTGACAAACCGTATTACGATCGAGCGTATCCTGTGACTGCGGTTACGTTTGGAATTTATCCGATAAATAAAAAACCAAGCTTTGAGAATTTGAAACTGATGAAACTATCGAGGATAAATTGTGTTACCGAACGAGTAACAGAGCATTTTACAAATGCGATCCGTGGAAAAGGTCTGACAGATCGAAGGCGTTAAAGATTAAACGAACGGCTTTTATCAGTCAACGATATCTGTGTTACAATACAAAATGTATCCGAGCTAGTAAAAACATTAAAATTCCGATTAACCGTAGCGTCGATAACAGGAGAAGTATTATGCGAATCGAAATATAAATCAAGAAGAGCTCCAATAAATATAATTGATCATAATGCGCACGCGTGGACTACCGCAGTAACAATATTTCCACGAGATCGAATTGTGAAATATTACCCGCTATAGTTCTCTGGTGGCAGAAACATGTTTGAATTTATTTACCAATTAAGTAAAAATGATCCTGTATCAGTGTGGGTTTTTCAAAGTTTCAACTACTGACGTAAATTTAATCAATTTGTAAGACCTAACGGCGAAATATATCGAAAGTAATCTCTTCAAGAAGAAATGAAAAATAGATATATAAAAATGTCAGAAACATTATATCAAAGTAGAAGAATATAGATAAGCTAACCTATATGGTGAGCGCTCCCATATTTGTATGTGTTCTGATGATGTTTAGAGTTACCTTCCTCGATCAGGTCATTGACAGTGAAAAGAGAGGTAACCAATCTGAATTACTAAGAAATATAACTAACAGTAGTTATCTCCCATTTTACTATATACAAAATTCGAAATCATTCTGAGAGAGGTCCTAGCAAGTAACCTAGATATATTCATTCAGCAATATTGAAAAGTTATTGTATTTGATTTATCTTAGATAGAGCGGATTTATGTATATTTTATGCGACACTTTAAAAAGAATTCGTATGAATATCAAAATGCTTGTCAGCTGCCTTTATTGATTGAAATATTAATTCTTCGTTAGTCTCTGTATTTGAAGATTTTATATTTTTTTTTCAACTGTCTTACATTTACCATTATTACTAAATGCAAAAGCTTGGCTCGGTGTAACTACATGTCAAATATCAAGTTTGTTTACCTTTAATAGGAAGGATCACAAGGCCATTCTTGATCACCTCATGAAAGTCTCATATATGAACCTATGAGAAAGATACTTTTTTCACTAGCAGCTAATCTGAGATAACAAGTACTACTAACAACGCCGACTGGTTTTTTTAAGTCGACAGTTTAAAAAATACCATCACGAGATTTGTCATATTTCTTGATGATAGGATACCTTAAAAATTCATTTTGCTCTATTAATATATAATATTATTTGCCTAAATTATAATTTGATTTCAAATCTAGAAAAAAAATATTCAGGGGTTCTAATGCGTTTGTCACTGTCATTATTGTTTTAATCATCATATTGCTTCAGTTCTCTGCATCCCCATATTGTACATACAACTGTGTATTCCCTCAAGCTCCAATAATAAACATGATATGATTGATTTAGAACCAATGAATGTTTCAAAAATAAATTGTGTAGATGAGCGAGAAATCGAACAATTTTGCAAACGCGATTCGAGGAAATGTGTTGATTGATCTATTAGAGATATGCGAGTGGGCTGAATTAGTCAAAGATACTGAAGCTACAATTAATGACGTATCTAAATTAGACAAAACACTAAAATTCTCGGTAATAGTAAAAACGATGACAGGAGAAATTTTAAGCAATTTGAAACATTTTATAAAAGGATTAGCTCCAATAAATATATTTTAACATAATGCGCACGTGCTGGCTAACGCAATAAAAATATTCCCAAGAGATCGAACCATACGATTTTACCTAGAAAACATGTTCGATTTTATTTACGAAATAAGTAAAGACGTTCTTGTAGCAGTATGGCTATTTATGATAAAAACTAAAGTCGTTTTGAACAAGCTAACCGTGAAATAATCTCAGCACGAAGAAATATTCAACTGACAATATTGAGCAATTACTAAAGAATTGTTTCACTTTGCAAACGGGAACAGTTAGTGGAAACCAACATGATTTGAGTTTCTTGAAGATGTGCTGAGCTGCTGTTAATACGATCACGGTGGGTTGTGAAATACCGAGTATGACCACAACGATGTTGTGTCCTTGGATATGGTCCTGAGTTATCCAGGAAGGTTTCTCGGTTATGGATAATGTTCTGGATATTTTAAAAGATTTGGACATCCCCGCCACGAAATGACCAGATTATCGATAAATGGATCATTCGAGTACACTAATGGTCTCTATCCATTCTGTTATATTTGGCTGGTAGACACTTTTCAGAAACACGTTTTTATTTACGATATATGCTTGATTGTAAAAGATTTACATCTTTGATTGTAAGCGAGGCAATTATATCACACCATCCTCGGACTGAAGTTTTGTTACGAAAACCTGATGATGATAAAAGGGCAAAAAATCGGGGTAGAAGAATATGCTGTACATTTACGCAAGGCAGAGCATATGATCATAAGCGACATTAATGACAGTTAATATTAGATGATGTTACGAAATGCCCAATATGGTTTATTCAGTCTACCATACTTTTCAGATAAACAGGGTGTCTTGTATAGCGCGCCGTAGTGATTCTGTAAAAAATGTTATTTTTCGTCGTGTCGCGTGAAGCGTTTTATTGTTCGCGAGGCACGTGCGAATTAATACATTATTGCGCGCTACTGTATAAATATCGTGTAAGAGATATAGAAGAACACAGTGAATATTAGAGGGAAGCTCTAGACACATTTAGCTGTCGGGTAGTTGTCAGTGTAATTCAGAGTCAAAGAGTTGGCTCGCCGGTGATGAGCAGCCAGATGGGTTTATGAATTCCATGAAGTCTGGCGTGTCAGTGCTACTATGACCCACCAATATAGTGCCGACGTACGGGTACAAATGTGGAGGGGAAAGCGACCGTGCCAGGGATAGAAGGCCGTGTCAACTTATATTTAGTGAAGTAGTGTTTGAATATGTGTGAAATACAACAAGTAGTGTGTTGACTACATATGATTTACAATAGTAGTGTTTGACTATGTGTGAAACACAACAAGTAGTGTGTTGACTACATATGATTTACTATAGTAGTGTTTGACTATGTGTGAAATACAACAAGTAGTGTGTTGACTACATATAATTTACAATAGTAGTGTTTGACTACGTGTGAAACACAACAAGTAGTGTGTTGACTACATATACTTTATAACAATAGTGTTTTGACTACATAAGTGTTTATATGAAAGTATACTAGAGTCATTTGTATGCATGAAATTTATATGGGTTTGCGATTTCTTTTGACTACCTGGATGTAGTAGTCAACTTGTATTTCGTATATGTTTTGTATTTATTTTATATGCCTTTCTGTGTGTTGTTTTCACATCATTAGTGCTTGTGATTAATATAATCATTGTTTTCCCCGAAAGTGTTTGTTGTTTCTCTAAAACCCTGCCCGGTCTCAAAGGGCCGGCTCGACCCGGATTACCCATTAGGCAGAGTAGGCAACTGCCTATGGGCCCCGCGACTTTTATGGGCCCCATTAGGGGCCCCCAGGGGCCCCCATGAGACCTTGACCGTGGGTCTGGGGCCCCAAAAGTTTGACTGCCTATGGGCCTCCACGGTGCTTAATCCGGCGCTGTAGATGATGCTGAATACGATTTTATAATCGCAGATGCGATAGCGAATATTATATTTGTAAGTTGACAAAATTGCTTACTTGTCTAACAGAAGACGATTAAGTAAAATTGGTGTCAAAATCGATCACATCTCTCCGTAATAAACACATCTAAGATTGTGTCTATTCTCGCTTATGTTTCTATAAACTGACTGTCATTGATAAATAGATTATTGACACTTTAGTCAGAGTTGCAACGGATTACTTTTATATCGAATTAAATATACCGAATTACTGTCGAAATTTACTGCTCATGATGCACCGTGGGGTTCAAGGTAGAATTAAACAAGAAATGGTATATGATTATTCTGAATTTGCAGGTGTTGAAATCAAAGCTATTTATCGTAAAAATAATCAAATATCAGAATTATCGTCGGCGGCATCTATATCCGATCCAGTCTCCAGGCAGTATAGAGTTCAATTATTTGGACCTGGTTTTTGCGGTAAAACATCTAATTCGGATTTAATTAACTACTACCCACAAACATGCGCGCGAAATGAGAGAGAGAGAGAGAGAGAGAGAGAGAGAGAGAGAGAGAGAGAGAGAGAGAGAGAGAGAGAAAGGTGTGGGATCATGTACTTATCACATCTTGTTTCGATACAAGGGAGATAAACGGACTCTCGATCGGATGTGCGAAAATAAATACCTGTTATAATTATTTTGAATGAAATATGAATACATATACATCGCTACATATATTAAAAATGTTTCTTGATTGGTTATTATTAAAAAAATACAGCTATTGTAATGTGTGGCGAGCACAGTCAAGCACCATCATTTGTTGAATTATCTCCCTATGATTGGCTGAATGATTTTATACATTATTACGAAAACATAAATGTTTATCAAAGTGCGCTTGATCCAAAATTAAGAGAGGTTACAAAAGTAATCAGATTACAACCAAATAAAATTCAATGCGAAATGGTGCGCAAAATACTTTTACAAACTTCCATAAACGATTGTTGGTATATTTGGAAACTCGACAATTTTATGGTAACAAGCAGAAAGATAGATCGGGATTTTCTTCAGCAGCAATCTCGTGCGAGGCACAGAGTCCAGGTTTTACTGGCATACAGGTTAATGTTTAGCACGCAGGTATCGTAAACGGAGATCTTAGCGTTCAAAGTCAGCATACTGTTATTCCCCACTATTTGCTATAACCTGGAAAAAGCTGTTGTTGCCTTTCCACTCCGCTTGTTGAGCTCAGCATCAGGAGATAAGTTGTTGGTGATGGAAGAACCGAAGCACTTGAAATGGCATAACTACATCGTTTGTAGCTGTTGTTGATAACGCCGAGAGGAGTCCGCGTTGTTGAGCCATCACATTTGTTTTCTTTAGACACAAGGTCAGCCCAAACTCAACGGATGCGTTATCAACGCAGTGCATCAGGTGCTGTAACTCTGCTTCTGTGTGAGTGGATACGGCAACATCATCTGCGAAGAGTATACTTCTGATGTTTGCTTCAAGAACTTCGATCTTTGCCGTTAGTCGTGCCAGGTTCATCAGTGTGCTGATTCCGTGTGCAAGTAGATTCTATCGGTGGATTTTCCAAAGGCATGCTTCAGCAGAACAGCGAAGAAGTTGACAAAGAGCGTGGAGACCAGGACGCAATATTTTTTCACTCCGCTGTCGTTATTGAAAGGGTCAAACGTTGAGAAGTTTTACTGCACTGTGCTTTTTAATCATCGTGGAAAGATGCAACATGCTTAGCGGCTTTTGAGTGCATCCAATATTCGCATGTATTGTGAAAAGTCAATCTCTGCTGACGAAATCGAACGCATTTGTAAGGTCATTTAAGGCCAAGAAAAGAGCTTTTGTGTGTTCTCTAAAATTCAGCTGCAGTTGCACCGCATAGAAGATCATATCGAGAGTGGCCTTCTCTGTTCCCTATCCGCACTACGACTTTTGATACTCTCTGTCAGCAGAGTTACAATGTTGGCGTCTCTCATATCCTGCAACACTGCACCCTGATTCCAGCACTGGCAGATGAGGTCTTGTAGATGTGTGAGCAGGACTCTACAGCCACATTTTTGATGACTTCTGATGGAATGGCATCCTTTTCTGGGACTTTACCAAACGACAATTTCTATAGACCTTCTTACGTTCTGCCACAGTAGGTTTCTCGTCCAGTTCGATCATGCGTGGGAGGTTTTTAAAGACGTTGAGGGCATCATTGGTCACTTGGTTCTCTCTTGAGTACAGTTCAGAGTAGTAACTGAATGTATCAGTATTGTCTGGATAAGACGTCATTGCTTCCTGTTCCTATTCGTATTTATAATGCCAAAGTTTCCAAGACAGGAAGGCAAAGAGTCATGGTCAGCACCCATCCACGCGTTGAAGTCTCTCAGTAATATAATGTTCTCTTCTTTGGAATTGTGTCAATGAACTGGGTTAATTCGTTGCCATACTCGACCTTGGTATCTGGAGTGGCGCTTAAAGTGGAGCCACAAAGCGATTATATTGACAGACCCGTTGTGGTCCTTGCTAGAAGAACGTGTATTTCTCTTCTCTCAGGGACCCGTAATATGGTAGCCGTGTACCATACAGTTCGGCGATGTCAACCAATTCGTTATTAGTAATAGAAGTCTTTAGAAGATTGCTGATTGCCTGGAAATCATCTGAGAGTCCAGTCAGCATGGTTCGAATATTCCAGGTACCAAGCTCGTGGATTGGATGTTTCCTTGTTCGTTTTCGTTTATTGTTTCTTTTAACTATATTTGAAGTGCCCTTTGTCAGGCAATAGCGCATTTTAAGCCTTACGCATCCAGAATGTCAGATTAAGTATGGCGGGGTGGCACATTATTGTCCGGGGTTGCCTAGCTTAAGGTGGGTGGTAGCTGTCTAGTGAAACATGTTGATCTCTCCCACTTTATGACGAAACCCTTGACGTAAGACCGGTCTAGCTGGATTTGCTTGTCAGAGGCTCAATCAGATGAAAGCCATTTGGGATTTTCAAAGGAAAGTTGGTGCTTATCTCCCACATAAACCTGGTTGATAACAACACTTGAATCCCATCCCATATATAAGCTATTTTTATTCAATGTGTATGTTTCAAGAACAAAAATATAAATTTAGAATGCAAATGATACTGTGTACAATTAATTTTCAAGTAGAAAAAACTCAAAGAAAACTCATCATCATACACAGCAGATATAGAAATAAATAAAATATATTTTAGTGAATGTGGCTAAGTTGAAATACTAAGTTTATCTCTACTCATCTGTGTTATATATATCAGTGTTAATGAACACATATAAATTCATCAAAACTAATACTTTACTCCAAACATGAATAATGTTTATTTATTTGTAACATACAGATAGACGATAAAATTCCTATTTTCAGGATTAAAGAGAAGGCAACAAACAACGAGGAAGCGTAGAAACAGAAGTCTACTGAAACTGTGGTCACACGTATTTTAGAATCTCAGCAAACGTATTATGAACATGAGAAAGAACCATTAAACCAACTCGAATAAAACGATCAAGGTCATGTTTCTTCTGAGTACGACAGTTTGAAAGATTATAATGCACCTTTTTCTGCTACCACGGTGAACCTGTACGATACATCCAATTTCAACATTGGCGATGGAACATATGCGACTGAGTACGACAGTTTGAAAGAATATAATGCACCTTTCTCAGCTCCCAAGGGGAACCTGTATGATACATCCAAGTTCAACAATGGCGATGGAACATATGCGGTTACATTTTTAGCAAACACTCTGAGACAGGTAGTCCAAGCGAATTCTTATGACCATGTCAGAATGAAGAAAACGAACAATGGAAAATAGGACCATGTCGAACTTCAAAACCAAAGAAATAGTGTGAATGATATTGACACCTATGAGCAAAGGAATGCTCTCGCCTTAGACAACACGTATTTGCGACTCCTTTGAAGAGACATTTAAGCTGCATCAACAACTCGAAGGAAACGTATACAATACGACAAATTTCCACCCTACAAAATAACTAGTAACAAGACCTTTAATGTGGGTTGTCTCATGACGTATAACAACAATTTTAAATAATCCAAAACTCACTTTGAACTTAAATTAACTTTTATTTTTAGTCAAGATATACCGATTAATTTTAAACAACGGCTTAGCAAATATGATATTCCAAAACAAAAATATAGAAGATTAAAATAAAAGGTGAAAAAAGACATTATGAGAAACAAAATTAGATTAAGATTACAAAACATCATTCGGAAAGCACTGTATTTGACACAAGGATACATTGTAATCACAAAATATGTACAGAATCCAAGTAAGAATACCAAAATGTTTACTTTCGTGAGATAAGTAACCACTCCATTCAACGGATACATATAGTCAAAAGCAGTTCATCTTTTCTACAATGTTTCTGATATTCCCCTATATGTTTCCTTTTCTGGAGACCTTGCCTTCGTTTACGGCTACACGTTCATTTGGTACGCTATTTCGTTATTCCATTGTATGACGTGTCGATACCATTTATTGCAAATCCCAACAACAAACTGACCAGAGGCAAAATAAATAATTCAACATGATCAGATAGGAAAGAAAAGCCTTGGCATCCATCCCCATGCATACATATTTCCAAGCTAGGCTATTGGTACTATTTTACCTATTGAATCAAATAATTACCAGTATGTGTTGAAGCATTCAGCTTGTGTTAAAGACGTAATCCCTACAAAATCTTGCACATACGTCTAAACATTTTAACAAATTTTTATAGATAGAGAAATAGCTGTGATACACATGTTTATTACAGTAATTAGATTTTCACCTAATGAAGCTATTTACTAGACCTGTTTTATTTTAAATGTATTAGGTCAAACAATTGACACTGTTCGATGTGATCAATATGTCAATCATTTTTACTGATCAATTAGATTAAATTCAATTGAGCCGTCTGTTTCATAATTCAGTAGATGGAAACATCACAGCTTTTAAGTTTAAGTATTTTCTTCAAATATATGCAATTTGATTTCTTTTTTGCTTTAATTTGCATCAAGTTGCATCGTTTGCTTTGTCTCATTTATTCATTGTAACCACCTGCTTTATCTATTCAATTTTTATTTTTGTTCTGTAATCAAGATATCGCATAGACTGATTGAGATGTGTTAGAGGTATATGTTTTTCAAATAAGTAATATAAAATAGTGAAAAACAACAAGCTTCGTAAAATTCAACAAATAATTTTTTTTCCTAGAATACAAGGTGAAAATTAAAAAAAGAGTACGATATTGCAAATTGAATCCCAAGATCATCCTAGAATTAGAGAAACAATAACTTAATTATCCTAATAAACTTAGTTGAAATCTAGATTATGTCCATCGCTGAAGGCATTGATGGGTGTGTAATGACATGTATAATATTGATGTTCAAAAAAAGTTGCATCTGAATAATTCAATCCGTGAATATATCATTTTGCTGTAATTTCAGTATAAATCCAAGTCTCTATTTCCAAGAATGTGTTACAACACGCTTGTATTTGTAGCGAAACATAAGTTTAATTGATTATGGGCATTGTATCTATTTGAGTGTACACTAATGCATCTGATTTGTATGACTCTATACTTAGGGGATTTACTGAAATGTTACTTTGTTCTGATGTTATGGTGCTGTTCTATGTCATGGACGTTTTCAATGTTTTCTAAGAAAAATATAACTGATATTTCAGCAAGATTATGAATTTCAACAAATAAAATGATAGCAAGAAAATACTAAATAAATTAATTAATATAATATGTTCCTTTGAATGATTTAGTTCATATTCTCCTTTTGATGTTCAAATTTTTAAGATAATCACTTTATTAGGGCTAAATGTTCTGTTTTGATTCGTGCATATGGCTGTAGGAAAATGTTACATAGTTAAATCCTTCATTTGTAACAGCATATGTATGTATCTCAGTAACATAATCCAAATGTATCTTACTGAATTCAGTATAATTCCAAATTAATGTTTAAGTCCAAGAGTGTTATTCCGCTCTCTGTACTTCCAGTAACTAATAATTTGGATAAATGACCCGAACCAAATTAAACACTAAAGCACATCATTACGACCAGAATGTATAATCACAATATAAAAAAGATTATATGCGCATCTACTTGAAATAGGTCGCGATAAACAGTCACCATAAAAATAAATGTCCATCATTGAAGTTTCTTAGGTCAGAATCAAGACTATGTACTTAACTCAAATTGAATTCAACATGTTTACATTAATACTGATTGAATATATAATATATAAACATAGCAAAATATTAGACAATCATTATGTCCTTGTTAAAATAAGTATCACTGTCCAGGTGCACCCTTGATTGTTGGCAAAAGTCAGTAAAAACATGGATGTACGTAATATATAATCACTAAGAAAAGCAAACAACAAATTTTTCAGATTGAATATACATAACAGATTTTACATCAACCTGGGCAAGATCTCTGATATGAGGCCATTACTAACCGAACACGAATTACGCCAATTTCGCTACCAAGACCTAAGTGTGTGCAGATGTTATTACATATACAGTTATTATTAGATGTTGATCAACAATTTATTCCTTATTCATGTAATCCATATTCATTTATTCTTAGATACTTTATCAACATTTTATTACTTTTTTATTTAATCTAAGATGCTGAATTAAGGTTTTATTATATATACATTTATTCTTAGATACTTGATTACAATTGTATTACATATGCATTCATTCTTAGATGCATGATCGAATTGTTATTAAATATTCATTCTTAGATGCATGATCGAAATGTTATTACATATTCATTTAATCTTAGATGCTTGATTACAATTGTATTGCATATTCATTCTTAGATGCTTGATCGACATCTTATTACATATTCATTTAATCTTAGTTGCTTTTTATGGTGTTCGATATGGATGTTGTTATGGTATTCGATATGGATGTTGTTATGGTGTTCGATATGGATGTTGTTATGGTGTTCGATATGGATGTTATCAGTATTTTAATATCACATACCAAGATTTGAACTAGTAAGTCGCCTTCTATGAAATTCGCACTTAGATACTTTGATAGGAAGTAAATTTATCGTTTATAATCCCAGGGGAAAGCACTCATTTCATTTGGCGTGAATACATCTGAGTCTGACATACTTGATGTATCCCGACGAAATATCAAAGTTTTTGTTTCCGTTTAATCAGTATTTTAATATCACATATCAAGATTTCAACTATTAAGTCGACTTCTATGAAAATCGCACTTAAATACTTTGATAGGAAGTACATTTATCGTTTATAAATCCCATTATATTTTGAATTTCATTGATTCATTACAACTTTAAAAAATACTAAGAAAGCGGCAAAGGGGGAATGTAATAAATAAAAGATTCATTCCCGTAATGTACTGAGTCAGGGGAAACAACTCGTTTCGTTTGGCATGAATACGTCTGAGTCTGACATACTTGATGTATCCATACGCCATATCAATGTTTGTGTTTCCTCTTAATAAGAAAAGAACACGTAAGTACTTTTGTAAATATACCATTTACTACGCTAATCTATCTCAGTATAAAATGGCATTTTGTGATGAATTAAAATTATTAAAACTCAAACTTCTTGACAACTACAGATTATGTCAGACCCAGTGTCAATATGTGCCTCTAATTCAACTCATGCGTTTTAGAAGGGAAATTTGTATACATGCATACATACATACATACATACATACATACATACATACATACATACATACATACATACATACATACCTACATACATACATCAAGCCACAGACATGTTGTATGGAACTCACCCACTTAACTTATCATGAAAACCAGGCCAACCAGTACTAACACAAACCTCCTAATTATGCGACCCAAACGAGGCAGCTGATATATGATATTTGTAAGACTTTGGAATGACTCACACGGGCATCGAACTCACAGCGAGTACTCTGACCAATGGGCCACCGGAGACGTCATCTCGTGTGGCGTAAGGAAAGTCATACAGTAATGTAAACCAATTCCATTAGCAATTTAGTATGTATGCGGTCAATAATGACTGAGTATATTATACCATATTGGACGGATGCATGAACCATTTAGGAGGCTAACTAAAAGAATAATATTAAAGTACCCTCCATTCGAAGTAGCTTTACCAGCAGACTATATATATATATATATATATACATATATATATATATATATATATATATATATATATACATACATACATATATATATTTTTATATATATATATATATATATATATATATATATATATATATATATATATATATATATATATATATACATACATACATACATACATACATACATATATATATATATATATACATATATGCAATTATATTGACATTTCTTATATATCATTTGACTAAATATTACGAAAGCAATCACACCGAGTTTACACATGTGTAACTTTCTTGCTTCATTTGGAATTGATTTATCAGTAAGCATTTTATTTTTTAAACCATAGTTGTATGCCAAGCTGTAACAAATGCACCTTAAATATATACTATATTATTAAACATATGCTATAAACATATACTATACAACATTATCTCTTCATCTTATTACTATATCCTTATAGATGAGAGTATCTCAAATATACATGAATTCAGACTATACAACTAGCTTATTCATTTGCACGCTTTCACATTTTCACACAGATCCGTACTACGTTGTATAGGATTTATGACAGGAAACTAAATACACGTAGATCATGATCTAATGTGTGTTAAAGGTTGAGAAAGACTGAATCAGCATGAAATATCACCCTGCGTGACACTGTACAGAGCAGTAATAGTGTTCAACGCCAGCAGAAACAAAAGACCTGAAAAACACGACTGATTTCAAATATTGCTTCTCTTGGCTGCTGTTTGTCTGATTCTGTAATTGGGATGCATATCAAGCTGATCAAATGTTATATTACTGTTACGGATCTGGATTAGCATAAAGGAAACCTTTGATGGAATATCTCTCTCAAAATACACGCATACATCGTTATGGGTGTTCCCCCATTTCAAATATATGTTTAAATCGAGAGTGGTCTACAATCCGTAAATATATAAATATATTGTCCGAGTTTTCAGTGCGAACAGACTTACAACATTGGTTAATATAAGAAAAATGTATTCCAAACCTGAAACATTTTAAACGCTGATTTCTAAATGTTTTGGACGTCATAAAACAAGGTTATAAAAATGCCTGTTAAATGACGGAATATATAATACTTTATTATTTTCGACTGAACTATTTGTTGCGAAGTAGAGGACAATGCATCGCAACTAAATTGTACTTACATATATATATATATATATGTCTGTGTGTGTACATGTGTGTTTATCTTTGTTTTTGTGGGGGATGTACATAGGTAAATATAAATAATTTGCTAATTAAAATCGAGATTTATGTTCAGTGACTGGAAAAAACGTAAAGATAGCTAAATTGGACACAAAACGCAAACGTTCGATGAATGAATCAGCTAACAATGGCATCATCTGTTCGTAGTATGTTGAAAATAACATCACATCTTTCTTTGCAAGTTTTTGGGTCAAATTAACGTTCAGTTTTTTTAATTTATTTGTGTATGCTTCTTCTTTATTGTAGCCGTTAATAAACATATATTACCAGAGTAAGTGTCCGGTTTTTCACTCTGCTGAATAAACAGATGAATAGGATCATTTTCAGGGGCATAACATGATAATGTTATGTTCATATCACAGTTCTGCAAAATGCCCACTGATTTGTATTGTAATAATAATTTCACAATTCTTCAAAATACCCACTGATTTGTATTGTAGTAATCATATCACAATTCTTCAAAATGCACACTGATTTATATTGTAATAATCATATCACAATTCTTCAAAATGCACACTAATTTGTATTGTAATAATCATATCACAGTTCTCCAAAATGACCAGCACATTTATTGTAATAATCATTAAAATTCCTCAAAATTCCCAATGATTAATATTGTAATAATAATAATATCACAATTATTCAAAATTCCCAATGAATGTTATTGTAATAATCATGTTCCAATACTCAAAAATGCCCACTGGTTTGCTTTTTAATGATCATATCAAACTCTTCAAAATATTCAATTATATGTATTGATATAATCATATCACAATTCGTTCAAATGCCAAATGAATTTTAAACAAAGAATTATTGTTAACACTTGTAGCTTTATTTTACTTCAACTGATACTACTACTGTTATGCATATTTGATTTAATTTATATCCAATTTAGTTTAATTTATTGCTTGTAAGTATTATTTTTATTTTCATTAATGATATTGCAATGTAACTTTATTTACTTAATTTGACATTATCCAGAAATTCAGTGCAGTTTGACTTGACTATTTTTTTTATAAACATCGTATGATAGAAACGTCTGACTAATGCTGATCTAGATCCCAACATTGATTCCGATATCATCGAGAGTTGTAGTAAACAAGTTTTCGTCCTTCCTTATACTTTCTTGGATTAAGTGACAAATAACATGTAGCAATTGAATCTGATTGTTCCAGAGGATTGACTCACATTTGGGGATCTGTTTTGCGTCGTAGCTAGATTTATTATTGACGTTTTAACAAAGAGTAATTATTTATGCTATAAAACTTGATAAACAATGTTTAATGTTGTGACTAGTTTTGGGGTCAATTTGTTTGTTTTCTTCAATTTATATTGATTTCAAGTTTGTTTACCCTGGACATACTAGCGCTCTAAATTAATTATTGGAGAATGAGAGTTGTCAAAAGTTTACACAGGATTCAAAAACTGAACATTATTTTCTCTGATTCAATAAAGAACTGTTAACACGTCAGTACGACACTGCCCACATCATGCATCATCGCCATCCATTTTGGATTTCATCAGGATTTGGACTAATACTAATACAACAAATACTACTGCTACTATTGCTGCTTCTACTGTTACTACTAGCATCACTTTTACCAAAACCACGACTACTAATGCTACTCATACTGCTGCTACTAATACGACTTCTACTATTACTGCTGACGCCACCACCACAACTACTGCTACTTATATTATTGTTACTACTGCTACTACTACCAACATTACTATTACTACCCCTAATACTACTACTGATACTACCACCACCACTGTTATTCCTAATATTGTTGCTACTGCTGGTATTACCAACGCCAATACTAGTATACTACTATTACCACAACTTCTACCATCACCACCACTACTACTACTTATATTACTATTACTACCACCATAACTAGTGTTACTTCTCATGGTATTTGTATTGCAACTACTCATACTAATAGTTCTACTATTATCATCAATACTACTGCCACTCGTACTACCACTACTGGTACTAGTACAACCACTGCTGCTACTCGTACAGCTACTACTGCTACTATTACCATTACTATTACCACTACTACTACTCGTACTACTCCCACTATTACTAATAATTTTCCAACCACTATTACTAATACTGTTACTATCACCACCACTACTACTGCTACTATCACCACCACTACTTCTGCTACTTCAACTATTCTTACTACTTCTTCTACAGCTGCTGATACAGCTATCACCACCAATACTACTGCTACACCCACTAATACTACCACTGCTACTACCACTATCAAATATTATTGCAACTTCTACTGATAGTGCTACTACTACTACTACTACTACTACTACTACTACTACTACTACAACTACTACTATTAATACTATTACTGCTAATTTTGTCACCAATACAAATGCTACTCTGACTTCTGGTACTACTGCTTTTTACCACCACCACTACTACTAACTACTGCTACTAATGTTGCTACTACCAACACCACTGCTACTGCTACTACTGTTGCTAATGCTATAATCACCACCAAAACTACTGCTAGTTATACTTATGCTACTATAACCATCACTACTGCTACTACTACTGCTACTACCACGACCACTGCTACTGCTACTACTGATTTTCATACTACTACTACCACTACTACTACCATACCACCACAGTCACTACTACTACTACTTATAATAATACTGACAATAATACCACTAAATAATTTTGTCTGCTTTGGACCATTCTCGAGTTACTTACAATATATATCATAAAAGTATGGAGTATTATACACATAGCTACTCACATCCTCTATGGAGTATTTTATAAGTATTAATCAACTATATACTAAAACCCTCTAGAGAGTATGGAGTATTATACACTTTGCTACTCACATCCTCTATGGATTATGTTATAACAGTGTGAATATTACACATCTATATTCTCAAACATTCTAGAGAGTATATAATAATAGTTTGGAGTATTATCTAGCTACATACTCACACACTCTTTGGAGAATTTTATAACAGTTTGCAGAGACACAAAATACAGATTTTCGTAGAACCTTGTACTAGTAAAACGCATGTATAAGTCATGTTTGTGTTGCTGATTTTAGCTACAGTATTGTCCTAGTGTCGTAAACGTGTGTATGCTAATTATAATGGTGCATGTCATTTAGATAATTCATTAGACTATGTTACACTAATGCATGACTTTCCTGACGTCACACTGGTGCGATTGATCTGTACACAATTCTAAGTAATATATCTTTAGTTGATACCGCAAAAACCAAGCTCACCACAAACACATCGTATACAAGTGTATTCCTACATCATATTTCCAACTTATTGTAGGCCTAAAAAGATCTTCCATATACAGATTTATTGTGGGCTAAACAAGATCGTCCATATAGAGAACAAACACATTACACAAAATCTACAAAATGCTGGATAATAACCAAGAGCAATTTACAACAAGATATATAACAATACAAAATTGAGCAAAATATTGTGTCTAACAAAAAGCGAAAAGTACGTTTCGACCTCATTCTAAATTGTGAGCAAAGAACCGGAAAAGCAAAACAAGACATTAACGCCATCATGAAGGAAATAGTTTAAGATAATAATAATAATAATAATAATAATAATAATAATAATAATAATACAATCATAAAGCAAAATTACTTGGGTAAATATTGATGTAAAATTCCCTGGGATACGAACCTGATAATTCTATGCAATAAAGTCAGACCACGACGGGACGGTTTGATATGTTTTTATCAAGGCAATATTCCCCATAAGATTTCAATCGTTCCTATGTTTGCCATCCCCAGATAATATTAAATCCATAAGGTCTTGAGGAATTCGACTAAATGTAGCGCTTTGGGACCACCGGGTTGTATTTTGTGAATGTGGTTCTGTGTTATTCATTCGCCTTATGAATTAAATGGTTTCGTCAACATATTGATTGGCACAGATCTCACAATATCATATCTTTTAATTGATGGTGTTTTAACACCTGTTTCAAACCTTTTACGAGATTGGCCTCCTGCATATATATATATATATATATATATATATATATATATATATATATATATATAAGATACGATTCCAATGTAATATATAAAATATGCTCTGATATAACGTTTTCTTTCCTACAGTCAAGGAAATAATACTAACACACGTGATTTGGGATTGGGAAGAAGCTCTGTTAAGTTTTAATCTGTTTTGCTGTTTTCTGTTTTATAACGGGTTTTTACATAGTTTCACATCTTTGCAACTGGGAGCATACTGATGAGATAGGTAAACAACTCCGATGATATTATGGTTTGACTATTTAATGTAAAGGTACTGTCCGCTTAAGGATTTCCTATAGAAGGTTGGAGCTTCATTCTGTTTTCTTGACACTGGTTTTCAAGACTGAAAGTATCACAAGCCGAATGCTACGGACTTCATGCGAGATTATGCTGAAGGGACACATTGACAAGGAGGGCTTTACCATTTGCATTTATGATACGTTCTACGTGTGGCTTTCCTGGTGCAGATTGGTGCGTCACGTGTATCATCTTGCAAATTGTTTTGAGACCGATATTGTCACTAATTAAATAATAATGGTGCATGCTCTGTTGTATTTTAGACTCGGATTGGCATTCAAGAAACAGTCGTCACCAATGAGGAGATCAAAAACAGTTATTCCCTGTTGCTTCGTCTGCGCAAGTAGTCATCTCAGTCTGAAATCAATCCGGTATCTGATATTGACCCCAATTTGATAGTCAGGAAAGGCACTGAAAAGCGTTGAAGAAGACGGCTGTCAGCGTTGATTTAATTTGCAAATTTTCATAATGAAGACGGCTGTCAGTGTTGTTTGATTTGCATTGTAAACAGTAAATCATCCAGATGCCTCACCGCATTCAAATCATCAGCTATCTTTTCCATTTAGAATTGCTAATCTATCGCAATACATTTTTCAAAACAAAAACAAAAAAACATTTTGTGACAATTTTCCAACGGTCACTACGGCTGATTATATCAAAGGCCTTTGTCTGGTAAATAATTGATGTGCACGGGTTGTATTTCTGTTCTTGCTATTTCTCTTAGAGTCGACTAGCTGAAAACACTAAAATCTGTAATCCTACGCCTTTCCCTGAAGAAGCATTGACCACCGTGATTGCCAATACGGTCCAACAGGTATCCGAAGTATTGCCTCGTGCCTTTCCGCCTAAACAAGTGGACGAGGGATGCATCCTTTTACTCCAGGTATATAAGTTTCTGAGCCTGCACTGACTGGACGATTTTATTTGTCTTTTAATTTTCCATGTTACGTCCTCACCTTTTTAGATTTTGCAGGTATAACATCTGATCCAGGTGCATTGAAATTTGACACCAGATGTTTTCACCTATTCGTTCAACTATGGATGATAAATTTATATGTACACGAGTTGTATCCTAGACTGAAGAATCTCTTTTTGATCATTCAACTGTTTTAGATTATCAGCGCTCAGTATTAGATATGTTCGTGATTACGGAGGCCTCGTGTGTGAGTTGAATTGAATCTCATGTGCCATAATGCTTAATCATAAAAAGCTGAGTTTTTTTCGTATACTATATATGATGTTGTTGCTTTATTGTATGATGAAGCGCTGTCTGTGCATCCAAGATTTCTAGAGGCAAATGGTCATTACATTGTATGGATCAAGTTGAGAACAATTAGAAAGTAACTGGACATGAATTCCACAAGCAGTAACAAATCGAAATGTTTCACAGTTACTGTGTCCAAAATATAAAACAAAAGAATTGTATATCAAACATATGACTACAAAGTGACAGAAGTAATCTCGTGTCTTACTACATAGCAATGTCCAATAAAATGTAACCGGTACAAACGTTTACAAACCAAGATATAAGATTACATCAGAAAAGGAAATATACCTTATGACAAATGCAAATTAACTCAACATGAGTATATAACTTCTCAGAAAACCATCTTATGATACACCAAACAAAACATTTTGCGACATGGGTGACATTAGTCGACTGTTCCTAGATGAGTCATAGTGTGCAATCATTAGTTATGTTATTCATTCTAACTTCTTATTCAGTCAACCATGTTATTTGGTCAATCATGTTATGCGGCTAATCATGCTATTCGGCTAATCATGTTACTCGTCTAATCATGTTATTCGGCCAATCGTGTCAAAACTCTATACCGTGTTAGACGAAATACAAACAGATAATCAAGGTGAGACAACAATTAACAAGGATTTTTATGTGCTGTTATATCAGATCCATATCGAAAGTTCAAAACTATCTTTAGGTTTGACATAAAAGTTTGTGTTCCAAACAAAATTAAGGATCTAACTATACTGACATGGAACAAAACGACGTGATAAATTATAGGTAATGAGCCAATAATTGCAGCATGTGAAAACAACGTTACAAATGCAGGATATGGGTGTTTACTTTATGATCAGGTGATGCAAATGCGAAACCAAACAAGTAAACAAAAATTGTTTACAGCTTCAAGTCATTGTGTGCATACAAATATTGGTAATCTTGACTTTATTTAAGTCGTGAGCAATAATACCCTTTTATAATGCATAATGTATTTACCTTAGGAAAAACACCGCCAGAATGTTTCTGCATCACAAACAAATGAAGAAGGTGAATATTTATATATCAAATAGGTAACCTAAGAAATAGCAAATCAATCAAACCCGTAAGTTAGGGTCGCCACTATTGATTTTGACTGTTCAAGTTAACTTGCAGTTTAAGTTAGACCAATGGACAAAACATGTCAAAATAGATTGTGATATTCAAGGTGGTACGAAACATACAACATAATCATAATAACTGTATTAATGGTCCTGGTATACGTACATTAGACTCTTTCCTGGGAATCTGAAAATCCAAGTTAAAGATAAATACAAATTCAGAGGATACAGTTGTCATATATCCGAAGAGAAGTTGCTATGTAAAGAGTGATGCGACATTGTAACCATCACGAAAACAACATTATTAGGTTAATGTCCAACACATCATGAAACCAACGTTATTAGGATAATGTCCAACACATCATGAAAACATTATTAGGGTAATGTTCAACACATCATGAAAACAACATGATTAGGGTAATGTCCAACACATCATAAAAACAACATTATTAGGGTAATGTCCAACACATCATGAAAACAACATTATTAGGGTAATGTCCAACACATCATGAAAACAGCATTATTAGGGTAATGTCCAACACATCATGAAAACAATATTATTAGGGTAATGTCCAACACATCGTGAAAACAACATTATTAGGGTAATGTCCAACACATCATCAAAATGACATTATTAAGATAATGTTCAACACATCATCAAAGTGTTATCGTCTATGTCTAGAGTGCATATAGTACGAGTTGCTTACTGACATACGCATATAGTACGCCCATGCAAAATTATTATAAAATTATAATCAAAGTGACCTCCATTAGAAAAATAAAGGAAGTGTAATTCGGGTAAATAAAAGCTGAGCATTACATTGGTACTTCAAAGCTTCATCGCGTTGTTATTGCTTTTTCCACAAGGTATCGTGCAAACGTTTTATTTCATACTTCACAGATTTCACACATGTAGAAAGGTTTACAAGGATTTAGAGACGAAGCAAGCTATATAATAAAGAAGATATATCAATGTGCAATGTAAACAAACATAAACGGAAAACATATAACGCAGAGAGGGTGACAATTTGTACATTTACACATTAAATACGTTAATTTGTCCTGACTTTGAGTACCAGTAGCTATTCCTTCTTTATTAGAAGCAGTATGTATGAATGAATTTATCTGGTACCTCAACATAGATGCACTGTTTTCGGTACAGATCGGGATCAAATATGGCAAGCAGACAGTTTTCTTAAGATCACAATCAAGTTTAATAACGACACGATTCCCTGTAAAAGAGACTCTCATTGCCAAAATGAACGCGGATTAACCAATTTTGTAAGTCTTTGGTATGACTCTGTTGGGGATCGAACCCACGACCTCCCGCTTCCGCGGCGGACGTTATAACCACTAGGCCACCGGAGTGGTTGTTAAAAAAAGTATAAATGATTCGAAAGGAAAATGCTAATCTAGCTATAAACAAGACCCTTATTGAATTCAAACGCTACGATACGGCGATGTTTGCAACAACTTAAAATCATGGACGACACCAGCTATCTAAACATTTGTTTATAACTTAGAAGCAAATGCTAACGTAGCATGACTATAAATTCATATATATCACAATACGAAGAATTATTGTTACTTATTACCTTCATCAGCTGGTTAGCATTGCGATTATTAAACAGTGACTCTTGAATTAAATTTTTCTCTTTCTTAAATATCATTCAAATTACTTTTACAGCCAAAGTCACTAAAAAATGTTAGAGTTTATATGAAACTGTACAAGTGACGTTGTACTTGTACACGAAGAGTCATACGGGTTGGAAATACTGTTCATTGTCTCTCTAATTTTCTTTATCAGCTAACGATTTATATACATTTAGCACTTCGATGTTTTTATTTGAATTGATAGGTGTTTATTAGCAGGAAGAAAAGAAACCTTTGTTTATGCTGGATGCCTATTCATTTATAGTATATATTGAACCTCATGATGCAATATTTATAATAATGGTGTCAAATGTGTTTACTAATATACATTGAAGGTGTAATATAACTACCATAGGAACACATGCGACACATCGCTTGTATGTTTATTTGTTCTTAAAGGCGATGTGTGGGGTGAGGTTAACACTATAACAATATGCAATGTTACCTAATGTGATATATTTAGTGCCAGATCCATGACATCAACACATGAATACAAGTTGTAGACTACATATCTACACAAAGGAAAGCATCATAATGCAAAATGTACATCAAAACGGCATAATAGTGCAATCTACGACACTTTTGTTGTCTCCCCTTGCAAGATTTCAGACTTAAACACTGTAAATTCGTACATAATTCATTATATAAACACAGAATACATTTGGTGTCTGTCAGTGTCAATATTGTGTCAATATTGTAGACTTAAGCAATGTACATTCATACATAATTTATTAGAAATAAACCGAACACGTTTGGTTTCTGTCAGTGTCAAGATGTCAGACTTAAACTCTGTACATACAAATCTAATTCATTAAAAATACACCGAAGACATTTGGTTTTCGTCAGAGTCAAGATTTTAGACTTAAACGCTGGACATTCATACATTATTCATTAGAAATACACCGAAAACGTTTTGGTTTCTGTCAGTGTCAAGATTTCAGACTTAAACGCTGTGCGTTCAGCCCTTATTCATTAGAAATACACCTAGCACATTCGAATTCTGTCAGTGTCAAGATTTCAGACTTAAAAGCCGTACATTCCTACATAATTTATTAGAAATACACCAAACACTTTTGGTTTCTGTCAGTGTCAACATTTTAGAATTAACGCATGCCCATTTATATATAATTCGGTTTCTGTCAGTGTCAAGATTTCAGACTTACCCGCTGAAAATTCATATATAATATTTTATTTATAATATATTAGAAATACAAGGAGCAAGTTTGTTTATGTCCAGGTCGAGATTTCAGACTTGCCATATTTTTCTATTTTTGTCGAAGATGTTATAAAGTAAAAATTAAGCTTATATTTAGCTAATGAGTATTTTAATCTTTATTTGGATTTCACAGTCCGAGTCTTGACGAGTACAGAGAAAACCATTTATAAAATAGTTATATAATTGGTACGTCAAGTGTTATGATGCGTATAATCTTTTATGAACATTGTCCAAAGGGTAAGTGTTTAACGGATATCATCTATGACCTTTGATACAATAACCTTATACTACGAAATAGTCCTATAATGGTTTAATTTCGGTAAGAAATTGCATCCTACGTATATGAATGAGTTCAAAGTTATATTACATGTGACGACAGGTTGCAGTTAGAGCGATATGCAAACAGACTGACAAATACAGATCAAACAAACGTTACAGAGATAAATGGAAAAAAATATAGAGAGAAAAGAAGTATAGAGGTTGTTGAGAATGGATAATACATGGATGTATGTCAGCAAATATTTTTCAAATCCATATTTCTTAATTCAGTTTACTCTGACTTTAAGAAACTGTGCAGGTATCTCTCTCTCTCTCTCTCTCTCTCTCTCACTCTCTCTCTCTCTCTCTCTCTCTCTCTCTCTCTCTCTCTCTCTCTCTCTCTCTCTCTCTCTCTCTCTCTCTCTCACACACACACACACGCACACACATATGACATCTCCACAGTTTATTTAACTCAGAAAAATTAGGCAATATGGATTGAAAAATATTTCCTGACATACATTCATACATAGAAACATCCATCCTCCGTTCATCGGTTGGCGGCGAGATGTTATATATATATATATATATATATATATATATATATATATATATATATATATATATATATATATATCGCAAGATAAGGCAAGATAGACGTTTTTAAAAAATGCTAATCACTATACAATATTTTTCAACCTTCGAGAAAATTTTATTGTAGGGTTTATCGCCATTTTTTTGCACACGATATACATGGAGTCCAGTATTATTGGTGGAGGATGAACCCGGGAAACCCCCGGAAAGAACCACCGACCCACGAAAAGCTACTGGCAAGCTTTCTCACATAACTACATTAGCGGAATCTTAGACTCGAACCCACGGAGTCAGAGATGATCTGTAACGGAGAGCCCTTTAGACCACTCGGCCACTCATCGCCTCCAAACTTTGAGAAGAATATGGAAGGCGTTATGTTAGTGTTGCTTTTTAAATCGATAAACCTTTTCTATAATTTACTATGGCGTAAGTGTTATTTGCTATTATGGTATGTATATGTATGCCATTTGATGCGAAAGCGTGTATCAGATGCCACGTATGCCATGTGATTGGAAAGGTTGTAACAGTTGCCACGTATGTCATTTGATGCGAACTGTTTTATCAGTTGGCACGTATTCCATTTGATGCGAAAGGTTGTATCAGTTGCTACGTATGCCATTTGATGCGAAAGTTGTATCAGTTGACACATTAGTTATTTAATATTGAAGGTGGTATGGGTAATTTCAAACGAAACATGATGTTTATGGTGGTACCATTTACTACGTAAGTGATCTGATACTGCTAATTGCATTATAACTTCCAGTATTGAAGATGTGTTTAGTTTTTAAAAATAATATGCGATGATGGATGCGGTAATATTTGCGGAATAAGTGAATACGATTCTTAGGTAATGTTGGTACAAGATGCTGAAGATATTAGTTACTATAAAAGTAGTCTGATGTTGACGGCGATATCAGTTGCTACATAATTAGCGGCAAAATATTATATATTTTTAAAGAAATGTAACTATTTCTTGTGTGGTTCTTATTATCAGTATTATTGCTATTAATACTATTATTATTATTATTATTATTATTATTATTATTATTATTATTATTATTATTAGTTGCTAGTAGTATTAACAGTAGTAGTATATCTATTAGAAGTAGCAATGATAGTAGTAATCGTTATTGTAGTAGCAACAATAATTGATTAAATGCGCACTGATAGATTCTTTTAAGCGAAAAAAGTTTAAAACCATATTAAAAACGTATATTGTCTTAAAATGGATAGAGATGTGAAAAATATTATTCAAAACAACAGAACTGTCAATAGTTTTTTATTTTTATTTCTCCAAAGTTTAAGGGTATTGCTTTATGAATATGATACGTGCTTTCATCTTACAACATGTCACAATATACCCAAAAGGACTAGAAATGGAGAAAATCGATGTTTCTAGATTTCATATTTCAAATGAATTTGCCCAGAATAAAATAAAGATGGACCAATTGACTATATATTTATCTCTCAGATGGCAATTATTTATTTACTTTTTACAAAAGATAAATATATTTATTTCGTTGATCTTGAAGATCCATCTGAAAAAAGAGCAAATTACAAATATCTTAGAATCAAAGATCGATTAACTACAACTGGAGTCAAATGTTGTAACATGTATACTGAAGTTTGTTCGTCATTGAGAAAACATGAGTGATTACCCTTGTTATATCTGCATACCTATATAATTATGGTATTTACAAATATATGAATGTACACGTATGTGGGAAAGTAGGTAGGTACGCATATAAGTAAGCATTTTGATGCAAATTCGACTCAAAATGAAATTTGTTTAAATTATCTGTATTCTACTTTTTCAAGTCAAGTGCTGCAAATATTCTGTCACAAATACATTACAGCGAATATGAGATTTTCAGCATTCATTAAAACTTATTTCACACGAGTATTGCAACAATATCATGTTTAGTTTTGAAATTATCGTGTTAGGTTACATACGCATGGATTGTCTACTGGACCATAGCGTGTACTGCATCAAATAATGCATATCACACCCATTTGACATTCTGTGTTGAAAAATGACTTTGTCTGTGTAGAATGTTCTGTTTATTCCGAAGTACGCTTATTCTTTGACTTGTTGTTTGTAAGAGAAGTATAATCTACTTTTAAACGTTGATACTTATTCAAGTTTATTCCAGCATACTTTTACCATGAACAAATAAAAGGCGCTGTCTCTGTTAGAATGGACGAAATTATTTTGTTTCTTTTTTCTCATCTAATTTCCGTTGAAATAAAACCATGTTCTAGAAAGAATCTCAAATGGGAAATGATTTAATATTAAATTTATGAAACTCGTTGAATAAAGAAAAGCCTCTGCTAGCCAAGATTTGCAAAAAGCTGGAAATTATTCAATTCATTTAATAAATTCAGCTTTAAAACATTACTCTATAAATCAAATGGCATGTCTGATATACAACAGAGTACATTACGGTTGTGAGTATTCAATTAAGTTTCCTTTTTTATGTGGGATATAAACCATCATGTGGGTAAGTTTCTTTCTATTTGTAATAGTAATGACATATCTTTCCCATGGTATCCCATCTTATACATCTTATCCTAAACAATATTTTTTAATAGAGAGGGACATTTCATCTTAATTTATTCTCCATGACGCAGGTGTTGGTGCATTTTCTGTGAAAATAAATGTTCGTGCAATATTGTTTTCTGGTCAGCTACGTAAGTTTAGTTTACTTTATTTATAATAGGACTTGTTGATAAATTGGTCTTTCAAGAAAAAATGTCATTAATGACGTCAAGAACAAATTTCATTACTGAAGTTAAGAATAATATCATTACTGACGTCAAGAAAAAATGTCATTACTGACGCCAGGAAACAAATATCATTACTGACGTCAAGAACTAATGTCATTACTGACGTCAAGAATAACTTAATTGCTGACGTCAATAACTAATGTCATTACTTAGATCAATAATAATATCATTGCTGACATCAAGAACTAATGTCATTATAGACGTCAAGAAATAATGTCATTATTGACGTCAGGAACAAATCTCATTACGGACGTCAAGAACAAATTTCATTACTGACGCCTAAAACTAATCTCATTTTGGACGTCAAGAACTAATAACATTACTGACAATTTTTAATTCAGATTATAAATTAAAACGTTGGTCCTAATGCACTAGTAAAATGCATTCTGACAATATGTTATGCACATAAAACATACGGCGATATAGATATATATATATATATATATATATATATATATATATATATATATATATACACATATACATATATATATATATATACATATATATATATATTTATATAGACAGATAGATACAATAAAGGAAGCAATCACTTGTCAATATGCAAAGTACACGATGCACATGCTGCAGTGGAGCGATCTCTGTTATGTAGGTGACTATATTAATAGAAAATTGCAGTACTTTGCATATTTTTCTTGAACTTTTGTATAACTTCGCTTATGATTCGAACGATTGCTTGTTTGTTTTATTTGAAATGCGCTGGATAGAAATCACCTCATTTCTGTTCGTGAGTGACAACAAGAAAAGAATCTTTGTCATGATAAAATATACCTATATCATTACAAATTCGTGGAATGAAAATACCCCCATTCCCCTCCCCACTTCGAGAAACATTATTCATTTGTCAGGGATCAGCTGCTATTTAAATATCATTGATTATACATACCGCATGTATTGATTTTATAAAAGGTAGTTTAGCTAATAACAATGAAGTATTCGTATTTGACAGTTTGATATCACACTAACGCGAGTTAAAGCAAAATCATTTCAATTTTTAAAAATATGTTTCTTTTAAATATTTTTTATATTTCCCTTACTTACCTTAGGTACCAAGTGATATTACATTTTCTTAATGGTGGCAATGGCAGACACCAGCATGATCACAATGTCCCGGTGTTCCGTCTGCGCATGTACAGGCGCCATGCTCAGCACATGTTTGACGACGACCTGTCAATAATGTACGGTTTTGATACCATGTCGTATTAAGGTTTTATTATTGATTATTAAAAACTAAAATATGTCAAATCAACTGAATTCATTCTTATATCCGATCTTAAACACTTGATAATGATTGAAAACAAATGCAATACCCGAAAAGTCATGTTTTCTATGGGAAATGGTTGACTGTAGACAATGATATACAAACGAAACATTTAGAATAGGTTTGCATTAATATATTTAGAAATGTTAAAACAGTTGAACAAGCTTGTACTTAATACAGACACGTATTAGTTATTGCACTTGTATATAAATACATTCAGTTTTTTGCAATTTTGAAAAAAATCTATCTTGAGACGAGAATAACTCTTATAGGGCATTATTAGGCAATTGCATCTATGTTACTAGTGGAATTGCATGAAATGAATACAAGTAACATTCTTCATCGGTTAGGACGTTCTAGACAAAAATCAGAAAACGTGAATGGCTGATTTTCCTTAGAACTACAATAGAAAGCACATCAACGGATTATGTCAATCCGTCTAGCGAGAGATCACAAAAAGTTGCTCATGTATATATCTTTTCTTTTTCTGTTCCTCTATTGCTCAAGTGTATCTTATTTGACCTTAGTCTCAAAGTAGTGTTTCTACTATGGTAAAGGTCATAAATGCAAGTTTCACTAGGGCATTACTTTTGTTTTAGTTTAATCCCATCTTTGGGAGGAGTGCACCTTTTCAGGGTAAAGCATATTTATCATTTCTGTGTCTCCATCAACAATGAAAAAGAAACTTCAAAATTTGATTGCATTTGTTTTAGTGAATTTTCCACTTAGAACAACGCATCCTATATAACAGCCGTTTAAATGCATCATAGTGCTTATTGCAAAATCATAACTGTAAGGTATATGCTCAAAGACTGACATCATTATAATCACGAAAAGGAGTTCGGGTTACTTTTGAGTACAACTTCTTATGGCTTATTTTGACACAATGATTAACCAATTTTATTATACTTTGCTTAAATCCGTGTATTTAAGATTACTCATAGAATTCAGAAAGTAGAAAATTCTTAAATCTCCGTTAAATCTAATTTTATTCGTATCATAGGGAAACGTTAACGAAATGCTCTGTGTGTAACATATTTCGTACCACGCGCAATGTATTAGATTAAATGAATACAAAATGTCGGTCTTCACATCAGGTTCATTGTTGTCATTGCACAAAAGTAGATGATACAGGGAGGACAAATTGGGTGCCAAAGGTTTAATGCTCGCTATCGAGTAGTTTGCTTGGAAAAGCTTAGTACGCAGAAGATGTTGGAAATAGAGGATGCAATTTACAAATTATCACACTTTTATTATGCTCTTAAAATCATCACTATTATAATTAGGTTCCATCTTTACTTCCTCAATGTCAATATAAATATAAAGAGAGAGAGAGAGAGAGAGAGAGAGAGAGAGAGAGAGAGAGAGAGAGAGAGAGAGAGAGAATTTGAGCTTACCAACACCACCACCACCAAAGTGATCACCTTGGGAAGGAAGGCAGTGGCAGGTGCCATCTCTGCACTGATGGCCGAAATGAAGTAAACAGTGGTGTGCGCAGTCAGCATCGGTCTGGCACTGGAACTGCGCATAGGTCAGCGCTGATAATAATAATAATAATAATAATAATAATAATAATAATAATAACAACAATAATAACAATAACTCTCAATTTCTGATAGTTTAATAAAAGTTGTAAGGGAAATATGGAACGGATTTTAAAATGTATTATGAAAGACTGATTTTCTGAAATTACACTTCAAGTTATTAAACGATTATTACCAAGTGTTATACATTATGTAAACAAAAAATAGTAATGGTGAATTGTATTGGTATCAGCGATATAAGTCATATAGAAATTTCCTTGCAAATTTCTTCTTGCCGCTACTTCCTAAAATGATGCTGGCCGCGTTAAACTATAAAATTGCAGTTTCCCTCTCAGACATTTTGCGAGAGCTATACGAATGATAATTTGGAGTAAGTTGCACTTTCAATGAAGTGTCAAATCTGGAATATGTCTCAACTGTTGTTGCATAAATATATGTTGTGTATGGTAATATTTTCTATAATAGTTTAGAATTTCCGTCCTAGTCAAATTTAATAAAGTGATCGCTTTCTAAATCAGAGAGCTGAGGCTTTACATTTAGCAGAATGGGAGTGTCTCTGACGTGACATGAGGCATGCATAATGTAGTCATAATTTTTAAATTATTGTTTTGTGTAAATATGAGGCAAAAAATCAAATGTTGAAAACCTTTATAATAGTGTATCATTTATCTACCCTACTTGCCCATTCTTAGATGATCCTTGTAATAGAACAATACGACAAGAAACATCAAGTTTCAAGTATCACAAGAGAAAAGGATAAAATTCTTACTAACGAAGAAGACGAGCAGGAGTCCAATAGCGAGTTTCATTTTGCAACCATGTCGTCGTACACGTCTGATGTATTTCGTCTGGTGTAGTGGCTGCGTTATATACTTGTTGAATGTTACATCTGTTGCTCTCACAGAAACGGTCGTGATTACGGATATGATACATCTTATTACCTTCTGTTCAGGTCAAGGCTTTTCGAAAAGTGGAACGACAATAATCACGAATGCATACGTACCAAATGTTGTCTTATGTTAAAGATTTCACAAAAGTATAATTTGTTTATATTAAATATGTGCTATGTGAGAAATAAGTTTTGCTTTTGTTACATAAGCATCGTAAACTGACGTCAAAACGATATTAAATACACATTGAGAGATTACAGTGTTATATATATATATATATATATATATATATATATATATATATATATATATATATATATATATATATATATATATATATATATATATCGCAATAATATGATGTACACAATGTTTCATGTTAAATCAATATTATGTAGATATTGAAAACATTAGCTTTGTTCATGTTCATTTTTCACATATTTAAGATTAATATATTGACAACATATGTTTCCGATTAACAGCTGATAGAAAGTAGTAAGAGTCCTAGATAATCACTGGTAACACTATGGCTGTCATAGATAACCATACGGATATATAATTTTCAAGACGACAAAATATATTTATTTAAGGTCATCTTATCATGAAGAAAGAAAATGACCAATCAGCAAGTTATTTCATGTAATGAAATATAAACATACGAGTATAATGTATTACATCGTGACACATACAAATCACTTATATTTGGCTATGTATTGCTGTCTTATGCGTTTTCCAACTATATTAGGCATTGCTGTGTTGACTTGCGCGTTTTACAATTATATAAGGCTACGTATTGGTGCCTTATGCGTTTTCTAATTATATAAGGCTAGGTATTGGTGTATTATGCGTTTTCCAGTTATACAAGGGTAGGTATTGTCTTATACGTTTTCTAATTATTTTAGGCTAGGTATTGGTGTCTTATGCGTTTTCTAACTATACAAGGCTATTTATCGTTGTCTTATGCGTTTTCCAATTATACAAGGCTAAGAATTATTGTCTTATGCGTTTTCCAATTGTTTGCCCTGGTATGCAAAAGAAAGTAGTCCATATAACTTCGTTTTCATAGTGGTAATATTTGGAATACGATTGTCAGAACGGGAGCGTAAGTATCTTGCCGGTCTCTTGCCGGTGTGTACACTTGGGATAGGCCAGATAGGTATATTGGACTGGAATCCGTCAGTGAAACGTTGCACATAGAACAAACTTTGTGTTTGATTTTGGATCGTATGGATAGCCAGTGTAGGGTACGGAGCAGCTGGGATGTGTACGCTTATCATTGTACTCTAAGGATGATCTGAGCAGATGTGTGTTGAACTTTGTGAGGTTTCTGGACTATATATTGAGATGAACCGGACATAATTGAGTTACAATAATCCAGTCTAGAAAGTACTAATAAACAAACAAGTGTTTTAGCTGCATCAGCTGAAAGATATTTTGCGAATGCAGTTAATGCGTCTCAGCTCAAGGTATGCAGGTTCATGACATATTGGCGCAATGTGAGAGTACTGCAGGGTAACACCTTGGTTTCGTACTGACTGTGTGAATTTAATGTTGGTCATGCTGATATGTATTATTTGAGGTAAAGGATGTGAATGAGAATGTCTTTGTGCTGTGATCAGAATGGTCTCAGCTTTATCATCATTCATCTGTTAGATGTTTTCCATAATTTTACATCTGAAGACACCTCTCAAAGCCATGGATAGTAGCATCTACTTCAGTTTGGTGGCTAGACCTGTATATTTGGGTGTCATCAGCGTACAATTGCTGAAGCACTGGGTGATGATCTATGACACTTGAGACCGGCTGAGAGTACAAAGTGAAGATAACAGTTCCAAAAACAGAACCCTGTGAAACCCCACAACATATATCAACTGTGTGTTCTGTTGACTAAGTAGGACTTGAACCAATGTATGGCTGTATTGTGAATGTCAAATACAAGCTGGAGACGGTGAAGTAATATATCATGGTCTATTGCTTCAAATGCCGCATTATCATACCAAATCAAATAATGCAAATATTCATTCACAAATATTAAAATATGAATTTCATGACAACAATATCCAAGCAAATTGGCATCTACGTATATGAATTTAGCTCTCAAAAGCTTAACATTATTCAAATGGTTTAATAAATTAAATATTAAAACCATTCCCGTTTGAGATTGTATTATGCCATAATTGTTATTTGAGTGGAAATTATTTAGACAGAAAGAAAAACATATAATACTGACAGACGTTGTATCATTCATTTGTTGCGTAAAAATACTCCAAAACAAAATTAAACTAGAATTAACGTTTAAAAGTATGTTATACTTTTCTTACAATCTATACGTCAAAAACAAGCGTCCAGTCGAATAAACAGAACGTTTGTACTTTTTTGTGCGATCTCACATTGTTTGATGCAGTACCGGTTAGAATACAGTGAACGGTCCACGTATATGTAACCTATAATGTTACTTTCACAACTAAACATTACATTGTTGCAATACTCATTTGAACGAAGGTTTCCTGGATGCAGAAATTCCCATATTTACTGTAATGTATTTGTAACCGTATATTTCAGCTTTTGACTTGGAACAGCAGACTGCAGAATGCGCAAACAAATTTCATTTTGAGTCGTATTATTATCGCATTTTTGCCATGTAAAGATGCAATGTTTAGATAAACTGCTGTTAGTTTGGATACAGATTTATGCCCACGTTCTTCAGTTAATAGATTTGAGTTTGTTTACGTCTGGAATTTAATCTATCAACCACACTTGTGTATAAGGTGTATTTATTGCTTCATGTTTACAGCCACCACCATCACCAACTTACACATTTGCTATGATCTGAGCAATAAACCTTAATTTTACTTCTTGTTGTTGTTGTTATCGTTGTTAATGCCTTGGGGTCTTAGCCATTTGTTATGCTGTGTTACGTGTTTAAGCTCTAATAAACAGTAACACAGAAAAGGGAAAACAACAAGCTTTCTAAAATGTAGCAAATAACTTATTTCCATGGAAAAAGATTCTAGAAAATGAAACACGAACTAACATTCTTAAGAATGAATCAAATCCAAAATTAATCCAAGTATTTTCCACGTATTAAATTACATATTTCCTAGTAATGAAATGTTCTAATAGATTCAAGTTACAAAACTGTTGAGAAAACCAAAATGGAAGACGATGACGTATGATGAAGTCTGATTATCACCTATCTAAACTTCCTTGTAGAAACAATATTTAACACTCCGGGTTTCGAAATCCGAATAAAAGTTTAATAAACTGTCTTTGTGCATGAATTCTACATGAACACATCAAATACTTCCAGAAATTTGAATTAATCCGCTAAATTCCATCTGGTTTAAAGAAAAGTTAATATAGATTCAAAAATTGGCTACAGCCCCAGTGTTACATGTCATCCTTATTTCACATCAGACAAACACCTCTCTACTACATAAATGGTAGCATCAACTTCAGTTGGGTGGATATACTTGTATATTTGGGTGTCATCAGCGTACAATTGGTGAGACACTGGGTGATGATTTATGAAACTTGAGAGTGGCTGAGTTTATAGAATGAAGAGAACAGGTCCAAGAACAGACCCCTGTGAAACACCATAACATAGATCAACTGTACTGGAATGTATTCCATTTGCAGAAAGAATTTGTGTCCTGTTGACTAAGTAGGACTTGAACCACTGTAAGGCTATATAAAGATCAGGATCTACGTAAAAGTTGTGATATATTTAACGTGACAGAACATGTCCCTACGGTGGCAAGTTGCCAATATTCAGACAGACGAGACCATTTCTCTTCCCAATTCTTTTTGCGAATCGAATAAACAAATGGCGGCCAAAATGTTCTTTGCAGACAAGCATTCCAGAAGGCGGGGTTGATAACGTTATCCCGCGATAGCAGCCAATCCGTAAAAAAGAATACGGCACAATATTTGCATGCGCTTATTTGCATCAATCAGAATCACCTAAAGTGATATGTTTATATATGATGATATCATATATATGAAACTGTACACATTACAGGTACGTGTAGCGACCACGTGATCATTGGCAGATATATAACAAGTGTAATAACATTTGATGACGCTTCTAATGACGTCATAGGGTGAAACAACGAAAAAGCGTAACGCCCGAGGCATCCTAATGCATTTCAGTCATTTCATTACTCTAGTCTGGGATTTGAAGAGTCATCCGATACAATTAGCCGCATGTCTGAGTTCATTTAAAATTTACAAATTTTTTGCTTACCAAAGCTTGCAAAATACAGAAATTATTCAATCCGTTTCATAAATTACTTTGGGATTAACTGCTGTGCAAGATACTGTGTGTATTATTGCTCCGTTGCCTTGTCTTGTTTGGTCCTGACTTCAAGTTAGTATGTTTATCAAAGCAAATTTCATACTTCTCGAGTTTTAATTCCTGTACACATTCATGCAAAGTTTTTGGTCTAGCTAGATAAATATAGTTCTGGAAAACGATATTACTGGTATTACTCAATTTAGCAGTACAAAGACAAGCAACACGAGTTGAATCTGTCATGCCATTCATTGCTTGTTTGTTCTGGCCTGAGTCAATTAAACAACTAAAAATACATCATTACTTTAATCATCATTACTTTAATGGATAATGCCAATATTACTAGGACCGTTTATCAAATATGTATGGTGACGGATGCGCATCATTTGTGTATTTAACGTTTCCAATCATCATTATAATTCTTGTATTTCTCTTCGTCATCATTATTAATACACAAGAGAAGGTCCGCATACTCTGCAATTATCCATGAGTTCAGTATAAGTTAGAGCGAAAGAATTATTAGATTTGGATTGCACTCGAGCTATCCTTTCTTTCAATTCCTTCAAAAACATGCAGAGTTAGAAAATGTCTCTATAATGTTACAATAAAGTATATATATTTGGAAAGGTATCCATTGAGCTCTAAGATAAAAGTCGAAATTTTTATGAATGGCCAGTTTTCCTCTTATATTTATTATTATTATTATTATTATTATTATTATTATTATTATTATTGTGCATACATATCTTTCTTATTGTAAACGTTTCAATCACCATTGTTTATGATTCTAAACATAGACATGTGGAGGGTTTAAAAAAGGATTAGAAATTGAACAAATAGAATTGTATAAACTTCCATCGAATTGGCGTAGGCAGAAAAGAAAGTTAAATGAAGAACACATTTTCTTGCCAATGGAATTTATTTCTTCCACAAAAACAAATACTTTATAAAGGTTGCTCTTGCAGATTTATTACACTTGACATACCCACATACAACACACATGCAAACGCAAACGCACACACACATGCATATATATATATATATATATATATATATATATATATATATATATATTATTTATTCCATTAAGCGAAATAATAGTTTCAGAAAATGGTAATTGCCAATTTGTTAAAGTTGAGACGTTTATAATCTTGTTTACCCGAGAAATTAATCATACTAACATTTAACATTTCTTTGTAGAATCATTCGTTTCTATTGTTGCGTTCAGAATTTGATTTGCTAGAATTATTTATTCAAAAGAATATTCTTTTGAATTCCAAACTGCTTATTAACATAATCGGACATAAACATTAATTTGGAATTATAGTGAATTAAGAGAATTTATATCTTTAAATGTATGACTGTGAGTAGTTGGAAGACTATTAACACATCATCAAACGAGTTCAAGTTATATTAAAGAGTCCATATTAAGCATAAAAGTCATTGAAGAGTCCATATTAAGTATAAAAGCCATCGAAGAGTCCATATTAAGTATAATCAGTCCTATTTGATCTCATCCTGCTCTTGTATCTATAATCAAAAACTTTTATATTCATAAGCTCTTATTCGTTAACAAATACGCTAAAGATAACCGCTACATCAGAACGGAGCTCATCGAGTTTAGGATACATGGATTACAATTTAAACGGATTGATATTCTCACTGACACTATATCTTCACATGTGCAAGTATTTAAAATGGAGCTGAGGAATGAGTTCAAGATGAAACATATATTTAACTTATTTGGACATATAAAATGATCATATCCAGGGAAACAATCACATTATGACCTACTATTAACCCTTAATCTATGGCATATATTCATTAAACTCGATTGTTTCTATAAAAAAGTCAATACGATTGATAAAATTTTGGTAGTTGAACATGATTTCAAAATATTTACCATGTCATATATTACTTTCTTATGGAACTTTTGGTCTATGGTTTTATTTAACTTTCGTAATTTTATTCATGCTTGTAAAACGATATAGGATATATTTTGATATAAATTGTGTGCGAAATGTGGGCATGCAATAAATACATATTGCGTACGATCTATACATATATGTCTTCGTACGTGTTGACAATTAGTAATAATTAGACTTAAGATGGCGCCTTTGGGATGCGTTGTTTCAGTGACTGATAGGAAATAAAAGGTTCAGTTGCGTTAGGTCATGTAAATTTATGGAACATGCCCTCATACAATAGAGTACGTTGTCACATAGGCTCTATTGCGAACTACAGTTAAAATATATTGTGTATAGAAGGAGAAAATTAAGCATTAATCTTCATTCAGATTATTGGAGTCTTTCCCAAATGTAGTGTTCAAGTTGTAAATATGCAGATGCATTTTATGTTGTACTTTGATATTGTTCGAGAGGAAAAAAACATTTATTCAGACTGTTCGGTGGTGATTTAAAGTGTTGATGATATGGAATATAATATTATTCAGCATCTTTTATTACTTCTTCGAAACAATTGTGGACAACGCAACCATGGCAACGTTACAGCTTCTAGAGGATCAGTTCATTTCCAGTATTGAAAATTATTAGCGTCTTTTCATTGGTTTAAGACTTTCAAAGACCTTTATAAGGAAAAACTTGGATTTACTCCATTATACTGAAATGTCTCACATATTTCATTTTTGCAACTTTAATAATTAAATTGTTTATTAAGTGTGACAAAACTTGTAGCTTTTGCTTCTTTCCGTTTGCTAAAGTTTGTGAGCATAGAGTCGTAACAACTCTCTTACTAATATCATCGGAAACATGAGACAAATAACTACCACGCCTACCAAAAATATGAAAATAAAAATAACAAGATATATCCCAGAAAACTCACCTGAGATGGTTTGATTTAGAAAATGTGGAAAAATCATAATTATCTGTCCTAAGGGACTGCACTTTACATGCCTTAAACACTAAATATAAGAGGGTAGTTTTTGTTTGTTAAAGAAACTTTTGAAAAGTATTTACAACATATTCCAAAAATGAAATTCCTATTGAAAGATACATTATCTATTCACTCCAATGAGTTTGTTCTATTTGTATGCATCGTAAAAGTTAGTGTCAGCTTATAATATAACGAGTTCATATTTCAAACGTGTAATGTTTATTTTTATATTTGGATTTACTTACCATACCTTTCAAAAAATATGATAGAACTCATTCTTTTAATGGTGGCAATGGCAGACACAAGCGTGGTCACAATGTCCCTGTGTTCCGTCTGCACATGTGCAGGCGTCATGCTCACGACATGGTTTGCGACGTCCTAAAATATTGTAGCTTTTATATCAAATCATAATTTTGTTTCCTCTTTATTACTAAACACGATCACGTTACAAATCAAAATACGTTTTAACTTAATACAAGTGTATGTAACCTGTATCAAAACGTACGTGTATAGATATGATGTTGTTAGAACGAAATGTCTCAACCGTTTACTTTCTAAATATAGTAATTAAAGTTATATATTTTTTATTGCATATACTATCCATGACTTTTTAAATATAATCCGAATAACTTACATATTCACTTATTCCATTTACATGCTTAACATAATGCATCTATGATTTTTAATAAAAACTTTTTTTAAACTTCGAATTGCGTTCTATGTTATCCAAATTATCACTATACCAATATTTCCTTCATTATCTTAAAACACTATTGCAAAGAGTCTTCAAAACAAATTGCATTCCAATGAATCGTCAAATATATTTTAAGCTTTGCATCCAAAGAATAAATATTCGGAATAGCAGATGCATCATGTAAGAAAGAAATATAGCCCAAATGTGACACATTTTACTTTAAAACCGAGGAGTATTAAATTCTTCAAATATGCAGCAGCTAAATGATATATATGTTTATCATGACATTTTAATGACGACATTACACTAAATTAATTTCTTATAAGTTTTTTTCGTGTTGTCTATCTATTACTTGGAACAGTACATTAACTGTAAATTCCGATGCACCAAGGCTGTCTTGTATTTATCATTTAAGTGGGACACATCTAATAGAATAAACGGAACTGACAAAGTTTATGTTGCATTATGTTTTTCAATTAGTCTCATTTGAAAGAAATCACCATAATTATGGTGCATGTGACCTCTCTACGATATTATACGAGACTTTGATGTAAAGAGATTGGAGCTAAACCTGATTTTGCCAAGAAATGATTTAGGTTACGCTGTTGGTTTTGAGTCTTGGATTATTGTTTAAACGACAATAATGCCTATATGAGAAGGATGTACATGAAATTTGACATCAACTAAATTGTATTCAAAATGTATCATCCTTGAAGATAGTAGTCAAAAAACTTGAGAGAGAGAGAGAGAGAGAGAGAGAGAGAGAGAAGAGAGAGAGAGAGAGAGAGAGAGAGAGAGAGAGAGAGAGAGAGAGAGAGAGAGAGAGAGAGAGAGAGAGAGATACGTACCAACATTGTGGGGAGGATTATTATGATGAACGCAGTGACAGACACCATCCCTACATTCCTGACCTGCATGTTCCTGGCAGTGATGGTTGCAGTCTGCGTCCGTTACGCATGCGTCCTGCGCAAGGACCGCAGCTGATATAATAATAATAATAATAATAATAATAATAATAATAATAATAATAATAAGTAATAACAGCAATAATAATACTGATACTACTAATACTAATAATAATAATACCAATAATAATACTAATAATTATAATAAAACTGATATTAATAATGATAATAATACTAATTACCATAATGATGATGATGATGATGATAAACAATTTGAATTTTTGGAAACACGTTTGTGAAATATTAATTATTTAATTACTAAGGCCGGAAAGGATTGGTTAAAAAGAAAGTTCAATGCATACTTAACCGATTATAAAGGCAAAAACGTCAATAGCTACTAAGAAGTAAACAACCATGCATCAGGTCACCTTTCTTTGCGTAAATTATGTTTAATGTAATTAAAATTAATTAAGCAAGGACTTAACTATGAACCGAAATTAAGATTGTGTTGGAAAACTGTGGCGATATTACAAATGTTGACATACGGTGTCATTAATTATCATTGATTTATATTATTAACTCACTCTTTAATGATGTTAGTAGTGTGACAAATAGATTGACAACATTGACGGAGATCCAAAAAAGTTTGACAGGTTGTAATGGTTAATACAATATATTAGCACAACATAACGACACAAACAGCAAATATATTTCCAGTAATTATCATCACAATAAGAATTAAGAAGAAATTACTTACCGACGAAAGAGAGGAGCAGAATCACAATGGTTAGTTTCATTTTGCAGCAATGTCGTACAACGTCGGTTTGCCTCGTCTAATCCGATGGCTCTGATTTATACGTGAAGGATAATTTACATGTGTTGCATTCACATAAACGGACGTGATTACGCTATTATACAATCACGATAGTAGTCATGTGTTGGTTTTCACTGAGACGGTCGTGATTACGGAGATGATATAAACTTGGCACCTTTCTTTTCGTTCATTGTGTTTGATAGTTCGAACTGATTCTTATCACTAATAGTCACGAACCTAAAATTTTTAGATTTTGTCTCAGGTTACAAATTTCACCCACTTATTTCTTTTACAATTTTTAATGTAAGGAACAAATTAAGGTATTGTTATCAAAACATCATCAACTCCTTTTTTAAAGATATCAAGCTGTTTAGGCTCAATGGGAAAATACATTACAGTCCCCTCTCCTCCAGGGTGTATGATCTCAGTGGGAAAATACATTATAGACCCCTCCCCTCGTGGCTGTATGGTCTCACTGGGAAAATACACTACAGCCCCCTCCCTTCGGGGCTGTTTGGTCTCAGTGGGAAAATATATTACAGCCCCTTCCCACTCGCCCCACTCGGCTATATGGTCTCAATACGAAAATATATTACAGCCCCCTCCCCTTTTGGCTGTATGGTCTCAGTGGGAAAATTCATTACAGTCCCCTCCCTTAGGGGCTGTATGGTGTTAATGGGAAAAAGATTACAGCCCACTCCACTCGGGGCTGTATGGTCTCATAGGGAAAATACATTACAGCCCCTTCCCCTCGAAGCTGTATGGTCTCACTGACAAAATACATTACAACCCCCTCCCCTCTGGGCTGTATGGTCTCAATGGGAAAATACATTACACCCCCCTTCCCTTTGAGTTGTATAGTCTCACTATGAAAATACATTACAGCCCCCTCCCCTCGGGGCTGTTATGGTCTCATTTGGAATGTACACTACAGATCCCGTCCTCGGAGATGTATAACCTCAAGGTTTCTAAAATCATCCTGGGGCTTTATAGCCTCAATGATAACTAAGCACGAGTCTGTGTAGGGGCAAAAAAAATATTGGGTTTTTAAAAGACAAAATGAATGAAACATACTGGTGACGTCACGGTAGTAGCTAGTTCAGATGGTGGCAGGTAAGTTCAGCTAGGTACGTTCAGCTTGTTCAGGGAGAGGCGAGCAGCAGTGGGTGAACATATCAAGTTTTCAGACGAAAATAAAGCCTCTACGGTGAGAGGGCAAACCCGTCTCGTATATTTGTCAAACTAAAGCCTCCTACGCAGACAGGGCGAACAGACCAAACTATAGATGTTTCCATTAAGGCCTCCTACGAAAAAAAAAGTAATGTCAAAACACTAAACCAAAGCTTCTATCTAACCGTGAGTCTCTCTTTTTTGGTCATTTGCTTAAATTATTACGGATGTGATTGTTTACTTTTTGACGCATATTCAAAGTTGCACCCCCTCTGCTGCTACAAATTAAATCATATATAACAATAATGGTAGGAGAATCATTAACAACTAGATTGGCACGAGAAAGATTAGTAGTGATTAAGAAATTTATACCCGTCCGTAATTCTGTCAGACAAATATTACAGCAACGACACGAATCTCAAGTTAATTTTGTAGAAGATACAAAACAATTATTCAAACCTATTACTGCAACCACTAAAGAGGTTATATGGGGAGATACTAAGCTAGAGGAAAGAGAGGGTAATCTTCCAGTATTAAAACGAACTGCTGAACAAACTGCAAAAATAGCTGCAGCACAACATCCTTCTGGAGATCAGGAAATACTTGAGGGTATAGGTAAAGTTCTTACCCAGATCACTGACATGAAAGAAAAAATTACACCTAAAACCAAACCAAGAAAAGAAAATATTGAACTAATACAGAGATTTAACGAGGGTGTTTTTGAAAAGCTCAAAGAAATTAAAGAAACTAATTTACCGTTTCAACATTACCAAGTTTGGTTCAAAAAGATAAAATTGTAACACCAGAATATATTACCGTGAATGCTGATAATTTTATCAGGTGGATATATTAAGTATACCACAATAAAAAACAAGCCAGTACTTCAAGTTCAGGATACAAGTATATATTTCTTACCTGCTGAAGCACTTATTGAAGAAGAAAGAGAACTTGTAACAAATGTTGCAGCTAATACACCATACGACACAAATATGCGAGTTAGTTTTGCCAATAACAATAATATGGCATTATTTAGTAGTGCTATGATTGATGGAAGAGAGATTGAATCTATCCAGAAGAATGTTGATGCTGCTACAACACTATTTGGTTTATCGAGATAATCTGATGATTTTGCAAGATCGGCTGGTCCATCAATGATGTCTTCCAAGGATATTACTGAAAACGCTGAACATGTTCAATATGTGAAATTACGAACAGTACGAGCTACTGAATGTGATCCACAGCCATATGGATATGAAGATAGACCGGGTGATGCTTTTGATATTTAAAAAAGTGGTACTACTAATTTAAACTTAGGATTTGCAACACGTGTATCAATGTTGCACATACCGTGTATATTATTTTCATGTGCGATTTCGTTGTCTCAAATTTTTGGATTTTGCAGAAATGTACGAGAGGTTATCTTTGTAGAGAAACACACTGTAGTCTTTGTGCGAAAGGATGATTATAATGATACAATCTGACAGGAAGCTGGCCCAACTGCAGCTTCAGTTGCTGGTGGTAAAGCAAATATTAAATAAAAATTTCACCTTGGATGCCAGTAATGACTCCATCGATCTCCGCAGAGGAAAAAAATTGATATCGTTAAAGGATACATTTGGTAAATCACTGTTATCTTGGTTAACAACAACCACAGATAGTATCCAAAGAACCATTGACGATATATTTATAAGGCAAATAGCATCAGATAAAAGTGTTTCTTAACCACGACATATATGTGTATCACTTACAGGATATTACTCAATTAAATACACAAACGCGTAGTTATATGATATTTGACCAACTCGGAGTTAACGAAGTCTCGTTAAGGATAAACGGCCAAGAAGACCATCAGAAGATATTTTAATTTATTATGGACAAAACCAAATAGCACGCGCGTATCATCGTTTGCTGACTTTTATGGGACATGATCTAAATGTAGATACTGGTCTGCAAATATCACGATTAGATTCTAGAAATCGATATCCGATTTATTACTTTTCGCTGCAACATCTTGATTTAACCAGACAGACTATTGTTGATATACCCTTTCGAGCTCGTGTAACTCTTTTATGTCTCAAGCCCCAATTAACCCTAATTATAGAGCAATTGACGTCATCATCATTAGTCTATTGACCTAGTATGGTCGTTGAGACACTGTGCAGCAGAAAATTTGACCAGTTCCCTCCACTTGACTCGATAATGTGCCAATGCCTGTGCCTCTGCAAAACTTTTCCTGGTCCATTCTGTGATGTTGTCACTACACTTTTTTCTCTGTCTACCTCTCCTTCTACCACCATACTCAGCGACAAATCGATGTTACTTGAAGGTGTTGGTGAACGAATTAGGGTAGTTAATGCACCAGTTGCAAATATGTAACACAACTAAATCACTCGTATTATTATAAATGTCGCATAGTCACATTAGTGTTACTCTGACTCATGAGAAGAATACAAATTTGCAATCGGATTCAACTAAAAAATGTAGAACTACGATATCGTTTAAACACAATTAGATCACTGGTAGTAAGAATAAACTATCACTGACAGCGCGTCAGATTAGGCATTTAAAAGATGCAAAAAGATATTAAAAAAGGTGTTCAGGATACTCTCTCTGCGGGCGCGCTCATATACACAATTAAATCAGGTGGTATATTTCAACTTCTCGCGGCCATACCAGCATAGATTGCCGCCACTGTCCACGCAGTTGCGAAAGCATTGGAGTTAGGAGCAGTTGTAACAGCGGCAGGAATGCCACTAATAAAAGCAACAGGAGGAGGATACATAAATAAAACAAAGGAAACGGCGTAAGGTTACCATGGACTCTATATTCAAGAAGACAGGAAAGGGCTTAAGGTTGCCATAGACAGTTTACTAAAACTACTGTCAAAGTTTGATTTACTTGATGCTACTAAAAAATTAAGAATAAGAAATGTCAGATGTGTTTTTTATGCGAGATCAATTACCACAACAACCGAACAATATTCAAACCGGTATTATTAATCTCGATAACAGCACTGGACCTAGAATTCATTGGGTTGCAAACGGATTGATCCACGCTGAATTGTTTTTTTAAAAAACTTCTTACGGGTTAGCGTCACCTAAAGAATCTAAGTATTATATACACCAATTAAAACTTCCAATCAGGTATTCAACGGCACCAACACAAACAATAACCGACCCACCACTATACGGCCAACAAGTAATTAATGTACTTAATGCTGTATCAAAATCAACCAAATAACCCCATTACACCGTGCACGAATACACGATTAATCCTTTTTTAGAGAGATTTCAAAATATAATGATTGATATTTACGGAAGATATCTCTCGACAAACAATCCCACCGTCGAAATATCGGCAACCAAAGAGATATTGTTTTTTTATCGAGGCTGGAATATCCAAAATGTTAAATGTTGCAAATGTTTATGCAAACGAAATAGTTATATTTCAAGACAAACAGGGGAAATTAAGAACGAGTAATCTTTCATTGGATGATCTCATCGTTAGACTTGATGGAGTAACCGAAAATTCTATTGCGCTATTTGATTCATCTGGCAAGATTTTTCAAACAAAATTAGACAATATCAATTGTCAAGTTCTAAAAGCAGGTGAAACAATAACAGGCGGACTCACCATGAATTTGAATAAAATATCATCACTTGGTGAATCAACAATTTACACCGAAGCGGTAACAAAAAACTACGCGGATATCATAGACGGAAAACGAGTATGATGCACATGTGTCCGTGCCTTTTGCAAATCTCTGTAGAAATGTTAGAAAAATTGATGAAGCGACGGATCATTTCTTTGCTAAACCGCTAACTGTCTACACGGAACTCTCTGATATTAAAAGAACTATCTACATGATTAAATAAACACAGGATAATATCGATAGTGATTTTCCTGCTATCGCTGAAAAGCTTGATAAGATTAAAATGCCGCATAAAGAAAATATCAATACTTTGTATTCGATACAACATGGGTCTTTCACCTGGGCACCTCAAAATAACATTGTTTTAATTACTGGCGAGTTCCGGGGGTATCTATAGATTAACCCTAATTTCGCCGTTACAGTTTAGTATATCATCAAGTTTATCTACTGGTGTTGGTAGCGTCAATGCAATCATAGATAAAGGGTCCACCGAAACCTTTAGTCCAACACCTAATATTGGTAATTTAAAATCGGTGTCAATCACATGGCATGTAGAATTTGTAATTGATTTAAGTAAATAACAGCAGTATCGAAATGATCAAGCTCGTGAATTGCAAACGAAACATTAAAAAAAATCTCATTGATGTGTATAAAGTAAAAATAAAATATCACAGGAGTATTACCCGCGTTGATATAATCGTGTATTCGATTTCAGCTGCTATTGCTGGAACGGGTATATCACTAACAGCGGTTACAATGATTGCACCTGATATTGTCACAATTTGTGTTTCAGCGGCAACAATTACAGGGGTTACTAATATTCTTGCCAAAAAAATTATCCACGTGTATTCAGAATAAATTAAATGATTAAATAATTAACTTACATATCTCTAGTGCCGTACATTCCCAATTATCTTTAATTATATCATCCAGCCTCGACGATAGAATACTATCCGATGATGAATTCTCGGCAATGATTAAGGTCTTTGATACAGCGATATTAAAATTAGAAATAATAATGGTAATATCATTGATGGAATCAAGGCAGCTGCTGCAACAGATAGCCTTAAATACAACCCCGTCAAAGACAACCATGATCTCCATAACCTCAACTAAACTTGAATTCAGCGTGAACTTTCCAATGGTAATTCCGGTAAATAAAATATCTCAAATATTGAAAGTATATCAACGGTGGTATTTATCATAGTAGCATAAACAGAAAATTGGATTATTCGTGATTAGGACGACCCTATCCTCGGTAATAAAAAAATGATATTGTAAGTCAAAGTTCCAAACCAGGAATATTAACAGGAATTGACAAACCGTATTACGGTCGAGCGTATCCTGTGGCCGCGGTTACTTTTGGAATTCATCCGATAAATAAAAAACCAAGCTTTGAGAATTTGAAACTGATGAAACTATCGAGGATAAATTGTGTTACCGAACGAGTAACAGAGCATTTTACAAATGCGATTCATGGAAAAGGTCTGACAGAACTAAGGCGTTAAAGATTAAACGAACGGCTTTTATCAGTCAACGATATCTTTGTTACAATACAAAATGTATCCGAGCTAGTAAAAACATTATAATTCCGATTAACCGTAGCATCGATAACAGGAGAAGTATTTTACGAATCGAAATATAAATCAAGAAGAGCTCCAATAAATATAATTGATCATAATGCGCACGCGCGGACTACCGCAGTAACAATATTTCCACGAGATCGAATTATAAAATATTACCCGCTATAGTTCTCTGGTGGCAGAAACATGTTTGAATTTATTTACCATTTAAGTAAAAATGATCCTGTATCAGTGTGGGATTTTCAAAGTTTCAATGAATGATGTAAATTTGATCAATTTGTAAGACCTAACGGCGAAATATATCGAACGTAATCTCTTCAAGAAGAAATGAAAAATAGATATATAAAAATGTCAGAAACATTATATCAAAGTAGAAGAATATAGATAAGCTAACCTATATGGTGAGCGCTCCCATATTTGTATGTGTTCTGCTGATGTTTAGAGTTACCTTCCTCGTTCAGGTCATTGACAGTGAAAGGAGAGGTAAATAATCTGAATTACTAAGAAATATAACTAGCAGTAGTTATTGTAACAGAATTGTTACCGAGAGGATGGTGGACTAAATGAACAACACAAAATGTGAAAGAAAATATAAATTTATGAAAAAAATTATTAATGAAAAATAATGATGTATCAACACAATAACTCATGCGTTCAACCCACAAATACACTCACAACCATTCACAATACATGAATAAATGAAATATTAATACAAAATAAAACACAGATACAAAGGAATATCTTGGAATATAGACAGATCCAAGGAACCTTTACAAAAGTTATATTAACACAAGTATAAATTACGATAATAAACACAAACATCAAACTATACTATCGCACGTATGGATTGCGACAACTAGCACGAACATATACATGTATTTAATCAAGTTGCTGACTTTTATTGAGATTCATGCAATCCCTTGAAATACTATTGTGATCTGAAGTAACTATGTAAATACAACAATGTATTCAATTGTACTACAATTGCAATACACACATGTGTCTCGACCCTGTATAACCGTACGATTCACCAACAGTTGAATCGCCGCCCAGTTTCTCCGAAAACCTAGGGTTGACTCAATACTTTTATCGGTCACTTGCCCTTCACGGATCCACCACAGTTATACGTACAGACAGCATACAACATCTACTAGAACTAACGTTCCTCAATACCCTAGATGCCACCCCGGATGTTTACAACTCTAGACAGCTCCGACACTCGGACTTTTAGCTTTCCGGATATTTACACGTCACGACAGATGTAGACGGACAGACAATCTGACAGACAGACAGTAACATACTTCAATTCGATTGCACAATAAATCAACAACAATTTCAGCTACGATATCAGAGATGTTATCAGAGATGTGCCGCAATAAATCATCTACAATTTCAGGTACGATCTCAGAGACGTTATCAGCCGACGTTATTAGAGATGTTAACAGAGATGTTCCGCAACAAATCATCTACAATTTCAACTACGATCTCAAAGACGTTATCATAGATGTTATCAGAGATTTTCCGCAATAAATCATCTACAATTTGAGCTACGATCTCAGAGACGTTATTAGCAGACGTTATCAGCTACAATAAAGAAACATGACTAATAATAGTTGTGTCTAAAAAAATAATCTAAACCTTAGATTACGCTATTGCATTTAAAGTCTTATAGTGACTAGTAATTCCATATATTCTATGTTTAAAATCTGCATTGTAATAAAGGCATCATTATATGAAATAAACTGAATAAAATTCACAATAAAACGAAATATAAATTTAACACTCACCCCTTTGGGTGGAGATTGAATGACGAGCTATCTTTCCTGTGATAAGATACTTTTGGTCCAGTAATATTGATCAGAAATATTCTGCCTTATATACCCTCAAATAGGTGAGCATAAATCACGTCAAGATTACCGTGCACCCCGTGAATCTAATGTTCCGGACTTCATGTAATTCAAAGTCAGGCACATGCAAATCGTTACACGCCGCTAACCTTGGAGAAAACAACTTATTCACCCCAGGTAACGCATGTACGACGAAACAAAAAAAAATGGTGAAATTAGTTTGTAATTTAATTAGAAAATAAATTAAATTTTCGCCTAATTATGTGACAGTTATCTACCATTTTACAATACAAAATTCGAAATCATTCTGAGAGAGGTTCTAGCAAGTAACCTTGATATATTTCTTCAGCAATATTGCAAAGTTATTTTCTGTTGATTTATCTTAGATAGAGCGGATTCATGTATATTTTATGCGACACTTTATAAATAATTCGTATGATTATCAAAATGCTTGTCAGCTGCGTTTATTGATTGAAATATTAATTCTTCGTTAGTCTCTGCATTTGAAGATTTTATATTTTTTTCAACTGTCTTACATTTACCATTATTACTAAATGCAAAAGCTTGGCTCGGTGTAACTACATGTCAAATATCAAGTTTGTTTACCTTTAATAGGAAGGATCACAAGGCCATTCTTGATCACCTCATGAAAGTCTCATATATGAACCTATGAGAAAGATACTTTTTTCACTAACAGCTAATCTGAGATAACAAGTACTACTAACAACGCCGACTGGTTATATTTTTAAGTCGACAGTTTAATAAAATAATATCACGATATTTGTCATAGTTCTTGATGATAAAATATCTTACAAATTCATTTTGCTCTAATCATATATAATATTATATGCCTAATTTATAATTTGATTTCAAGTCTAGAAAAATAATATTCAGGGGTTCTAATGCGTTTGTCACTGTCATAATTGTTTTAATTATAATATTGCTTCAGTTCTCTGTATCCCCATATTGTACATACAACTGTGTATTCCCTCAAGCTCTAATAATAAACATGATATGATTGATTTAGAACCAATGAATGTTTCAAAAATAAATTGTGTAGATGAGCGAGAAATCGAACATTTTGCAAACGCGATTCGAGGAAATGGGTTAATTGATCTATTAGAGATATGCGAGTGGGCTGAATTAGTCAAAGATACTGAAGCTACAATTAATGACGTATCTAAATTAGACAAAACACTAAAATTCTCGGTAATAGTAAAAACGATGACAGGAGAAATTTTAAGCAATTTGAAACATTTTATAAAAGGATTAGCTCCAATAAATATATTTTAACATAATGCGCACGTGCTGGCTAACGCAATAAAAATATTCCCAAGAGATCGAACCGTACGATTTTACCTAGAAAACATGTTCGATTTTATTTACGAAATAAGTAAAGACGTTCTTGTAGCAGTATGGCTATTTATGATAAAAACTAAAATCGTTTTGTACGAGCTAACCGTGAAATAATCTCACCACGAAGAAATATTCAACTGAAAATATTGAGCAATTACTAAATAATTGTTTCACTTTGCAAACGGGAACAGTTAGTGGAAACCAACATGATTTGAGTTTCTTGAAGATGTGCTGAGTTGCTGTTAATACGATCACTGTGGGTTGTGAAATACCGAGTGTGACCAAAACGATGTTGTGTCCGTGGATATGGTCCTGAGTTATCCAGGAAGGTTTCTCGGTTACGGATAATGTTCTGGATATTTTTAAAGATTTGGACATCCCCGCCACGAAATGACCAGATTATCGATACATGGATCATTCGAGTATAGTAATGGTCTCCATCCATTCTGTTATGTTTGGCTGGTAGACACTTTTCAGAAACACGTTTTTATTTACGATATATGCTTGATTGTAAAAGATTTACATCTTTGATTGTAAGCGAGGCAATTATATCACACCATCCTCGGACTGAAGTTTTGTTACGAAAACCTGATGATGATAAAAGGGCAAAAAATCGAGGTAGAAGAATACGCTGTACATTTACGCAAGGCAGAGAATATGATCGTAAGCGACATTAATGACAGTTAATATTAGATGATGTTACGAAATGCCCGATATGGTTTATTCAGTCTACCATACTTTTCAGATAAACAGGGTGTCTTGTATAGCGCGCCGTAGTGATTCTGTAAAAAATGTTATTTTTCGTCGTGTCGCGTAAAGCGTTTTATTGCTCGCGCGGCACGTGCGAATTAATACATTATTGCGCGCTACTATATAAATATCGTGTAAGAGATATAGAAGAACACATTGTTAGAAGGAAGCTCTAGACAAATTCAGCTGTCGGGTAGTTGTCAGTGTAATTCAGAGCCAAAGAGTTGGCTCGCCGGTGATGAGCAGCCAGATGGGTTTATGAATTCCATGAAGTCTGGCGTGTCAGTGCTACTATGACCCACCAATATAGTGCCGACGTACGGGTACAAATGTGGAGGGGAAAGCGACCGTGCCAGGGAGAGAAGGCCGTGTCAACTTATATTTAGTAAAGTAGTGTTTGACTATGTGTGAAATACAACAAGTAGTGTGTTGACTACATATGATTTACAATAGTAGTTTTTGACTATGTGTGAAACACAACAAGTAGTGTGTTGATTACATCTGATTTACAATAGTAGTGTTTGACTACGTGTGAAATAAAACAAGTAGTGTGTTGACTACATATGATTTACAATAGTAGTGTTTTGACTACATAAGTGTTTATATTAAAGTATATTAGAGTCATTTGTATGCATGAAATTTATATGGGTTTGCTATTTCATTTGACTACCTGGATGTAGTAGTCAACTTGTATTTCGTATATGTTTTGTATTTATTTTATATGCCTTTCTGTGTGTTGTTTTCACATCATTAGTACTTGTGATTAATATAATCATTGTTTTCCCCGAACGTGTTTGTTGTTTCTCTAAAACCATGCCCGGTCTCAAAGGGTCGGCTCGACAACGTTATAGATGATGCTGTATACGATTTTATAATCGTTGATGCGATAGCGAATATTATGTTTGTAAGTTGACAAAATTGCTTACTTGTCTAACGGAAGACGAGTACGTAAAATTGGTGTCTATATCGATCACATCTCTCCGTAATAAACACATCTAAGATTGTGTCTATGCTCGCGTATGTTTCTATAAACTGACTATCATTGATAAATAGATTATTGACACTTTAGTCAGAGTTGCAACGGATTACTTTTATATCGAATTAAATATACCGAATTACTGTCGAAATTTACTGCTCATGATGCACCGTGGGTTCAAGGAGAATAAAACAAGAAATGATATATGATTATTCTGAATTTGCAGGTGTTGAAATCAAAGCTATTTATCGTAAAAAGAATCAAATATCATAATTATCGTCGGCGGCATCTATATTCGATCCAGTCTCCTGGCAATATAGAGTTCAATTATTCGGACCTGGTTTTTGCGGTAAAACATCTAATTCGGATTTAGTTAACTACTATCCACAAACTTGCGCGCGAAATGAGAGAGAGAGAGAGAGAGAGAGAGAGAGAGAGAGAGAGAGAGAGAGAGAGAGAGAGGTGTGGGATCATGTACTTATCATATCTTGTTTCGATACAAAGGAGATGAACAGACTCTCGATCGGATGTGCGAAAAATAAATACCTGTTATAATAATTTTGAATGAAATATGCATACATATACATCGCTACATATATTAAAAATGTTTCTTGATTGGTTTATTTAAATACAGCTATTATAATGTGTGGTGAGTACAGTCAAGCACCATCATTTGTTGAATTATCTCCGCATGATTGGCTGAATGATTTATACATTATTACGAAAACATAAATGTTATCAAAGTGCGCTTGATCCAAAATTAAGAGAGGTTACAAAAGTAATCAGATCAAAAACAAATAAAATTCAATGCGAAATAGTGCGCAAAATACTTTTACAAACTAACATAAAAGATTGTTAGGATATATGGAGACTGGACAATTTTATGGTGACAAGCAGAAAGATAGATCGGGATATTCCTCAGCAGCAATTATTTCAGTTTCATCAAGATTAGTTTTCAGAATTGTCTGTATCGTTATGTTATAGACTAGCTGATACATGACGACAGAATATTGAAGTTGATACACCAGGAGAGTCAAAGAAACATAATTTCGTATTAAATGATGTTGTTGCAGTTGATATTAGTGCTGTTGAAAATACACTATGTACTGACAAATCTCCGTCTACACTGGGATACACAATGACGATACATGCATATCAGTGGTTAACTATTTCTGATAAAATATTTGGATCATTGATGATCGTATAGAGTGGTCAAACTTATTCTATCTCACAGTGTCACGAGTTAGGAAAATAAGTCAGCTGCAGAGGGTTATGTACATTTTAATGACACCAACAACGAAATTGTTAGTGATGATTTAGAAAGAAAATAATTAGCTGGTTATACACAAAGTGACAAAAAATATAATAATCGAATCTTTGATATTGATGCTGACTTTATCATAGCCATAAAACAGCAACAGATTAATCATTGTGCGAATTGTAAAACAGTACTGTTGTGTCATTATTCAAATAATGATCGAAGACAATTTACCGCAGAGAGAAAATATATCAGTCTTGGTCATACACGTGAAATACGATTTTGACCTGTCATGAATGCAATAGACGTATAGGTGCTAGTAACGTGATCGTGGTTGTAATTGTGTATCCTTGGGTATTACTTGTAATTGTTCACGTGTAAATCCACGTTGAGGCGCAGTTGACTATAATCTGTATATTGCAAGTCAACATGTAGATCGTAAAACACCAGAAATATTGTGTGGTAATACTCCATATAGGATCAGTCACTTTTTTATACCCCATTTAAGTTCACCCGGCTCATATAAGTATCTTACGATAACATTATCCAACACTGGCTGCGATGAAAAATCATGTCGTTGTACACGTATATATTTCTTTGTGATCGCGGTAATAGATTTCAATGCAGTAGTTCGAGTATCCTCATTATTTAATGCAGTTATCAAACTTGGAAGTCTTGTAAACCATTCTCGAAATCTTACATCTTTCTGAATTATTTCCTTTGCATACTGATATCAAAATAACCTATCAGCAAGAGTTCGATTAAATTGTTCAACGATTGCCTGATCATGATGAGATGCGGTGTGTCATCGCAGTATATTAACATTAATTGCCACATGACCGAAACTACTCTTCTGAAAGTAGTTAATGACGTTCTCTTTCCTTTGGATAGCAGAAATATTACAGTCCTCACCCTCCTGGAATAGTCTGTGGCATTTGACACAAAATCCCATGATATATTATTTCACCGTCTACTGCATCTTTAGCGCATTATGATCAGAGCACACCTTCCCGCTGATCTGTACGCTGCACTTTGTATCCATTCGATCTAAAAACAAACACAGATATGTTCTCTGTGCTAAGTTTCACTGTCTGATTCCAGTCCAGCATACCTGTCCGGCCTCACCCATTAGTACCCACCAGCAAGATACTTACGCTCCTCTTCTGACAGTCGTATACCAATTATTCCCACTATGAAAACGAGGTCATATGGACAACGTTCTCTTGAATCTAATAATTACACCATATGGAATATGTTAAAAGTAAGACCCCTGCACTATTAAATTTCATTATTTATGATACGATTTGTAAACTAGAACATTATCGTAAGAAAAGAAACGCGTGGTAAGTCCTTTCTCATTTTAATATTGCGGGTTGTTTTGTCTTTATTCGATGAGAAAAATGAAGACATCACAGATTTCCTTCTCATATATATATCGAATATATCGTTAGAAACCTGCATATTTTTCTCCATGACGAAATGTAACACAATAATATTTCTAGGTGCTACGTTTCACTGAGGACTCCACTCTAGCAAACCTTTGTAGCCTCAACCTGAGCGTTAGTTTTGTTGATCCTGTCAAATGCCTTAAAGGCTTCGGTAACACGAGAGAGTGTTTTACTTGAGGAAGGTATGTGCAATACCATTTGTAGCTTCTAATGGTCGATTTTAATCTGAACTTTGTAAATGAGGATTGGATAACACCGGAGCGGGTGGGTGGGGGCATGTTGTTATTATTTGGGTGTAATATGTTGATATCGGTAACACTTAACATCAAATATACTGGTCGATTGGACCCGAAATGTAGGCCTCAATCATTTTCGACTCGTAAAAAATTCCAGATTAATATTATATGACAATCAACATTAAATCAAATCGCAGAAAAGTCGTTCAATTACTACAGTTGGAATTAATTTAGATTATTATCTCGCTTAATCCTAATTATTCTACCTGGCATCAAGAGCATAACGATATACTTATTAAAAAAAATTGCGCTTTTGTGATCAATTTAAAAATTTCGCTGTGAAATAATCACTTTAAGTGCATATTGTGTGCGTAACCAGTGCATGTTGGATGAATGGAGACGTAACCGAAATGAATAATGACTATACCATATTTTATATTTTTCTCTATAAAATATAGGAATCATTATCTTAACCAAACAAAATATTGTCACTGATTATTAAATCTGGTTTAAAAACATCCTAGATGTTTCTGTAATTACCTTCCCTACACCGTGAAAATAATTAAATCAGATGATGAGAGTCATGCAACTGTTCCTCGAGTTATTTAAAATATTTACGTACAAATTTAGAAACTTGCTACTGCCAGACATCACGCACATATCGGGGAAGAGATGGAGTGGAAGCGTGTATGCTTCTGTACTGAGGGATATCCAATTTTAACAATTTTGCAATCTTTGGGATAGAGTTCGTTTCGTTTATAACTTATTGACTTATAATCTGATCGAGTCACTACAAAATCTAACAAAAATGTGGGCAAAGGTGCTTTTCTTGTCACAAGCGTTAAGATATTGTAACCGCTTTGGTGTCGTAAGTGGTTACAGCGTCCTCCTCAGATGCGAAAAGTCATGGGTTCCAACCCCGACTGAGTCATACAAAAGACGTATAAAAGTTATACTAGTGGCTGCCTCGCATGTCAATCAGCATTACGAGATTAGTGTTAGGACTGGTAGGCCTGGTGTCAGGATAATATGAGTGGGTGTGACATCAAGCTACGCGCCTGCGGCTTGATGCTCCAATGAATGACATTACAAAAAACTGCAGTAATGCAGACGATGTAACGATAAGAAATAAATGATTAAAGATACGATACAAATATACAAATATTACTCTCTCTCTCTCTCTCTCTCTCTCTCTCTCTCTCTCTCTCTCTCTCTCTCTCACACACACACACACACACACACACACGTGCGCGCGCACACACAGACACACTCGTCTGAGGTATAATAAAAAGATTTCATATGTATCAACTCTGTTTGATAACATGGACGACTTGTCTGATCGTAAAACGTACTGAGGTTATAAATCATTTAATGTATTAAATATTCTTCTCTTGCATACTCCTTCAATTATTAAGATGGCGTATGTTCGAAACTGTATTATAACTTATGCATGTAAACCATTTACATATGTTATGACAATATGAAAGCTCTCGCAAGTAACAGTTTGACGGTATTTAGCAATAGATGTTACTTAGTTGATTACAAGTACAACAGAATTGATGTCAGTTTGGCCTAAGATGTACATTTTAAATGAAAAGTAGATAGGTGTGTACTATATACATTATTACAAAGTCTAATTTATTTTACTTCCAGTATCGATGGTTATACTGCCTGTTGGACTGGCAGCACTGGCATTGATTACCGTGGTACTCTAAGTGTTGTGTGTTGGAGAAGGTAACAATGCACATACTTACATGTAAATGACGAATATGATGGATACAAAAAATAAATTCTATTCTACCTCTCCCATTGATGATTAATTCCTTGGTTAACGAAAGATACTGCTTCAATGCTCACATTTTACGCTATGGACAAATAGTTTTTCCGACAATGCAGGTTACAATGACTAGGTATTTATCGAATTGTAAGTGAATTGTTACTGTAGGATCCTATATATTGTTGGCATCCGTTATGTAGTTGCTATGTAGATGATCACGGGAGTGTCAGTCCTTTCTGCACGTGATAGCTGAGTCTGCTTTGCTTGGATCTGCTTCTTCTTCCTCCGAGATTTCTTTTCATATGCTAGCAAGCGTAGCTTGTCCTAACCGGCTTTCAAACCAGTTATCAGAGCGTGTTGCCAAATGGTATTGTCTAGAGCAAGCTCTTCCCAGACGTTGACATCGATGTTAAGGGCATTAATGTCGCGCTTACATATATCATCAAAGTGGAGGTGTGGTCGTCAGATCGAACGTTCGCCAGAGGCGAGTTCCGAATAAAGAAGGTTTTTGGGATACATCCGTCATCCATCCGACTACATGGCCCATCTATCTGATTCGACGTTCGCGGAAGAGTGTCACCATGCTGAAAATATTGGCAAGTTCAATAACCTCGTTGTTTGTTACTCGATCGCTCCAAGTTACCCAGAGTATAAGTCGGAGACACCGCATGTGATAGGAGCTCAGTCTTTTCTCTTATGAGAGATAGATTCCAGGTTTTACTGGCATACAGGTGAATGTGTAGCACGCAGGCATCGTAAACGGAGATTTTAGCGTTTAAAGTCAGCATACTGTTATTCCCCTCTTTTTGCGATAACCAGGAAAAAGCTGTTGATGCGTTTCCACTCCGCTTGTTGAGCTCAGCATCAGGCGATAAGCTGTTGGTGATGGAAGAACCCAAGCACTTGAAATGACATAACTACACCAAGTTCGTGGCTGTTGTTGATAATGCTGAGTGGAGACCCGCGTTGTTGAGCCATCACATTTGTTTTCTTTAGACTCATGGTCAGCTCAACCTCAACGGATGCGTTAGCAACGCAATGCATCAGGTGCTGTAACTCTGCTTCTGTGTCAGTGGATACGGCAGCATCGTCTGCAAAGAGTATACTTTTGATGGTTGCTTCAAGAACTTCGATCTTTGCCGTTTGTCGTGCCAGGTTCATCAGTGTGATTTCTGATTCCGTGTGCAAGTAGATTCATTCGGTGGATTTTCCAAAGACATGCTTCAGCAGAACAGCGAAGAAGGTGACAAAGAGCGTGGATACCAGTACGCAATACTTTCCCACTCCGCTGTCGTTGTTGAAAGGGTCGAACGTTGAGAAGTTTTACTGCACTGTGCCTTTAATGTCATCGTGGAAAGATGCAACACGCTTAGCAGCACTTGAGTGCATCGAATATTCGCCAGTATTGTGAATAGTCAATCTATGCTGACCAAATCGAACGCAATTGTAAGGTCATTTAAGGCCAGGACAAGAGATTTTGTGTGTTATCTAAAATTCAGCTGCAGTTGCCCCGCATAGAAGATGATATTGAGTGTGGCCTTCTCTGTTCCGTACCCACACTACGACTTTTGATACCCTCTGCCAGCAGATTTACAATGTTGTCGTCTCTCATATCCTGCATCACTGCACCCTGATCACAGCACTGGCAGATGAGGTCTTGTAGATGTGTGAGCAGGACTCTACAGCCGCATTTGATGACTTCTGATGGGATGGCATCCTTTTCTGGGACTTTACCAAACGACAATTTCTATAGGACCTTCTTAAGTTCTGCCACAGTAGAATTCTCGTCCAGTTCGAGCATGCGCGGGAGGTTTTTAAAGACGTTGAGGGCATCATTGGTCACTTGGTTCTCTCTTGAATACAGTTCAGAGTAGTAACTGAATGTATCAGTCTTGTTGGTCACTTGGTTCTCTCTTGAATACAGTTCAGAGTAGTAACTGAATGTATCAGTCTTGTCTGGATACGACGTCATTGCAACGTCAATGAGTTGTGTACCCTCCTGTCTAGAATGGTAGATATTCTTTGGATGAAACTGCATTTTTCAAAACACCAGCGAATGGTCAGCATCGCAGTCAGCTCTATGGAAGGTACGGATAAGAAACACACTTTTTGGCAGACAGTCTCGTAATGATCGAGTCCAGTTGGTGCCAGTGTTTACTCCGGTGATGCCTCTAGACACTTTATGCTGTAGATTTGTCTGAATGAATTAACTGGTGCCGAGGTCGTGGTACAAGCTCTTCTCTAGGAGTCGCTGCCCGTTCTTATTCGTCTTTATAATGCCAACGTTTCCAAGACAGGAAGGCAAAGAGTCATGGTCAGCATCCATCAACGCGTTGAAGTCTCTCAGTAATATAATGTTCTCTTCTTTGGAATTGTGTCGATGAACGAGGTTAATTCATCGTAAAACTTGACCGTGGTTTCTAGAGTGGCGCTTAGTATGGGGCCAGAAAGCGCCGATTATATTGACATACCCGTTGTGGTGTGGAGGCGTAAGGATACCAGTCTTCCGTTTCTTTGTTGGCAGGGTTCGATCGTCCCTAGCAGTTAACGCTCGTTCCTTGCTAGAAGAACGTGCATTTCTCTTCTCTCAGGGACCCGGAATATGATAGCCGTGTACGCTACAGTTCGGCAATATCGACCTGGAATCTTGCCAATTCGTTATTAATAATAGAAGTCTTTCGAACATTGCTAATTTCCTGGAAATCATATGAGAGTCCAGTCAGCATGGTTCGAATATTCCAGGTACCAAGCTTGTGGATTGAAGGTTTCCTTGTTGGTTTTCGTTTGTTGTTTCTTGTAACTATATTTGATGTCCACTTTGTCAGGCAATTGCGCACTTTAAGCCATACTCATCCAGAATGTCAGATTAAGTATGGCGGGGTGGCATATTATTGTCCGAGGCTGCCTAGCTTGAGGTGGGTGGTAGCTGTCCAGTGAGACACTTTTAATCTCTCCCACTTTATGAAGAAACCCCCGTTGTCAGACCAGTCTAGCTGGATTTGGTTGTCAGAGGCTCAATAAGATGAAAGCCATTGGGATTTTCAAAGGAAAGTTGGTGCTTATCTCCCACATTAACCTGGTCAGTAACAACACTTGAACCCAATACCATATATAAGCTAATTTTATGCAATGTGCATACTTCGAGAACAAGAATATAAATTTAGCATGCACTTGATAATATGTAAAAATCATTTTCAAGTAGACTAAACTCAAACAAAACTGTACACCATACACAGTAGATATATATGGTCTCTTAATAAAAGAAATGTGTTTAAATGACTGTGGCTAAATTGAAATACTATGTTTAACTCTACTCATCTGTGTTAATGAAAACATATAATTCACCAAAACTAATTCTTAACTCAAAACATGAATGATGTTTATTTATTTGTATCATACAGATCAATAATAGACGATGCAATTCCTATTTTCAGGATTAAAGAGAAGGCAACAAACAAAGAGGAAGCGTAGAAACAGAGGTCTACTGAAACTGTGGTCCCACATATTTTAGAATCTCATCAAACGTATTATGAACATGAGAAGAAACATTAAACCAACTCGAAGAAAACGATCAACGTAATGTTTCTTCTGAGTACGACAGTTTGAAAGATTATAATGCATCTTTCTCTGCTCCCATGAGGAACCTGTATGATACATCCAATTTCAACATTGGCGATGGGACATATGCGGTTACATTTTCAGCAAACACTCTAAGACAGGTAGTCCAAGCGAATTATTATGACCATGTCAGAATGAAGAAAACAATGGAAAATATGACAATGTCGAACTTCAAAACCAAAGAAATAGTGTGAATGATATTGACACCTATGACCAAAGGAACGCTCTCTCCTTGGACAACACGCATTACGACTCCTTTCAAGAGACATTTAACCTGCATCAACAACTCGAAGGAAACGTATACAATACGGCAAATGTCAACCCTACAAAATAACTAGTAACAAGACCTTAAATGTGGGTTGTCTCATGGCGTATAACAACAATTTTAAATAATCCAAAACTCACTTTGAACTTAAATTAACCTCTATTTTTAGTCAAGATATACCGATTAATTTTAAACAACAGCTTAGCAAATATGATATTATATAGAATATTAAAATAAATGGTGGAAAAAGACACAAAATTATGAGACACTAAATTAGATTAAGATTAGAAAACTTCATTCGGAAAGCACTGTATTGGACACAAGCACATATTGTAATCACAAAATATGTACAGAATCCAAGTAAGAATACCAAAATGTTTACTTTCGTGAAATAAAAAACCACTCGATTGAACGGATACATATAGTCAAAAGCAGTTCAGCTTTTCTACAATGTTTCTGATATTCCCTTATATGTATCCTTTTCTGGAGACCTTGCCTTCATTTACGGCTACACGTTCATTTGGTATTCATCGTCATTCCATTGTATGACGTGTCGATACCATTTATTGCAAATCCCATCAACAAACCGACATGAGGCAAAGTAAATAATACAATGTGATCAAATAAGAAAGAAAAGCCTTTGCATCCATCTCTCATACATATATGTTTCGAAGCTAGACTATTGCGACTATTTTACCTATTGAATCAAATAATTACCAGTATGTGTTGAAGCATTCAGCTTGTGTTAAAGACATAATCACTACCAAATCTTGCACATAAGTCTAAACAATTTACCATATTTTCTATAGATAGAGAAATAGCTGTGATACACATGTGTATTACAGTAATTAGATTTTCACCTAATGAAGCTCTTTCCCTGTTTTTTTAAATGTATTAGGTCAAACTATGGACACTGTTCGATGTGATCAATATGTCAATCATTTTTAAATATCAATCAGATTAAATGAAACTGAGCCATCTGTTTCATAATTCACAGATTCTAAGTTTAAGTATTTTCTTCAAATGTATGCAATACGATTTCTTTTTTGCTTTAATTTGCATGAAGTTTCATCTTTTGATTTGTCTCATTTATTCGTTGTAACCGCCTGTTTAATCTATTCAGTTTTTATTTATATTTTGTAATCATGATAGCACATAGAGCACATAGACTGATTGAATTGTTTAGAGGTATATGTCCTTCAAATAAGTAATATAAAATAGTTTAAAACAACAAGCTTTGTAAAATTCAACAAATAATTTATTTTGCTTGAATACAAGGTGAAAATTAAAAAAAGAGTACGATATTGCAAATTAAATCCCAAGATCATTCTAGAATTAGAGAAACAATAACTTAATTATCCTAATAAACTCTAGATGAAGTCTAGATTATGTCCACCGCTGAAGGCATTGTTGTGTCTGTAAGAACATGTATAATACTGATGTTAAGCAAAGGTTGCATCTGAATAATTCAATCCGTGAGTATATCATTTTGCTGGAATTTCAGTATAAATCTAAGTCTCTATTTCCAAGAATGTGTTACAGCACGCTTGTATTGGTAGCGAAAAATAAGTTTAATTGATTATGGGCATTGTATCTAATGAGTGTACACTAATGCATCTGATTTGTATGACTCTGTACTTAGGGGTTTTACTGAAATGTAACTTTGTTCTAATGTTATATTGCTGTTCTATGTCATGGACGTTTTAAATGTTTTCTAAGAAAAATATAACGGATATTTCAGCAAGATTATGAATTTCAACAAATAAAATGATAGCAAGAAAATACGCCTACAAAATTCCCATTTCCATTTTAATGTTACCTTTAATCGCTTCGCCAAATGATCCGTACTTTTGCAAGTTTATATCAATTGATTTATAATAATGTATCATTTATGAATTGATATATTATCATGTTGTATCCTTATGTTGAATGTGCTTATTCGGACATACATGTATCTACGTCTACCCAGCCAATACATCAAGGTCCTACTATTGTTTTCCTTATGATGTCTGCCCCATTTATTTGCATTTTTTTCCGCATGATGATTTACTATATTTGTATTTTCTAGCTTGAGGATTTCGATCCAAAAGTTTAACTGGCATAAAATGGCTTTAGTTACTTTGACATATACGAATAATTTGACAAATAGAACTCTCTGAATCAAATCGTAAATCTTCGAAGAATTATCTATTAAAATGTCTCTTCTGGAACACATATTGAACAACATTCATGTTAAACATAACACATTTGAAAGGTTTTTCTTAAACGTTAGTTTCCATAATAATTTTTACTTAAGGGCGAAACGTATGACATATATTACACCTGGCGACAATGATAATCCTTCAATTTGTAAGTAATTAGATTGACTCATAGCGTTTTATTGGGATTTGTATTATTGAACTAAATGTGCAGTTCAAAATAAAGACGGACACAAACATTTTCACAAATCACATTATCTTGCCGTCATAATGGGGAGCTAGAATATATGTAATCATGTATGTGCAACAAGTACATTACTAGGAAAAGTCACTATTTACATATATACCCACCTGCCTATCTACCTACCTACCAACTAATCCATCTACTTACGCACATATATAATAATTTATAAATGTTAAACCCTTGCTTTGGGCATTATGTTTTCTGTGGTAGGCACCGTGTTTGATGTGTACGTTCCTTCACGATCATGCACTTGGGTACTGGACGATGTTTCTCTTCACACAAAAAAACAGTAGCGTTTACCACTATTATATGTCAAAACTGAGCATGTCATAACGCTAACATCGCAATTCGAATTCTCTAATGAGGCAGCTGTTTGTATCATTTTTTTACCTATCTGGTCTGACTCGGCAGGGTTTGAATCCGAGACCTCCCTCATCCATGGGTGAGGTGCGCGATGTAAATACATAATAGGTTGTTCAACACTAATTTTGCAGTCAACTTTCCATACCTTTTATTGAGATGTTGGTTAAACAATTGCATGTAATCAACTACATACATTTACCTTCGTTGGAATGTATCATTTCAGTCGAATTAAACATGGCCAGTTCTGTTTTGTATAGTTCACAAATCATTATTCATCATGATCAGATCTTATTTAATTAATTATGTAATTATTCTAATTGAACCAAACTAGCAATGAATAGACCACCAGTATTCTGCAGATGCTAGACGCATACATTATAGTTGAACGATTGCGAAAATACTAAATAAATGAATTACTACGCTATACTTCCTTTGAATGATTTATTTCATATTCTCCTTTTGATGTTCAAATTTTTAAGATAATCACTTTATTAGGGCTAAATGTACTGTTTTGATTCGTGCATGTGGCTGTAGGAAAATGTTACATAGTTAAATCCTTCATTTTTAACAGCATGTGTATGTATCTCAGTAACATAATCCAAATGTCCCTTGCTGAATTCAGTATAATTCTAAGTTAATGTTCAAGTCCCAGAGTATTTTTCCGCTCTCTGTACTCCCAGTAACTAATAATTTGGAAAAATGATCCCAACCAAATTGAACACTAAAACACATCAATACGACAAGAATGTATAATCACAATATAAAAAAGATTATATTCGTATCTACTTGAACTAGGTCGCGATGAACAGTCACCATAAAAATAAATGTCCATCATTGAAGTTTCTTAGGTCAGAATCAAGACTATGTACTTAACTCAAATTGAATTCAACATGTTTACATTAATAATGATTGAATATATAATATATAAAAATAGCAAAATATTAGACAATCATTATGTCCTTGTCAAAATAACTCCCACTGGCCAGGTGCACCCTTGATTGTGGGCAAAAGTCAGTAAAAAACATGTATGTACGTAATATATAATCACTAAGAAAAGCAAACAACAAATAGTTCAGATTGAATATGCATAACAGATTTCACATCTACCTGGACAAGATCTCTGATATGAGGCCATTACTAACGGAAAACGAATTACGCCAATTTCGCTACCAAGACCTATGTGTGTTCAGATTTTGTTACATATACATTTACTATTAGATGTTGATCAACAATTTATTACATATTAATGTAATCTTAGATATTTGACCAACATTGTTTTCAATATTCATTTATTCTTAGATACTTTATCAACATTTTATTACTTTTTATTTAATCTAATATGCTGAATTAAGGTTTTATTACATAAACATTTATTCTTAGATGCTTGATTACAATTGTATTACATTTGCATTCATTCTTAGATGCATGATAGACATTTTATTACATATTCATTGAATCGAAGGTGCTTGATTTACAATTGTATTACATATTCATTCATTCTTAGATGTTTGATTACATATTTATTTAATCTTAGATGCTTTTTATGGTGTTCGATATGGATGTTGTTATGGTGTTCGATATGGATGTTATCAGTATTTAATAACACATATCAAGATTCGAACTAGTAAGTCGCCTTCTCTGAAATTCGCACTTAGAGATTTTGATAGGAAGTAAATTTATCGTTTATTATCCCATTATATTTTGAACTTCAATGATTCATTAAAACTTTAAAGAATACTAAGAAAGCGGCAAAAGGGGAATGTAATAAATACAAGATTCATTCCCGTACTGTACTGAGTTAGGGGAAAGAACTCGTTTCATTTGGCATGAATACGTCCGAGTCTGACAGACTTGATGTATCCCTACGCCCTATCAAAATTTTTGTTTCCGCTTAATAAGAAAAGAAGAATGAATTACTTTTGTGCAAATATACCATTTACTATGCTAAGCTATCTCAGTATAATACGGCATTTTGTGATGAATTAAAATTATTAAAACTCAAACTTTCTTGACAACTACAGATTATATCACACCCAGGGTCAATATGTGCCTCTAATTCAACTCATGCGTTTTAGAAGTGAATTTGTATACATACATATACACACACACACACACACACACACACACACACACACACAGCCTCCATTCGAATTACCTTTACCAGCGGACAATATATATATATATATATATATATATATATATATATATATATATATATATATATATATATATATATCATTGAACAAATAATTACATTTTATATCAAAGTCAACCATAATAATATTGTAAAAAAAACCTCTTAATGAGTTTCTAGAACACATATTGGATTTAACTTGATCAGATCATAATGATGAACATGTTTCTTCATAAATAGGTAGTATATATATATATATATATATATATATATATATATATATATATATATATATATATGCAATTATATTGACATTTCTTAAATATCATTTTACTAAATATTACGAAGGCTAACACTCCGAGTTTACACATATGTACTTTTCTTGCTTCATTTGGAATTGATTTATCAGTAAGCATTTTATTTTCTAAATCATAGTTTTATGCCAAGCTATAACAAATACGCCTTAAATATATACTATATTATTAAACATATGCTATAAACATATACTATACAACATTATCTCTACATCTTATTACTATATCCTTATAGGTGAGAGTATCTCAAATATACATGAATTCAGACTATACAACTAGCTTATTCATTTGTACGCTTTCACATTATCAAACAGATTCGTACTATATTGTATCGGATTTATGACAGGAAAATAATTACACGTAGTTCATGGTCTAATGTGTGGTAAAGGTTGAGAATGACTGAATCAGCCTGAAATATCACCATGCGTGACACTGTTCAGGGCAGTAATAGTGTTCAACACCAGCAGAAACAAAAGTAAAAGACCTGAAAAACACGACTGATTTCAAATATTGTTTCTCTTGGCTGCTGTTCGTCTGACTCTGTAATTGGGATGCATATCAAGCTGATCAAATGTTATATTACTGTTACGGATCTGGATTTGCATAAAGGAAACCATTGATGGAATATTTCTCTCAAAATACATGCATACATCGTCACGGGTTTTCTGCCATTTCACAAATATGTTTAAATCGAGAGTGGTCTACAATCTGTAAATATATAAATATATTGTCCGAGTTTTCAGTGCGAACGGACATACAACATTGGTTAATATAAGAAAAATATATTCCAACCCTGAAACATTTTAAACGCTGATTTCTAAATGTTTTGGACGTCATAAAACAAGGTTATAAAAATGCCTGTTAAATGACGGAATATATAATACTTTATTAATTTCGACTAAACTATTTGTTCCAAAGTAGAAGACAATGCATCGCAACTAAATTGTATATATATATATATATATATATATATATATATATATATATATATATATATATATATATATATATATATATATATATATATATACATACATACATACATACATACATACATACATACATACATACATACATATGTATGTGTCTGTGTGTGTGTGTACTTGTGTGTGTTTATCTTTGTTTTTGTGGGGGATGTACATAGGTAAATATAAACACTTTGCTAATTAAAATTGAGATTTATGTTCAGTGACTCGAAATAACGCAAACGTTCGATGAAAGAATCAGCTAACATTGTAAAAAATTATATAGTAACAACTGCATATAAAGTAACAATGACGTCATCTGTTCGTAGTATGTTGAAAATAACATCACATCTTTCTTTGCATGCTTTTTGGTCAAATTAACGTTCACTTTTTTAATTTATTTGTGTATGATTCTTCTTTATTGTAGCCTTAAATAAACATATATTACCAGAGTAAGTGTCCAGTTTTTCACTCTGCTGAATAAACATATAAATAGGATCATTTTCAGGGGCATAACATGATAATGTTATGTTCATATCACAATTCTTCAAAATGCCCACTAATTTGTATTGTAATAATCATATCACAATTTTTAAAAATACCCACTAATTTGTATTGTAATAATCATATCACAATTCTTCAAAATCTCCAATGATTTGTATTGTAATAATCATATCACAATTCTTCTAATTTCCCACTTATTTGTATTGTAATAATCATATCACAATTCTTCAAAATGCACACTAATTTGTATTGTAATAATCATATCACTATTCTCCAACATTTACTGTAATAATCATATTAAAATTCCTCAAAATTCCCAATGATTAATATTGTAATAATAATATCCCAACTCTTCAAAATTCCCAATGAATGTTATTGTAATAATAATGTTCCAATACTCAAAAGTGCCTACTGGTTTGTTTTTTAATGATCATATCAAACTCTTCAAAATATCCAATTATATGTATTGCTATAATCATATCACAATTCTTTCAAATGCCAAATGATTTTTAAACAAAGGATTATTGTTATCACTTTTAGCTTTATTTTACTTCAACTGATACTACTACTGTTATGTATATTTGATTTAATGTATATCCAATTTAGTTTAATTTATTGCTTGTAAGTATTATTTTTATTTTCATGAATGATGTTGCAATGTAACTTTATTTACTTAATTTGACATTATCCAGAAATGCAGTGCAGTTTGACTTGACTATTTTTTTATAAACATCTTATGATAGAGACGTCTGACTAATGCTGATCTAGATCCCAACATTGATTCCGAAATCAGCGAGAGTTGTAGTAAACAAGTTTTTGTCCTTCCTTATCCTTTCTTGGATTAAGTGACAAATAACATGTAGCAATTGAATATGATTGTTCTAGAGGATTGACCCACATTTGGGGATCTGTTTTGCGTCGTAGCTAGATTTATTATTGACGTTTTAAGAAAGAGTAATTATTTATGCTATAAAACTTGATAAACCATGTTTAATGTTGTGACTAGTTTTGGGGTAATTTTTTTTGTTTTCTTCAATTTATATTGATTTCAAGTTTGTTTACCCTAAATACTAGCGCTTTAAATTAATTATTGGACAATGAGAGTTATCAAAAGTTTACACAGGATTCAAAAACTGAACATTATTTTCTCTGATTCAATAAAGAACTGTTGACACGTCAGTTCGACACTGACCACATCATACATCCTCGCCATCCATTTTGAATTTCATCAGGATTTGGACTAATACTAATACAGCAAATACTACTGCTACTATATTGCTGCTTCTACTGTTATTACTAGCATTACTTTTACCAAAACCACGACTACTACTGCTACTCATACTGCTGCTACATCTACGACTTATACTATTACTGCTGACGCCACCACCACAACTACTGCTACTTATATTATTGTTACTACTGCTACTACTACCAACATTACTATTACTACCCCTAATACTACTACTGATACTACCACCACCACTGTTATTTCTACTATTGTTGCTACTGCTGGTATCACCAAAGCCAATACTAGTATACTACTATCACCACAACTTCTACTATCACCACCACTACTACTACTTATATTATTATTACTACCACCATAACTAGTGTTGCTTCTCCTGATATTTGTATTGCAAATACTCATACTAATACTTATACTATTATCACCAATACTACTGATACTCGTACAACCATTACTATTACCACTACTACTATTCGTACCACTTCAACTATAACTAATAATTTTCCAACCACTATTACTACTACTGTTATTATCACCACCACTACTACTGCTACTTCTACTATTATCACTACTTCTTCTACAACTGCTGATACAGCTATCACCACCAATACTACTGCTACACCCACTGATACTACCACTGCTACTACCACTATCAAATATTACTGCAACTTCTACTACTACTACTACTACTAATACTACTACAACTATTACTACTAATACTGTTACTGCTACTTTTGTCACCAATACAAATGCTACTCTGACTTCTGGTACTACTGCTTTTTTCACCACTTTTACTACTGCTGCTACAAATGTTGCTACTACCATCACCACTGCTACTGCTACTACTGTTGCTAATGCTATAATCACCACCAGTACTACTGCTAGTCATACTTCTGCTACTATAACCATCACTACTGCTACTACTGCTACTACCACGACCACTGCTACTGCTACTACTGATTCTCACACTACTACTACCACTACTACTACTACCATGCCACCACAGTCACTACTACTACTACTTATAATAATACGGACAATAATACCACTATAATGCTCTTTCCTTGTGTAATAATGATCTCTGTGTAAAGCTTGTTAAAATGTTTATTGTATAAATAATTTTGTCTGCTTTGGATTATTCTCGAGTTACTTACATCCTATATCATAAAAGTATGAAGTATTATACATATAGCTACTCACATCCTCTATGGAATATGTTATAACAGTGTGAATATTACTCAGCTATATACTCAAACATTCTAGAGAGTATGCAATAATATTTTGGAGTATTATCTAGCTACATACTCACACACTCTTGGGAGTATGATCTAACAGTTTGTAAACACACAAAATACAGTTTTTTTGTAGAACCTTGTACTAGTAAAACGCATGTATAAGTCATGTTTGTGTTGCTGATTTTTGCTACAGTACTGTCCTAGTGTCATAAACGTGTGTATGTTAATTATAATGGTGCATGGCATTTAGATAATTCATTAGACTATGTTACACTAATGCATGACTTTCCTGACGTCACACTGGTGCGATTGATCTGTACACAATTCTAAGTAATATATCTTTAGTTGATACCGCAAAAACCAAGCTCACCACAAACACATCGTATACAAGTGTATTCCTACATCATGTTTCCAACTTATTGTGGGCTAAACAAGACCGTCCATATACAGAACAAACATATTACACAAAATCTACAAAATGCTGGATAATAACCAAGAGCAATTTCCAACAATACAAAATTGTGCAAAATATTGTGTCTATCAAAAAGTGAAAAGTACGTTTTTACCTCATTCTAAATTGTGAGCAAAGAACCGAAAAAGCAAAACAAGACATTAACGCCATAATGAAGGAAATAGTTTAAGATAATAAGGTGCTTGGATAATAATAATAATAATAATAATAATAATAATAATAATAATAATAATAATAATAATTATAATAATAATAATACAATCTTACGTAAATATTGACGTAAAATTCACTGGGATACAAACCTGATAATTCTTTGCAATGTAGTCAGACCACGACGGGAAGGTTTGATTTGTTTTCATCAAGGCCATATTCCCCATAAGATTTAAATCGTTCCTATGTCTGCCATCCCCAGGTAATATTAAATCCATAAGGTCTTGAGGAATTTGACTAAATGTAGCGCTTTGCGACAATTGGGTTGTATTTTGTGAATGTGGATGTGAGTTATTCATTCACCTTATGAATTAAATGGTTTTGTCAACATATTCATTGGCAGAGATCTTACAATTCAGAAGATTGAATGTATTATTGGCTTGATATCATATCTTATAATTGATGGTGTTTTTTATCTTCTAATTGATGGTGTTTTTAACACCTGTTTCCAAACTTTTACAAGATTGGCCTCCTGCATATATATATATATATATATATATATATATATATATATATATATATATATATATATATATATATATATATATATATATATATATATAAGATACGATTCCAATGTAATATGTGAAATATGCTCTGATATAACGTTCTCTTTGTTACAGTCAAGGAAATAATACTAACACACATGATTTGGGATTGGGAAGAAGCTCTGTTAAGTTTTAATCTATTTTGCTGTTTGCTGTTTTTAAAGGGGTTTTCACATAGTATCACATCTTAGCAACTGGGAGCATACTGCGGAGATAGGTAAACAATTCCGATGATATCATGGTTTGACTATTTAATGTAAAGGTACTCTCCCCTTAAGGATTTCCTGAAGAAGGTTGGAGCTTCATTCTGTTTTCTTGACACTGATTTTAAGACTGAAATTGTCACAAGCCGAATGCTACGGACTTCATACGAGATTATGCTGAAGGGGCACATTAACAACGAGGGCTTTACCATTTGCATTTATGGTACGTTCTACGTGTGGATTTCCTGGTGCAGATTGGTGCATCACGTGTATCATCTTGCAAATGGTTTTGAGACAGATATTGTCACTAATTAAATAATAATTGTTCATGCTCTGTTGTGTGTCAGACTCGGATTCGAATTCAAGTAACAGTCGTCACCATTGAGGAGATCAAGAACAGTTATTCCCTGTTGCTTCGTCTGCGCAAGTAGTCATCTCAGTCTGAAATCAATCCGGTATCTGATATTGACCCTCACCGCATCCAAATCATCAGCTATCTTTTCCATTTGGAATTGCTAATCTATCGCAATAAAAGTTTCAAAACAAAAACAAAAAACATTTTGCGATAAATTTCCAACGGTCACCACGGCTGATTATATCAAAGGTCTTTGTCTGGTAAATAATATATGTGCACGAGTTGTAGTTCTGTTCTTGCTATTTCTCTTAGAGTCGACTAGCTGAAAACACTAAAATCTGTAATCCAACGCCTTTCCCTGAAGAAGCATTGACCACCGTGATTGCCAATACGGTCCAGCAGGTATCCGAAGTATTGCTTCGTGCCTTTCCGCCTAAACAAGTGGACGAGGGATGCATCCTTTTACTCCAGGTATATAGGTTTCTGAGCCTGCACTGATTGGACGATTTTATTTGTCAGTTTATTTTCCTCACCTTTTTAGATTTTGCTGGTATAACATCTGATCCAGGTGCATTGAAATTTGACACCAGATGTTTTCACCGATTCGTTCAACTATGGATGATCAATTTATATGTACACGAGTTGTATCCTAGACTGAAGAATCTCTTTCTGATCATTCAACTGTTTTAGATTGTCAGCGCTCAGTATTAGATATGTTCGTGATTACCGAGGCCTCGTGTTTGAGTTGAACTGAATCTCATGTGCCATAATGCTTAATCATAAAAAGCTTTCTGAGTTTTTTTTCGTATACTATATATGATTTTGTTGCTTTATTGTGTGATGAAGCGCTGTCTGTGCATCCAAGATTTCTAGAGGCAAATGGTCATTACATTGTATGGATCAAGTTGAGAACAATTAGAAAGTAACTGGACATGAATTCCACAAGCAGTAACAAATCGAAATGTTTTCACAGTTACTGTGTCCAAAATATAAAACAAAAGAATTGTATATCAAACATATGACTACAAAGTAACAGAAGTATTCTCGTGTCTTACTACATAGCAATGTCCGATAAAATGTAACCGGTACAAACGTTTATAAACCAAGATATTTGATTACATCAGAAAAGGAAATATACCTTATGACAAATGCAAATCAACTCAACATGGGGGACATTAGTCGATTGTTCCTAGATGAGTCATAGTGTGCAATCATTAGTTATGTTATTCATTCCAACTTCTTATTCAGTCAACCATGTTATTTGGTCAATCATGCTATGCGGCTAATCATGCTATTCGGCTAATCATGTTACTCGTCTAATCATGTTATTCGGCCAATCGTGTCAAAACTGTATACCGTGTTAGACGAAATACAAAGAGATAATCAAGGTTAGGCAACAATTAACAAGGATTTTATGTGCTGTTATATCAGATCCATATCGAAAGTTCAAAACTGTCTTTAGGTTTGACATTCCAGTTTGTGTTCCAATGAAATTAAGGAGCTAACTATACTGACATGGAACAAAACGACGTGATAAATTATAGGTAATGAGCTAATAATTGCAGCATGAGAAAACAACGTTACAAATGCAGGATATGGGTGTTTACTTTATGATCAGGTGATGCAAATGTGAAACCAAACAAGCAAAACGAAAATTGTTTACAGCTTCAAGTCAGTGTGTGCATACACATATTGGTAATCTAAGTCACGTGACTTTATTTAAGTCGTGACCAATAATACCCTTTTATAATGCATAATGTATTTACCTTAGGAAAAAAACCGTCAGAAAGTTTCTGCATCACAAACAAATGAAGAAGATAAATATTTATAAGTCAAAGAGGGAACTTAAGAAATAGCAAAGCAATCAAACCCGTAATTTAGGGCCGTCGCTGTTGATTTTGACTATTCAAGTTAACGTGCAGTTTTAGTTAGACCAAGGGACAAAACATGTCAAAATAAATTGTGATATTCAAGGTGGTACGAAACATATACAACATAATCATAATAACTGTATTAATGGTCCTGGTATACGTACACTATACTCTTTCCTGGGAATCTTAAAATCCAAGTTAAAGATAAATACAAATTCAGGATACAGTTGTCATATATCTGAAGAGAAGTTGCTATGTAAAGAGTGATGCGACATTGAAACCATCATGAAAACAACATTATTAGGATAATGTCCAACACATCATGAAAACAACATTTTTAGGATAATGTCCAACAAATCATGAAACAACATTAGGGTAATGTCCAACACATCGTGAAAACAATATTATTAGGGTAATGTCCAACACATCATGAAAACAACATTATTAGGATAATGTCCAACACATCATGAAAACAACATTTTTAGGATAATGTCCAACAAATCATGAAACAACATTAGGGTAATGTCCAACACATCGTGAAAACAATATTATTAGGGTAATGTCCAACACATCATGAAAACAACATTATTAGGGTAATGTCCAACACATCATGAAAATAACATTATTAGGGTAATGTCCAACACATCATGAAAACAACATTATTAGGGTAATGTCCAACACATCATCAAAGTGACATTATTAGAATAATGTCCAACACATCATCAAAGTGACATTATTAGGGTAATGTCCAACACATCATGAAAACAACATTATTAGGGTAATGTCCAACACATCATCAAAGTGACATTATTAGGGTAATGTCCAACACATCATCAAAGTGACATTATTAGGATAATGTCCAACACATCATGAAAACAACATTATTAGGGTAATGTCCAACAGATCATCAAAGTGACATTATTAGGGTAATGTTCAACACGTCATGAAAACAACATTATTAGGGTAATGTCCAACACATCATCAAAGTGACATTATTAGGGTAATGTCCAACACATCATCAAAGTGACATTATTAGGATAATGTCCAACACATCATCAAAGTGTTATCGTTTATGTCTAGAGTGCAAAATTATAAAGGGCAGTACATTTATACCTTCCACTTTCAGACAGAAAGAAGCATTTCGAGACGAGTCTTTTACTGACATACGTATCTAGTACGAGTCTCTTACTGACATACGTATCTAGTACGAGTCACTTACTGACATACGCATATAATACGCCCTTGCAAAATTATTATAAAATTATAATCAAAGTGACCTCCATTAGAAAAATAAAGGAAGTGTAATTCGGGTAAATAAAAGCTGAGCATTACATTAGTACTGCAAAGCTTCATCGCGTTGTTATTGCTTTTTCCACAAGGTATCGTGCAAACGTTTTATTTCATACTTCACATATTTCACACACGTAGAAAGGTTTACAAGGAATTAGAGACGAAGCAAACTATATAATAAAGAATATATATCAATGTGCAATTAAAACAAACATAAACGGAAAACATCTAACGCAGAGAGGGTGAACTTCAATTAAGCACCTGTAAGCATCAGTACAATGAAAAGAAAATATTCTATTAAATATTGATTAATTGTGACAATTTGTAAATTTTCACATTAATTACCCTAATTTGTCCTGAGTTTGAGTGTCAGTAGCTATTCCTTCTTTATTAGAAGCCCGTCAGTATGTATGAATGACATTTATTTGGTACCTGAACAAGATATCAACATAGATGCACTGTTTTCGGTACAGATCGGGATCAAATATGGCAAGCAGACAGTCTTCTTAAACTCACAATCAAGTTTAATAACGACACGATTCCCTGTAAAAGAGACTCTCATTGCCAAAATGAACGCGGATTAACCATTTTTTTTAAGTCTTTGGTATGACTCTGTTGGGGATCGAACCCACGACCTCCCGCTTCCGCGGCGGACGTTATAACCACTAGGCCACCGGAGTGGTTGTTAAAAAAAGTATAAATGACTCGAAAGGAAAATACTAATCTAGCTATAAACAAGACCCTTATTGAATTCAAACGCTACGATAAGGAGATGTTTGCTACATCTTAAAATCATGGACGACACCAGCTATCTAAACATTTGTTTATAACTTAGAAGCAAATACTAACGTAGCAGGACTATAAATTCATATAAATCACAATACGAAGAATAATTCTTACTTATTATCTCCATCAACTTGTCAGCATTGCGATTATTAAACAGTGACTTGTGAATGAAATATTTGTCTTTCTTAAATATCATTCAAATTACTTATACAGCCATAGTCACTTAAAAATGTTAGAGTTTATATGAAACTGTACAAGTGACGTTGTACTTGTACACGAAGAGTCATACGGGTTGGAAATACTGTTCATTGTCTATCTAATTTTCTTTATCAGGTATCGATTTATATACATTTAGCACTTTGATGTTTTTACTTGAATTGATAGGTGCTTATTAGCATGCAATTAACCCAAACCCTTTGTTTATGCTGGATGCCTATGCATTTATAATATATATTGTACCTCATGATGCAATATTTGTAATAATGGTGTCAAATGTGTTTACTAATTTTCTTTGAAGGTGTAATCTAACTACCATAGGAACATATGCGACACATCGCTTGTATGTTGTTCTTAAAGGCGATGTATGGGGTGAGGTTAACACTATAACAATATGCAACGTGAAGTTATGTGATATATTTAGTGCCAGGTCGCTGACAGGAACACATGAAAACAAGTTGTAAACCACATATATACACAAAGGAAAGCATCATAATGCAAAATGTACATCAAAACGGCATAATAGTGCAATCTACGACACTTTTGGTGTCTGCCCTTGCAAGATTTCAGACTTAAACACTGTAAATTCGTACATAATTCATTATATAAACACAGAATACATTTGGTGTCTGTCAGTATCAATATTGTGTCAATTTTGTAGACTTAAGCAATGTAAATTCATACATAATTTATTAGAAATAAACCGAATACGTTTGGTTTCTGTCAGTGACAAGATGTCAGACTTAAACGCTGTACATACAAATCTTATTCATTAGAAATACACCGAAGACATTTGGTTTTCGTCAGAGTCAATATTTTAGACTTAAACGATGGACATTCATACATAATTCATTAGAAATACACCGAACACGTTTGGTTTCTGTCATTGTCAAGATTTCAGACTTAAAAGCCGTACATTCCTACATAATTTATTAGAAATATACCGAACACGTTTTGTTTCTGTCACTGTCAAGATTTCAGACTTAAACGCTGTGCATTCAAACCTTTTTCATTAGGAAAGATACCGAGTACATTCGGTTTATATCAGTGTCAAGATTTTAGACTTAAAAGCCGTACATTCATACATAATTTATTAGAAATGCACCAAACACTTTTGGTTTCTGTCAGTGTCAACATTTTAGAATTAACGCATGCCCATTCATACATAATTCGGTTTCTGTCAGTGTCAAGATTTCAGACTTACCCGCTGAAAATTCATATATAATATTTCATATATGATATATTGGAAATACACAGAGCACGTTTGGTTTCTGTCCAGGTCGAGATTTCAGACTTGCCATATTTTTCTATTTTTGTCGAAGTTGTTATAATGTAAAAATTCAGCTTATATTTAGCTAATGAGTATTTTAATCTTTATTTGTATTTCACAATCCGAGTCTTGACGAGTACAGAGAAAACCATTTATAAAATAGTTATATAATTGGAACGTCAAGTGTTATGATGCGTAAAATCTTTTAAGAACATTGTCCAAAGCGTGAGTGTTTAAAGGATATCATCTCTGACTTTTGAGACAATAACCTTATACTATGAAATACGTCCTATAGTGGTTTAATACCGGTAAGAATTTGCGTCCTACTTATGTGAAAAAGTTCAAAGTTATATTACATGTGACGACAGGTTGCAGTTAGAGCGATATCCAAACAGACAGACAAATGCAGATAAAACAAACGATACAGAGATAAATGGAAAAATATATAGAGAAAAGAAGTATAGAGGTTGTTGAGAATAGATAATACATGGATGTATTTCAGCAAATATATTTCAAATCCATATTTCCTAATTCTCTTTACTCTGACTTCAATAAACTGTGCAGGTGTCACACACACACACACACAGACACACACACAAGCACACACACATGACATCTCGACAGTTTATTTAACTCAGAAAAATTAGGCAATATGGATTGAAAAATATTTCCTGACATACATTCATACATACATGCAAACATCCATCCTCCGTTCATCGGTTGGCGGCGAGATGTTATATATATATATATATATATATATATATATATATATATATATATATATATATATATATATATATATATATCGCTAGATAAAGCAAGATAGACGTTTTTTAAAAATGCTAATCACTATACAGTATTGTTCAACCTTCGAGAAAATGTTATTGTAGGGTTTATCGCCATTTTTCAGCACACGATATACATGGCGTCCAGTATTATTGGTGGAGGATGAACCCGGGAAACCCCCGGAAAGAACAACCGACCCACGAAAAGCTACTGGCAAGCTTTCTCACATAACTACATTAGCGGAATCTTAGACTCGAACCCACGGAGTCAGAGATGATTTGTAACGGAGAGCGCTTTAGACCACTCGGCCACTCATCGCCTCCAACCTTTGAGAAGAAAATGGAAGGCGTTATGTTAGTGTTGCTTTTTAAATCGATAAAGCGTTTCTATAATTTACTATGGCGTAAGTGTTATTTGCTATTATGGTATGTATCTGTATGCCATTTGATGCGAAAGCGTGTATCAGATGCCACGTATACCTTTTGATGGGAAAGGTTGTAAAAGTTGCCACGTATGTCATTTGATGCGAACTGTTTTATCAGTTGCCACGTATGCCATTTGATGCGAAAGGTTGTATCAGTTGCTACGTATGCCATTTGATGTGAAAGCTGTATTTGTTGCCACATTATTTATTTAATGTTGAAGGTTTATTTCAAACGAAACATGATGTTTATGGTGGTACCAGTTACTACGTAAGTGATCTGATATTGCTAATTGCATTATACCTTCCAGTGTTGAAGATGTGTTTAGTTTCTAAAAAAAATATGCGATGATGGATGCGGTAATGTTTGCGGAATAAGTGAATACGATGTCTTAGGTAATGTTGGTACAAGATGCTGAAGATATTATATATTTTTAAAGAAATTTAGCTATTTCTTGTGTGGTTCTTATTGTCAGTATTATTGCTATTAATACTATTATTATTATTATTATTATTATTATTATTAGTTGCTAGTAGTATTAACAGTAGTAGTATATCTATTAGAAGTAGCAATGATAGTAGTAATCGTTATTGTAGTAGCAACAATAATTGATTAAATGCGAACTGATAGATTCTTTTAAGCGAAAAAAGTTTAAAACCATATTGAAAACGTATATTGTCTTAAAATGGATAGAGCTGTGAAAAAAATTATTCAAAACAAGAGAATTGTCAATATTTTTTTAATTTTAATTTCTCCAAAGTTTAAAGATATTGCTTTATGAATATGATACATGCTTTGATCTTACAACATGTCACAATATACCCAAAAGGACTCGAAATAGAGCAAATCGATGTTTCTAGATTTCATATTTCAAATGAATTTGCCCAGCATAAAATAAAGATGGACCAATTGACTATATATTTATCTCTCAGATGGCAATTATTTATTTATTTTTACAAAAGATAAATATATTTATTTCGTTGATCTTGAAGATCCATCTGAAAAAAGAGTAAAATACAAATATCTTAGAATCAAAGATCGATTAACTACAACTGGAGTCAAATGTTGTAGCATGTATACTGAAGTTTGTTCGTCATTGAGAAAACATGAGTGATTACCCTTGTTATATCTGCATACCTATATAATTATGGTATTTACAAATATATGAATATACATGTATGTGGGAAAGTAGGTAGGTACGCATATAAGTAAGCATTTTGATGCAAATTCGACTCAAAATGAAATTTGTTTAAATTATCTGTGTTCTACTTTTTCAAGTCAAGTGCTGCAAATATTCTGTCACAAATACATTACAGTGAATATGGGATTTTCAGCATTCATTAAAACTTATTTCACACGAGTATTGCAACAATATCATGTTTAGTTTTGAAATCATCGTGTTATGTTACATACGCGTGGATTGTATACTGGACCATAGCGTGTACTGCATCAAAGAATGCATATCACACCCATTTGACATTCTGTGTTGAAAAATGATTTTGTCTGTATAGAATGTTCTGTTTATTCCGAAGTACTCTTATTCTTTGACTTGTTGTTTGTAAGAGAAGTATAATCTACTTTTAAACGTTGATACTAATTCAAGTTTATTCCAGCATACTTTTACCATGAACAAATGAAAGGCGCTGTCTCTGTTAGAATGGACGAAATTATTTTGTTTCTTTTTTTTAATCTAATTTCCGTTGAAATGAAACCATGCTCTAGAAAGAATCTCAAACGGGCAATGATTTAATATTAAATTTATGAAACTCGTTGAATAATGTAAAGCTTCTGTTAGCCAAGATTTGCAAAAAGCTGGAAATTATTCAATTCGTTTAATAAATTCAGCTTTAAAACATTACTCTATAAATCAAATGGCATGTCTGATATACAACAGAGTACATTACGGTTGTGAGTAATCAATTGAGTTTCCTTTTTTATGTGGGATATAAACCATTATGTGGGTAAGTTTCTTTCTATTAGTAATAGTAATTACTTAACTTTCCCATGTTATCCCATCTTATACATCTTATCCTAAACAATATTATTTAATAGAGAGGGACATTTCATATTAATTTATTCTCCATGACGCAGGTGTTGGTGTATTTTCTGTGAAAATAACTGCGCGTGCAATATTGTTTTCTGGTCAGCTACCTAAGTTTAGTTTACTTTAATTATGATAGGACTTGTTGATAAATTGGTCTTTCAAGAAAAAATGTCATTAATGACGTCAAGAACAAATTTCATTACTGAAGTTAAGAATAATATCATTACTGACGTCAAGAACAAATGTCATTACTGACGCCAGGAAACAAATATCATTACTGACGTCAAGAACTAATGTCATTACTGACGTCAAGAATAACTTAATTGCTGACGTCAATAACTAATGTCATTAATTATATCAATAATAATATCATTGCTGACGTCAAGAACTAATGTCATTATAGACGTCAAGAAATAATGTCATTGTTGACGTCAGGAACAAATCTCATTACGGACGTCAAGAACGAATTTCATTACTGACGCCTAAAACTAATTTCATTTTGGACGTCAAAAACTAATAACATTACTGACAATTTTTAATTCAGATTATAAATTAAAACGTTGGTCCTAATGCACTAGTAAAATGCATTCTAACAATATGTTATGCACAGAAAACATACGGCGATATATATATATATATATATATATATATATATATATATATATATATATATATATATATATATATATATATATATATATATAGACAGATAGATACAATAAATGAAGCAATCACTTGACAATATGCAAAGTACACGATGCACATGCTGCAGTGGAGCGATCTCTGTTATGTAGGTGAACAATATTAATAGAAAATTGCAGTACTTGCATATTTTTCTTGAACTTTTGTATAACTTTGCTTATGATTCGAACGATTGCTTGTTTGTTTTATTTGAAATGCGCTCGATAGCAATCAACATATTTCTGTTCCTGAGTGACAACAAGAAAACAATCTTTGTCATCATAAAATATACCTATATGATTACAAATTCGTGAAATGAAAATACCCCTCCCCTTCCCCACTTTGAGAAACATTATTCATTTGTCAGGGATCAGCTGCTATTTAAATATCATTGATTATACATACAGCATGTATTGATTTTATAAAAGGTAGTTTAGCTAATAACAATGAAGTATTTGTATTTGACAGTTTGATATCACACTAACGCGAGTTAAAGCAATATCATTTCAATTTTTAAAAATATGTTTTTTTTAAATATTTTTTATATTTCCCTTACTTACCTTAGGTACAAAGTGATATTACATTTTCTTAATGGTGGCAATGGCAGACACCAGCATGATCACAATGTCCCGGTGTTCCGTCTGCGCATGTACAGGCGCCATGTTCAGCACATGTTTGACGACGACCTGTCAATAATGTACGGTTTTGATACCATGTCGTATTAAGGTTTTATTATTGATTATTAAAAATTAAAATATGTCAAATCAACTGAATTCATTCTTAAATCCGATCTTAAATACTTGATATTGATTGAAGACTAATGCAATACCCGAAAAGTCATGTTTTCTATGGGAAACGGTTGACTGTAGACAATGATATACAAACAAAACATTTAGAACAGGTTTGCATTAATATATTAAGAAATGTTAAAACAGTTGAACAAGCTTGTACTTAATACAGACACGTATTAGTTATGGCACTTGTATATAAATACATTCAGTTTTCTGCAATTTTGAAAAAATCTATCTTGAGACGAGAATAACTCTTATAGGGCATTATTAGGCAACTGCATCTACGTTACTAGTGGAATTGCATGAAATGAATACAAGTAACATTCTTCATCGGTTAGGACGTTCCAGACAAAAATCAGAAAACGTGAATGGCTGATTTTCCTTAGAACTACAATAGAAAGCACATCAACGGATTACGTCTAACCGTCTAGCGAGAGATCACAAAACGTTGCACAGGTATATATCTTTACTTTTTCTCTTCCTCTATTGCTCAAGTGTATCTTATTTGACCTTAGTCTCTAAGTAGTGTTTCTACTATGGTAAAGGTCATAAATGCAAGGTTCACTGGGGGGTTACTTTTGTTTTAGTTTAATCCCATCTTTGGGAGGAGTCCACCTTTTCAGGGTAAAGCATATTTATCATTTCTGTCCCTCCATCAACAATGAAAAAGAAACTTCAAAATTTGGTTACATTTGCTTTAGTGAATTTTCCACTTAGAACAACGCATCCTATATAACAGCCGTTTAAATGCATCATAGTGCTTATTGCAAAATCACAAATGTAAGGTATATACTCAATTACTGACATCCTTATAATCACGAAAAGGAGCTCGGGTTACTTTTGAGTACAACTTCTTGTGTCTTATTTTGACACATTGATTAACCAATCCGTGTATTTAAGATTACTCATAGAATTCAGAAAGTAGAAAATTCTTAAATCTCCATTAAATCTAATTCTATTCGTATCATAGGGAAACGTTAACGAAATGCTCTGTGTGTAACATATTTCGTACCACGCGCAATGTTTTAGATTAAATGAATACAAAATGTCGGTCTTCACATCAGGTTCAATGTTGTCATTGCAAAAAACGTAGATGATACAGGGAGGACAAATTGGGTGCCAAAGGTTTAATGTCTGCTATCGTGTAGTTTGCTTGGAAAAGCTTAGTACGCAGAAGATGTTGGAAATAGAGGATGCAATTTACAAATTATCACACTTTTATTATGCTCTTCAAATAATCACTATTATAATTAGGTTCCATCTTTATTTCCTCAATTTCTTGGCACATTATAGCAATAGGATCGAAATAAAATTTGATTTGTATCCAATGAAGTTTCAAAGAATTTCAAAAACTGTGTAACGAATATATATACATATATATATATATATATATATATATATATATATATATATATATATATGGAGAGAGAGAGAGAGAGAGAGAGAGACATAGAGAGAGAGAGAGAGAGAGAGAGAGAGAGAGAGAGAGAGAGAGAGAGAGAGAGAGAGAGAGAGAGAGAGAGAGAGAATTTGAGCTTACCAACACCAAGACCACCAAGAAGATCACCTAGGGAAGGAAGACAGTGGCAGGTGCCATCTCTGCACTGATGGCCGAAATGAAGTAAACAGTGGTGTGCGCAGTCAGCATCGGTCTGGCACTGGAACTGCGCATATGTCAATGCTAATAATAATAATAATAATAATAATAATAATAATAATAATAATAATAATAACAAGAATAATAATGATAAGAATAACTCTCAAATTCTGATAGTTTAATAAAAGTTGTAAGAGAAATATGGAACGGATTTTAAAATGTATTATGAAAGACTAATTTTCTGAAATTATACTTCAAGTTATTAAACGATTATTACCAAGTGTAATACATTATGTAAACAAAACAAAGTAATGGTGACTTGTATTGGTGTCAGCGATATAAGCCATATAGAAATTTCCTTGCAAATTTCTTCTTGCCGCTACTTCCTAAAATGATGTTGACCGCGTTAAACTTTAAAATTGCAGTTTTTCCTCTCAGACATTTTGCGAGAGCTATACGAATGATAATTTGGAGTAAGTTGCACTTTCAATGAAGTGCCAAATCTGGAATATGTCTCAACTGTTGTTGCATAAATATATGTTGTGTATGTAATATTTTCTATAATAGTTTAGAATTCCCGTCCTAGTCAAATTTAATAAAGTGATCGCTTTCTAAATCAGATAGCCACGGCTTTACATTTAGCATAATGGTAGTGTTTCTGACGTGACGTCAGGCATGCATAATGTAGTCATAATTTGTAAATTCTTGTTTTGTGTAAATAATGAGGCAAAAAATCAAATATTGAAAACCTTTATAATAGTGTATCATTTATCTACCCTACTTACCCATTCTTAGATGATCCTTGTAATAGAGCAATACGACAAAAAAACATCTATAGCAATCAAGTTTCAAGTATGACAAGAGAAAAGGATTAAATTCTTACTAACGAAGAAGACGAGCAGGAGTCCAATAGCGAGTTTCATTTTGCAACAATGTCGTCGTACACGTCTGATGTATTTCGTCTTGTGCAGTGGCTCCGTTATATACTTGTTGAATGTTACATCTGTTACTCTCACAGAAACGGTCGTGATTACGGATATGATACAATCTTGTTACCTTATGTTCAGGTCAAGGCTTTTCGAAAAGTAGAACGCCAATAATCACGAATGCATACGTACCAAATGTTGTCTTATGTTAAAGATTTCACAAAAGTATAATTTGTTTATATTAAATATGTGCTATGTGAGAAATAAGTTTTGTTTTTGTTACATAAGCATCATAAACTGCCGTGAAAACGATATTGAATACACATTGAGAGATTACAGTGTTATATACATATATCGCAATAATATTATGTCCAAAATGTTTCATGTTAAATCAATATTATGTATAGATTGAAAACATTATAAGCTTTGTTCATGTTCATTTTTCACATATTTAAGATTAATATATTGACAACATATGTTTCCGATTAACAGCTGATTTAAAGAAGTAAGAATCCTAGGTAATCAGTGGTAACACTATGGCTGTCATAGATAACCATACTGATATATAATTTTGAAAGACGACAAAAGACATTTATTTAAGGTCATCTTATCATGAAGAAAGAAAATGACCAATCAGCAAGATATTTCATATAATGAAATATAAACATACGAGTATAATGTGTTACAACGTGACACATACAAATCACTTATATTAGGCTATGTATTGCTGTCTTATGCGTTTTCCTATTATATATGGCTAATGATCGTTGTCTTATGCGTGTTCCAATAATATAAGGCTAGGTATTGGTGTCTTATGCGTTTTACAATTATAGAAGGCTAGGTATTGTTGTCTTATGCGTTTTCCAATTATATAATGCTAGGTATTGGTGTCTTATGAGTTTTCTAATTATATAAGGCTAGGTATTGGTGTCTTATGCGTTTTACAATTATATAAGGCTAGGTATTGGTGTCTTATGAGTTTTCTAATTATATAAGGCTAGGTATTGGTGTCTTATGCGTTTTCCAATTATATAATGCTAGGTATTGGTGTCTTATGCGTTTTCCAATCATATAGTGCTAGGTATTGGTGTCTTATGCGTTTTCCAATTATATAGGTATTGTCTTATACGTTTTCTAATTATTTTAAGCTAGGTATTGGTGTCTTATGAGTTTTCTAATTATATAAGGCTAGGTATTGGTGTCTTATGCGTTTTACAATTATATAATGCTAGGTATTGGTGTCTTATGAGTTTTCTAATTATATAAGGCTAGGTATTGGTGTCTTATGCGTTTTCCAATTATATAAGGCTAGGTATTGGTGTCTTATGAGTTTTCCAATCATATAATGCTAGGTATTGGTGTCTTATGCGTTTTCCAATAATACAAGGCTAGGTATTGTCTTATACGTTTTCTAATTATTTTAAGCTAGGTATTGGTGTCTTATGCGTTTTCTAACTATACAAGGCTAAGAATTATTGTCTTATGCGTTTTCCAATTATATAAGGCTAGGTATTATTGTCTTATGCGTTTTCCAATTATTTTAGGCTAGGTATTGGGTATTGTTGTCTTATGCGTTGCACAATTATATTAGCCTATGTAAAATCCATTATGTAAAGTATGCCAATCTTCTTCTGCTCTAATCCCTTGGATCAAAATGTATTCATGTTGTATTAAAATGATAAACATTAGATAAATTGAAAGAATTAAACAATTACATAGTTTTAAAATTCAATATATCCAGTATTTGTTTACATTTCTTGAGATCAAATGACTTTTTCCTAAGTTTCTCTAGTATGCAAATTTCAAAACTTATTTTGGTTAGAAAACGTATAGTTAAGTGTGACAAGAAGATAACACTGATCAAAACAATAAACCATTTAGTTGTTTATGCCTCCAGGTATTGAGAACTATTACACCCATCCTTAAATCCAACGAGGAATACAACTACTATGATTTTTCATTTTCGTCTTGATTTACTCGTATCACGTGATCTGAGCAGATTGTCTGCATATATGCCGTTCTCACAGTGTTATCCGTGGTATACGTGAGACATTCCTCACCTAAATCTTGGTCGTGATGAAAGAGTTGCCCATCCCCCAGTAATACAGATATAAACACTCATTAACATAACTCTTATCTTATTCGACCAAACTGACCCAAATAGAATGGACCTTATCTCAATAGAGCTCATGTATACATTTCTTATTTTTCCCGTTTGTTTGTATGGGTCTATACTATCGATCCCCACTACAGTTCTGTGTATGCAGTTATGCCCGTCTGTCTGTCTGTCTGCATGCATGTATGTATGCATCTTTCGTTCGGCATTTACAGTAATACAGATGTGCTAGTATGCATGAACATACATCCATCCATTTTGTTTGTTCAGTCGTATGTGTGTATGTAAGTTCCTTTTTATTGTTGCATGCACGTTTGTAATCATCTATGATATGCAAACTGATGTGGCGTTCCTATATCATTATGCATACATATGTGTGTGCTTGTATGTACGACTCATACTTCCACGTACAAACACGTAATGACAATGCAAGATGAGACGTTAAACTTTTGTTTTAATGTATAACTGATGAACAGTAGGTCAGTAGAAGAACTTCATTAAAATATGACAAAAGACAAATATATAGTTCTTTATGTTTCTGGCTTAGACATATGAATTACGAATTTGGATTACATGATCTCTGTTTAAGAGAATTATTAAATACGATTTTTTGTTAATTTGTTTGTTAGTTATGATGCAAATACAAGACTTGTGTTGTTACTACCCGACGTAGAACTCTCAGCAAGGCAGAATACAACAAGAAAATGAATGCATCAGCTTCACGTTTTCCTAGTTAAACCGAAAATGTGAGTTAACCAGGAACACCATTCACACTGTTCGACACTAACGTCTTGAGTGTATGCAGAGAAACCCCCGGCAGTCAGTCCCCTTTACAATGTTGTTACCAAACGGCATCGATCCAGGACAAAGGTGACAATCTATATGAGTCAATAGATTGACCCCTGTGATGTCGATGGATGCTTGTCGCTCAAAGATAGAAAATTATACATAATAATACTGAGGACTTTGTAAAGCGCTTAATCTTTAGAAGCTCTACGCGCGTTACATCTATAATTATATGAATACAAAAAACAAACACAAACACATTCAAATTAGGAAACAAAAAATGCTGAAAATATGTAAGGTATGAAACATTATTAGGTCTTTATGTTTGTTCCTGCAGTCGAAAAAAAGTGAGTTTTAAGAGCACTCTTGAATGAATGGGATCACTGTGTGTTTGTGTCTAATTTCAATGGGCAATTCGTTCCACGTTGTTGGCCCTGGTATGCAAAAGAACGTAGTCCATATAACTTCGTTTTCATAGTGGGAATATTTGGAATACGATTGTCAGAACGGGAGCGTAAGTATCTTGCCGGTGTGTACACTTGGGATAGGCCAGATAGCTATGTTGGACTGGAATCCGTCAGTGAAACCTTGCACATAGAACAAACTTTGTGTTTGATTTTGGATCGTATGGATAGCCAGTGTAGGGTACGGAGCAGCTGGGATGTGTACGCTTATCATTGTACTCTAAGGATGATCTGAGCAGATGTGTGTTGAACTTTGTGAGGTTTCTGGACTATATATTGAGATGAACCGGACATAATTGAGTTACAATAATCCAGTCTAGAAAATACTAATAAACAAACAAGTGTTTTAGTTGCATCAACTGAAAGAAATCTGCGAATGGAGTTAATGCGTCTCAGCTCAAGGTATGCAGGTTCATGACATATTGGCGCAACGTGGGAGTACTGCAGGGTAACACCTTGGTTTCGTACTGACTGTGTGAATTTAATGTTGGTCATGCAGATATGTATTATTTGAGGTAAAGGATGTGAATGAGAATGTCTTTGTGCTGTCATCAGAATGGTCTCAGTTTTATCATCATGCATCTGTTATATATCATCCATAATTTTATATCCGAAGCTACCTCTCAAAGCCATGGATAGTAGCATCAACTTCAGCTGGTTGGCTAGAGGTGTATATTTGGGTGTCATCAGCGTACAATTGCTAAGGCACTGGGTGATGATCTATGACACTTGAGGCCGGCTGAGTGTACAGAGTGAAGATAACAGTTCCAAAAACAGCCACCTTTGAAACACCACAACATATATCAACTGGGCTGGAGTGTATTCCATTTCCAGATACAATTTGTGTTCTGTTGACTAAGTATTACTTGAACCAATGTAAGGCTGTATTGTAAATGCCAAATACATGCTGGAGACGGTGAAGTAATATATCATGGTCTATTGCTTCAAATTCTGCATTATCATTCCAAATCAAATAATGCAAGTATTCATTCACAAATATTAAAATATGAATTTCATGACAACAATATCCAAGCGAATTGGCATCGACGTATATGAATTTACCTCTCAAAAGCTTAACATTATTCAAATTGTTTCATAAATTCAATATTAAAACCATTCCCGTTTGAGATTGTATTATACCATAATTGTTATTTGAGTGGAAATTATTTAGACAGAAAGAAAAACATATAATACTGACAGACGTTGTATCATTCATTTGTTGTGCGTAAAAAATACTCCAAAACAAAATTAAACTAGAATTAACGTTTAAAAGTAGGTTATACTTTTCTTACAATCTATAAGTCAAAAACAAGCGTCCAGTCGAATAAACAGAACATTTGTACATTTTTTTGCGATCTCACATTGTTTGATGCAGTACCGGTTACAATACAGTGAACGGTCCACGTTTATGTAACTTATAATGTCACTTTCACAACTAAACATTGCATTGTTGCAATAATCATTTGAATGAAGGTTTCCTGGATGCAGAAATTACCGTATTTACTGTAATGTATTTGTAACCGTATATTTCAGCTTTTGACTTGGAACAGCAGACTGCAGAATAAGCAAACAAATTTCATTTTGAGTCGTATTATTATCGCATATTTGCCATGTAAATATGCAATGGTTAGATAAACTTCTGTTAGCTTGGATTCCGATTTATGCCCACGTTCCTCAATTAATAGATTTGAGTTTGTTTACGTCTGGAATTTAATCTATCAACCACACTTGTGTATAAGGTGTATTTATTGCTTCATGTGTACAGCCACCACCAACACCAACTTACACATTCGCTATGATCTGAGCAATAAACCTTAATTTTACTTCCTATTGTTGTTGTTATTGTTGTTAATGTCTTGGGGTCTTAGCCATTTGTCATGCTGTGTTACGTGTTTAAGCTCTAATAAACAGTAACACAGAAAAGGGAAAACAACAAGCTTTCTAAAATGTAGCAAATAACTTATTTCCATGGAAAAAGATTGAAGAAAATGAAACACGAACTAACATTCTTAAGAATGAATCAAATTCAAAATTAATCCAAGTATTTTCCACGTATTAAATTACATATTTCCTAGTAATGAAATGTTCAAATAGATTCAAGTTACAAAACTGTTGAGAAAAACAAAATGGAAGACGATAACGTATGATGAAGTCTGATTATTACTTATCTAAACTTCTTTGTAGCAACAATATTTAACACTCCGGGTTTCGAAATCCGAATAAAAGTTTAATAAATTGTCTTTGTGCAAGAATTCTGCTTGAACATATCAAATACTTCTAGAAATATGAATTAATCCGCTAAAATCCATCCGGTTTTAAAGAAAAGTTAATATAGATTCAAACATTGGCTACAGAAATACACCTCTCTACTCCATGGATGGTAGCATCAACTTCAGTTGGGTGTATAGACTTGTATATTTGGGTGTCATCAGCGTACAATTGGTGAGACACTGGGTGATGATTTATGAAACTTGATAGTGGCTGAGTTTATAGAATGAAGAGATCAGGTCCAAGAACAGACCACTGTGCAACACCACAACATAGATCAACTGGACTGGAATGTATTCCATTTGCAGAAACAATTTGTGTCCTGTTGACTAAGTAGGACTTGAACCACTGTAAGGCTATATAAAGATCAGGATCTACGTAACAGTTGTGATATATTATACGTGACAGAATATGTCCCTGCGGTGGCAAATCGCCAATATTCAGACAGAGGAGACCATTTCTCTTCCCAATTCTTTTTGCGAATCGAATAAACAAATGGCGGCCAAAAATGTTCTTTGCAAATAAATATTCCAGAAGGCGGGGTTGATAACGTTATCCCGCGATCGCAGCCAATCCGTAAAAAGAATACGGCACAATATTTGCATGCGCTTATTTGCACCAATTAGAATCACCTAAAATGATATGTTCATATATGATGATATCATCTATATGAAACTGTACACACCATAGGTAAGTGTAGCGACCACATGCTAATTGGCAGATATATAACACGTGTAATATCATTTGATGACGCTTCTAATGACGTCATACGGTTAAACAACAAAAAAGCGTAACGCCCGAGGCATCCTAATGCATTTCAGTCATTTCATTACTCTAGTCTGGGATTTGAAGAGTCATCCAATACAATTAGCCGCAAGTCTGAGTTCATTTAAAATTTACAAATGCAGTATATCAATTGTTTGCTCACCAAAGCTTGCAAAATACAGGAATTATTCAATCCGTTTCATAAATTACGTTGGAAAGAACTGATATGCAAGATACTGTGTGTATTATTGATCCGTTGCCTTGTTTGTTTTACCCCTGACTTCAAGTTAGTATATTTATCCAAGCAAATTTCATACTTCTCGAGTTTTAATTCCTGGACACACTCATGCAAAGTTTTTGGTCAAGCTAGATAAATATAGTTCTGGAAAACGACATTACTGGTATTACTCAATTTAGCAGCACAAGGATAAGCCACACGAGTTGAATCTGTCATGCCATTCATTACTTGTTTATTCTGGCCTGAGTCAGTTAAGCAACTAAAAATACATCATTACTTAAATCATTATTACTTTAATGGATAATGCCAATATTACTAGGACCGTTTATCAAAAATGTATGGTGACGGATGCGCAGCATTTGTGTATTTAACGTTTCCAATCATCATTATTATTTTTGTCCTTCTCTTCGTCATCATTATTAATACACAAGGGAGGACCGCATACTTTGCAATTATCCATGAGTTCGGTATACGTTAGAGCGAAATAATTATTAGATTTGGATTGCACTCGAGCTATCCTTTCTTTCACTTCCTTCAAAAACATGCAGAGTTAGAAAATGTCTATATAATGTTACAATAAAGTATATATATTTGGAAACGTATGCATTGAGATCTAAGACAAAAGTCGAAATCTTTATGAATGGTCAGTTTTCCTCTTATGCTTCTTCTTCTTCTTCTTCTTTTTCTTCTTCTTCTTTTTCTTCTTCTTCTTCTTCTTCTTCTTCTTCTTCTTCTTCTTCTTCTTATTATTATTATTATTGTGCAGACATATCTTTCTTAGTGTAAACGTTTCACTCACAATTGTTTATGATTCTAAACATAGACATGTGGAGGGTTTAAAAAAGGATTTGAAATTGAACAAATAGAATTGTCTAAACATCCATCGAATTGGCGTAGGCAGAAAAGAAAGGTAAATGAAGAACACATTTTCTTTCCAATGGAATTTATTTCTTTTCATTTCACAAAAAAATACTTGATAAAGGTTGCTCTTGCAGATCCATCTAAAAAAGATAACCAATCAAAGAATTTAGGATCACAAAAAGATTTATCAAAATCTGAAACAAATGAAGGTATATTGAACTTTTAAATCCTTGACGCTATGATTTATTACCCTTGACATACCCACATACCACACACACGCAAACGCAAACGCACACACACACACACACACACACATACACATACACACACACATATATATATATATATATATATATATATATATATATATATATATATATATATATATATATATATATATATATATATATATATTTTATTCTATCAAGTGAAATAATAGTTTTTGAAAATGGTAATTGCCAATTTGTTAAAGTAGAGACGTTTGTAATCTTGTTTACCCGAGAAATTAATCATTCTAATATTTAACATTTCTTTGTAGAATCATTCTTTTCTATTGTTCCGTTCAGAATTTGATTTGCTAGAATTATTTATTCAAAAGAATATTCTTTTGAATTTCGAACTGCTTATTAACATAATCGGACATAAACATTATTTTTGGAATTATAGTGAATTCAGAGAATTTATATCTTGAAATGTATGACTGTGAGTAGTTGGAAGACTATTAACACATCATCAAACGAGTTCAAATTACATTAAAGAGACCATATTAAGCATAACAAGTCATTAAAGAGTCCATATTAAGTATAAAAAGTCATATTTGATCTCATCCTGCTTTTGTATCTATAATCAAAAACGTTTATTTGCATAAGCTCTTCTTCGTTAAACAATACGCTAAAGATAACCGCTACATACGAACGGAGCACATCGAGCTTAGGATACATGGATTATAACTTAAACGGATGTATATTCTCACTGACAAGATATCTTCACATGTGCAAGTATTTAAAATGGAGCTGAGGAATGAGTTCAACATGAAACATATATTTAACTTATTTGGACATATAAAATGATAATATCCAGGGAAATAATCACATTATGACCTTTTATTAACCCTTAATCTATCGCATATATTCATTAAACTCGATTGTTTCTATAAAAAAAGTCAATACGATTGATATGATTTTTGTAGTTGAACATGATTTCAAAATATTTACCATGTCATATATAACTTTTTTATGCAAATTTTGGTGTATGTTTTTATTTAATTTTCGTAATTTTATTCATGCTTGTAAAACGGTATAGGATATATTTTGACATAAATTGTGAGCGAAATGTGGGCATGCAATAAATTCATATTGCGTACGACCTATACATATATGTCTTCATACGTGTTGACAATTGGTAATAATTAGACTTAAGATGGCGCCTTTGGCATGCGTTGTTTCAGTGACTGATAGGAAATAAAAGGTTAAGTTGCGTTAGGTCATGTAAATTTATGGAACATGCCCTCAAACAATAGAGTACGTTGTCACATAGGCTCCATTGCGAACTACAGTTAAAATATATTGTGTATATAAGGAGATAATTAAGCCTTAATCTTCATTCAGATTATTGGAGTCTTTCACAATTTTAGTGCTCATGTTGTAAGTATGCAGATGCATTTTATGTTGTACTTAGATATTGTTCGAGAGGAAACAAACATTTATTCAGTCAGTTCGGTGATGATTTAAAGAGTTGATGATATGGAACATAATATTAGTCAGCATTTGTTATTACTTATTCGAAATAATTGTGGAAAACGCATCCTTGGCAACGTTATAGCTTCTAGAGGATCAGTTCATTTCCAATTTTGAAAAATATAAGCGTCTTTTCATTGGTTTAAGACTTTCATAGACCTTTATAAGGAAAAATTTGGATTTACTCCATTATACTGAAGTGTCTCACATATTTCATTTTTGCAACTTTAATAATTAAATTGTTTATTAAGTTTGACAAAACTTGTAGCTTTTGCTTCTTTCCGTTTGCTAAAGTTTGTGAGCATAGAGTCGTAACAACTCTCTTACTAATATCATTGGAAACATGAGACAAATTACAACCACGCCTACCAAAAATATGAAAATAAAAATAACAAGATAAATCCCAGAAAGCTCACCTGAGATGGTTTGATTTTGAAAATTTGGAAAAAAATCATAATTATCTGTCCTAAGGGATTGCACTTTATATGTCTTAAACACTAAATATAAGAGGGTAGTTTTTGTTTGTTAAAGAAACGTTTGACAAGTATTTACAACATCGTCCAAAAATGAAATTCCCTTTGAAAGATACATTATCTATTCACTCCAATGAGTTTGTTCCATTTGTATGCATCGTAAAAGTTAGTGTCAGCTTACAATATAACGAGTTCATATTTTAAACGAGTTTATTTTTAAATTTGCATTTACTTACCATAGCTTTCAATAAATCTGATAGAACTCATTCTTTTAATGGTGGCAATGGCAGACACCAGCGTGGTCACAATGTCCCGGGGTTCCGTCTGCGCATGTGCAGGTGCCATGTTCACCACATGTTTGGCGACCTCCTAAAATATTATAGCTTTGATATGAAATCATAATTTTATTTTCTCTTTATTACTAAAGACGTTCACGTTACAAATCAATGTAGTTGTCTATGTGCGAGTGTTTTGTTTAGCAAATGTTTAACGACGACCTAAACATATGGTTTATAGTTTTGACAGCAGCAGCAGGTGGTGCGGCGGTGAATTTCCCCCCCCCCCCCAATTTATAATTTTTAGTCTCCATTCATCAATCTGAGACTTAACAAAAAATCGCTAACTTAAATTTTGCTGATCTGAGACTTAGTGATTTTTGCCTCCGACCAATTAAGAATATATTCGATCAAGTCCGATCCGAGTATTTACTTAAGGTTACTCAAATATTTTCGTATTTTTTAAAAGTATTTTATGTTTTTGTTATATAGGTATGCCAATAAAATCGACTCCATTATCCGAAAAAGACATCGAAGATATTATCGCGATGAAAGGTAAAATTCCCATATCGGAAATTAAGGCAAAATATCATATCGGGTTGCAACGGGTATACTCGATTTGGGGTGGTCCGATAAATAAACCCGTAAACAATAAAATATTAAACCGTATGTTTGATATTATCGAAAACTCTCAGGCGTACACGAGAGAGCAAAAAAAAATTCCACAAACAATTTTTCATGGAGGAGGAAATGAAAATAAAAATCTTTCAGATTTTGCACCAGAGATTTTACCGTGTCAAAAATGTATAGATACTGAGGCAAAAGAACAATCTCATCAACAACATATAGACTCGTTAAAAAGGCAACAACAACAACATATAGATTTGTTAAAAAATAAAGAGCAACAACAACAACAATATACAGATTCATTACTTAGCCAAAATCGTAATTTATCCTCAAATTTAAATTTAGCACAAAATAAAATTTATGATTTGTCTGAGCAGTTACAAGAATTTAAAAAAATCAGGTGGTGGAGATATTATATCTGATGAGATTAATTCATTAAAATCTCAAAATCAAGAACAATCCGATGAGATTAATTCATTAAAATTGGAAATTGAAAATTCTTATGTTCCTGTTGCCGAGTTTAATAAGGTTCTCGAGTTAAATCGTGGACAGGTTAATACAATTAAAAAATTAAAATCTCAAAATCAGGAATTTGTTAATGAGATTAATTCGTTAAAATCTCAAAATCAGGAATATGTTAATGAGATTAATTCGCTAAATTCAAATACTTCTATTAACCCTAAAATCATTGAGTTAACCGATAAGATTTTAAAACTTGAGGAGGAATTACGGGATACTAAAAGGGAGCTCGGAGATGAAGAGGATGAAAAACTTGTTTTTCGAAAAGAAAATAGAGAATTAAAGAAAAAAATAAAAGACCTTACTTGGAATAATTATCAAATTTACTTATTTAAAAAATGGTTATAACTTACAATAATATGTCAAAAATCGGGGAAGCACAAATAACCAGATTAACTCGGGAGAGATTGGCTGCAATTAAGAAATTTCTTCCAGTAAGAGATTCTTTCAGAAATAATCTTCAAGCACAACAACAAGCAAAAATGGGATATACCGAGGAAACAAGAGAATTATTTAAATCAATCACAGAAGCCACAAAAGAAGTTGTAACCGCGGTAACAGGATTAAAACCTGTTGTTGAACCTGTAGTTGCATCTCAAAAAATTCCTCTTATCGATAAATTTACTGAAGAAGCTAAAAATAAATTTGGAGAGCTTAAATTAGTAAAACGTGATGATTTTTTGAAATTTGGTCAACTCGTTGCTGATAATTATGAATACAGGGATGAATTTTTAGATGATAAATATAAAGGAGAGAAGATAAGTAGACCTGAATGGGCTGATGCAATGTATAAAATCAATAGAGAAATTATTGGAAATATACCAAAAAAAGGTGTAGATTATAAAACTTTTAAAGTTGGATTTGATGGTACCGTTTTAGGGGATGCGGAACAAAAGAAACAACAAAAAGAATTATTAAAACAACAAAAAGCAGAAGAAAAAGAATTATTAAAACAACAAAAAGCAGAAGAACGAGCACGTGTACAATCAACTTCAAAACGAAAACCTGGACGATCACCCAAAAGACAACCAGATCCTGATATTGAAGAAGAAACAACAGGTCAAGGATATCACGGTGGAAATGTTAGAGTAAAAAACTCTAGATTTATTCCTTGTTCAAGAACTATTGATGATGATGTATCACGACTTGAAGTTCTTATAGGAGGAAAAAGAGCTGGAAATAATTCTCCAGAAATCATCAATGAGGCTACTGAAATTTGTCAGCGACTGTTCCAAGGTAAAGTAATTGGTATGGGTTTATACCGTAATTTAGTTAATGAGCTTATTGATACAGACTATTACAGTGATTGAAATCTTTTAGATTTCCAACTTGAAGGGTTTTAAATATTTACAAATTCTACCATTTAGAAAATCATTTACAATTTCCAATAATGATAGTACATCGAAGTATGAACCGACCCAGACGGGTTTTTGTCATGAATTCAAGATTACCCGTTTATAAAATTAGACACGGAAATGGAATTGGTGATGTTGTCACAAGTTTTGTTACTAGAGTTGCCCCAAAATTATTACCTATAGGTAAAGAAATCGGGTCTAAGGCTATCGGAATGTTAACTAGTAAGGCTGGAACAGATCTTGGCAATCTCGCAATTCGTGGAATTGATGCGGCGGCAGATAAAATTGGATCTTGGGTGGGATGGAAGAAGAAGAAAAAATTGGAGTCCACAAATAATATGCCACCCAAAACCGGTAGTGCAATTAATAAAATGGTTCAAGCTCGTTTAAGACGTATTTCTGGTTCCGGACTAAAACAATTAATTATTTAGATTTATCAAATAAATATAATGTTTGAATATGAAACCGATGACGCCTTTGACATAGATGCTAAGGTACGAAAAAATGATTCAATACGGGATTATCAATATTTTTCATATACCGCCCAACAGCCTAATACACCAGGACGAATTGAACTTAGATTTGATGATACCTCTAAATATTTTCTCCCCGCAGAGGCTTTTATTGAGGTTGAAGGTCGATTGCGAAGATCAGATAACAATAACCCTTACGCTGATCTTGCAACCACAAATATTGGATTTGTCAATAACGGCACTATTCAATATTATGGCACTATTCAAGTCGGCTGAGTATCAAATAGGAACAACCAAAATTGAATCTATCGATAATGATGTGGATGTTGCAACAACAATACTAGGACTTGCAAGATACTCTGATGATTTTATTCAATCAGCCGGATACTCAATGATGTTCGCAAAAGATACAAGTAATTCTGCTGATATTAATCCGTTTACATTAAGACGACCGAAAAAGCATTCAGCTGCTGCTGATGATGCTGATGTTGAGGCTATTGTTATGGGTGATAATCCTAATTATAACTCAGGATTTACAAAACTTAAAAAGACGTTAAATGCTGATGGTCAATTTTCTTGTACGATTCCACTCTCACATATATTCGGGTTTTGTATGGATGTTAGAAAAGTTATCTTTGGTTCTAGTCATAGTGTAATATTACAAAGAAACTCTTCTAATAATTATGCTCTCTAATTTATTTCGATCGATGTGGTCAACAACACGCCCCTCAGGAATCTCTCCAATATAAATCTCAACAATAAATCTATGAGCGAGATATTTTTTTATTTTTTCTTCTAGGGGTATACCAATTTGTAAATATCCCCTATTGCTAACATTTCCAATAGGTTTTCTTAACCGACGATGTCTAACAACTCCCTCTCGAGAAGCTTCGTAATCGACGTAAATTGGATGCGGGCGGTATTCGTTTAGGTTCATTTATTTTATATAGGAATTTATTTGTTTAAATGTTATTTCTACACCGGTCTGTTTATATAGTCTTCTGGGGTTTGGATAACCGGGGTTCTGTGATTTACGTGAGTGTAGACATCGTAATACCGTTTTAGTTCTCTGTATTTTTTACCGCCATGTTCCAGGCATAATTCTGTTTTACCTCGTACTCCAATGCCACACACGATACAAGGTTTCGGGCCTGTACTTCCGCGTCTAATTAATACTTGATGCTGTCCGCAATATTCTTTTTTCGATTTTTTATTACATGTGTCCGTCGAACCGATTAGAGCAACCACTTACAATTATACATAATATAATTACATATATATTTAATTAAATTTTAAACAATTGTTTTAATTATTTTTTTGAATTAGATATTTGCTTTAATATAATGAATGAAAATTATTTTTCACTCGATGCAAGATCAGGATTATCATTAAAGGGACTTGATAGACAACTTAAAAAAATGAGAAAACTCGCCATGAAAGAATTTCGACGGGATGGAGCCATAGGTATGTTTACCAGTTATAGAGTAAATGATGGAGAAAAACTTTATGACTACCCCATAGATGAAGTTCGCGCGATGAATATAATATCATTACTGGGTAATTACAGATATTACTGCAAAGTGAAATGGATAAAATGGGAAGAGGGAGAAGGAAGTAGTCCAGGTAAATGGATTATCCGAGATAATTACAACCCAGTGCGGAGAGAGGGTAGAAGTGCAATTTTCAGTCGTGATATGAATCATGGAGCGTTAGTTGGAATTGATAGTCACTATTATGTCAACCGTTACCCGGTGACCGTCGTGATGTACGGGATATATAGAATTTATGTGGATATTGATCATGATAGAATGTATCCGATGAGAACGTCGTCGGTCAATTGCGTGGCAGAACGAGTTATGGAACATTTTAAAAATTCTTCACGAGGAAATGGATTAACTAAACAACGAGAAGAAAAGATAACATCTTGGGGAAAACGAATGATGGAAAAAGGTGGGGCCTCAATTAGCGATGTTGATGAATTACAAAAAACCTTAAAATATCCTATTGTTGTAAAATCATTAACCGGAGAAATATTACAAGATTGTAAATATAAATCAAATAAAGTACCAATTGAAATTATTGATCACAATGGGCATGCCTGAAATTCCGGTATTACTGAATTTCCTCCATCAAAAGTTATAAAATATATACCTCAATTTAATGGAAACTTATTTGATGCAATTGCGGAGATTCATAAAGATGATCCAACAGGAGTATGGTTATTTAAGAGTGATGAAGATCCTGAAATGGGATTTGATCAATTTGTAAAAACTAACGGAGAATTATACCGTACTGAAGAATTAAATAATCGTATGAAGAATGTTACAAAAGATTTTGTGGAATATTTTGATGAAAAAATATTATGTAATTCTTTTACAGTATCATCGGTGGCGGCTCATTACGCCCGTGAAAAGAATTCTTGGAGAAAAACCCCGAAAATATTTCTTGACGATGTAAAATTAAGTTGTGTTGAATACGGAAATGGCGGCTTGTGGAATACCAAATATAATATTAATAATTTAATTTCCGCCGATATGAGTGCTAGTTACCCAGGAGGGTTTTTAGGAATGGGAGTGTGTGCTGAATACTTTAAACGTTTCGGACACCCAACGCATGAGATGACAAGAGTTGCTATTAACGGAAATTTACCCGATTTTGATTTAACTGGATTTGCTAAAGTTATCGCATATAAACTTCGCGATGGATTACATCCTTGTAGTTATTGCTGGATCGGCAAACATATGTCTGAGAAATTATGGATGCCTATTGTACTGCTGCGATATATGTTAGATAGTGGTATGTTAACAATGTTGGTGGTTGGTGAAGCAATATAAGTTATAGGTGCCAAAAGGATGTTTGGTTACCAGCACCAGATTTAGATAGAGAAATTGAGAAGGTACGAAATAATTTTCCGGAGTACAGTGAAGAGCAGATTATGAAAATGGCTAAACAAATATATTGTGATAGAGAGAAATCAGCAAAAGATTTGGGACGAAAAATCATTGGAAAGTTTACTCAAGGAGGAAGATTTAATAATGCTAGAACCTCTTCTAGATTAGTGGTTGATCCAATTGAAGAACAAATTATTATGAAACATCTCACTGATACTGATAGATTTGTAACGAGGAGAAAAGAATTTCTATCAAACGGGAAAGAATACGGAACTGTTATAACTTACAACGACGGAGAAAGTGCTCAATACACACATTTAAGATCTTCTATGTTAGCGTACACAAGTATTAATTTATTCTCGATGATAAATAGATTTCCAGATATTGCTGTAAGAGTTGCCACGGATTCTATGTACTTTCATAAGAAACATATTAATGCTGTTAAGCCATTTCTTAGTGAAACCGGTGGTTGGGGAACTTGGAGAATTAAGAAAGAGCGTTTACACGATTATAACTATCATGCTAGCGTTGAGATACTTGATAATTACCGCGGAAAGAATCCGGAAAATATTCAAATTGAGTTTTCCTTATCCCCGTCGGTGTTTGATCCTATAACGAGATATAAAACAGTCTATTTAAATGGTTGTGGAGGTTCTGGAAAAACTGAAAGAGTTATTAGATTATATAAAAATGAAAATGGAAATACTAGCATAAAAGCGCTAACTCCAACTCACAAACTAAAGAAAGATATAATAAAGCGTGGAATTCCTGCTAGTACTTATCACAGCTTTTTTAGGTGGAAAGGTGATGCGTGGACTCCAGAAAGAATGGGCAATAAATTTATCCCACCAATAATTCTTTGGGATGAGGTGTGTACAGTACTGTTAAAAATATTACAACAATTTCTTGGTTGGCTGTCCACGAAGAACACTAAGGTGATAATGTGCGGTGATGATGGTCAACCATCACCATTTTGTGGAGAATCACCACATGAGTGGTTGAAAATTAATGTTGATTATTATGAAGAAATGACAGATGATCATAGATCGCTAGATGATGAAATAAAAGATTTAAAATCTAGAATTAGACGACAATCTGATTATGAGCAATGTAGAGTTTTCAGAGAAGTTATTGATGAAACTCCTGAGGAGGAATTTTGGGGATCTTGGAAACCTGCTGATATGGTATTTGTCCCCAGAAAAATAACCCGTGATGATATTCAGCGACGATTATTTGAGATACATAAAGAGAAGTTTCCTAATGAAAAAGTTCCATTATGTTACAGACCATCTGACACATGACAATAAAATATTGATGTCGATATTCCCGGTGGTGGTAGAGAAAAATTAGTGTTAAATGAAATTGTACACGTGGATATTGATGTGGTTGAAGATGCGTTGCGGGCTGAAAATTCGCCTTGGATGTTAGGATACGCCGCCACAATACACTCATCACAAGGATTAACAATCACAGATACAACTATTTGGATCGTAGATAATCGTATCGAGTGGTCAAATTTAGTTTATTTAGCGGTATCTAGAGCTGGACGAATAAATCAATTGAGAAGAGTTATCATCGAAGATACAGCAAGTAGTTCTGATGTTGATATTTACGTTGTTGAGAAAAAATTATCGGGATATCGACAACAAGATAAGAAAAAAAATAGAAATTTTAATATTAACTAAAAATTGATTTTATCATTGAAAACGCAACAAGATAATCACTGCGCTGCTTGCAATTGTTTAATGCGCTGGAGATTTCATCCTGGAGATTGTCGCCAATTTACCGTTGACAGAATTGATAATAATCTCGGACATATTATTGGCAATGTGAGATTAACTTGTGTCGCGTGTAATATACGTCACGCTAACTAATTTTTCGTGGTGGTAATTGAGTGTCGTCAGGAATAACTTGTAGTTGTTCGTGTGTAAATCCTCGCTGAGGTGCGGATGAATCTAATCTATAAATTGCTGGTCTAGAAGAAGATCGTGTCGACGATGATATTTTATGTGTAGTGATACTCCAAATAGGATCAGTGGCTCTTGCGCCACCACCTTCGAGTTCACCTGGCTCATATAAATATCTTACAGTGACGTTACTAAGAATTGGTTGGAAATTGGAAGTGTTAATATGAGAATTGCTAGGTACATACTTTTTTTTTATTGCGATGTTAGGTTTGATGCCAATCATTCTAGTTATTTCGTTATTTAACGCAGATACTACTTTTGGTAACCTTGAAACCCATTCACAAGAGCGAGTTTCTTGAGTAAATTCTTTTGCGTATTGATATCCAAATAACCGCTCAGCGAGAGTTCTATTAAATGGCTCTACAATTGCCTGATCGCGGTGTATTGCAGCATGTCCTCGTCGTATAGCTACGTTATGAGCTTTCATCGTAGATGTAACAACACCTTGAAATTCCTTACCCGGATCAACTTGTAATAGATTTGGCCATTTTAGTGGACCTTTACGATAAATCTTTTCAAATGCATCGGAGACTTCTTTTGACGACTTTGTTTTTAACGGTATTGCTTGTTTATATCTACTAGCGATATCAACTACGGTTAATGCATGTTTGTAACCGTTATCATGAGGAAGAAATAATATATCAGCTTGATGAACTTCATTTGGTACAAAAACATCAAAATGAGAATAATTAATTTTGTTAGGACCCGGAAGATAAATTTGCCATAACGCCTGTTTGGATAACCAATCTTTCGCGGTTTTATATTTCACTGATGCGGCACTAGCGAGATTTTTAATTGCTGAGTAACCTTTCCAGTAGCCAGTAGGTGAGTAATAAATAGATTCCATATTATTGTAAAATAATTTAGATTTTCAATTACCAAACATTATTTTACCTTTCATAGCGGTTTTTATCAATGCTGAAGCTAACTTTTCTTTGAATTTTTTATCTGGAATTGCATTTATCGCGTGAATTAATTTTACATCTGCGAGATGACGTTGTTGAAGATCATCACTTCGATATGCAATATCATGAACACGACAAGCCTCGTCAATAGCATTAATTGGATCTTCACCTGGATTTGGTTGATCATTTTCGTTGAGTCTGATATCTAATCGAGTTCCAGGTCCACAATAACTATATCCTGGAATATGTTTTTCACCTGGATACTTAGCCCAAGGAAGTCCCGGAAGATTACTTAAACGGTTGGCGATATCTCTACCGGTTTTTTTTTTATGAACCTAAATTTTTTTTATGCCACAAATTTCACAGTTACCTGAAGCTGCTAGTCTATTATTTTTAGTTGTAACTGATGTTTCGTTGATTGTTGGTGTACGTTTCTTACATTTCACACAATATAAATCCATAACTTTTATAGTAAATAAACGCATATCAATAAATGGAAGTAATTGATTTTAGCGCTACAAAGAAAAAACAACCAGTTAAACATAATGTGATGCTACCAAATTCTATCAGGATGATTATTATCGGACCATCCGGAAGTGGTAAAACTCAACTATTGTTGACGATGATAATGAAACATATGACCTGGGATAAATTATATTTAGTCGCCCCGAGTGTAGATGATCAACACTGTTATCAGGTATTACGGGAATATAATGAAGTTGCATCTGAAACCGCTGGAGAAGATGTCGTTGATGTGATAACTGATATTGACGAAGCTCCAAGTGTAGAAGATCTTGACGGGCAAGTAAATAATCTTGTGGTATACGATGATGTTATGTTAGATAAACAAAGAAACCCTGCAAGAATTTTCTCACGTGGACGCCATAAAAACGCTGATGTTATTTATGTAACTCAGCGGTATACACAAATTCCTAAAGTAATTCGCGATAATTGTAACCTGCTAAGTGTGTTTAACGGTGTGGATACACACACGTTAAGAAATATCTGGCAGACGTGGTGTTCTGATATGGATTTTAATCAATTTAAAAACTTTTTCAGTAACGCTCAGCAAACCCCTTACGGATTTATCACAATAGCGTTACATGATCCGCGGACACGATACCGAATCGGACTTGATCGATTATATTCTTAATTGGTCGGAGGCAAAAATCACTAAGTCTCAGATCAGCAAAATACAAGTTAGCGATTTTTTGTTAAGTCTCAGATTGATGAATGGAGACTAAAAATTATAAATTGGGGGGGGGGGGGGAAATTCACCGCCGCACCACCTGCTGCTACAGCACATCTTGTTTTGGTTTTACTGTTTATTATTATACTCGAGCATATTATCAATTGAATTATTTTCTAACTCTGACGTTACATTTAGCGTAATGATTGAAACTTTTTGCTAAAGAAGAAGATTGTCTCTCTATGGGCTTTGGTTGACTAGAGACAAAGGCAGATCAAATGCGTGTACAGAGTTGGTACTCATTTACGCAGTAATAAACGAAAAACCGAAATAAAACAATATAATAACAGACAACTTTAACAATGACACATATATACATTTAAGTATAGTGGTTCCAAGTAAAGTTTCTATGCTGAAAGGCATAACCCCTTTCCCACTCCTCAGAGGTATTATTTTTCTAGATAAATACATTCTGATCAATTCTTGCACTGTTGAAACACAGATGTTTAATAATAAACTAGAACACCATGTTATTCCTTTACATACATGCAACATGTAATGATAATCTAGAACACACAAGATAAACCTGTTTAACATCAATGTTTTATACATGACCGTACATTATGCATACATATTTCATTTAAATATCCCTATGGATAAACATTACATCTTTTCAAAGCTGTCGACATATCGCGAGTCTTCAAAAGACTGGGGTGGTATCCTGTGTGTCCAAAATTAATATTATTTTGAACAGAAAACTCTGGAGATAATTGCCTATTTTTAAATGGTAAGCATTGCGGTATTTTTTTTCGTCAATCAGTTGAATTCGATAAGCGTTTTTCAATATTTTAGACGGAAACCGTAGGGGCTCAGAAAAGCCCGACAGCATTATATATATATATATATATATATATATATATATATATATATATATATATATATATATATATATATATATATATATATATATTCAATCTTCTCTAACGTTGATACAACTATTCATTCAAATTCAGCACTATCTTTATTAAACGTTTATAAAAGCCAGCGTATGTAATGTTACATAAAATGACACGGAAAAAGTGAACCAAAAGTAGTCCGCAGAATTTACAAATGTTACAAAATTCCACATTAGTTACATCCAGTCAGACGTTAGAAATGTCAGGCAATTCATAAAAAGTGCAATCATAAAACAGTAAAGAAATATATAATTATATATCTCTTGTCAATTAACAACCAATCTCCCTTCATATTGTAAGAATAAAACCAGATGTTGGTGAAGTAAGTTTTGCTTAGTTAGGCTTTGAACGCATCAAAATAAGTTTTAACTTAATACATATGTATGTAACCTGTATCAAAATGTACGTGTTAAGATATGATTTTGTAAGTACGAAATGTCTCAACCATTTACTTTCTACCTATAGTAATTAAAGTTATATATGTTTTATTGCATATATTATCCATGACCTTTAAAATATAATCAAAATATCTTACATATTCACTTATTCCATTTAGAAGCTTAAAATAATACATCTATGATTTTTAATATAAAACTTTTTTTTAAAATACGTTCTATGTTATCCAAATTATCACTATACCAATATTTCCTTCATTATCTTAGAACACTATTGCAAGGAGTCTTCAATAAAAATTTGCATTCCAATGAATCTTCAAATATATTTTAAGCTTTGTATCCAAGAAATAAATATTTGGAATAGCAGATGCGTCATGTGGGAAAGAAATATAACCCAAATGTGACACATTTTATTTTAAAACCAAGGAGTATTAAATTCTTCAAATATGTATCAGCTTACTGATATATATATATATATATATATATATATATATATATATATATATATATATATATATATATATATATATATATATATACTGTGTTGATCATGGCATTTTATAAAGTTATTATCTTAATGACGACATTACACTAAATTAATTTCTTATAAGTTTTCTTCGTGTTGTCAATCTATTACTTGGAACAATACATTAACTGTAAATTCCGATGTACCAAGGCTATCTTATATTTGTCATTAAAGTTGGAAACATCTAATAGAATAAACGGAACTACCAACGTTTATGTTGCATTATGTTTTGCAATTAGTCTCAATTGAATGAAATCACCATAATTATGGTGCATGTGACCTCTCTACGATATTATACGAGACTTTGATGAAAAGAGATTGGAGCTAAACCTGATTTTGCCAAGAAATGATTTAGGTTACGCTGTTGTTTTTGAGTCATGGATTCTTGTTTAAACGACAATAATGCCTATATGAGAAGGATGTACATGAAATTTGACATCGACTGAATTGTATTCAAAATGTATCATACTTGAAGATAGTAGTCGTAAACCTTGAGAGAGAGAGAGAGAGAGAGAGAGAGAGAGAGAGAGAGAGAGAGAGAGAGAGAGAGAGAGAGAGAGAGAGAGAGAGAGAGAGAGATACATACCAACATTGTGGGGAGGATTATTATGATGAACGCAGTGACAGACACCATCCCTACATTCCTGACCTGCATGTTGTTGGCAGTGATGTTCGCAGTCTGCGTCCGTTACGCATGCGTCCTGCGCAAAGGCCACAGCTGATATAATAATAATAATAATAATAATAATAATAATAATAATAATAATAATAATACTGATACTACTACTAACAATAATACTAATAATTATAATAATATTGATAATAATAATGATAATAATACTAATGACCATGATGATGATGATGATGATGATGATGATGATGATGATGATAAACAAATTTGAATTTTTGGAAACACGTTTGTGAAATATTAATTATTTAATTACTCAGGCCGGAAAGGATTGGTTAAAAAGAAAGTTCAATGCATACTTAACCGATAATAAAGGCAAAAACTTCAATTGCTACTAAGAAGTAAACACACATGCATCAGGTCACTTTACTTTGCTTAAATTATGTTTAATGTAATTAAAATTAATTAAGCAAGGACTTAACTATGAATTGAAATTAAGATTGTATTGGAAAAATGTGGCGATATTACAAATGTTGACATACTTTTTCATTTATTATTATTGAATTATATTATTAACTCACTCTTTAATGATGGTAGTAGTGTAGCAAAAAAAATCAAACAGAATTTCTTTTCAACTCTCTATGTTGATAGGTTTTATTGGTTAATATAATATATTAAAACAACATAACGACACCAACATCAAATTTATTTCCAGTAATTATCATCACAATAATAATTAAGAAGAAATTGCTTACCAACGAAAGAGAGGAGTAGAATCACAATGGTGAGTTTCATCTTGCAGCAATGTTGTACAACGTTGGCTTGCTTTTTCTAATCCGAGGGCTCTGATTTATACGTGAAGGGTAATTTACATGTGTTGCATTCACATAAACGGACGTGATTACGGTATGATACAATCACGACAGTTGTCATCTGTTGGTTTTCCCTGAGACGGTCGTGATTAAGGATTTGATATAAACTTTGCACCTTTCTTTTCTATCATGGTGTTTGATAGTTGGAACTGATTCTTACAACAATAGTCACGAACCTAAATGTTGTAGATTTTGTCTCAGGTTACAAATTTCACCCACTTATTTCGTATACAATATTTTAATGTAGGGAACAAAATAAGGTTTTGTTATCAAAACATCATCAACTCCGGTTTCAAAGATATCAAGCTGCTTAGTCTCAATGGGAAAATACACTACAGCCCCCTACCCTCGTGGCTGTATGGTCTCACTGGGAAAATACGCTACAGCCCCCTCCCCTCGGGGCTGTATGGTCTCAGTGGGAAAATTTATTACAGCCCCTTCCCCTCTCGGCTATATGGTCTCAATGGGAAAATACATTACAGTCTCCTCCCTTCGGGGCTGTATGGCCTCTTTGGGAAAATACATTACAGCCCCTTCCCCTCGGGGCTGTATGGTCTCACTGGGAAAATACATTACACCCCCTCCCCTTCCCTTGGGTTATATGGTCTCAATATGAAAATACATTACACCCCCTCTCCCCTCGGGGCTGTTATAGTCTCATTGTGAATGTAGACTACAGATCCCGTCCTCATAGATGTACAACCTCAAGGTTTCTAAAATCATCCTGGGGCTTTATAGCCTGAATGAGAACTAAGCACGAGAATATTTGGTCTGTGTAGGGACAACAAAAATATTGGGTTTTTAAAAGACAATATGAATGAAACATACTGGTGACGTCACGGTAGTTGCTAGTTCAGATGGTGGCGTGTAAGTTCAGCTTGGTAAGTTCAGCTTGTTCAGGGAGTGGCGAGCAGCAGATAGGGTGAACATACCAAGTTTTCAGACAAAAATAAAGCCTCTTCGTGGAGAGGGCGAACCCATCTCGGATATTTGTCAAACTAAAGCTTCCTAAGCAGAGATGGCGTAAAGACCAAACTATAGAGGTGTCCATTTGTTAAATTAAGGCCTCCTACGAAAATATAAAAGTAATGTCAAAACACCAAACCAAAGCTTCTATCTAACCGTGAGTCTCTCGTATTTTGTCATTTGTTTAAATTATTACGGATGTGATTGTTTACTTTTTGACGCATATTCAAAGTCGCACCCTCAGCTGCTACGAATTAAATCATATCATATAACAATAATGGTAGGAGAATCATTAACAACTAGATGGGCACGAGAAAGATTAGCGGTGATTAAGAAATTTATACCCGTCCGTAATTCTGTCAGACAAATATTACAGCAACGACACGAATCTCAAGTTAATTTTGTAGAGTATACAGAACAATTATTCAAACCTATTACTGCAACTACTAAAGAGGTTATATGGGAAGATACTAAGCTAGAGGAAAGAGAGGGTATTCTTCCAGTATTAAAACGAACTGCTGAACAAACTACAAGAATAGCTGCAGCACAACAACCTTTTGGAGATCAGGAAATATTTGAGGGTATAGGTCAAGTTCTTACCCAAATCACTGACATGAAAGAAAAAATTACACCTAAAACCAAACCAATAAATGAAAATATTGAACTAATACAGAGATTTGACAAGGGTGTTTTTGTAAAGCTCAAAGAAATTAAAGAAAATAATCTACCCGCTTCAACATTAGCAAGTTTGGATCAAAAAGAAAAAATTTTAAAACCAGAATATGTTACCGTGAATGATGATAATTTTATCAGGTGGATATATTGTGCATACCACAATAAATATCCGATGTATTACTTTTCGCTGCAACATCTTGATTTAACCAGACAGACTATTGTTGATATACCCTTTCGAGCTCGTGTAAATCTTTCGGTTGCTCAAGCCCCAGTTATCCCTAATTATAGAACAATTGATGTCATACTCAGCGACAAATCGATGTTACTCGAAGGTGTTGGTTTACGAATGAGGGTAGTTGATGCACCGGTTGAAAACATGTAACACAATTAGATCACTCGTATTATTATAATTGTCGTATAGTCAGTTTAGTGTTACTCTGACTCATGGTCAGATTACAAAGTTGTAATCGGATTCAACTAAAAAATGTAGAACTACGATATCGTTAAAACACAATCAGATCACTGGTGGTCAGAATAAACTATCACTGACAGCGCGTCAGATTAAGCATTTCAGTGATGCAGAAAAGATAAAAAAGGTGTTCAGGTTACTCTCTTTGAGGGCGCTCTCATAGACACAATTAAATCAGGTGGTATATTTCCACTTCCCTCGGGCATACCATCATAGACTGCCGGAACTGCCCCGGCTTGTCGCGAAAGTTACGGAGTTAGGAGCAGTTGGAAAAGCGACAAGAATGGCACTAAAAAAGCAACAGGACGAGGATACAAAAAAGAGGAAACGGCGTAAGGTTACCATAGACTCTGTATTCATAGAACAGGGGAAAGGGCTTAAGGTTGCCCTAGACAGTTTACTAAAAGCACTGTCAAACTTTTATTTACTTAATGTTACTAAACAACTAAGAATTAGAAATGTCAGATGTGTTTTTATGCGAGATCAATTACCACAAGAACCAAACAATATTGAATCCTTTATTATTAATCTCGATAATTGCACCGGACCTGGTACTCATTGGGTTGCAAACGGATTGGTCCACGCTGAATTGTTTGTTTTAAAAATTCTTACGGGTTAGCGTCACCTAAAGAATTTTTGTATTATATACACCAATTAAAACTTCCAATCTGGTATTCAACGGCACCAACACATACAATAACCGACCCACCACTATACGGCCAACAAGTAATTAATGTACTTAATGCTGTATCAAAATCAACCAAATAACCCCATTACACCGTGAACGAACACACGAGAAATGACTTTTTAGAGAGATTTTAAAATATAATGATTGATATTTACGGAAGATCTCTATCGACAAACAAATCCACCGGCGAAATATCGGCAACCAAAGATATAATTTTTTTATCGAGGATGAAATATCCGAAATGTTAAATCTTGCAAATGTTGATGAAAACGAAATAGTTATATTTCAAGACAAACAGGGGAAATTAAAAACGAGTAATCTTTCATTGAATGATCTCATCCTTAGACTTGATGGAGTAACCGAAAATTCTATAGCGCTATTTGATTCATCTGGCAAGATTTGTGTTCAAACTAAATTAGATAATATCAATTGTCGAGTTCATAAAGCAGGTGAAACAATAACAGGCCGACTCACTATGAATTTGAATAAAATAACATCACATTGTGAACCAACAACTTACATCGAAGCGGTAACAAAAAACTACGCGGATATCATAGATGGAAAACTATTAAAGGTGCAAACCGAGTATGATGCTCATGTGTCCGTGCCTTTAGCAAATCTCCGTAGAAATGTTAGAAAAATTGATGAAGCGACGGATCATTTCTTCGCTAAACCGCTAACTGTCTACACGGAACTTTCTGATATTAAAAGAACTATCGACATGATTAAACAAACACAGGATAATATCGATAGTAATTTTCCTGAGCAGCAGAAGGGGCGAATCAGACAACATTTTTAGACAAGTTTTCACTGAAATCACGCTTAAAATCAATGAAACCAATGACATCAGACCCCAAAGTCAATGACATCAGGTCCCAAATATGTGTGTGAATCATGGATTAGGTCCAAAAAAAAATATGAAAAAATCAATGAAATTAATGAAATCAAAAACTTTTCAACTATTACATTTTTTGGGAAAAAGGGACTACAACGTCGTTGTCACTCACCCTCTCTGCTGCTATGGGTTAACCGAATATTTGATCCAGTCCGATACGATATCGTGTTCCAGACCTTGTCTGGGGGACGAAAATCACTACGATTTCACAAATAGACTAATTTGTAAAACCTCCTCTTGTAAATCAATCAGATTATTAGATTGGTCAGTGAGTTTGAAATTAATTCTGGTTAATGAATTATTATGACATCGCATATAGACTGGATTCACCGGGGACTCAATTATTAAAAACCCTGGAGGAGCTGTTGGTGCAAATGAATACAAAATATATCCCTGCTGAGCTTGATTTGATCGTTCTAAATTTATTTGATAGCTTCCTTCGATCACATCACATACTAAATTGAGTGCAATCACCGTTGAAATATTCACATTGAACGGAGCAATATGCCTGCCACCACCATCTGGGTCATTATTATGTTTGAGGATAGTTGTTTGTGGTTGTGATGGTGTTTTTTTCCACGTATCATGGATTTTTTTGAAACCTTCATCGATGGCATCATCGAGAGATTTTTGTAGTTCTGAGATATTATATCCTGGAAGTTTGAATGTTGGAATATCTCCTATGCGGATCCTATATTCTATTGCAAATAAATCTCTTGTTTTAGGACTACTGTCACCTAATACTTCTTGAATAATTTGTGAATGAAATGTTTCCATGTCATTGATGATTTTGTTACATGTTTCTACGACACTGATAAATTTATCTCGGGTGAGAGTGCCGGATCTAAGAGATATAAACAACAACGAAATATCGTTATTGAAAGCTGTGAAATTTTCAGTGATTTTATCCCGGTTAGCAAGATGATGAATAAGTCGTACTCTTTCATCATATTCTACTCTAATGAAAAAATATGACTTATCATAATCTTTATAACTCCTTACTGGATTATCAGATTTTGTCCTGTCTGTGATATAATCGGTTTTTTGTGGTTCTGGTAATTTAACGGTTTTTCCTCCGGGTGGTAATTCAGGCCATCCTAGTACGGTTCTAATAGAACTCTGATAGATATCTACGACGTATCCTTCTGTGCTTATTTCAATGGCAGATGATAGTGTCGGCACATGAACTGTTATAGCTATTTTTGATTCTTTTCCAGTAATCGATTTTATTCTACGCGCGAATTCATCATTGATTTGTTCAATTTGATATGATCCGGTTGGTATGGAAACAACGTTCCAGTCTGGGGTACCGTCGGGTTTATTCTTATTTGCAAATACCAGTGAATTATTCGGTTGTTGACCACCAAATGGTTTTGACCTAATATTTGGCCAGCTGTGGTATACTCGTAATTTTGCTAGCGCTATCTCCTTCACTGGGACCGGAGAGGGGAAATTCACACTGAATTCTGGATTCGTTGAGGTTATTGAGATCATGCTTGTTTGTACTGGTTTTGTGTTCTCCACTATTTGTTGAAGTAATTCCATCTGTGTTGTCATTGTTATTATATTCATGATGTATTTCTAATTTTGACATCGCAGAATCATATATATCTACCATCGCTGAAAACTCACTCTCTGATATAATTGTATCATCGAGAGATGACGATATCAATGAGGATAATTGCGAGTATGCAGTAGACACAACATGAAATTGAATTATGTAGTCTTGTAGTTTCCGTTGGCTGCATGAGGATATTTTTTTTGTGATTATTGAAATTATTCCAGCGATTGTTGTTGCCGCAGAAATGCAAATTGGAACAGCTATCGGAGCCATCATTGTCACTGAAGACAGTATAATACCGGCTCCGGTGATTACACCACTCACAGCGTACACAGTAACATCAATTGCGGTAATTCTCCTGCGATATTTTTTAATTTTCAATTCATACTCCTCAGACAAGGTTTTGAGTCTAGTTTGATACTCTCTGACCTGATCATAGCGATATTGCGATGATGAAATCATTTTTTATTTTAAATATGCTAGCGTTTTCAATTACGATTTACTTAAATTCGCTACGAATTCCACATACCACGTTGTTGAGACCCTAACCAAATGAGTATCAGTAGATGCGATTGTGAACTTTTCAGTTGTATTCTTGTCGATGATCGTTGAAATCGTATTATTGAACCCGGATGAACTGGACGATGAAATCTTAAATTGAGACGATGGTGTTACTAGTGTTAATCGATAAATACCCTTAACGGTTGCAGTGATATCTAATGTGTTGTTTGTAGGTGTCCACTCAAATGATCCGTGTTGGATTGTGTATACTAAGTTGTTGGTTTTCTCATGAGGAATTTTTGTTTTTCCAATGGCTGTTATCACCCTCGAAAGATCACCTTTGATGCCTTCGATGGAAGTTTTCGTCTCATCAGTGGATTTTTTAATATCAGGGAGTTTTAGTTCAATTTTATCTAACGGGGTTCCAATAAATGTATCAATGGCGTCGGTTGTTGTTTTTGTTGCTTCGTTGATAACCTTTTGATCATCAACAAACGTTTTAATTTCAGCGATAGATGGTGTAACTACAATTGGGGATCCAAAGAACTTATGAACGACATTTCTACGGAAACTATTGTAGTTTTTTAAATGATCTTCAAATTCTTTATCGTGGTTTGTAAATCGATCTGTAATCGTCGAAAAAAGTACACCCGGTTTGAGTTTACCCTGATCGGAAAATAGCGCAACGGTGTTCTCGATTGCGTTTTGTTGTTTAACCAAAATATCATCCAGAGAAATATTACTGGATTTCAATTTACCCTGTTTGTCTTGAAATACAACTATTTCATTCGGGTCAACACTTGTTAAGTTCAACGTCTCAGCGATTTCATCTTTAATTTTTTTTTGTATATCCTTGATAGAATCAGAGGTTGCAGTGTCATCGGGTTTGGGTTTCAGAGGTCTTCCCCAAATATCAATCATGATATTTTATATATCTCTCTCTAAAAAGCGATTACTAGTGTAGTCATTAACAACAATATGAGGTGGTTTTCCCCTTGGGTTACCCAAGGAGTTAGAAATAGCATCAAGGACATTTAATACTTCACTGCCGCATATTGGTGGGTCATTGATTTGTTGTGTTGGTAGCGTAGAATACCAAGTCCTCATTGGAAGGGTTTTTATATACCGCATAAACTCTTTTGGTGGGGCTAATCCATATGAATCAAAATAGACAATCCCACGTGGATCAATAGCGTATGCAACCCAGTGAGTTCCAGGTCCGGTGCTGTTATCGAGATTAATAATACCTGTTTCAGTTTTGTTTGGTTGATGTGGTAATTGATCTTTCATAAAAACACCTCTGAAATTTTTAATCGCTAGTTTTTTAGCAGCATCCATTAAATCAAAATTGGACATTGGAATCATCGATTCCTGAATTAATAAATCGTTCCTGGTAGTCTCAGGCCTGATCCGTGAACGGATCTTCCGCTGTACCATGAATACGGGGTTCCTGGTAGTCTTAGACCCAATCCTTGAACGGATCGTCTCTTTTTTTTATATCCTTGTCCAGCTGCCTTCTTTAGTGCCATTCCTGCTGCAGTACCAACGGCTCCTAACGCTGCTGCTTTAGCCACCGCTGGGGCTGCTGCTGCAATCAATGCTGGTATTGCAGCTAACAATGGAAATATACCACCCGTTTTCATCATATTTTTAATAGCAGCCGCAGAGAGAGTAATCTGAATTCCCTTTTTATCCTTGAAAGCATCATTGAAATGTTTCACCTGACGAGTTGTCAGCGATAATTTATTTTCACCACCAGTCATTTGATTAGGTTTCAACGTGATTGTGGTTCCACATTTTTTAGCCGATTCTGATTGCAATTTTTTGATTTGACCAGGAGTTAACGTAACACTAATAACACTATATGACATTATATATAATTGATTGATTCTAATTCAATGAAAAATCGTTCAAAGATTTTCTACTGGTGCATCTACCACTCTCATTCTTCCACCAACACCTTCGAGTAGCATTGATTTATCACTGAGAATGACAGCAACCGCTCTATAATCAGCAATAGCACCACGAGTCACATTAGCTCTAAAGTGTATATCAACAACTGACTGTCTTGTCAAATCGAGATGTTCCAGTGAGAAGTAGTAGATCGGATACAGATTCTTAAAATCAAATTGTGATATTTGCAAACCAGTATCGACATTTTGATCGCGTGCCATAAATGACAACAGACGATGATAAACTCGTGCAATATGATTTTCTGTGTAATTAAGTTGTATATCCTCAGATGGTTCCTGCTGGCCGTTTATTCTCAGTGAGACGTCTTTCACACCTAATTGATCAAATATCATATGACTGGAGAGTTGATTGCCAACTCGTGCGTTATCCTGTAACGCAATAAATATATGACGTGGCGCAGAAACGCCTTGCTTTGATGCTAGGTTCCAAGTGAATAACCCGTTGATAGTTGATTGCTTCACATCTGTACTCACGGTTAGCCAACTCAACAACGACTTTCCTCCTTGGTCCATAAATGATAGTAATCGTTGTTCTGCGGTGATTGCTGGAGTCAACACTGGCATCCACAATGATATTTTTGTTAAATTGACTTTACCGGCATCAGCATTAGGGGCTGCAGCATCTGCTGGAATCCTCCAAATTGCGTCGTTATCATCACCCTTTCGTACAAGCGATACTGTATGCTTCGCCCCGTAGATAACTTTTCTGACGTTTCTACAGAATCCAAATATGTGATGCAGTGGAATCGCGCATGAAAATGGTCTACGCCCTACTCCCAACATTGCGTTTCGTGTTGCAGCTCCTAGATTGAAATTAGGATCGTTGTTTATAATCATATTTTCAACATCAGCATTAGCTGTATCAGCATTATTTCTTGGTCGTCTTATAATAAATGGATTTCCTCCAGCGGTATTCTTACCATCTTTTGCAAACATCATAGAAGGTCCTGCTGATCTTGTATAATCATCAGAATATCTCGCTAACCCGATTATTGTTGTAGCCACATCAACATCACGATCTATGGACTCAATTTCTTTTCCATCAATGAGATATCTAGCACTCTCAAATAGCGCCATAATACCATTATTGACAAAACCGACTTGAGTACCAACTGGATACGGTGCTGGTGCAGCACGAATATCAGCAGCTGTTACAATTTCTCCTTCTACTTCAATAAATGCTTCACAGGGCAAAAAGTATTTACTGGTATCATGGACTTGAAGATCAATTCTTGCTCGACTATTTGAGTCTATGGCATGATAGGCGTAATATTGATAATCGCGTACAGAATCATCCTTGCCAACTGGGGCGTCTATATCAAATGCTGGATCAGATGATTTTTTGAACATTTTATTCTATTTATCAGAGTCTAAATAGTGAAATCGTAAACGATTTTTCCATTTTCATCGACGTAGTTTTTTAAGGCCACTTCCTGCTATCATGTTTGCAATATTGCTTTGGTCTCCTTGATTTACAATCGACGCTAGTTTTTCATCTACTGCGTTATTTATTATTTTACTAACACTTGCAGGCATTTCTTCTGTAGACGGTAACGGTTTCTTTTTTCGCCCCACTAATGATGTTATTTTATCCTTCGCAGTTGAAAACGCTTTCCCGGCAAGATTTCCAACAGTACTAATACCCTTATCACGAATAACATCAATGGCTTTCATTGATAACTGTTTAGCTAACGGCATCACTTTTGGGGTCATTCTTGAAAAGAATCCTAAAATGGTATTGCCGAGGCCATCTCCGTAGTATGCTCTATAAACTGGAAACCGTGAATTAACTACATAGACGGGGGTTGGTTTATCATGATTGTAATGGATGATCATTATTATAAAAACAATAGTGTTTTCAATTGTTATTTAATCACTATGATACCCATTTGCTAACTCGTCAATGAAATCTCGATAGGTTTTGATATCCATGATACCGCCGGCAAATAACCGTCTACAGATATCAGCTGCTTCATTAATTATTTCCGGTGAATTATTTCCAGCTCGTTTTCCTCCGATGAGAACATCTAATCGTGATATATCATTGATAACGCTATCAGGACAAATGTTTCCAATCTTTGGATTTCCTAATCCACTTCCGCTATAACCAGCTGCTTCATCTAGTTTTTCTAAATCCGTAGTTTGTAAATAATCATCATCATCATCATCAGGTGGTAGTTGTTGTTTTTTTTGTCTCCGTGTTGGTGTTTGACGTCGTTCTTCTAAATCATCATCATCATCAGGTGGTAGTTGTTGTTTTTTTTGTCTTCTTGTTTGTCTCCGTGTTGGTGTTTGACGTTTTAGTTCTTGCCGTTCTTCTATTTCTCGTTGTCGCTCTTCTATTTGTTCTCTTTTATAATTACTAATTCCCTTTTTAAATTCCTTGTATCCTATCTCATCCTTATTCAAACGACCAATCCCCTTATTTAGTTTATACAAATTATCGAACCAATCATTACTTGATATTCTATCATTCTTATACCCGTCCTTTAAAAAATCTTTTTTTGAATTATAACTTTGAGCAGCAAAATTACCAAAGGCTTGATAATCCTTTGATTTCAATAAACTAGGTTTTTTTATTACTATTTTAGCATGATCAGTAAATTTATTCAACAGAGAAACAGTCGTTTTTTTCGGATCAGTTTGTTCAGTTTTCGCTGCTAGTTTTTCAAGCTCACCAATAACAGATTTTCCCGTCTCGGGACCATCTCCCAGTAAAGCACGCTCTACTCCTTTCGTTGCTGTGGTTACTGGTTTAAACAACTCTTCAGACCCCAGAGCAAAATCAGTTTGTAAACTCTGTCGTTGTTGCAGTTTATTTCTTACAGAGTCGCGAATTGGTACAAATCTCTTAATTGCATCCAGTCGTTCACGAGCCAATCGGGTTGTTAATGCTTCATTGACCATTATTTGAAATCGCAAACTATTTTTCAATTGCAAAACACTTGACATGTCAGATGATTTTTGATACGGTCATGGAAGTGTTATTTCATCGTGAGACACCTTCTATCAATGATGGGGAAAGTCACATAATTGTATATAAAATAAATAATACTGTGAGTTTCCCCACTTTTGTTACATGTCGGATGATTTTTGATACGGTCATGGAAGTGTTATTTGATTGTTTTGACAGCTCTATCATTGATGTTGAAAGTATCAAAATTGTATATAAATAAAATAATACTGATAGTTTCAACATTCTAGTTTTGACCAATCGGACACATCGTCCATCGATTTTTGACATCCCTCTGAGGGTCGGCTAAAAAAAATGATAAATAATCGGGTAATCAAAAAATGATAAGAGTCGGGGCAATCAATGGTCGGGCAATCAAAATTGTTCATTTTCTTGAATTAATGCTCGTAGGTTTCTAATTTTAGAGTTGACTTCTTTTTTCAATTCGTATTCGTACCCCAATTCTTTTCGTATTCCCTCTACGATAGCATACAACGGGACGAACACACTGATGTCACTGGAAAATGAAAGAGAGTCTTTAATAGAATTCTGAATTTTTTTGATGAGTGCATATTTCTTGGGTAGCATATATTTATTGTTGTTAACCCCGTATTCTATATCCTGAAAATCAGACACAATTTGGTCAGGATTTAATCCATCTGATAGTTTGATATCCTGATTTTTCAATTTTGCTATTTCAACTATGATGCTATTCATGTTTTCAGAATTCATTATTCTATAAGAATGACATATCTCTAATTGGAAAATATGACGCATTAGACATAACTAAATTGAACTTTTTGTCCCGTCTTTTTTGAAATAGCCGTTTTGGTTATCCCCTCTGCAACGAATCGTACTGAAGTTCTACAAATATTGAAATACTTGCCGGCTTCATATAATGATTGAAATATTTTCTCTTCGTTAGTTGTTGTATTCAAAGATTTCACTGGTCTCGCTTTATTTGAACAAGTGCCATTCCTTCCTCGTTTGATATTCTCACCTTGTGTGATAGCTTGCAGATTGGATAAAGAATTGTTCCTTGGATTAGAATCAATGTGATCAATAATAAAACCATCTTTGATCAATCCATTAAAACATTCAAATACGAAACGATGATTGCGAAATGTCTTCCTTCCAACATTAAACACCAAATACCCCATACCATTATCCCACCCAATTGGGTTCTTCAGTCTACAGTTTCTGACAGTACCATCACTAGATGCTTCGTAATTTTTAATCACTGGGTGTAGTCTGAATTCTTGGGTCATTATATACTACACTATTGTCTAATTCAATGACTGACCCATTTGCAGTGATTGATTATACATAAATCTTTCATTTAGACACCTGTTTTATATATAGCATGAAAGAGTTCAAGAGATTGACTTCGAAAAATGCTAAATTCAATGCTGATAGAGAGTTCAAGAGATTATTGAAAATCAATCCTAGATTTAATCTCGATAGACCCAAAAAACGTGTAGTAAACAGAAACAAATGTCAAAGAGACGGAAACATGAAAGAGTTTAAGAGATTATTAAAAATCAATCCTAGATTTAATCTCGATAGACCCAAAAAACGTCCAATAGACGGAAACAAACGTAACAAACGTCCAAGAGACGGAAACATGAAAGAGTTTAAGAGATTATTGAAAATCAATCCTAGATTTAATATCGATAGACCCAAAAAGCGTAACAAACGCCCAATAGACGGAAACATGAAAGAGTTTAAGAGATTATTGAAAATCAATCCTAGATTTAATCGCGATAGACCCAAAAAACGTAACAAACGTCCAAGAGACGGAAACATGAGATCATCATGGAAGGATGCTCAATTCAATCTTGATATAGTTTCTAATACACCCAAGAATAAAATTCTTGATAAACCCATCAGAGACTGTTTTAATGAATTCAAGCGTGATGGAGCATCTTATTGTTGGTCAACATTTCGAATTGATGGTGTTGTTGACGCTACCATGAATGATGAAAAGGCAGCAGTGATCATTTCACGTATTGGGGAAAAAAGTCATTTTTTCCGAATCAAATTCGTTATCGGTGAAGATGGCAAATGGATTATTAAGGGTAAATTTGAACCCATTCTCAGGGGCAAAAAAACTGTCACCGTGAATCAGGATTCCAAACCGGGAATTTTGACTGGAATTGATAAACCCTACTACGAAAGATCTTATCCTGTCACAGCAGTTGTTTACGGGATCTATCCGCTCAATGAAAAACCTGATATTTCAAAACTAGCACCCATGAAATATTCGACAGGGCTCAATTGTGTAGCAGAACGAATAATAGAACACTTCACAAATGCATCCCGGGGAAATAAACTCACTGATCTAAGACGAAAAAAAATAACCGAGTGGGAGTTCACGGTAAAAGAGCATGGGGCAACAATTCAGGATATAACTAAATTAGAAAAATCATTAAGATTTCCAATATCGGTAAGAACAATCACCGGAGAAGTATTATACGAATCGAAATATAAATCACAGGGGGTTCCCATTGAAATTATTGATCATAACGAACACGCGTGGTCATCTGCAGTAACAATATTTCCACGGGATAGAACCGTAAAATATCTATCCCCAGCAGGGTTGGGACCTGAAGAATGTTTTACCGAGCAGAAATTATTTGATGCTATTTACCATTTGAGTAAAAACGATCCTGTGTCAGCGTGGCTATTTCATAGTAATTCAGACGAGGAATGCAGATTTGATCAGTTTGTAAGGCCCAACGGAGAATTATACCGTACTGAAGAACTGCAGAATCAAATGAAACAACTAGCTAGTGAGTTTTCTGAGGACGGAGAAGAAGACGATCAATTATTAGCAAACTGTTTCACAGTACCATCCATTGCAGCACATTTTGCTAGAAAGAAAAACGCGTGGAAACCAACACGAAGTGAGTTTTTATCAGATGTCAAATTGTCCTGTCTTGAATACAGCCACGGCGGATTATGGAACACAAAATACACCGCTGATTCCGTTATTTCCGTTGATATGATTGCGTGTTATCCAGGAAGTTTTCTTGGGTATGGAGAATGCGAGAAATATTTCAAACGATTTGGACACCCTACACACGAAATGACCCGTGTTGCTATTAATGGACCACTTCCTGATTTAGATTTAACCGGATTCGCTTGTGTGGTATCATTTGAAATGGCTGAAGGACTTCATCCGTGTAGTTATCTTTGGATTGGTAAACACATGTCTGAAAAACACTGGATGCCAATAGTGTTGTTACGGTATATGCTTGATTGTAAGATGTTAAAATCATTAATTGTCAGTGAAGCAATTATATCCTATCGGGCACAGAAATCAGTCTGGTTACCACAACCTGATCTAGAAAAAATAATTAGCGAAGAGCGAAAACTGTTTCCTGATTTTAATGAACAACAAATCATGGATTGGTCAAGACAGTTATTTGAAATCAGAAACAATGAAGCAAAAAATCTTGGACGAAGAATAATCGGTAAATTTACCCAAGGTGGCAAAGATGATAATACGAAATATTCTTCACGATTGATTATAGACAACGCTGAATACGATTTTGTAATGGCGGATTTAACGAATAAGGGCCTATATGTCAATCGTAAGGACGCATTTATGTCCGATGGAACCAAATTGGGTACAATTGTTACCTACAATGATGGATACCATCCGCAGTACACACACTTAAGAGCTTCTATGCTCGGTTATGCTTCTATTAATTTATTTTCAATGATCAATAGATTTCCTACCACCGCAGTTAGAGTTGCTACTGACTCATTTTACATAAATAGCAAAATGGCTGATTTTAAGGCTACTGGCAACGAGAAATGGGGATCATGGAGAATTAAGAAAGAAATGATTCATGATTATATTCAATCAGCAGATGTTACCATTGAAAATAATTACTTAGAAAGCAATCAGTGTTCAGAATTTTCTAGTGCACCACCGATTTCTGATCCAATATGCCTGTATAAAACAGTCTATTTAAACGGTTGTGGCGGGTCAGGAAAAACAACCCGGGCAATTGAGTTATTCCGTCGTGGAAACGCTAGCGTTTCTAACATGATTGTGCTAACACCAACTCATAGACTTGCAAGAGAAATGATACAGAGAGGGGCAAATGCTTGCACTTATCACAGCTTTTTCCGATGGAAGGGAGATAAATGGACTCCTGAGCGCATGGGAGAGAAATTTATTCCTGAAATTATCATTTGGGATGAAATAGACACAGTGTCCGAAGATGTCTTAAAAATATTTCTTGAGTGGTTGTTATTGAAAAATACAAAAGTCGTCATGTGCGGTGATCACGGCCAACCACCACCATTTGTCGGTGCATCCCCCCATGAATGGCTAAATGGTTTTGTAGACTATTATGAAGAAATTGATACCGATCACAGATCACTTGATAATGAACTAAAAGAATTGAAGAAACTAATTAGATTACAACCGGATAGAATCCAGTGTGAAATAACCCGTGAAATAATTTCGGAAACTCCCATGAATGAGTTTTGGGAAGCGTGGAGACCAAATGATTTAATCATTGCAAGTAGAAAAATAGTCAGAGACACACTTCAGATGAAGTTATTTGAATTGCATAAACAAAAATTTGCAACGCTTCCAGTACCGTTATGTTATAGGCCATCGGATACGCGAAAACAGAACATCGAAGTTGATATTCCAGGACAAAGTGAAAAACAGAATTTAGTATTAAATGATATTGTGCTGGTTGATATCAATGTTGTTGAAGATGCATTGCGTGCTAATAAATCCCCGTGGACGCTAGGTTATGCAGCAACAATACACTCTTCACAGGGATTGACTATATCGGATACAACTCTTTGGATGGTAGATAATCGCATAGAATGGTCGAATTTAGTCTATCTCGCAGTGTCTAGAGTACGAAAAATAAATCAACTTCGAAGAATTGTCTTCGATGATGAAATCATTGGTGGCGATGATGAAATCATTGGTGATGATAATGACACCACAATAGATGATATTATTGATAAAAAACTATCCGGTTACAAACAACAGGACAAAAAAAAACAACGAGAATTTGATATTGATGCTGAATTAATAATCACTTTGAAGAAACAACAGAATAATCACTGCGCGAGTTGCAATTGTATAATGCGTTGGCAGTATTCGGATAAGGATCCTCGCCAATTCACCGTAGACAGAAAAAATAACAATCTCGGTCATGTCAGAAATAATGTGATGTTGACTTGTCTTGAGTGCAATAGACGCAAGGGTGCTAGTTAAGCCCATGGGGTGGCAATTGAGTATCCTCGGGTATCACTTGTAATTGTTGTCTAGTAAAACCCCGTTGAGGGGCAGTTGAATCCAGTTTATAGATTGGAGGTCTACCCGTAGATCGTGTTATACTAGATATCTTATGCGTAGTGACGCTCCAAATAGGATCAGTAGCCCTTTTTCTATCCCCTTCTAGCTCTCCTGGTTCGTATAAGTACCTCACAATGACATTACTACCAAGAATTGGTTCTTTGAAATCTTTTTGTGGTTTTTCAGGTATCGACTTCTTTTTAATCGCGTTGATAGGTTTCATGTTGATGGTTCTAGTAATCTCGTTATTCAGTGCGGTAACTACACCTGGTAATCTCTTCACCCATTCACGGGATCTTTTTTCTTGGATGAATTCTTTTGCATATTGATATCCAAATAACCGCTCAGCAAGGGTTTTATTAAACCGTTCTACAATGGCCTGATCACGATGCAGTGCAGTATGCCCTCGTCTGATAGCGACATTGTGATATTTCATTGTAGATAACACTGCACCCTGAAATTCCTTGCCCGGATCAACTTGTAACAGATTTGGCCAGTGCAGAGGACCTCGTCGATAAATCCTTTCAAATGCAGAAGCGACTTCAGTGGCCGATTTTGTTTTTAACGGTTCTGCTTCTTTGTATCGACTTGCAATATCAACTACAGTTAACGCATATTTGTAACCACGATCATGTGGCAGAAATAATAGATCAGCCTGATGAACTTCATTGGGTCCGGTTACATCAAAATGCGAGAATTGAATTTGTTTAGGCGGTGGTAGATAAATTTGCCATAGTGCCTGTTTGGATAACCAATGAGCCGCAGTGGTTTTTTTCACTTTTGCGGCGCTAGCGAGTTTACTGATTGCAGCGTTACCCCTCCAGTATCCTCTTGGGGAATAATAAATAGATTCCATGTTGCTATTAATTACCAGCACCTAACATCAATTTACTTTTCATAGCCGATTTTATCAAAAATGAAGCCAATTTTTCTTTGAAGGATTTATCAGTGATAGAATTCAACGCATGAATTAATTTCACATCTGCTAGATGCCTGTGTTGCAAATTGCTGCTTTTATAAGCAACATCATGAAGGTGACAGGCCTTATCAATAGCGTTTATTGGTTCCTCACCGGGTCGGGGCTGATTTTGATCATTGAGTCTGATATCAAGTCTTGTTCCCGGTCCACAATAACTATACCCTGGAAGGTGTTTTTCTCCGGGGTATTTTGCCCATGGGGTTCCAGGGAGTTTTGCTAATTTAGCAGCGATATCACCTCCTCGTTTTTTTTTAAAGGTTCCTTGGGTTCCTTGGGTTTAGAAACAAATCTAAATTTCTTTGTACTACATTGTACGCATTTACCAGAAAGCGCTGATCGGTTATTTTTAGTTGTAATCGTCGTCAAGTCATCTGTGCCAGTACGTGCCTTACACTTCACGCAATATAGATCCATAATTTATGTATAGAGATATGAATATAATTGATTTTTCAGCGACTAAAACAAGAGAAGCAGTGAAGCATCATGCAGCGCTACCAAACTCTATCCGCGCAATTATAATCGGGCCATCTGGATCCGGTAAAACGCAATTGTTGCTCAATTTAATAATGAGATGGATGAAGTGGGATAAGTTGTATTTAATTGCCCCTAGCGTAGACGACCAACGATGCTATGAAGTGCTAAAAGATTTTAATGAAAACGCTTCAGAGATTGCCGGCGAGGATGTTATTGAATTTATAACCGATATTGACGAGGCGCCATCCGTGAATGACCTCGATGGAAGTATCAACAATTTAGTTGTATACGACGATGTCATGTTAGATAATCAAAAAAATCCTGCTAGAATATTTTCCCGAGGCAGGCACAAAAACACGGACGTGATCTATGTCACTCAACGCTACACTCAGATTCCAAAAGTGATTAGAGATAACTGTAATATGCTTGCTGTATTCAACGGCGTTGATACACATACGCTACGAAATATTTGGCAGACATGGTGCTCCGATATGGACTTCAATCAATTTAGAAATTTCTTTAGTCATGCTCAGTCTACCCCACACGGATTTGTAACAATAAATTTACATGACCCTCGAACACGATATCGTATCGGACTGGATCAAATATTCGGTTAACCCATAGCAGCAGAAGGGGTGAGTGACAACGATGTTGTAGTCCCTTTTTCCCAAAAAATGTAATAGTTGAAAAGTTTTTGATTTCATTAATTTCATTGATTTTTTCATATTTTTTTTTGGACCTAATCCATGATTCACACACATATTTGGGACCTGATGTCATTGACTTTGGGGTCTGATGTCATTGGTTTCATTGATTTTAAGCGTGATTTCAGTGAAAACTTGTCTAAAAATGTTGTCTGATTCGCCCCTTCTGCTGCTTCCTGCTATCGCTGAAAAACTTGATAAGATCAAAATACCGCATCAAAAAAATATTAATACTTTGTACTCGATACAACATGGTTCTTTCACCTGGGCACCTCAAAATAACATTTTTTCAATTACTGCCGAGTTTCGGGGTATCTATAGATTAACCCTAATTTCGCCGTTACAGTTTAGTAAATCATCAAGTTCATCCAAGGGTGCTGGTAGCGTCAATGCAATCATAGATAAAGGGTCCAACGAAACATTTAGTCTAATCCCTAATTGTGGTAATTTAACATCGGTGTAAATCACATGGCATGTAGAATTTGTAATTGATTTTAGTAAATAACACCAGTATTGTTATGATGAAGTTCGTGAATTGCAAAAGAAACTAAAAAAATCTCATTGACGTGTATCAAGTAAAACGAAAATATCACAGGGGTATTACCCGCGTTGATATAATCGTGTATTCAGCTGTTATTGCTGGAACGGGTATATTACTATCAGCGGTTACAATGATTGCACCTGAAATTGTCACAATTTGTGTTTCAGCGGTAAAAACATTTACAGGGGTTGCTAATATAATTGCCAAAAAATTATCCACGTGTATTCAGAATAAACTAAATGATTATATACTTAAATTACATATCGCTAATGCCGTATATTCCCAATTATCTTTATTAATATCATCCAGCCTCGACGATACAATACTATCCGATGATGAATTCTCAGGAATGATTAAGATCTATGATACAGCGATATTAAAATTAGAAATAATAATAGTAATATATTTGATGGAATCAATGCAGCTACTGTAACAGATATCCTTAAATACAACCTCGCCAAAGACAACCATGATCTCCATAACCTCAACTAAACCTGAATATAGCGTGAACTTTCCAATGGTAATTCCGGTAAAGGAAATCGCGCCTGCAAAATTACGAATATATTACAGTTGACCCAACATCAGATCAAAATCATTTGATGAACTGAAGCAAAATTATTCCCTGTTGTTTGCAAATCAAAATGATAAAGAAGGAAACCCCGAATGGAACATTGTTTCTAAACCATTCGGTAATTATCAAATCAAACAAATCAATAATGAATTCTAGCGTAGAACAAAATCCATCACAGTAAAATAATCAAAATTTTCTTCAAAAGTCCACGAACCAACATTATCAGCCGCCATCGAGATAAACTCACCTGGTTATGTTGTAGATATGTATCAGCCATCGATCAGAACAGTGCACGGATGGCCTGAAGTTCCACCTTATCAAAGACCGGAACCAAACCTAAATGATTTTACCACAGATGTGAAAATTTGTATATCACAACCAGAGTACAGAAGAAAAATTTCTTATGATTTTTTTTTTGATTCATTATTGTATTTCGTTAAAATATTTAATATATTATTCGAGTACGACACACCAAATAACCTGCTTTTCCTAGAGGAGTATTTTGAATTTCTTTCACAAACAATTTCTCCCAAACTTACTTGCATGTTTGATAAATTATGAAATTTATTTTCGAGTATTACACAACAGTATTCTGATGATTTAAAACAGCAGATTATCGAAACAATTCAGCATTTAAATCAGATCACAAACGTTATCGAGTATATTAATCGAAAAATTCGTGACTTCGTAATCCATAAAGAGTACTATAAGCTCTACTGAATCATAGAAACATCGTATATTTCTCAGTTACTTTAAAATAACCGACCAACAGGTTACCGACATTTGTAATACCAGCAGTGAAAACCGATAAACTAAAGAAAATTTCAGAGATCATATCAACGAGAACTTTACCAAAATACTCGAAGCATGGAGAAACATAACACCTCAGGATATCCTCAAGCATAACAATGATCCAGACGTGGGTGGGAGGCACATTTCACTTGGAAATGTAAATATATCCTCGGTGATTGAAGTAAATCTAGTATGTGATGTTATTGATGGAAGCTATCACAAAAATCTCGAAAAATCAAATCAAGCACAGCAGGGATATATTTTATACTCGTTCACACTACTGGTTCCAGCCGGATATTTATTCGTGTAATAGTTATTATTCCATTTGTGGGGCAAAACGCACTGCATTTAACACGATATAGATCCATAATATGCATTATATATCACGGATGTAATTGATGTTTCGGTGACAAGAAAACGAGAACGGGATAAACACCATGCAGCGCTGTTAAATTCTAGCCGGATGATCGTAATATGTCTGTCTGAGAGTGGTAAAACGCAACTGCTACTTATGTTAATAATGAGATGTCTCAAGTGTCATAAATTGTATATGGGATTAATTGTATCACTGATATTGGTTAAGCATCGTCCATGGATGACCTTGATGAATTTATTAATAATTTAGTTGTGTACGATGATGTAATGCAGGATAAACAATCAAATCCGCCGAAAATATTTTCCCGAGGTAGGCACAGAAATACTGATGTGATTTATATTACTGAGCGGTATACACAAATACCAAAAGTGATCAGGTATACCAGTAATAGCTGAGCTGTATTTAATGGAGTTTATACACATACCTAACGAAATATTCATTAGACTTGGTCTAGCGGAGATATGTATATTAATAAGTTTAGAAATAGTTTTATTCAGGCTCAGTGAACCCCACACGTATTTATAACAATACATTTACATTATACCCGGTCGAGATACATAATGGTCTTGATAAAAAGTTTGAATAATTTATCTCAGCAGAGGAGGTACGACCTCCATAAAGAGTAAACAGATAAACTTCGATCGCTTACTTTTCAGAAAATTATTTAGACAATAGCACAATGACAAAAGTAACTAACTTGAGTGAGACTCTCTCGATTAGAGTTTAAAGAGGCTTCGGTTTGGCGTTATTAACGTTATTTTTTTTTCCGTTTTTGTATGAATTCTTAGTTTAACAACTGGATCCTTATAAACTTCTGTTTTCCACCTGTTGAATATGAGAGACGATTTGAAATATACCGAATAGGTTTTCGAAACATCAATATAATTATTTGTGCGGACCAAAATGCGAGATTGATAGTATGACAAGTTCTTAGTTGTTTCTTCAGATTTTATTTGTTAGTTTTCGTTTGATAAAAATAAATATATCTTTCACGTTGTTGTTGCACATCCATCTGAAATGAAAGTCAAATAATTTATTAGCGAATGTCGATTACCTACAAGTAGAGTCAACTATAAAATATGTATTTTACTTTGTTAGTCGTTGAGTATGTAATTAATCTGCTTTACCATATCTGTTTTTCTATTTAAGAATGCATGCACAAATATACATACACTTTGAGATACATGCATGTATATAGGTATTTAGTTAAATAGACATATATAAATGCATGTCGATAGGTATTTAGTTAAGGAGACATATATCAATGCATTTGATAGGTAGGTAAAGTGTATAAAAGCGTGATTTTCTGCCCAACACTTTAGTGTGTAATCTTATGGACAAGTCATCATGATAAAATCTGTTTGGGAAAACTACCGCAAATAATTGTAGGTATTTTGCTACAACCCTGCGCATCCACGCCAATATATACGTTGCTTCGAGAAAAATTACTACCAACTACCTTCTGATTTACCTATACAAAAATCATCTGGTAGTTATTTATTGGTAATTATTTACACATTAGCGCTCTGTGATGAACAAATTTATATTTAATGATTCATCTCGCTTAACTTAACGTATACATTCGGTCGCTACACTTACATCGTTTTCAAATTTAAAGAGAGAGAGAGAGAGAGAGAGAGAGAGAGAGAGAGAGAGAGAGAGAGAGAGAGAGAGAGAGAGAGAGAGAGAGAGAGAGAGTCTGTGTGTGTGTGTCTGTGAGAGAGATAAGCGTGGATGGTATGATGTATAGGCGTTATAGGAGTGAAAACAGAAAAAGTATGCATTACCCTCTTTTAATGACATACTAAAATCGACCTATTGATATTTAAAATTGATAAACATATTAAAAACTTTGAAGTTCACTTGCAATAGTAAGTATCGATTATCGTCATTCAAGAATTCTATTGTTCGATTGAAGTCCATAGTTTGAGTGATATTAACCGTTATTTTAGGAGTCTGAGTTGTATTTCCTCATGGAGAAAAATATGCAGATTTCTAACATACATACATACATACATACATACATACATACATACATACATACATACATACATATATATATATATATATATATATATATATATATATATATATATATATATATATATATATATATATATATATATACATATATATATGAGAAGGAGAACTGCGATGTCTTTATTTTTCTCATCGAATAAAGACAAAAAACCCGCAATATTTAAACGAGGAAGGACTCACCACGCGTTTATTTTCTTACGATAATGTTCTAGTTTACAAATATTATCATAAATAATGAAATTCAATAGTGCAGGGGTCTTACTTTTAACGTATTCCATATGGTGTAATTTCTAGATTCAAGAGAACGTTGTCCATATGACTTCGTTTTCATAGTGGGAATAATGGGTATACGACTGTCAGAAGAGGAGCGTAAGTATCTTACTGGTGAGTACTAATGGGTGAGGCCGGACAGGTATGATGGACTGGAGTCCGTCAGTGAAACGTAGCACAGAGAACAAATTTGTGTTTGTTTTTAGATCGAATGGATACAAAGTGTAGAGTACAGATCAGAGGGAATGTGTGCTCTGATCATGGTACGCTAAAGATGCTGTAGACGGTGAAATAATATATCATGGGTTTTTGTGTCAAATGCTACAGACTATTCCAGGAGGGTGAGGACTGTAATATTTCTGCTATCCAAAGCAGAGAGAATGTCATTACCTACTTTCAGAAGAGTAGTTTCGGTCCTGTTGCATGGGCGATATGCAGACTGTACATTGCTAAAATGATTGTTTGAATTCAAATGTGATACAATTCAACTTAGAACAAATATTAAAATGAGGATGTACATTTTCAATTTGCCTTCCCCACATTCCTTGGATGCATTCATAATTCGAAAAACCCTTTATCACCAATTCAACCTCAAACGTGCCAGATACAAACTCACTCCTTCACTAGGTGTTTAGCTGAAGCTATTAACTAAGGGGTATTTTGAACATGTCACCATAGTGCATCAACATCTACATTTTCATTCAAGGTGTCCCTTCTGCGATCTCATACCTTATTGTCAATCTTTCTTATATAACACAGTACGAAATATGACCACCACCCTTTAATCGGTATAGATGAAGTTCTGATTATACGGAAGATTCAAAGTTAAGCATGAAAATGTAACCATTGATCTTACACCCTTTCCTCTTTTTGAAAATGCATCTTGGATCTGACGGCTTCATTGGCTTACGCTCATCATAGTTTAACGATATACTAATAGTCACACTTCTTCATACGATACAAATGGAGTTCAAGTTAACAAGAAGAACTCATTAATGGACTAATTGATGGACTGACATGCCCTCAGGTAACAAATATTTACACGTACACTTAAATAAACACTTAAATAAAACAAGGCGACGTATTCGTCAAAGATGGGAAATGTCTTATATATTTCTCTGATTTATAATATTTGTCCTCTCCCGGTATATTCGTATGACTAAACGTTAAAGCAATAGCCATGCTGAAATGCAAAAGTACTGTTGCCAACTGAGCAATATGGAAGTAAATACCATACCTCAGTTCTTGAACATGTACACATTTTTAAACAAATCACGAATACGATGAGAAACAAATGCCAATACTATAAGAAACAAATACAAGAAAAAGTACAGACCAAAAAACATATTGGTGCATCTGAAATTCGCTGGCATATAAATGTCTTACAAACTTAATATATCTATTAAAAACGTTAAGTTAGAGATAGATGCTTGAAAGTGTAATATATTACATTTATGAGCACATTATGAAAATTCTATGTACAATATGAACAATAAACAAAATCCAGTTTGAAAAATAACTGCCTAATTAATGCATGTAAGTTTGATCTATAGAAAATATGTCATTTCTTGTCCTTCGTAAGAGTAAATTTGAGATCACCATGTTGTGATTTCAAGCAATGCTTTAAACTTTGTTATAAATGGTTTAATAGTTTAGATTTGTCTTTACTTAAAATATATTCTTAATACATGTCGTATTTTTTAGATTCGTATTTACTTATCTTAGCTTGATATGCATGGAGAAGCTACGTTTAAGGTCACAGCAGTGCATGTTCACGCAAGCATTTAAATTTTAAAATAAATGTTTTATTCTTCTAGATTTGTATGTACTTACCTATATTTAAAATTGGTTTGAAGTGGGTACATGTTTTAATGGTGACAATGACAGACACCAGCGTGGTCACAATGTCCTGTTGCTCCGTCTGCGCATGTGCATTCGTCATGTTGAGCACATGCTTGACGACGACCTAAACAATAGTTAACATTCTTGATATCACATTGTATTTGGGGTGTTTTAGGTATTTAATATAATACTTTAGCATTTTCCAAATAAATTGAATTGTCTTTAACATCAGAAATCAAATAAACAATAATGATGTTAAACTGGTACAAAGAATAACGAATCTAATTTTCCATGGGCAGTAGATGACAATAGACAAATAAAAAGGCAGTATATATATATATATATATATATATATATATATATATATATATATATATATATATATATAGTATTTTTGCATTATCTTATTATGAAATATTTAGTATTTTAACTAGTTAATCGACTGAAAACAATACAATAACAACTACGATTAGGACTCAGACATACGTACACATTAATTTGAAGGAGAAAAAATAACTAGTTATTCAAAATCATGCTCTTATGCACACAAAAAATTTCTTCACCGGCTTTGTTTAATTTTATTTTTAAAACACAACGTAGATAAGTAAATGTGCATCAATTCATTTCACTCTGAGATTATACATAGTGATTTGGACGCAGATTTGTTATGTATAGCGAAACCACATTCATGATATGATTGTAGCTTCAGAAACGTACAATTACATAATGATTATGAGTTACACACGACAGTTAGATAAGGCATATACTGACGAAATCTATGAACTTGAAGTTTCGCCAGAGATAGAAGAAGAAAACAAAACCTTTTGTAGATCACTTTCTAATATTCCCCTGAATTTCAACAGTTTTCTGCGTAGAGAAAAATGTGGACGATACCCGTTGTTTATAAAGTATATAGAACAAGTGAAAATTATGTAATGAAAAAATAAACCGATCAATGCTATGGCATGGTTGAAACGTTTAACTGATGCCTAGAGATCAGATTGTGTGCTTACGGTAAATGTTTGCTATTGAGGTTAAGGCTTTGATATGCTTGGTAAGTACAGAATATCGACAATATTGAACTTATCGATCCTAATTGTGGCAACGAGTACAGACAATTTTTTGCAAGAATGTTTGAGTCAGTTAGACGACTCGAGTAAAGTTATTCAATAAGGATATTATACATTTCAAAACGACATGGAAGTTTCAATTTCTACGGAATTACCACAAAAATTGCTTTCAATACTGTTGGTATGCCCTGCTCACATTTTGAGAGAGAGAGAGAGAGAGAGAGAGAGAGAGAGAGAGAGAGAGAGAGAGAGAGAGAGAGAGAGAGAGAGAATAAGTATATCACGTAAGGCTTTGGCATCAAAATTAAGTTGTAAAGCAACTATGTATAGCATAGTTATAGCATATATATATATATATATATATATAGAATATATATATATATATATATATATATATATATATATATATATATATATATATATATATATATATATATATATATATATATATATTCATTATTTAGTTATAGTGTCCCGTTTTAAAGACGTTTAAATTTTCGTGATATTTCTAAACACGGTAGCCAATAACTAAGAGCAAACGTCACGGAGTGAAGTGTTCGTGCAATTCCGTGATGCCATGGTTCACTAGTAGTGAATTTAGGTCAACACCGAATGAATGTCGCTATCTTACCTTAGTCCCTATTGAAATCTAGTGTCCATTGGTGGTGTGTATATATATATATATAGATATAGATATAGATATAGATATAGATAATGAAAAAATAGAGGTAAGCAGTTTTATTACTATTTTTATTATGTATAATGCACATTTTAAAAAAGATAATATATATTATTGACGAATCTTCAATTTTCACCAGAACTCAGTTCCTGTAATAGAATCATTTCCCCACTACTTATAATCAAACATTTTAGAAAGAATTAATTACAGTCTTATATATATATATATATATATATATATATATAATAATAATAATAATAATTGAGTTATATTTAGATAATTGTTAGATAATTGACGATGAACTTATTTATTTGATAGACAGGCATATAGACAGACAAATAACATCATGGCTAGTTTTGAGCTTTTGCCAATAAGAATGAAAACGTAATATTAATATTGATAATAAAACCAATAATGTGTATTTTCAATATTCCCTTTTTAATCGATCACGTTTGACAATTTCAATGAGGTGTAAGTGAAGACAGATAGATTTTAACAACATTGTACAAACTTTAATGTCTTGACGACAACAACAACATAACATATCTATCTATCTATCTAATTATCTATCTATCTATCTATCTATCTATCCATCTATCTATCTATCTATCTATCTATCTATCTATCTATCTATCTATCTATCTATCTATCTATCTATCTATCTCTGTCTGTCTGTCTCTCTCTTTCTCTATCTATCTATCTATCTTAAAAAAATGAACTTTATTGAGCTGAGTCAAAAATGAATTGTTTAATTCACATTCAGCTTAATCATGTTTTGAATTTTAATCAAAGTTTTTGATAATAAAAAAGGTCAGATGATGAAAACATTGCAAATTATGATGCTAATCATAGGCCATTAAGTTGCTATAATAATAATAATAATAATAATAATAATAATAATAATAATAATAATAATAATATATTATGATGACTTTATATAGCGCCTTATCTTTAGAAGCTGTAAGCGCTTTACAACATCTATAATGATATGACTACAAAAAACGTAAAACAAATAGCAAAGACCATGAAATTACAAAACATTCAAAAATGCTGAAAACATTTATATATCAACTCTTGCGCGTTATCGATGATATTAGTTGCTGCATAATCTGTGTAATGTTGAAGGTGGTATTAGTTCTTACTTACGCTGTGTAATATTGAAGGTGGTATTAGTTCTTACTTACGCTGTGTAATGTTGAAGGTGGTATTAGTTCTTACTTACAATGTTTAATGTTGAAGGTGGTATTAGTTCTTACTTACGCTGTGTAATGATGATGGTGGTATTAGTTCTTACGCTGTCTAATGTTGAAGGTGGTATTAGTTCTTATTTACGCTGTGTAATGTTGAAGGTGGTATTGGTTCTTACGCTGTCTAATGTTGAAGGTGGTATTAGTTCTTACTTACGCTGTGTAATGTTGAAGGTGGTATTAGTTCTTACACTGTGTAATATTGAAGGTGGTATTAATTCTTACTTACCCCGTCTAATGTTGAAGTTGTTATTACTTTTTAGATATGTTGTCTGACATTAAAGGTGGTATGATTTCTAACATATACTATCTGATGTTGAATGTGGTATAAGTTGTTTTCAACACTGTCTGATATTTAAGGTTAAATCAAGTGTTACATCAGCTATCTCATACTGAGTGCGCATGATGAGATAGTGTGTTACATAAAAAGCTGTCAGTAGTGTGTTACATAAAAAGCTGTCAGTAGTGTGTTACATAAAAAGCTGTCAGTAGTGTGTTACATAAAAAGCTGTCAGTTGTTAAAAGTGAAATTAGTTGCAAAGTAAGTATTACGTCTAAGGGTTTAATTATATATGTTGACTAACATATGTAGGTAATTGGATTGTGTCATTTACTATGTTGTATCATAATGTATCATAGTTGTATCACTATAATTGGATTGCGTCATTTACTATGTTGTATCATAATGCATAATTGAATTTCTTAGTGAATTGTGTTAGAACTTCAACTTGTTTTGTTTTTAATTCGTACGGTAGGAAATGCGTATAATTGTTGTTGAGGATGTTAGTTTGCTGTATATAGAAGTTAACAATTAGGGATGTGTATGTATGTAGCAGATGTAGTTGATACTATTGTTATTAGTATAGCACAATTAATGTAGAATCAAGCGTGCATGGAATATTTAGATGTCAGTGCTTGAGCTGACCTGCTAATGTAGTCGCCGTTATTCTGATGAAAGTTCTGTGAGTTTGAATACTTCTCAAGAGATTAGAACAAAGAGATTAGATTATACGTTCCTTCTACTTCCACATAAAGCTTTCCAGGTGGGTGTGAGAGGTGACACCCGAGATTGGGGGAAGAAAGAGACGCTGAGATTGTGTTCGAGCTCTATTGTGACTTATGCAGCTTGTGTGAAGGTGTAGTAGCGGAAGGAAGCAGGAAGCGTGAAAGAGAATTCCGGTAGAACAAGGATATAACAGTTTCTAGGGTACCGAAATTACCATATGCCTCACTGGATAGTTTCGCACTTTGACACCTCCCTAATATTTAAGGTAGAAGGCATGTGCCTAATTATCACCATCCTAGCATTTTTCATTTCACACATAAACTAAATCTGTAATGTGGTTTAGATTTACTTTGAGTTAGGCTTGGAAACTGGTTGACTTGTTGGTGACTGCCTGTCACAGTTAGACTAGCACAGGAGATCAAATGCGTAACTTGGGCTTCAGTGGGCCGCGGACATGGCTTGCGTATTTACATGTGTCTGTTACAGAGGTAAATATCTAAAAATCTAGATTGTTGAGGGGTGATCAAACGTATGCTAATTTGTTTTACAGTTATAGTGACCTTTATTCATGCATAAGGCACATACTGATTCTTTTAGCTTTTTTGTCACAGGAAAATATTCAAAATACCCCCTTTCTGTAAAAAAATGAATGTAAAAAGAGGGGTTGGGGGCAGTGTTGATTCAGTATAAAAGCCATTAGTTGCATGAGGAATTAACTTTAACAAGCATCATTTCAACAAAAATCATTAGTTCCTTTTTATTTGTGTCTTTAATGTAATATTATCTTTTCTCTGCTATAGGTCATTGTCGGTCAAAAATTTGCCCACAAAACTGTCCAGTGAGTCCATGGGAGATTAGGTCATTGTCGGTCAAAAATTTGCCCACAAAACTGTCCAGTGAGTCCATGGGAGATAAACGAGAGACGGGCAGGTGAGTAACATTCAATAACGAATGGAATCACTCACTCTAAATACTGTAATTTCATTTGAGGGTAGTAATAGGCAATTATGAAAAGGTCATTGTTTGTATGTGTCGAAATTATTGCGGTTGAGAAATTGTCGATGAAATATCTGAATACTTCGATTATTGTTATTAATAAAGTCTTATACCTGTCACATTGAGTCTACACCTAGACCATCGGTATTGAAACTGGAGGCTCGGAGCTATTTAACTTGTAATTGTCCACCATGCTGTTAAAAAATATTACCGTATGAGACTCGTGACAAATACTACTAGTACTACTACTACTACTACTACTACTACTACTACTAATAATAATAATAATAATAATATAGTTAAAAAGAAGCATTTCAAAATATATTTTTAACAATCCACTTGGACTGAATAGTACTTGGAAATCTTTAGATTTACTGTCTGGATGTATAAACAGATAAGAACGTGGAGATAGACTGGTATCAACAATTAAATACATCAGTCACGACTTAATACTATCATTTACAATGAGAACATGTCTTGAGAAGAATATTTCACAATTAAATCCCCTCAGGGCAGATGTACTGATAGCAGATAGTATTAGTAGTAATAGTAGTACTTGCAGTAGTTGAGTGGAAAGAAAATATTAGTTCAGTTCATCCGACATAATAGGTACAATACATAGACGCTTATTGATCGCAATTTTTGGGTTTGAATTTAAGAATTATCTAGGACGCAGGACAACATAGCGCAATGTAACGTCTATAATAAAAAATAAAGAATGACGATGAAACAGGGCGAAAAAGCCACGCAAAAGCAATATCAATGGAATATCAATTTAAAGAAAAGACAGCATTGCTAATAGACAAAATAGATGGATGCACGTGTATAAGATGGATGCAGGTGTATAAAAAGGATAAACGTGTATAAGATGGATACACGTATATAAAATGGATGCACATGTATAAGATGGATGCACGCGTATAAGATGGATGCACGTGTATAAGATGGATGCACGTATATAAAATGGATGCACATGTATAAGATGGATGCACGTGTATAAGATGGATGCACATGTATAAGATGGATGCACGTATATAAAATGGATGCACATGTATAAGATGGATGCACGTATATAAAATGGATGCACATGTATAAGATGGATGCACGCGTATAAGATGGATGCACGTGTATAAGATGGTTGCTGCACGTGACTAAGATGGATGCACATGTATAAGATGGATGCACGTATATAAAATGGATGCACATGTATAAGATGGATTCACGTATATAAAATGGATGCACATGTATAAGATGGATGCACATGTATAAGATGGATGCACGCGTATAAGATGGATGCACGTATATAAAATGGATGCACAAGTATAAGATGGATGCACGCGTATAATATGATTGCACGTGTATAACATGGATGCACGTGTATAAGATGAATACACATGTATAAGATGGATACACGTGTATAAGATGGATTCACATGTATAAGATGGATGCACGTATATAAAATGGATGCACATGTATAAGATGAATACACGTGTATAAGATGAATGCACGTGTATAAGATGGATGCACGTGTATAAGATGGATGCACTTGTATAAGATGAATACACGTGTATAAGATGAATACACATGTATAAGATGGATGCACGTATATAAAAAAGATGCACGTGTATAAGATGGATGCATGTGTATAAGATGGATGCACATGTATAAGATGAATGCACATGTATAAGATGGATGCACTTGTATAAGATGAATACACGTGTATAAGATGAATACACATGTATAAGATGGATGCACGTATATAAAAAAGATGCACGTGTATAAGATGGATGCATGTGTATAAGATGGATACACGTGTATAAGATGAATACACGTGTATAAGATGGATGCACATGTATAAGATGGATGCACGTATATAAAAAAGATGCACATGTATAAGATGGATGCTGCACGTGTATAAGATGGATGCACATGTATAAAATGGATGCAGGTGTATAAGACGGATGTAAGATGGATGCACGTGTATAAGATGAATACAAATGTATAAGATGGATGCACGTTTGTAAGATGGATGTTGCACGTGTATAAGATGGATGCACGTGTATAAGATGGTTGCACGTGTATAAGATGAATACACATGTATAAGATGGATGCACATGCATAAGATGAATACACATGTATAAGATTGATGTACGTGTATAAGATGAATACACATGTATAAGATTGATTCACATGTATAAGATGGTTGCACGTGTATAAGATGGATTCACATGTATAAGATGGTTGCACATGTATAAGATGAATGCACATGTATAAGATGGTTGCACGTGTATAAGATGGATTCACATGTAAAAGATGGATGCACGTGTATAAGATGAATACACATGTATAAGATGGTTGCACGTGTATAAGATGGATTCACATGTAAAAGATGGTTGCACATGTATAAGATGAATACAAATGTATAAGATGGATGCACGTGTATAAGATGGATGCACGTGTATAAGATGAATACAAATGTATAAGATGGATGCACGTGTATAAGATGGATTCACATGAATAAGATGGTTGCACATGTATAAGATGAATACACATGTATAAGATGGATGCACGTGTGTAAGATGGATGTTGCACGTGTATAAGATGGATGCACGTGTATAAGATGGTTGCACGTGTATAAGATGAATACACATGTATAAGATGGATGCACATGTATAAGATGAATACACATGTATAAGATTGATGTACGTGTATAAGATGAATACACATGTATAAGATGGATTCACATGTATAAGATGGTTGCACGTGTATAAGATGGATTCACATGTATAAGATGGTTGCACATGTATAAGATGAATACACATGTATAAGATGGTTGCACGTGTATAAGATGGATTCACATGTAAAAGATGGATACACGTGTATAAGATGAATACACATGTATAAGATGGTTGCACGTGTATAAGATGGATTCACATGTAAAAGATGGTTGCACATGTATAAGATGAATACAAATGTATAAGATGGATGCACGTGTATAAGATGGATGCACGTGTATAAGATGAATACAAATGTATAAGATGGATGCACGTGTATAAGATGGATTCACATGTATAAGATGGTTGCACATGTATAAGATGAATACAAATGTATAAGATGGATGCACGTGTATAAGATGGATGCACGTGTATAAGATGAATACACATGTATAAGATGGTTGCACGTGTATAAGATGGATTCACATGTAAAAGATGGTTGCACGTGTATAAGATGAATACACATGTATAAGATGGATGCACATGTATCAGATGAATACACATGTATAAGACGGATGCATGTGTATAAGATGTATGCATATGTATAAGATGGATGCACGTGTAGAAGATGGATGAACGTGTGTAAGATGGATGCTGCACGTGTATAAGATGGATGCACGTGTATAAGATGGATGCACATGTATAAGATGGATGCACTTGTGTAAGATGAATACACGTGTATAAGATGGATACACATGTATAAGATGGATGCACGTGTATAAGATGAATACACGTGTATAAGATGGATGCACGTGTATAAGATGGATGCACGTGTATATGATGGATGCTGCACGTGTATAAGATGGATGCACATGTAGAAGATGGATACACGTGTATAAGATGGATGGACATGTATAAGATGGATGCACGTGTATAAGATGGATTCACATGTATAAGATGGATACACGTGTATAAGATGGATGCACGTGTATAAGAGGGATGCACGTGTATAAGATGAATACACGTGTATAAGATGGATGCACATGTATAAGATGGATGCACGTGTATATGATGGATGCTGCACGTGTATAAGATGGATGCACATGTAGAAGATGGATACACGTGTATAAGATGGATGGACATGTATAAGATGGATGCACGTGTATAAGATGGATTCACATGTATAAGATGGATACACGTGTATAAGATGGATGCACGTGTATAAGATGGATTCACATGTATAAGATGGATACACGTGTATAAGATGAATGCACATGTATAAGATGGATGCACATGTATAAGATGGATTCACATGTATAAGATGGATGCACGTGTATAACATACTTTACAACTCGTCTTTCACCGCTACGGGATACACTGCTCTAAGGAAACAAAATGTCATTTGTCTACCTGAAAGAGAGAGAACACTGGCATTGATTTTGTGTACTGTTTTAGGAGTTCTCTCCCATACTTCAATTCTTTCTCAAATGTATTGAACGATAATTTCTTGGCCATAATAATAATGTTTACAAAACATTCAATCAGTTATGCACTTAAATACGGAAACAATACAGTACTTGTTACATAACAAATGAAATGAGGTGAACACAAAAGGCAAATTTGGACATATATCAGAAAAATAATCAATTTCTTTGATAATATAAGTTCTTTAATGCATGTATTATATTGTCTTACGTGGGATGCATTTTATACAATGTTTGTGGTTGCCGTACGTGCAATATACGTAATGTTATGTAATTGTGGACCGAATGGTCGTGTGGGGAGGGTGGGTTCTTTGTGTCCGCCCCCTCCCGGCAGAAAAAAAATATGTATACACAAAACATAGTCTTGTTTGTTGTGTATTATGCACAGTCTTTGGTGAAAGTTTAGAGAATAACAAGGCCCTTTTGCAGTTTTTGGTCCCCTCCCGCCCCCCCCCCCCCCCGAAACATCACCAGATCCGACCCTGCAATTTGCTGTGCTGTTCTTTCATGCAAAGTCGGTGGAAATATCATGACTGCTTAGGCTGTCTGTTAATACACATTGTGGACGACATTAAATAAGCGTAAAGAAGAAAGTGAGAAACTTTTTATATTGCACGGCTGTCCTTTATATTGGTCATTTCTAAAATATAAAGACAGCATCAATGTGTGCAGATATTTATTGCTATATGATATATTGTTGAACGCATACGTTTACGGCGTCAATCGTACATGATGAAAACTTTACTATAGTAACACTGAGCCGAATTATATGTATGCATCATCCTTACTGGTACACATCGATATCCTGACCTTCCCTCTCTGGTAGACATTGATACTGAGACACACGTTTCCTACGATCGATTTGGATATAGTTGTTTCGAGAAAAATAATTTGATAAGCATATGTAAATTATGTTTTTAATACATAAACCCAAAATTAATATGTTCGTGTACTGCTAATGGAGATATAAGGACAGAGTCTTATCTTAAAATCAAATGACAGTCTGCTGTTTTTTTTATTTGACTATAATGGTGCGTTCGATCCAGCACTCAACGAATCCCTTCCCTCATGTAATCAGGTTCTCGGGATACATCTGTCGCTCTCAGACGTTTACAGACATATTCCTTCGACATGAATCAAAGCCTCACTGCTGTCGTTATTTTTTTTTAAAAAATTCACCATTCTTGCAATCTAACCAGCGTTTGGTTGGAAGGAAATTAATTTTTAAAAATGCTGACATAAACGTTTTCTTGAAATAATTAAGACTGTGGTTTAAACGATTCTGAAATTGTAAGTTTAGAATTAAGAGGTGTCACACTTAATTCAGTCAGTGAAGTCGCTCGTGATTTCGATCTTTCACCAGTGATGCCATATACACAAAAAACTCCGTTAGTGGCCAATAGAATAGCACCAACATTCGCACGTGGCCCACATATTTGATCTATAGTATAAACAAGAGAGGCATGTTCTCTTTTTTTAAGCTAATCTGTGAATAAAAAGCGCGCAATAGATACAAAAACCACTCGGAAGAATATTAGTAATCAGGTGGGTCAGTGCAATATAAGTTGAAGCGTGAACGTGGGGCTGAAGACAATCAAACATTGTTTGGCGTTAGCTTCTTATGTTTACAACAATGACATCACCAAAACCTCGAGCTGCAACTTTCAGTTGAAATGGTTTATTCAAGGATGTCGCTGATCAACATCGGATTAATTCGTGCACATGTGAAACTGCCAGGGTTTCGCAGTAAGATGTATGACTGATCTGTAAATCGCATTGGACCACTAGGCCAACCGGTGGCTGGGATAGTGAATACGGATCCCATTTCAGTTGGCTGAGAAAGCTATTACTCCCTTAAACTCAAGATATATATATATATATATATATATATATATATATATATATATATATATATATATATATATATATATATATATATATATTGTTACACGCACAGGGGTATTCACTTGACCGAGCGGTGTCAAAACCCTGGCGCGAGTCACGCTGGAAGTCATATGTTTTCCCCAAATTTCCAAAGACTTCCATACAACTTGAGTTGTAAAATGGAAAGAGAGACCTGTCTGCTATATTTAATAACCTTTGCTCTATTCAATTGGCGACCCAGAGGAGACAACTTGCCCAAGAGTCCATTAACCGCACCTTAGCATGGTTTTTCTCCATTATCATCCGATTTCCGTACCGATAGCTTGTCATGCCATAGAAATTCCACTAGTATTCCCTTACTAACTGGGAAATATTTAACTGCGCGACCCTAGGCCAGTCAATCCTTATAATTTCCGGCGTATCACGCTCATATACATACGCCCATTTTCCACTATGGACACATAAACGGTACCTACCAAGTTCCAACTTATTGATTCCATTATATTCCCCCCATAAATACTGCCATTTCAATCACATCACTTTTATACACCGCGGAATTTTAATATGGACTATGTTACAAAAAGGGACAGTCATTCGGCTTGTACCCAAATTCACTACTAACGACCCCAGCATGGTTCAAATTCACTAACACTCGGCTCTGTGATGTTTGCTCCTACTAACTGGCTAACTATTTCGGGCTAGTCATGTTTCCATGGCACCGAAAACCAAATACTCGCACAAATTAAAAACGGGATGCTGTCAAATACACATACTCCAAATTTATTACAATATGAAATTTATTGATAAATGCAGATATGTTGCCCCCAGTTTAATCACTTTCTAACTAAAGACTTTTATACCTTAGCGACTATTTCCTCAAGAATTCAGCACCAAGGCGGTTATACACTTATTACCAGTTAATATAATATTTATTTCTTTAAAGGAAAGATATTAATTAACTTTCCAATAGTTTCAATCCGAAAACCCGTCTTAATCGCAAATGGCCATTCTGAAAGGGAATTGGAAGACAGCGAACGAGATCTGGAATGCTGACGAAACGACCTATAACGTATAAGTTCCACTTTTGTTTTAGCGTAGACTTTACATATTACACCTGGTACCGATGCCTTATTCACATATTTATCGTGTTTAGTATTTTGGCCTTTGTTTTGCGCACACGAATGTTTCATTTAGCAACTGAAAGATATATATAATGTTTTTTTTTTGCATATCTCTATTTTTCTGTAACTGCTGATTCATAATGTTTATTTAATTGTATAATTCTTATCTATGACTGTACTGTTTACATAATATATTTAGTTCAGTATGTCCTACGTAACTTGAGTATATCATACCATATGATATATAAATATATGTTTGAAAATTAGTATTTATAATCTACCTAATAAGACCAAAAATGTCGGATACGGCAGTTTCTCAGTGACTGCTGGAGAATGGAAGTTTCGAGAATATTCTGTGGTTTTCCACTGGTTGCGCGAAGTCACGTGAAGATGCTTAGTTCATCAACATCATTAGTGCATGCTGTCACTAGGGGTCGACTGTGATGCACAGTAGAACATACGAGGTATATAAGGAGACAATTAAGCATTCAGTTTGGTCATTTCATCATCATTCAGGCAGTGGACACCGAGCTGACAAGACCGGGACAGCGGCTATCCAGAGTGAGCATGGCGGCAGTGAGATAAATCCTACCAATTAGGAGTGCTTAAAAGAAAATGCACCCGTATGAGCAGGAAGAAGCTGTAGTGTATGAGAAATACTCCACTACATGAAAAGACTTCACCACTGAATTACGACCAGCCACCAGAAGTTAGACTGCTGCAAAATCCCTACATGCTGACCAAGAAATGGCGCCACGTAGAAAAACCAAGATGGCCGCCCAAGCACGAGGCACAACGAGGCGTCACTACTGCTTGGGCGAAAATGGAGGGACATCTCGTGGAAGCAGAAAACATTTCCACAAACCACTTCTCAGCATAGTAGACGATATAACTTAACCAGCCAGAAGGGAAACAGGAGGATACAGAAGCCGATGCTGTGTCTTCCACCTTCTGCACCCCGAGTCGAAGACAGCGGAGCAAGAAGTCGGAGATACATTGCCATTTCACTGTACTGAATAATAGGGGACTCATTTGGTTTAGAGTACCCCTCTTTGACTAACCATTTGGCCCTGAAAAGACAAATTTGACCTTTTTTGGCACTGCCTTCAACAAATTTATGACCAAAAATTACCTACCATTGACTACACTTTTATATGTCGCTTAGACATTTTTAATTTTAAATACACAGGGATTTTGTATGTACGCTCATGGTACTAAATCCCTTTATATGCTAGGATGATTAATAAATATTTATAACTCGGATATATGGCTAATTGCACAGGTGACTTACACATTATTGGTTGTTAGGCTGTCCATTAGTACAACTGGACTGAATTTGATGCATGAGCGCGTGCTTGGCCCTTCGCCTCCCTTGCTGCCTGCAGCAGTTAATTTACGTGCATGCACGCCCAATAACTATTGCAGATATAGGCGATATGAGAAAACTATTTTTCTCTCGCTCTTCCTTACTGCTATTGCAGAGGTAGGCACTTACAAAGAATACTGAAGGGGTGGGTGTGTGTGGGTTCTATTCCTACCCACCCAAATGGCCTTCCAATCACACCGTGTCAATACAATTATTGACCAGATGTGACGGCCAAATTAAATAGTGATCTCTGATCACATAAACGCCTAGTGGGTGCGCGGCACAATTCCCACCCTCAGGATAATTAAATAACCTTCTATTGAAGGACAAACCAGTGCTAAGAGCCTCACGGACGAAGCACTTTAAACAAATTATTCAACTCATTCAGTTTGGTTCTGAGTTTTGGAGTTATTCACACTTTTAGTGTTCCTGATGTAAGTCTGCAAACGTATTTTATATTGTAATTAGATATCTTGCGAGAGGAAAAAAAACACATTTGTTTTGACTGTTCAGTGATGATATAAAGAGCTCATTATGTGGACTATAATAATATTCTGAAGCTATTCTAACCTATTCAAAATGGTTGTGGACAACGCCATCTTGACAACGTCGCAGTTCTTGGAGGACTAGTGCATTTCCAGTAGTGAATACCGCTACAGTGGCCTAGTGGTTAGAGCTCCAGCCTTGGAAACAGGAGGTGGTGGATTCGAACCCTGGTTGTCATACCAAAGACTTACAAAAATGGTACTAACTGCTGCCTCACTTCGCTCTCAGCATTAATAGGTTAGTGTTAGGACTGATCGGCCTGGTGTCAGGATAATGTGACTGGGTGAACATCTTGCTACATGTCTGCAGCATGACACCCCAGTGCTAGACATCACTATAAACAGCCACACTGCAGACATCGTAGCGACATGACTGAAAAATTGTTAAAGCTGTTACAATACATCCTAATCCTAATCCGGTATTAAAAATGATAAGGGACATTTTTTGCGTTTATGACTTTCAGTGATCATTGTAATAATTAAATTGTTAAGTTTTACAAAATTTGTTGGTTTTGCTTTATTCTGCTACTTAAGTTTGCGACCATAGATTAAGTAACAATATACGTTCATTACGTATTAGTTTTGTATAAAGCACTCTTGTTTAATCACAAAGAAAGATATACGAGGTTTAACGAGCTCAATGATTCACTTTAAAAGAACAATGAAATAATTCACATTTGCACAGTCAAAAACCAAAGCATTATATTTCATCCTTTCTATTTCGAAGCTGATAGAATGTTAACATTGTTTGAATTAAGAAAAGGACGATAGTATAACAATTTTTTTTTGCAAATTATTTTTCATAATGTAACAAAAGAGGGCTGCAAGAATATGATTTACATAACCTCTTGCATAATGTGGTGTTCAAAAAGATACAAAAGAAACCGACGTAACTTCCAGGACGTAAACAATCGATTTATGCTTAGAAATGGTGAAACAATGTCGTTCATCGCCCAGTTGTATCCTGCAAAATGAAAATTTTTCGAATGACAATTACTTGGAAGCCTTAGTGCCCGCTTTCTGTACTAACAGATAAATTGAATTCTATAGTGAGTTTGTTATATACAAACATGTTGTCATATCTCACCAATGAATACATAGGCAATATGTTTTCTTTCGTTGGTATGTATTCAACCTATATATTTATCGACAGTGGAATGATAGTTGTCTTTCAATTATCTTAAGGAAATATTAGCAATCACAACACGTTCATTATCACAGGATATCAATCATTGACAGCTTATACCATAATCAGGCAGAAATATATAATAGATCAAAATAGATTATACTGTATGCTTGACTCCATTACATGAGAGAGCTTTAAAGCAGAAAGCGATCGGCTTGAAAATCGTTATCAGACGGAGTAAGAGCACACACAAAAATGGATAAAAAATGGATTCTGTACATTATAGTAGGATAATCATACAAGATCCTCACAGCTTATAATCTTTTAAGAACATATCGCTGCCGTAAGATGGTTTAGTCCCTCCTCGGATTAGTACATCAACAAGTTGTATTAGTCATGCTTTGCCTAAATCTCATATTACATACTGGAGAATAGGAAAGACCATGCAAACACAGATAAATGATTGTTATATTAATACGTCATCGACATTACGTGTGCCGCATGTTACAGTATAACATAATTATCTCCGTGCTCCATAATAGCATAAGATGAATTCATATTTCCTCTTAATTTTGTTTTTAACGAAATGTTCCCCTTCAACACTACATTCATTGTAGCAAAAGGATAGCAGCATTTACGCTTTAAAGTATGTGTGATGCATTTACCAATGGGCGGTATTGAAACTTGTGGTATTCACCAAATGGCATTTAAAGACCAAGTTTTGTCTGTGGTAGTGGTCTCCTCCGTAAGGGTGGATGCGCTCTGTGAATTGTATAAAGTATCGTGTGACAAGGGTGATACACGAGATACATTAAGTATCGTGTGACAAGAGTGATGTACGAGATACATTAAGTATCGTCTGACAAGGGTGATACACGAGATACATTAAGTATTGTTTGGCAAGGGTGATACGACACTGCGAGATGTATAAGGAAGTATCGTGTGACAAGGGTGATACACGAGATACATAAAGTATCGTGTGACAAGGGTGATACACGAGATACATAAAGTATCGTGTGACAATGGTGATACACGAGATACATAAAGTATCGTGTGACAATGGTGATACACGAGATACATAAAGTATCGTGTGACAAGGGTGATACACGAGATACATAAAGTATCGTGTGACAATGGTGATACACGAGATACATAAAGTACCGTGTGGCAAGGGTGATATCACATTGCGAGATGTATCAAGTGTAATGTGGCAAGGGTGATACCATACGGCGAGATGTATAAAGAGTATCGTGTGACAAGGGTGATACACGAGATGTATAAAGAGTATCGTGTGACAAGGGTGATACACGAGATGTATAAAGAGTATCGTGTGACAGGGGTGATACACGAGATGTATAAAGAGTGTCGTGTGACAAGGGTGATACACGAGATGTATAAAGAGTGTCGTGTGACAAGGGTGATACACGAGATGTATAAAGAGTATCGTTTGACAAGAGAGGTACAGCACTGCTGGACATTTAAAGTATAAATGGATACATATTGTTTCCCCAAAATAATGATAATCTTAAAGAAAGCAAAGTTTTGATCAGTAACGATTCTATTATGTCATTTCGAGTTCAGTTAATGATTAGACATTTTACAATTCAAGTTAGGTCTGTATAATTTATTAATATTAGTCTTACTTCTTGTGATGTTTGTTGATATACTTATTATTATTAATATTATTATTATTATTATTATTATTATTATTATTATTATTATTATTATTATTATATCAAATGTGCTCAATACACCTTCAGGGCAGAAGGTTGTTGACGCAATTCAGTTATCACGTAAACACAGTAAGCACTCAACCCAATAACTTAACTTCATATAAAGTCAATTCTATTTTTGTTTTAACAACTCCGGTGGCCTAGTGGTTAAAGCGCCCGCCGCGGAAACGCGAGGTGGGTTCGATCCCCAGCCGAGTCATACCAAAGACTTACAAAAAACTGGTACTAACTGCTGCCTCGCTTAGCGCTCAGCATTAAGAGGTTAGTGTTAGGACTGGTCGGCCGGGTGTCAGGATAATGTGACTGGGTGGGACATCATGCTACATGTATGCAATATGATGCCCCAGTGCTAGACATCACATTTTGCGTTTAATTCAGAATGATCTTTTCTTTTCTATTTGAAGCAAAATTTAGAACTTTTTTAGACTTTACTGTTTAGTACGTTCATCAAGGTTCATTCTGGTATACATCCCAGTTTGGTAAATTTCTTCTTTTAACCTCTAAAGAAAATTATATTCCAATGTCATTTCAAATATCTTACTACAATGATATTTATGGTTTACCAATATATTTAAATCATTCCATAAACGTGTCATGTTAAGTCAGTTATATTCAAAGTTATTTAGACGTTTTGGAAGTACCTCACATAGTGGATTAAACGACATGTTGAACCTAGTTGTCCTCAATGCAGAACACAATATCTTCATTATATTTATCACATTCAAGGCAATAAAGCACCGAGAATGTACACAATGTCTTTGAGTGGATAAGAGCGTCGTGTAAAATTAGCAGATAACTCGCTGACTTGATTAGTTATCGGTTCATTGCAATGTCCGTCCTGCAATTGTTGATTGACAGTCGTCATGCTTTGTCTTAAGGGCAATTACATTTTATTAATTGGTCATTTTGCGTCTGGTCTTGATGTTATTGTACCGTTTAAATTATAAAAAAAATAGCCATTCCCAGCGTCCAACCGAAAGTAGGTTCAACTTTGGTTCTCTTTGGTTCAGTCCTATTTCATTATATATCGTTTTTGTATGGCCAATATTCGTGGGAAAGAGCGATACAATAGTCAATTTTCCGGCGGCGTGTAAAGTGGTTAAAATTTTGTAAAGGTTTGATTTAGGGTTTACATTTGAATAAATTCAATAATCTCCTTTAATATTAATACGGACCCAAACAGTTTTGTTTTTAGCATACTGTTTCGACAATACTATTGATTGTTAACATAAACATTGAAGACATTTTAAATCACTCAATTGTTCCTTCTGTAGATTGAAGGTAATCTGATCACGTCGATCTTAGTTCTCATATCAGCAATTTTCTTTAACCAGAATGGCTGAACAATAATGGCTGGATCTGCAAAAGTTTGCGTTTGTTGTAAAATGAGAGTATAGAACTTCTCTGAAGCAAAGCAAACGTTATAATCTAATTACTAAGTTTGTTATCAAGGATTTCAATCCAGAAGTGTATTATATCACTTATACTCAAATGTCTGTCGGATATGAATTCTAGCTTGACATATGCCTCTACTTCTGGAACACATAACCGTGAGGAAAGGACAAAATGACAATAGAAGTCAGAATATATATAACTTGACAGAAAGGCGAAAAGAAGTTGGAAGTCAGACAAAGGTAGACATATAGATGTAAATCTGTCGATGGATAGACGTCAGGCAGACTAGACATATATATGAATATAGGTCGATGGATAGTAGTCAGACAAGGCAGATATAAAAACGTGCATGGGTCAAGGTACTGGTCAAAAATATATTAATACAATAAAATTAATTTGTAAAGAATTCTACATAAGCAGAACTAAAATAATTCTCAAAGTCATAAAAAAAGTTTTGATCTTCCAACCCCCCTTTCAAATCTGAAGTGGAGGTTGTCTGACAAGGTAAAGAGTCTTATAGACAATTCCTAGAATGTATTCATGCATTCATGTGACCCTGGGTCAACGAATACAATACGATTCTAAGATAGGTCCAAGGGGGAGCAGGTACCACCTTATTCAATAAGGCATCGCACTTGTATGATTTATTCATATTCCTGTTGTCATCATGGTAACGGTTTCAAAGTCAATGCCAAATGAACATTAGCTAAAAGCATGTCTGTTTGTGGAACTATAAATTACATGCAAGAAAATCGTTCAAGGTAAAAATACTTTAAAGTTGTCTGATGAATTGCTAAAATCATTACTGCTGCTACTTTGGAAAAATATTGAATATCTTGCATCTAATCCATTAGGTGGGCATACAATAAAGAAACGTTTTTGACAACCAGAATGTGTCAAATCATCCCAATTATGAATGTATGGCAACTGATACACAAAATCAATAATTAAAAATATCCATACAAATCGATTACAAGCATATAATTTCTAAAGAGTCACAAAACGTGAAAGGATGGTCGTGTGTGTTAACATACAAGTACATGATTAATCAAAAACATATTTCATTACACGACAGAGATAACTCGAATGACTCCTTAGACGACGTTATTAAAAGAATATAAAGAGACAAACATACAATTCATTTGAAAGTTGTTTAATGAAATTTGAATGCTCTTTTTCTCGTCTTTTCATCACATTACGTGCTTATTTTCGCAATCTTTTTATTTTTTTCAAATAATTGTTATAGATGCATTTAAATAGAAATATCGTGATGATCAACCACATGGCTATTTTTTCTTAAAAATAAAATAAGTCTTCATAATTTAATCTACCTTGAAGAAACAATTTTTATCCCATGTGAAATAACATATCTTATTTTTTATGTTAACGTAAAATACAGAGTCAATAAAGGAGTGTAAGAAAGTGATTACTTACCTTGTACTTGACGGGACGTGACTAGTGTTGGCATAAACAAATAATATTAAAGTTATTGCACAAGTTGGTACCCATGAATTAAACAAATACCATCGATAAACAAAAGTTTAAAAATGATCACTGTATAGCTTACAATGATCTATTCCAGTTCATGACTAGTCCTTGTATAGCCCATTGCCTTTAGGGCGTCTACATAGCCCTGTTAAGACCTTGTCGCAGTATCTAAAATGAAACTAGCCCTAGAGAAGAGGGATGTCTTTTTTAATTTGTGTCATTGTCCTAAGGGACGCAATGTAGGTTCTATCAACTTGAATATATGGCCAACGTATTGTACGCATGTCAACAGGACAGTTGCCAAAAACACAAATGTAGAGAGCAATACATCGGAACAGTTTCATTAGCCCCGCAATTTTATTTAGCAAAGACCGGATGAACGAGAAAATGTATTTATGACCAATTGATATGCATCTACACATGATGTTTCATTTTGAGATAAATACTTTGCTCATTTATGTCAACTAAAGTTTATATCGGTAGAAATAAACAAGGAAGCAATTCCAGAAAAAAAAATATCCCAATTTAATAGACATACATATACACAAAATATTCAGAACATAATGTATCTGTAATATTGATACAATCTTAATTTTACGTTATGTATGTTACATGGCATTTTGTTCATGGAAAGATATATAGCATTGCAAGTGCTGTTGTACCAGATCATGTTCACTTAAGAACCGATGAAAAGGTGGAAAACGGATATGACAGAAAGGCGGTCTCTTTTTAGATAATGTACATATTTACGTACCTGAACGTCAGCAAGTCTCCCAGAGAAAGTGTGCACCGATTAATGATTGAATATAAGTAGGTAAAGCCCACAGATACATCGCATGCAAATGAGTTAATAAATCTTGTTGCGTGACATAAGGCCCAACAATACTTACAGTACTATGAAGGCTAATGTATCCCCATTCCAGGCATTGCACAGTGAACATGTTCGGGGTTAATGAGAGAAGAGACACACCCAGTAGGCTAGTAAAAAAATCACTAAGTCACTGCAGGTGCACTGCAAGGACGCTTTGAACTTGTTACCATATAGCTGGATTGCTTTTCTGGTTGGGTCATGCTATAAATACATGTGAATTATAAACCTTTATCGATGATCAAAGCATGTTGTTGTTGTTGTTTTTGTTTTATGGTTTAACGACATTGTTTAGCACCCGATACGCTATACATGGCGGTCAGCATTAATCGTTGAGGATGAACCCGGGAAAATCCCCAGTAAGAATCATCGACCCACGAGAAGCTACTGACAAGCTTTCTTACATCCCAAAATTATCCGAATCTGAAACTCAAACCCATGCATACAGAAATGAGATGGCAGTGATCCGTAACGGAGATCGCTTTAGATCACCCCGCAAATTATGTAAATGGAACATTCCACCAACAAAAACAGAAGTAAAGTCTTTGAAATTGTCAGAAGGAAAAAAAAACAATACAATATAGCTGAAACTACAACAGATGAAAAAGAAAACTCAAGATAAAAAAGCTCAACCCTGTTGAAGAAGCAGTATCAATATTTTCAAGATTCAGATCACAGAAACGTCTTAGTAGAAAAAGTGTCAAATTTTTGCTTTGCAATACTAATGTAGAAAAGAAGGCACAACAGATCAGAAGACTGTGCGTTTATTATCATTGCTGGACGTAGATAAAGGTATCAGAAATGAAGTAAGTGATTTTCCATTCAAAGAAATGTTGATTGATAAAAAAGAATGTGAAATGAGCAAATAGCTGAACTCAACAACACTACTACTGAACAGCGTCAATCTGATGTTTTGAAACTAGAAGTGTATTTCATCAAATTTGTAGTAGGTCCAAAATTTCAAATATAGAAGATGTGGGTCATCTAATGGCTGAATTTAGCTGTTATACACAGAGTGGTTTTGTTTTATCATATATTCATGCAAGAACATTTCCTCAAATGAAATGATATTATTACACTGTGGCAAATGTATTTGGTATTTTCTCAGTTTATCTTGTGTAGATAACCTGTGTTATATATGACCTGAATAGTATTTATCGAGGCAGTAAAGTTATAAAGTATTATAATAAGTAACAGCGTTGCTTAATGGGTCTTTTAAAATGCTTTGCATGTAAACTATACAGTTGCCCAAAATTATGATGGTGTAAGGTGTCAGAATCTAAAAGCAGTTCATGCATGTCCATCGACACTACAAAGCGAGATATCTTTCTGTGGGTCCATCAACACTACAACGCGCGACACCTTCTTGTAGGTCCTTCAAGAAAGCGAACCACGACACCTTTATGAAAGTGTCTGATAAGTAACAATCCATTTTCTTTCCCTGTATAGATCAAAATTCATCTCAGGGACTTAGGGAAAAAAACTCTGCAGAAAGCAAAAATATACTATTTCAAACCAAAATCAATCAACCTAACGAGCAATACTTAGCTACACAGTACTAGCCTAGGCAACAACATGACCAAAGACCACATACACAGAATGCTATCTAGCAAGGTGGTGGGACAAATCCCGAATATCCACAACTACTGGCATAGTTACAGAAACAGACTTGATCAAAGTAACAGACTTGATCGAATGAACGCAGGCCAGGTTCCCGGGTCGACTGCTGCGGCGTGTCCTAGGGAGACACACTTAGCTCGAATTTCCTCCTAATGATGTCGAACATAGCTAAAGTGCTGTCAACACCGATACAAATAAAGCAGCGTAATTTGAAGGCCTTTTTTAAAATTCGGAACATTTTTTTATTGTATGATTTCAGTGGCGGATCTCGTAGAAAACGTGACAATGGATAAGGATAGTCAATTCAATTCAATTTGGTCCCGTAGTTTCCATTCAATCAGCGTGGTCGCAGTTGATAGGAAACTGTGGGTGCTGCTCGAAAATTGCCCATGCAGATGAATTCAATTATTTCCTTCCACCATTTTCGGTTCCACGTGGCATTTTCTTTGGCATGTGCCGAGGTCATGCCATAGTTCGCCAGGTCTTTTTCCACTTGTTTGATCCAGGTTTTCTTTGGTGCATTTCTTGAGACCTTCCAGGTTTCCGGTCTGGTGCGCCACAGGGCTTGATACGGTAGACGCCTCTCTCCCATTCGGCAGACATGGCCAAACCAGCGAAGCCTAGCCCGTCTAATCAGTGATTCCACTGTCGGTTGGTGAGAGCATCGGGCCCGGATCTCCACATTTGAGATAGTACCGATGAATAGGTAAAAAGAAATACAATATCTCGTACCGTGGCATCATAGCCATACGTTAAAATGTCCATGACTTTTAAAACGCTGGTATATAGCAATTTGATATCTCAATAGTGTTAGTATATCAAATTGTAATTTCTCGATGACACATTATTATGTTCACAACACCAATGATACAAATCTGCAATAGCCTGTCAAGAATTCCACTACTGAAATCTATTTAGTTCTTAAGTTTAAGTTTCATTCATTACTTCATGTTATACAAAACCTATTAATGTGGGTTTGGAAACATTATGTAATATTATAATGTCCAAAGACCGCTCTACTCTCCCTCACCCATAGTCTATCACTGTGTGGGTTGGTAAGGCAGAAGACTGTTTGACAAATAAACATAGAGATCAGAAATGAATGAATGTCGCTTTCTCTCTCTTTGGACATTGATACATCAGAAATCCGTTATAAAACGACAGTGGCGTATTTTTGTAGTGTCATGCAACAATGTCACTGGATCAATGAATTACAGAAAAATTTGGTCACATGACGCAATGTATAAGGTAAACTTAAAAATGGAGCACATACACATCTGTTTAGATAGATAACTAAATCATCATAATAACTTTGATGAACAGTTATTACATTTAAGTGTTTCTTACTCATTTCTCTTAGTATATATTTCCAGTTCTTTTCAATATGCTAGCCTGTTTAAAAACCAGTGCGTTTAGTGTTCAAGTAGTTAACCATCTGTGATATAGTTCTCTTCTTTCTAATTTATACCCATCTTTCTTGTTTAAATCATAAATGTCTTATAATAATTTATTTAAACAATTTGAATAAAAATAAACGCAAACAATTAAAAGAAGCAACCTATGAATTAGAAAAGAAGATTGTGACGATTATTCGTTAAAGGTTAAGAACGACATTTTGTAGCAGATACACTGGTCTGGGATGTGAGGAGTTCATTATTACTGTTTATAGTCAATATTACTGCTAGTATGGATATTAGTATATGATAAAATAAAATATATGTATGTATGTACGCTGTATCTTTGCTATAACATTCGTTGTATACTTTCTTCATTAAGTGGAAAAGTGGAAACGTCGGGCCTTGAATCTTTGTCATGAAAAATTACACATCTCTTGGTTCCATCACACACACACGCACGCGCACGCGCGCACACGCACACATACGCATGCATGCATACATCAATATATGTATGTATGTATGTATGTATGTATGTATGTATGTATGTATGTATGTATGTATGTATGTATGTATGTATGTATGTATGTATGTATGTATGAATGTATGCATGCATGTATGTATGCATGTATGTATGTATGCGTGTATATGTATGTATGTATGTATGTATGTATGTATGTATGTATGTATGTATGTATGTATGTATGTATGTATGTATGTATGTATGTATGTATGTATGTATGTATGTATGTATGCATGCATGCATGTATGCATGTATGTATGTATGCGTGTATATGTATGTATGTATGTATGTATGTATGTATGTATGTATGTATACATAAATATATACATACATATATATATATATATATATATATATATATATATATATATATATATATATATATATATATATATATATATATATATATACACGCGCACACATGAATACTGTTATAGGCAGTCTAAGCATTGTATCTGGATAAATTATGACACCCATGCGACAGAGTAATATCGCTGAATTGGGAAACATCCTTTTTTCCGTCTCAATTTGGTTTTCATCCTGGTTCTCTCCGCCATGGTGTCTTCAAGCTAAAAAATACGTTTGCAAGGGAAGGAAAGCTTGTTGTCTTCTACTGTGCCTAACAGAGTTGTTTAAAATAAATCAATGATAACAAAATACAAGAAAAGAAACAAAAGCAGTAAGAAACAGAGATATGACCAAAAGGAACTTAACTGATAAACTTGGATACAACATCATGCAAAACACTTGAGAGACATACAGACAGACATGCACAAATCTATGATGGATATACTGTACCTGAGATGGCACGGATAGAAAGCCATCTTGGTCTATGAATTGAAATAATCGAATACAGAACGGAAACTTTAACGGAAAGACCTGAAGTAGAATGGGAAATGAAAGAAACTAACACTGCAGATGTTGTCAGTTATTAATACATCCACACACATTGGAGGCATACCTGCTGGATCCATATCAAACCATCAAGTTTTTTAAACACTTCATGGTTTAACAATACGTTACACTTTGGAGGATGAGGAAGGGGTGACGAACATATAAACATCAATTGGAGAGACGGCAAGAATGTAAACTTAAACTAGAATATTTACAGTTTGACGAGAGACAGATGAAGACAAGGACAGTAGTGGATTTTACAAACAAAACACAATAAATGGAAAGCCAATGATGTATGCCAACCCTATCATTTACGATAGGTGTCTTTTATAGAACGCCACTGATGTAAGCTAACCCCATCATTTAGGATAGGTGCCCTTTATAGAATGCCACTGATGTACGCCAAGCCCATCATTTATGATAGGTATCCTTTATAGAAATACAATGATGTACGCTAACCCCATCATTTATGATTGGTTTCCTTTATAGCAAGACAATGATGTACGCTAACCGCATCTTTTACGATGGGTGTCCTGTAAAGACACATTAAACGGTTGCAGTACGTTTGTGACCATCACAATCTAGTCAGCCTTGCCCTGTAGTTCATGAGGAAGGTCTTGGGTCAAAAGAGAAATTGTTTAACTCTCATAACATCTTGTAACCTTAGCAGCTACCCGATATGCATTACGTCAAACCCGCCTTCTTCAGACGTCGCAGACCATCTTCAAATCAAGCATACTAACTATGCACTCACGAATGAAAACTCCCGCATTTACTAATCAGATTGCTTCATTCATCACACTATTCCACAAGGTTTCAATGCAACTAATTCATGCACTAGGATTAGAAACACTTACCATATTTCCAGGAAAGTAAATTAAAATTTCCAACAAAATAATGATGAAGAAAGCTCCTCCCATGAGTATGATCTGTATACTGTGTTCGATGGGCCTTTCGTGCAAAAGGGCAATTGTACAATAAATGTCAATCTTAACACCAGTATGTCACAAACAGCGTCACCTCTTTTAAAGAAATTGTAAGTTATAAAGAATTGTGACGTGGATCTCTAATTAACCAAGAATAGCCAATCCAACACATGGCAATCGTTCTACGTTGTCCTCTTTCGTAGAGTAGTGTACACAGTACTGTAGCATTGGATAGCACCTGGCTAGAGATGTTCATGGTGCAATGCTTACGGTACGTAATAACAGTAACTGATAGAGTGTTGTTGTTGTGTTAGACCAAATGGCCAATATTGCAAATGTTAGAATATAATAGTACATGATGAATACTCTATGTTTTGAATGTGCATACTTTACTAAAACAGCTAATTGGTATTTAAATTCCAAATAGGCGAGACAAATTATATATGCTTCTGATTGACTAGTGGGGAGACAATTAACGTAAACCTTCCTCCGGAATTTCATTGTCTGGGCGCAAACCACAACAGCGTTTTTATTAGTTTCAGTCAAGCTTTCTCTGAATTTGGATACATTGCTTTGTTCCTTTATCACTCGCTAGGCACTCAGCATAAAGATGTTAGTTTTAGGACTGGTTGGCCTGCTCTCTGGATAACATAATGTGGTAGGACAATATGCTAGATATCTGCGAAATGATGCCCGCAGTACTAGGTATAACTGTAAATATTATGCTGCATATATCGTAGAGATATGACAAACATTGTTAAAAATAAGTAAAAAATTCAAACCACACACACACACACACACACACACACACACACACAGTTCGTACATCAATTCTTTATAAGGGCTCTTCTAAGGTTATAATTCTTTTGTTGTCGTTTCCTCCTTCAAGTTAATATGAGTTACATAATGTAAGTTGTCTAAATATAAAGTTGTTCAACACGAGAATTAACTGTGTCGGCAACTATGTAGAAGATATTACATCATGTAACACACACACATATATACACAGACCCAGACCCCCCACACACACAAACAGACACACACTAACCCAAACACCCACACACATATATCCGTACATAATATATGTTGTTACGCGCTACACACACACACACACACACACACACACACACACACACACATATATATATATATATATATATATATATATATATATATATATATATATATATATATATATATATATATACTCTAGTCATCTGAGGGTTATTGTGGCTGGCTCTGCTCTGTGCGTGAGAAGGTGACTGATAAGGCCATACTTTGTACGGAATGTGGAATGTTCGTTTTGCGTAAGGGACAAGGGATGAATGGAACATCTCCAGAAGGGATGATTGCACGTGTCTTTCTGGTTTGCCCCTTCAGCTCTGCAGCTGCAGTCCTGCTAGATTTGGTTAACTTGGTGCCTTTCTGCACGGAAGAAAGCCAAGTGACTCGATCGCTTGCTGTTTGCTCTCAGGAATCAAGGTTTATGTTGAATACTTTCAATGCATCTTTCAGATTGTCTTTGAAGCGTTTCTTCCGATATAAGTTGTCCTTGCTGTAGCTCGCCATACAAGTCGCTTAGACAGCCGGTGTTATTGTCTGCGTTATTGTCTCGCCCAGCGTTGCAAGGACTGCATCATGATAGATAGATAAATAGATAGATAGATAGATAGATAGATAGATAGATAGATAGATAGATAGATAGATAGATAGATAGATAAATAGATAGATAGATAGATATTAAAATCTAAATCAAATACATCCACAACTAAAGATATGATCTTCGACCAGTATGTTACCTTGTTAAAGGAAGACAAGATATCACATACCTTAAATCTATACGGACGTTGATTTATAAACACAAGCGACATTAACCACTAATCTTCTTTCAAGCGTAAACAGCGGGTCAACTGATACGGCTTTTCGCTTACAAGTCCTTTTTATATATGGGTACAATTTATTAAGAAACGATACAACTTAGCGAAATTTGGTGATAACATTACATGGCTTTGATACTGTGGTTACTTTGATCAGAAAATTAAAAGCAACGTGCTAATTAATATTGTTTGCCAATCAATTAATTGGCTAATAAAATATAGGAACGAAAACTGTTCTGAGGGACATGACTTTAATAATATTTTTCGAAATCAACTTATATCACGTTATAATGCCATATGCGAATTGACATATACGGGGATTTTTTCATAGATCACAACTCACTGTAAACACTTCTTATCTGCAAGTAAAGATTGCTTCTATCGCTTAACCGGCTTCAAGCAGCTGTTCCGTTTTTGTGCCATTTTTCATGACATATGTGATTGTTGTATGTCTACGTTAGTGTGTTTCACCTTGCTTTGGCTGATCAGTTCGTATGTGTTTCTTCATCTCCTTGCTTTGGAAACGAGAACAATAAAAAAAAAATTCTCTGCTGTCTTGCTCCAGTGCTACAACGTCCTTTGTTCTTGAATAAACCGCCATCACGTGATCACCAGTACTCTGTTTATGCAATGATGGACATCATTAATTGCTTTAAATGACTACTCCTTGGCATGCATCATGCCATCCAAGTACACCTAACAATTTGCTTACCTCCTACAGCAAAACAACTCGATAACTTCCTGCATTCATTGATTGAAAAAGATACCCCAGCCACCAAATGCATAGTATCAATTCAAAAGTGTCCTCCGTGGTATACCAGTGTTAGGGACCTGCGCTAAAAATAAACCGCTGTAAAGCGGAGAGACTTTGGCTTTCCACCAGACTCACTATTCATAAGCAAATCTATGATGCCTCTAAGAAGAACGTCATAAACATAGTCCATTAAGCGAAATTATCCCACTACAGAACTAAGATCATGCAAAGTTCCCGCTACCAAGAGCTCTTTGAGATTACTAACAAGCTAATGTCAAGGAACAAATGTACACCACTTCCAACTTCTTTTTCTCCTGTAGACCTTCCTGACCGTTTGCACATTTATTCCGTAACAAGGTACAAACCAGTATAGAGAAAAGCTTGACAACGCAATCTCAATTTGCCTTCACTAACTGATAAATTTTGTCGTCCAATATGGCGGGTAGAATTGGTCTATTTTATACTGCTTACATTCACGCAGTCGTGCCCTTTCAGCTATTTTGAAATTTTGCAATTATGTGACGTTGGCTTTTCGGAAGCACTGCCATTTAACGTGCTACTCGAATTCGATATGTGTATCTATGTGCTTAAGATATCTTTTTGTAATTATTTGGTGTATAGAAATCAAGCGACTAATAAATTGATCATTATAAAATAACAATTATACAGTGTTTGTTGTCAAGAAGCAGTTGTGATAATTATACATCGCATTTGTAAACCATGGAAATACCACATGTATTTATTTTGCTGCAAATATTCAAGGGTTGTATAATAAAATACGACATACTGTAAATGGCTATGTGTGTAAGAAGATAACCAGGTGGGATTTCTAGATTTACAACATAACACATTTGACGATGACATAACTTTAATGTTTTATAATTAATGACTTGAATGTGAAATTAATTATGAATAGGTGCGTGTATCTATAATCCAAATATTGGATTAATTAACAAAATAACGCACAGATGTAATAATGAAAAATACAAAAAAAGAATGATTCTTGGATGACAGATTTAAACAAACTCCCTATATATATTTCCACTAAAAAGAATTCTTAGTCTAAACTAGCATAAGATAACATAACGCTGTTTTTGCCAGAAAGTTTAACCAAACTCAAGCGAAAACTACGCGATAGATAAACTAAGTACTTATTCTTGTCGTATTATATTTGTCAAATCAATAACATTTCCATCAACGTCCGAGAAGAAAGAAAGTTGAAATACGATCATACAACTTCAAGCCTACAACAATGCAACATCGTCCCACTGCTGGCTATATAGCACTCCCTCCTTTCACATATAGGCAAGAGTGTCAAGCACATCACTATGAGGGTGGTAGTGGTGATCCAAGTTTGAAGTCGTTCTATCCAGTGGTGTTGTTGGATTTGTACGACATTATAAACACTCGCACGTACCTATGTCTTTCGAGAGGGACAACATAATCCCCATGTTTCATTGGAAAATGGTTTGGGATGAAAATTGTGTAATTTATCATTGAAGAGCATGACGAAATGTACCTCATCTTAATACAATAGCTAATTCACTGAGAGTTTTCAATCAGCCATTTCGTTTCGAATTTAAACAATCTCGAAATAGACAAATTTATATCTCATAGTATATTACACAAATTGTTTAGTTGCCATTTTTTTTAGTTCCTTTCTTTTTCTTTCTTTCGACTTTTTCTGTTCTTTCTCTTCCTTGACTTCAATTGTTATTTAAAAAAAAACAACATTCGCGTTGTTTTGAGCTAGAGCAGTTCAACAGCTTCACCATTAAGAATATTGCAATCAAACATATATTTGGCATCTACCATAAATGAATATGATATTACAATACCATCATGCTAACATAGTATTAATGTTTCAATGACTAATTTTAAGTACTGAATTTAGAGCGTAATGTTTGTCCATTTGTCACATAAGAATTGTTTATATTAGTTGACAATTACAAATTTTAAATTTTCAGTTTTTCACAGGAAGTGTATTTACACGATGTATTGAAAAGCAGCCTGATCCAAGTTGTCCTTTATGTAGAAACAAAGGTATGCATCTTACATCGCAGTTTCGATGAACTTCAGGCGAAAATGAAAACTTCGCAGAGTAGAATAAACAAAGGTTCGCAGTAGGTCGTGCGGGCATTGAAATATTTTTCAAAATATAAAAGAAGTTAAAATAGGTCAAACATACCTCGCAGTGAGTAACTATCGCCTGATTCACTTTCTTCAGTCATACTTGGTTATATATGACACGTATTGATAGTTTGTGAGTAAATTCTATATAAGCTCTACAATAATGCTTTTCGCCATTTTTGATTGTTTGTAATACATTTTTAACGTCATTCTGTAGCTTAGAAATACAATGATTGTAGGTAGGTGATGTTGTTGTTATGGGTTTAACCCCATTTATCAACACATGATAGGTTATACACGGACACTTGTATATCCAGCAGAGGAAGAAAACGAGAGGAACAATCAAATAATGTTATGTAATCTCTTGTGATGAAAGAAAGATTAATAAAACCTCAAGTAGTGAAAGTGATTCAAATAATCTCATGTAATAAACATGACTCAGTGGTACTCATTTTAAAACAAAATAATCAATTGAAACAAACATAGGACTCGTGACTCAAGTGATTTGAACAGTCGTACGCCTCATACATATTTGTAAAACTTGCACACGTGTTCATGGTCAAATCACAGTTCTCCTGAATTCTTGGGTTGGCCTACACTTGTTTTTGGCACATCCTCCCTTCATGGATCGACCATGGGGACAAGTTTACAAATCAGCAGTTTGGTCTTTGTATGGCCTTCATGGTAATGCCAACTTCCATCTCATACAGACACTTAGACGGACAGACTGACAGCCTGATATACCCGCACACATATGCATATATCTCTGCAATAAAATCAAACTGGTTAAAATAACAGTTACGAAATTAAAATGTATAAATGAATGATACTAAATTAAACTTAATTGCACCTTTTAGCAATTCAAACGTTCACAACATTTCAAATTGACGTAGTCGTGAAGGCATATCAAATTAAAAAAATAAAAAACTTCCTACAATTATTTTATTGCAAGTACAAATCTAATGTAAACATTTCGTTTCGTAAGTTTTATATATAACTATTTCCTTGAAAATTGTGTCGATTTAGATGTTAGTTAGACCCCAAAATCGCACTTCAACTCATTCAAATTTATAATTTGATATTCAATAGACAAAACTTAACTTACCTGCATCAAAGTATGTTAGATTGGATGGAAACAAACCCAATTTTTATATATAACTATTTCCTTGACAAATGTCTCGATTTAGATGTAAGTTAGACCCCAAAACCGCACTTCAACTCATTCAAATTTATAATTTGATATTCAATAGACAAAATTTAACTTACCTGCATCAAAGTATGTTAGATTGGATGGAAACAATCCCAATTGAGTAAAACAACAATTTCATACTTGTATAAGTTAGAGAAAAATATAACAAAGAACATTCAAACTTTGAGCAGTCAGCTTCTGGTGTGTCCCATATATCAGTCTTCCTGTGTATTTCATTGTTTATGTTAGCGAATATTCCAGATCTCACCCGTGCTTATTTACGGATCACTCATCCATTATTATTTGTGGAGCCGATTTCATTCAAACTGTTTGTTTCGTTAATTATTATCTCTACCTTTCTGAATAGAATAATACTTTTCTGCGAGGAGAGACACGAATCATTATGCATATCTTGAATTGTGTGGCGAAACATTCAGTTTGCGTGATCGCGTCTTTGTACTCACACGTTTTATAATGGAGGGATTTGCTGTTTTTGTTTCATTTTGCAATCGTCAAGGAACATCTCACATCTCTTTTCCAGCATATCTTGAAGAGGACATTTGAGTCAAGAGAAAGTCTCTCTCTCTCTCTCTCTCTCTCTCTCTCTCTCTCTCTCTCTCTCTCTCTCTCTCTCTCTCTCTCGTGCATTAAGATAGTGTATGTTAGATAGGCGCTAGGATTGGCAAATTTAGGATATTTGTCATTAAGTGACAAATGAAATGTGCGTATTTAAAATGGGATACAGTTGTAATACAACCTACAGACAACGAATAGTCATTTTAGTTAGAAACGTACATAAACACGCGGAGAGATGATTGAATGAAGGATCATTGCTGTGTCTTTGCAATTAATAAATACGTGATAAAAAAAAAAGATTGGATTCATCATCGTGTAAGCATGTTCTTCATTGTTGCAGCCCTGGATTCCTATTAGAAAATTGGCTGACTCAGATTATCAGATCATGTCTTTGGATACATAATAAAACTGAAAGAAGTATGTGTCTGTATCTTGCCATTATTGAAACATTGATAGTATAATCAACCCACATACCTACACCCACACCCACACTCACACACGTACCACAAAAATTCTAAACACTAAGCAAATTCCTATGTAAAACAGTATAATGCAGAGTTAAAGGATAGGGAAGTTAAGTTTTATTTAGAAGGAAGCTAGAAAAGAGACTTTATGTCCACATTTCTGACCTCTGCTTTTTGTTGATGATTAAAAGTGAATGCTTGTCAATAAAAACGGCTTTGTGGGTTGGTAGCTTCACTGATATTGGATAATATGGGTGCGGGCAATGAATATCAACCAAGTCACTGATTGTTGTTAAACCTATTGACGTTTCTAACATTATATTTCCCGTTAGAGGCAACAGAGGTGAACCATGTTAATTTCCCATTAGAAGTCAACACACCCTATGTTAATTCTATGACATAACATTACTTTCTGTTATAGGCTAGGCGGCCCTGGATATAATAATAATAATAATAATAATAATAATAATAATAATAATAATAATAATAATGAGGATTTTTTTTATTGCGCCTAATCTTTCGAAGTTCTAAGCGCTTTACAACATCTATAATGATATGACTACCATAAAGAAAAAAAAGAAGAAAAAAAAACTTGGGAAATTGAGAAATATAAAGTATGCTGAAAACATTTAAGGTACAAAGCGTTATTAGGTCTCTAAGTTTGTTCCTGCAGTCGAGAAAGGTTAGTTTTTAAGAGCACTCTTAAAAGGGTTCACTTTTTGTATAATTTAAATGAACAATTCCTTCCAAATAGCGGGCCCTGGTATGCAAAAGAACGTTGTCCATATGACTTCGTTTTCATAGTGGGAACAATGAGTATACGATTGTCAGAAGAGGAGCGTAAGTGTCTTGCTGGTGTATACACATGAGTGAGGCTAGATAGGTATGTTGGACTTGAGTCTGTCATTGACACGTAACACATATAACAAATTTTGTGTTTGGGTCTGTATCAATATGTTAAATTTACGCAGTTAATTCGTTCTACTGGCTAAAGAGTCATCTTCAATGCTGTGTTTCAAAGACATCCAAACATTTTCAATTCCCGTTTGATTCCAGGGTGTCATTTCCGGGTCAATATTTCCTTACGGCCTATAAAGTCCCACAAATGTTAAACCTATGAAATGTTTACACGTATGAATTTTAATCGTGACACTATAATTAACAAATTATGGTAAACATAGGAATCTCTTAGACTCCCCAAATATCTCAATATACCAATTTCAGCTTCATATATATGGTAATTGAAGACCTATACAGTAATTAAAAACTAACTTGATTTTTCTTTGAGTCGGACATTACAGGCGTTAGCCCGTTTCGCGATCACTGCTAGCTGCCATTTAATCATTGATAGTTAAATGCAAAATTAGTTGCACATATGAATTTATAGACACTGAAATATATTTCACATTATACATCTCTTCAGTTAAATTTCGAAAGTAATTATACATGCTTCGGAACAAATTTCCACCTTGTCAGGAAAAGAAAGCATCCTCTTGGGCATTGTAAACTTGAAGCCTATGCGCTTGATCATATGTACAAAAATTTAGCGACTCGAGACAAAATTAGTACTGGTTATATTGCCACCATCTGATTAGTACAGATTATTTGATGCAGGACCGGATTATCCATATGGCAAAGTGGGTCACGTGCACAGGGCCCCGAGGCCTTAGGGGCCCCGTATATTATCGTCTGATTTCACAGGCAGTTATGTTAATAGTACGGTATACATATCTATGGAAAATGCAGGATAGCTATGGGCCCCTATGTCGGCTGTGCCCAGGGCTCCCAAATGCATAAATCCGACACTGGTCTGAGGGCAAAGATTTTTTATGTTTGCCTCAGCTATTCATTGACAAAATTGATACACAGAGTAGATACAAGATTGCATGTTAACAGTTTTACATTTTAGATCTTACAGAACATCATTGTGAGATATATAATGTATTCAATGTAAATACAGCACGTTACTTGATGGGGCGTATCCATTTGTGGGTGACCAATATGAAATAAAAATCATGGGCGACCGCACTCTCCTAGGGGCAAAGCAAGGATGTGGGGTGGGCTAACGATTTACATCCCTTGAGTTCCACCTCTAAAAATGTTCAAGCTAACAGCCGTAAAACGTAATAGCTGACCACTACATGTCTATCCCCTTTCCTATAATTCTGTTGGTGTCCCAAAAAATGAAAAGCCACATATATTTGACATGTGATACACGAGACGTATTCGGCCACACTTCAAACAACGACTCGTGTTGTCTATGCTAGATGTTCGAAAACATGGTTAAATATCTGCCTATTCTGTTACATAATAGTTAAAGAATGCGGAATGCCATACTTTAATGTACTATTTTTTTTTTACCAGGTCCTACGTATCAAACACGGCTCCAAACACCTTCGCAAAAGAGCTAACCCAATCAACTTGAAGTATGTGTACATCATGTACTATTTACATCTTAAAACGTAATACTTCAATTCAGTGTATCAGCTGACACATACATGATTGATATTCCGATTGACACTCCGGTGTGATGTCATATAGTTCATTAGCTGGTTATGTTAGTCAAACAAGGTACATTTCCAAAACTAATTATCTGGTTTTGCATACGAATGTGAAGGGATGGTTACTGATTAGAGAAATTCCAGATTTATTGTAATGTATTTGTGACCTGATATTTGCATTATTGTATACGGAGTAGTGCAGTAGACATATTCAAATATTATTTTAGCCTCAGAATTGCATCTCATGATATGAATTGTTAGCTTGTTCGAGTTATTTTACCTCGTACAAATTTGCTTCAATTCGATAACATAATCATTTGGATATCCAGCATATGACCATGTTCTTTCTAAATGGAGGTTAGTTTATTTACTAATATTGAAACCACGCTTGTCAGAGGGCTGGGTTCATCTTGCAGCTACCCTCAACCCTCAATGAATCTGATGCAGGAGAAAGTTAACAGGTGCTCCGATTACCTGATCCAAGTAACTATTGAGATGAACAGATGCAGCTTATATGTCACTGGATGATATACACCTCACACATATATTACCGGATGATTTCTTCCTCACATATATCACTAGAATATATACCCCTTACACATATCACTGAATAATATACACCTCACCCATATATAACACATATATCACTCCATATATTACAGGACGTACCATTCAAATTAGACATCAACACACAGTGATCATTTTATAATGTTCTCTTAAAACTCGCCTTTTTCAACTGAAAGACCAAACGTAAATAAATAATAATGTTTCCTATTTTAAATATTTTCTGCATGTTTAATGTTTTCTAATTTCTTGGTGTGTTTCGTTTGTAGTCATATCATTATATATGTTGTAAAGAGTTTAGTGCTTCTAAAGATTAGCAGCTATACAAATTCCTCATAATTGCTATTATTATTATTATTATTATTATTATTATTATTATTATTATTAATATTATTGTTGTTGTTACTATTATTATTGTGATACATATCTCACACATTATACCTGGATGATACAGAGCAGATCCAAAATTAACTGACACATTCATAATGTAAATTGTCTGGTTTATCATTTGTTTCATCTGCGAAAAATATTACAATACGGGAATGCTGTCTTTTGACAATTTTGCCGGACCATTGAATTCAAAATTATAGTAAACATGTGCACGCAATCGCTCTTTATTTCAAGACGAATGAGAAATGTGATGATTTTGTATTATTTGCTTGGGAAATAGGGTTAGGAAATAACCCAAACCTACCATTATTTCATTTGGTCGCGTGTGCACACTCGTACAGTGGTGATTATGAAACCCATTACTATATTTGTTTTTTTAAGTCATTCAAGACACTCAAAGGTGAGTTTAAATTAATATTTGGCCAATGTAAAATCCCATCTGGCAGGTATAGTCACGCTATTACTTAAGACAGAAATATCCTTTAAATATTTGACCTTTTCATCTGTTTCAATACGATCACACATTAGTCGTAAAATAATTAATGAATATTTCCTTGATTCAAGGTGAACTATCGATAATAAATCTGACACTTTTCATGAAAATGTGCACATACAGAGAGGGATAATGCAACAGTAATAATTTCCCGGTATCGTTACCGAGAAAAAAATGGGTTAAATTAAAGACGTTTTACTTTAGCAGAAACAGTAACGGCATTTGTGGCCAACATACTTGCACTTTAAAGCTAAGTTGAACTTTAATTCATATTAGAGAAAACATGACTAGTGACCCTCAATTCCAGAAATTTATTCTCACGTCTACTTGTGGTAATTACCACAAGAAAATATATGCTACCTTATGAAAATGTAATAATTATTCTAAACGTAGTGTTTCTTGTAAGGGTACATCCACCCCCACCCCAACCCCCCACCCCCGCTTAATTTAAGAAGCTGACAAGAATGACATACACTTTCTAGATCCCCACAAATAATTTACTAAACAAATTTAAGAAAATTGGACACAAGATGTAATAGTAATCAATATCAAAGAAAGGAAGGTAATTTACTCCCATACCCTCAGAACTAATTAGTCCTTACAATTAAAAACAATCAATACACCAACTATTCACACCATTTAATCATTATAAGAACACTTAGGATATAAAATTATTATTATTGTTGAAAACAGCAACATACAGGAAACAAGCTACGGCATACACAATACTTTATCTAGGCTGAGGTCCGAATATATATATATATATATATATATATATATATATATATATATATATATATATATATATATATATATATATATATCCGTTTGATTTAGACTTTGCACCACTGCACACACAGACACACACACAGGTGTTGATAAAGCAGGCTTCATATTTAGGGGTAATGAATGGGTGTATCTATTACAGTTTGCATACACCCTCCCAATAAAATTGTCCGCTCGCATTAATCGCTCATAACCTAGGTATAGTTGTGGCAAGAGTTCAGGGTTGACAATAAATAATATAGCATGCTAAAATCAATAAACGCGTTCTACTCTTGCTAGCTCTAGCTTTAGGAAAGCTCCTCTTGGGTCACGTGTTGTTTTGCCTGCCGTAACAGGAATAATTCATTATGTTACTCTCTTCCTAATATTCAAAAGTAAGACATAATTACAGGACCAATAATGAGGTTCATGAGTTCATTCCCAGATCCTTTAATCTTGTCAAAAAAGTCAATCCCTTTAGTAGCCATACATAAAAAATCAGCTGGATATATATATATATATATATATATATATATATATATATATATATATATATATAAGAGAGAGAGAGAGAGAGAGAGAGAGAAGAGCGAGAAGAGCTAGAGAAATTCATTTTTAAACAGCCTAAATTAGGATACACTATTCACGATTCTATGAATTACCAGGACGAGAATTCTGAATTATGGTTCTAGATCAGTTTATCTCGACATAATACAATTTTGTTAGACCCTCTTGTAACAACCCTTCATTATGCACATAAAGCTACATTTCGTCTCAAAAGTTTAAATCTGTAAAAGTTTTAATTTATGTTAAATGAATTCACATAACCGTCTAATGCGTATTCATAATTTCAAAATTCACTGAACGATTGTCTAGAAAGCATTTTCTTCATAGCGTCTGTCCCGGTTGATTTATTTATGTTATTAATGAGTATTTCCAGCCTAAAATATATTTTCATTTGGAAACTGAAATGGTATGGCCATGTCAGTAGAGCAAATAGTATATCCACAACAGTACTGCGGGGCACCGTCTAGGGTGTCAGAAGGAGAGGTAGACAGAAAAATAAATGGACGTACAATATCACATAATGAACCAGGAAACGTTTTGCGGAGACACAGGCATTGGCACATTATGGAGACAAGTGGAAGGAACTTATCAAATGTTCAGCAGCACAGTGCCTCACCGACAACACTAGGTCAAGAGACTGATGAGAGAGAGAGAGAGAGGACAACCATGTCCTCGTTGTCGAGTGACTCCTTGGTACACAGGATACATCACTTTTTCAGTTGTTCGAGAATCGTTTTTGAAAATGGAGTTTCACTGTGACTTTCCCTTTGGTAAATGGAATATTTTGTCCTAGTTCTCCTTTTATAGAAATGTTGACACTCTCGAAATACGACTTACTGACGGGTAAATAATGAGGATGTACAAATTCACGGTGAACGTGATGGGTATTTCCACCTTCCTCTTTATCGGTAGTGTCAGAATCCACTTTGAAAGGAATGACACGCAGTAACGGTGCAGAGGTGTGTCCTACCACGTTGTACTCTGCCACATCGGAGTACACAAACATCAAGTTGAGACCTTGGTTCAATTCAATAGGGAATCGAAAATATCTGGCAAAATCCGAGTTACTGGTTATGCCTGGTATTTGCTTTTTGTTCTTAAGCATCTCAACGTCTCCACCTAAAATATCAAACAATTCAGGACAAAAAGTAATGGCCATCATTTTCTCCTCTGAAAATGTCATCATGAGTCGACGAGACACTGAATAGTACTCAATGGTCACACTTTTTGGGTTTTTTGAGTTTGCAAAGGACTCCATGACTTTACCAAACACAACATTGAACCTGGTTACAATCGTAGTCACTAAATGTTGACCACTAAAATAATAACCTGGAGGAATGACGAACTTATGAGTGGACAGGGCTTTTGTTGGGGGTCCATCTGATTTCTTTTCGCCACCTTGACCTCGTGCGTCTAAGGCTTTTTGCAATTGCTCGTCAAACACTTCAACTGTAAAAGTGTTTTGATTTTCGACGATGTTTTTGATTTGTGTCGGGTGTATTATTTCCACTAAAGCTACTTCCCAATGATCATCTTGATCCAAATGCATGGTTTGAGGTAATTTAGCCGTGTAACAGCACAACGTGTTGTTAGGAAACACCTCCATGGAACTGTCACTGGGTAACGTTAAGTAAAATTGGTTAATAGTGTGGTTCATAATTCCAATGTTGTTCTGTCCGAGGAGTCACTCGAGGTTAAAGGAGTGTCTAAAAGAGGATTGTGATTGGAAGGGTGACTGTCAGGAGAAGGACTAACGTTGGCCGCAAGGCTCCCAATAGTGTTATTGTTGTTCCCGTTGTAAGAGTATTTCAGGGAAGGATTGGGAAGAAGATACCCGATGCAACTGCTGAGTAAAATGGTCCACAATTGTTTGTCTCCTTGTTGCAAACTCAAATTAGCAATGTCTGCACCGATAACACAATACTCCACAAAGATTTGACAGAAAAAGACGATTTGGGTTTTAGGGACACGTTCTCCACACCACACCCACAAGGGTTGCTTTTGTAAATCTTGCAGAGATGACGTGGGTGAAGGAGAAGTCACTGTGGTTGCCGAAGCTGTATTGAAGGGCATGATGGTCACTTCTTTTTATAGTTGATGACTTGGGCAGCGTCAATCCAAGAATCAAAACTAGGAGGATATCCTTTCCAACGTACTTTGACTTCTTTGACACGTCGTTTTCCTACTTTACGAGTTCTTCGTTCGAGAATGCTTTCAATGTCGTACACGTCGTCTTCTTTTTTGGTGACACGTTGTAACTCAGGCAAGTAAAACGTTCCTTTTAATACTTCTCCGTTCATGTCTTCCAATTTATAGACGGTAGGATGACGGCCACGCACTCGTTCAGTAACACGAAACAATTCGGTGGTCCAATTGGATAAGTAACCTTTGTCGAAAGTGCGTTTGGTTTTACCAATGCGTACCCAATCTCCCGGGGTTAACACTTCTCCACCTTTGTTGGGGACAGCCCTCGTTCGGGACGTACCAAACAGACGCTCAAAAACAGTTACTTCGTTGTCACGTGTCACCTCTTGTGGGGAACGTCCAATGCTTCTATGGTAAGATTGATTGTAGGCTTGGACTAAGTGCGGTAAGACGTCGATGTATTTGAGAGTGTGTTGATGCGTAAAATATTTCCACATGCATTCTTTCAAGGTACGTTGAAAACGTTCCACGATACTGGCTTTGGTTTCAGGATTTTCGGTGGTGAAAAAATGAATGTCACGTTTTTTTAATTCTCGTTGGAAAGCTTGGTTTAGAAATTCGGTGCCTTTGTCGGTTTGCCATCGAAGAGGGTGACGACCACTTTGTTTCAACACCAGTTGCAAAGCTCGTACTAACTCTCCGCTCGATTTGGATGTCAACGGTACGACCCAGGCAAATTTAGAAAAGACATCGATGACACAAAACAAATATTTGTAGCCACGATTGTAGGTGGCTAAATGAGAGACATCAGCTAAATCGGCTTGCCATTGATGATCGATGCCTTCCACTTGAGTGCGACTTCTGTGAAATTTTCGTCGAATGGGTTTGTGTAAAGTGTACGTCGCTTGTTCTTGTAACCATCGTTGTACTGCGGGTAAACGGAGCTTTTTCAGGCGAGTTTTGGCAGCATGATACAATTTCTGAATGCCTCCGTAACCTGCAGGGTGAGCTGGATCGTAGTAAATGCTGGCTAAGACCTTCTCCATGGTTTAGGTTAATAAGTGACCCACTCTTCGAGGATATTGCTTTGGGTGGGACGAAATGCGGGTTGTTTGGAAACGGTTTTACGTGTCCGATGTGCCACAGGAGTTGACGTCGAGGGTGCTGGTGGTGGTGGTGGTGGTGGCGGAGGTAATGAGATAGCTTTGGTCTTCTTTTCTTTTCTCACCTCTGGTTTCCTTTCTTTCTTTTTCACTTCTGTTGAAGCAGGAGTAGCCATCATCTTTTTGACCCAAGTTTTGAGTTCTTCTTGTTGGGGCGTGGGAGAAGGGGTCAATAAGGAAGCGGCAATCTTACTCGGAATGGGAGTAGCAGTGGGTGTTTGAAAGAGATCATGGGGTTCTTTTTCTTCCTTGGGTAATGGTGGGGTGACGTCTGTTTTGGCTACTGTAGAGGGTAAAGGCGACGGATTATTCATTAGTGCCCTCAAATCGGACAGTGTGGGTAGAGCTGTTTGTTCCACAGCTTTTCGATGAAAGAGTTGTAGTCGTTGCAGAAGTTGACCGTACTTTTGCGATTTTTCGGTTTCGGACAAATCGTGGCGATGCAGCAAGGATTGCAATTCGTGTTGTAATTGGGATATCTCGTTCAAATCAGGATTGGGTGGTAAATGGAGGATACGTTGTTCTTGCCAACGATGGTATTCCATCCATCGTTTGTAAAGAACTAAAGTCAGTTTTCGTCCTTCCATGGGCTTCCAAAGGTTACGTCTGAGATCGTGGTGCTTCATGGATCCCTTTTATCTTCTGGAAGGATCATACATATTGCTACCCATACCTTGGGGCCATCCCTTGGTGCATCCCTGGAGCCATCCCTTGGTGCATCCCTGGGGACATCCCTTGTGTCATCCCTTGTAAAAAACTTGGTAATATGCTGGATAGGATACCGGATTTCGCTAATCCTCCCAACACAGGAAGAAGAAAAGGTAAAAATCCTCCGCGTTGCACCAACATTTTTTCTTTTGACGGACGGGTATTTTCTTTTGGACCATTTGACGAAGAACGTGTCGATGTTTGGCTAAGCATTTTTTCTGGTGTGAAGACAAAGGTATCGTGCCTTTCAAGTCATTCAAACAACATTCGCACACGGTATCGATGACATCTTTGGAAGCCGTTTTAATGATTTGTTTTCGCATGGGTGGAGAGGCTTTGGACAGGACAGACAACACGTCTCCGTGTTTGACCAAACGAGGAGGTAGTCCTTTCTTTTTCTTTCCTTTGTGAGGTGTAGAAAAATATTTTCTGCGAGGTGACATCTTTGCTTGTTCGTTCCACAATACCACTGACGTCCATGACTTGAAACAGACCCTCTTTTATCTTTTTTTTTGTTGTGCCATCACTTGATTTATAAGTGGTATCACTTTTTCTGGAAAGAGATCATGGGGTAGGAAAAATCCTCCGCGTTGCACCAGCATCTTTTTCTTTTGACGGACGGATATTTTCTTTTGGGCCTTTGGACGATGAACGTGTCGATGTTTGGCTAAACGTCCTTTCCTTTTCTTTCCTTTGTGGGGTGAAGAAGAATGTTTTCTGCGAGGTGACATCTTTGCTTGTTCGTTTCACAATATTACTAGTGTCAATGACTTGGTACACACTCTCTTTTATCTACTTTTTGGGGAACTACCGCTTCGTCAAAAAGGTAACAATGTCTTTCACAAAATTACCAAAGGATCCTCCTTTTTGGTGACTCTTCTTTTTCTTTAAAAGACTACGTCTTTGGAGGAAAGGACGTCGATGTTTGGTTTTTAAGCCTTTGGTACGATGACGAGATTGTCTTTTTCCTTTTCCTTTTTGGGCAGCAGAACGACGAGGGTGGTGGTGGTGGTGTGCACGTTTTTGAGGAAGCATCCTTGAGTGTTCAGCAGTGGTACAGAAAAAAATACTGATTGACGTCGTGGTCTTCAAGTCATATTTTTATACTGGAATGCGTCGCCACTGATTATCTTTGCGTCGTATCAACTTCATGGCAGGTAACACACGTCGTGAAGGGGTTCGCAACGGACTCAATCGGGACAGTTCTTGTTTGGACAAATCTAGTAAACTCTTTAACATGCCAGATCTTTCTTGGACTTTCACTTTAGGGGCAGGTACTTTGTGAGCAGCTGCTACTGCCGCTAATGTGGACGAGGGTGTCACCGGTGGAGGAGACGTTTTGGGAGACGCAGATTTCCAATGTTTCATCAAATTAGGAAAAACGGGTGTCAAATTGGGTTTGGCTGGCATCACCCGCAACGGAGAACTGACAGCCCCTGAGGCTACTAGCAACGTAGTCCCTGCCAAACGTCCTTGTAGATGTTTTCTTACAGGTCGTGGCTGACGAAGGTAAGGTTGTGTCCTGGCCGAAGTGCCTTTCTTGTGGGTGACCGCTTTTGTCTGTGGACTTTTCTTTTTCTGTGTTTTGGTCTTGACACCCTTGTTCTTTTTCTTAGGGGCTTGTTTGGCTTTTTTTGTTTTCTTCTTGGGGTGAACTTTGGGAGTATTGGGATCCCATTTTAAAAGGGAACGAATGATGACACCTCCTAGAGAACCACTACCTCCAGGTTTCAATATGATTTGCTTTTTGGTGTGAGTGTCAATGCGAGGATTGGCCAGTTGCGTCAAGGCTACTTTGTTTCTGTCAAAAAAGCGTTTGGTTTGATGTGGAATGTGAATGATGCCTTGCAGTATTTGACGTGCTGTCACCGTAAACCATCGTAAGACTTCTTTGAGACTGGCTTCTAAGACGTGAGCACGTGTTTGTGGATTTTTTTTGCGACTGATGCCGTACAAGGCACGAATCAATTTGATGGGAAGATGAGACTGAAGGGACGTCATGTTGACGATGCATGAGACAAGGTCAAAGTAACCCAAGGTTTCTATAGATTTTTTTTAGTGCTTCATAGTGTTATGTCGACGAGGAGGACGTGTACACGACAGGTCCTCCGTCTTGACACCAGTCGTGAAACAAATCGGTACGAAATCGCAAATAATCAGGGGTAGTGGGTTTTAAATCCACGAGTAAATAGGCGTGTGGCGTTTGAGTGGCATCATCGTACGCATGAGTTAGCCAAGGTGTTCCTAACTGTTTGGCTAAAACTTGCACTTGTGATTTATCTCGAGGACTTTTAAACAAGACCACGTAATGAGCATTAAGACTAATGGTACGATGGGCTTTACTTTGTTGAAATAAATTTTGTGTAATGTAAATGACACTGGCATTACGATGATGCCCCTTACGCGTAAACCATAGTTTAATTTCTTCTTCGTCTTCTCCTAACATGTCGTCAAAAATGACCCAATGAGTTTGACTAGGGTCAGATACGATCCCTTCGTCTTCTTTAGGAATGCCTGCTACAAACACAATGGAATCACCTTGACTTTCTTGCAAGAGGCTGTATGCCGATTGCCACTCTTTGTAACACCACACGATGCGTTGAGGTGAACGATCGATCAAATGATGTTTATGTTCGATCAAACGTTTGACAAATTCGGTTTTGCCTGAACCGCTCGGTCCAGCAATTAACATGTTAAAAGGATGACGAAGATACAAGGCTTTCCAACTAGCAGAATCTAAGTGTTCGTCAATGACTTTGAATGTGGAGGAGGAGGAAGGAGTAGTAGAAAGAGTAGAGTGAGCCATAGTCGTGTAGTGGTATGACAGTATTGACACAAAAACAGACAAGACAAGAGGTTTTTATACTTTTTTCAAGACACGTTTATTTCAATGCATGTTTAAATTTGAACAACACGAAAACATAAAAGCCAAATGGATAAATACAGGAATAAAATACCTAGGCAACCGATCAAAGTGGAATATAAACAAGTCACTGTACAACGTGGTTTGGGTAACGAAGGTGTCCTAGAGGTAGTATGTAATGTTCTTATAGTCTCCTCTACAGGGGGTACAGTCACATAGGTGTCTTCACGAAAGGGTCTTTGTGGGGGAATGTCCATGACAGTTCTGTCTTGAACAGAAAGATTGTCTTGGGTGATAGATTCTTTTTCTTCTTCTTCTGGTACTGTTACTAACACAGGATTAAAAGTGACTTTTTTCACACGACGATGAATTTTAGGAACACAACGCTTGGGCATAATGGGGTACTTCGTTTGTCCAAGCCTCAAAATCCCAACTTTTCCAGTGACGTACATCTGTCCAATGAGGGTGTAAATCACAAGCTACACACACATCTTCGTACACTGCTTCCGTACGTAAAAGTTGACGAATATTTTTTTCTTGGAAAGGTCGAGACGTATCCAAATGAAAACGTAAGGCTTTGAACAGAATAAGTCTCTCGTGGACATTTAAAGGAGTCACCATACTGTCTTATTTTTTTGATAGATAGTGTTCGTAAAGTGTCCACAAGGAATCGGCAGGTAAACGAAATCCCAGAAAGCAAGTCACTAAAACACACACGACACGTCGACCCCAATTCATAGGGTATAGTTCTTGTAATAAGTGTTCGTAATCTTTCACCGTGTGAATCTTCTCATTGATATCCTTCCACGGAATCTGTTGGATCACCAATGATAAAGGTTGTGGCATGGTCGTTCTCTTTTATACTTCTTTTTTAGGTCGAAGACTATCAGTGTAGATTCAACCCAGAATTAAACACAGAATTAAATTTGCACAAAAAGCAAAAGTGATTAATATAACGTGTAATTTCGTCCCACTGCCATTCAGGGTAACGGTCAAGAAGGATCAAAACATCTTCAGATGTAAACGTAGTAAATTGGTAACAGAGCAAAAAAATACCCTTAATCCAGAGAAATCTAATACGTTGGTTAATTTTTGTCACTTGCCTCTTGTGAATTTCACGACACAAATGTTCTACAGTCACCCATTGAGATTTTTCTTTAGCAAGACCTTGCCAAACGTCCTTGTAGATCTTCTCTTGCAATTCGTATGGTAATCCTTGAATATTATGTTTTAGAGAGGGTTTATATACTGGTCTAGACGTGTTACACGACATGGAGTAGTAGTGTCACTTCCAATCACTAGGTCCTACTAAAGGTAGGTATTGACAATTCGGAGACCATCGAGCATGTTCCAAGTAAGCGGAATCTTTCTGTTCCCACTCGTAAATGGATACACCACAACTGAAACACTTGACTTTATCTCCTTCGCCCAAGTAGAAAAATCCAGCTCTGGCTAATTCTTCAGGAGTTGGTCCAGGCAGATATTTTGGCCATTTATCTTTGAAGGTTTGGAATCGACTTTTAAAGTGACAGTATTCAGGCAAACTCGTCGGGAACGAATATTCGACTCTCCTCACTTCTGTTCGATGCAGGTACGGTGACATTCCTAGGAGTCCACGATAACGTGTGGCACCGCTTTCGCATCCCTCAGGTTTGACACGCACAGCATCACTTTCCACGGTAGATATAGGGGTAGTAGTCATAGCAACGTTCCCACGATATCCAGCTGAATCGCTAACGTCACAGCGTCTGGCATCACTACAATCGTAAGGTTCACCATCGCACTCTGTAACGCAATTACAGTGCATACCGCAAGGACACTTACAGTTTCCTTCCGGACAACTTCCGTTGCAATGCATGGGTCTTATCCATCCAGTACTTTTCACACTCTGGAAAGGTACATTTGTTTTACAATCCCCAAACTTGAATGATGTCTGTTTAAATGGATTCATCTTCTTTTCGCTTGGCTGTGTTAGTCACAATGAACTATTGGTCTTGGACAATGTCCCTTTTTATATGCTGCCCAATTTCGACGTGACCGTACGGGAGAGTGAAGTGATTGGGAAGTCGTACTCTTTTTTGGTACACGATTTGATAGACTTTTTCCAAAGGTCGGCTAACGATTTGGTGTGTAGGTAAACGGACAATCTTGTGCGGTTCGTGGGTAGTCACTTGAAACGTTTCATCCTGTCCCGACTGTAAGGCTTCTTGTAGCACGTTAAAGTTCACCACTCGACTGGTGCGATAATTGAGAGTCAATCCTTTCACTTTACATTCGGTGTGCATTTCTCCTTGTGGGTCTCGGTATTCGTAACCGTAATTTTTAGGACCGCCACTTGCAAAACATAGAATCTTGTCGTTGGGATGTTCATCGGTCCAGGCTCCTAAACGGTCTCCTTCGATGACAGGGTTACACTGGTTCGGTCGGTGAATGTAGATGCAACTGTCCGTGTCAAAATACAACACACGATCTCCTAACAGTTCTAACACTTCGTACAATTTTAAACGAGCGTGGGCTGTCACGTAAGCCGCAATGATGACATTTCCAAATTTGTCGGCTTCTACAAAGTCTAGTTCTTCTTCGTAATTGACTAAGATCAAGTCCTCACGAATGACGTCCACGTGTTTCATGACTTTGGTTGGGTCGTGAATCATCTGGAAGTAGCGAGACGGCTCGGACAAATACTCCGTCTTGGGTAAAGACGGTCGTTGTGCCATTTTACCCCACAAGCAATTGAGCATCACTTTGGCAAACGACCGCCTTCCCTCGTTTTTCTCGATGTGGTCTAAAGTGATACCTTCCTGCTCCCTATATTTTTCTTTGAATATCTTTTGGTCTTCGGGAGTGTGACACCAGGAAAGATAGCCACTAGCTTCTTGTTTTAGTTTTAAAAAGGCATCCACGTAGTCTGCAAAAATACCTTTCTGTCTCTCGTCGCCCTTGCGGTATTGTTGTGTTTTGGGAAAGTGATAAATTTCGTACACTTCTAACAGTTGGTATCCCAGGTCCAGAGCTTTAAACAATTCCACGCTCACCCACGTTCCTGTCAAGGCGCGTTCTTCCTGAGTGTGCTGACAAGGTTGGTCTTGGTTGCACATTTCGGCACATGTGCGACACAAAGGAAACATCAGTTTTCCTTGGCAATGGTGAGGTAAAACGGGATGGTACAAGTCTGTGGGAGGTAAGACTTTACACTTGATCAATCCTTCGTACTGACGAATGTGGTCCAAGTCAATGTGTTCTGTCATCAATTCTGGATGCCCTACGGGAAAGTGACAATATTTGCACACGTAAGGATACAGCGAACACACGTCCAAGTATTTGATTTCTTCTCCCTTCTCTTCGTCCGCTTGGTACAGCAAACAAGTGGCATTCGTTCGTCCTCCGTACAAACTATCCCGGGGGTTCAATGGGTCCACCCACTTGTAACTTTCTACGATGCGTTTAAACTCGGGATCGGTTTTCAAACGCAGATCGTACTCGTGTTCCCACATTTCCACTACCTGGTATCCTTGTTGTTCTAACTTCAAACGTCGTTGACAAGTGGTCTGGTACAAATCTTCCATGGTTCGTTGTAAAAACTGATTTTTGGTGTTACGCTGAGGGTAGCATAGGGGACATCCGTGAAATAAACATCCGTTAAACTCGTACACGATCTGAGGGTTTTCTAAGTCCCAACCATCTACCGAATACGTTCCGATGGTCTTTTCGCCTCCTCCGTTGCGAGCGTGTTGGATCCATTTGTCTTCCTTGTCGCACAAGTAATGGAGCCAGCGTAGGGCTTTAACCGAGTATTGACGTTTGACAAAATTTGTCGTTTGAGGACTGATGACCGCTAGAGTATTTTCGGGCATAAAGCGTTTTCGGTACACTAAGGAACATGCTTTGGCAATGGTACAAGCTTCTTTCAAAGGATCGATCCCTCCGTATTCCATGAACAATTCTCGAAATTTTCCACAACAGCGTCGTAAAATGTCCACGTCAGATCGACAATACTTTAAAATTTCTTCTTGAAAGTCAAAGGGGTCCGAGGCGTGAGTCTGGTACCAAGCATGGAAAGCTTCTCGTTGTTCGGTGCGCATGTTGTCGGGGTCGTAGTCGTCAACCTCAGGCAAATGGGGTAGAATGGCATGTTGATTGGCTTCGGTATTAAAAAAGTGTGGAAAATAACCTTTGGCCATTTCTGTCATTCCAAACGTTTTAGGCATGCGACTCAAAGGCATGGCCAAGTAACACATCGAATCTTTAAACTGTACTTGTCCTACTTGCATAGAAATGATTTTGGCTCCGTTCAAAGTCACTTGAGGCCGTTCGGTACTTTGTTCCGCATAGTATCTAAGCAGAAATTGCCCATCGTATCCCGAGAAATTGTGAGCCATGACCGTGGCATGGCAATGACACTCTCCGTAACGTTCGATGTCTTCTGGACTCCACGTTTCGTCGATGGGGTTTAGGATCCATTGGGCAAAATCGGCTAGCGTGTTTGACCCTCGAAAGATTTTTTCACGTCCTCCAGGAATCTTGCTGCAGTAAGGGCAATGACTAAAGATAGGTTCTTTGATGCACTGCTCGCACGCACGGTGAGCCACGCAGAAATTAGGAATGTGAATACCAGTTTCTTGCATGCATTCGAAATCAAAAAAGATAAAATTCCCTTTCTTCTGGGTATCTTTTGGTTGGGGTTGATATTTTTGAATGAAGCATTCGTGCTCCAAGTCACCGATTTGGCGACAAATGTGACATCGTTTCTTCCCTCGACAAACGTGTAACTTAACACTATTGGTACGTATGCCTTGTCCACAAGTAGGACACAATCTCAGAAGCTGACAAGTACTTTTCTGCTGTGAACCTTGCATCTTCAAATGTTGTTGGTAACAGGTAAGACTGACAAAAGTGCGCTGGCACACAGGGCAATGCACTCGTACTTGTCCTTTGTCCAGACAAGGTTGAGAGGCCAAACATCCCTCACATTTCGATCCACAATGCTTGTGTTGTTCTCGATTGTTATAGCCATAGTCACATTTTTCACAATAGTAACTGAATTTCAGAAATCCAGTGATACTGGTAATGGTATCAAAATGACCATCGTGATGATAGACGTGAATGTATTTTCCGTCTTTGAAATCGTGGCCTCGAAACAAAAGAGGACCACGCACTTCTTGAGGGTGTACTTTCAAAGTGTAACGTGGAGCCAAGACGTCTTGCAATTTTTGGATTTCTGGAATACCGCAAGGGGTATCTTTGGATATCCCCGCTTGCTGTAACAGGAGTTCTGCTTCACTTCGTTGTTTGGCTCGGTCCGATTGTCGAATAGTTTCCCAGGCTCTTTTCCATTCTATCGTCTCGTTCTTGTTGACATACATTTGTCCCACGACGATTGCACGGGCTAAACACATCTGGTCTTGAGGATTGTTAATTCGGACGAGGCTTCGCTTCATGTTACGAAGGCTGTCCACCAATAACACTTTTTTGCGTCCGGTCCCCTCAGGAAGAGACACGTGGGTCATGAACAGTGTGGCTTTTCCATCGGTGATGTGAAACTTGTCGTTGGATTGTTGCACATGTTGAATTTTGTCGATGACTTTGGAAGGTGTTAATTGTGATGGGCTAGTAAACTCGATCCAAACGGGAGACTTTAAATTATCGTGATGAATAGAAAGTCTCAAGCGATCGTCTTCTTTGGCTTGACATTGCTGTTTCAATGCAGTTAACACAGAATCCCACACCTCGGTAATGAACCCTTCTGTATTCTCCAAAGGTACATTGGCCTTGAAATCTTTAAACTTTACGGCATACGTGTAAGCCGTTGTTCTAAATTTTCGAGAGGAACGCTTTTCCGTCTCTCGAATGGGATAGTAATTTTCAGGGTTTACTAAGGGTGGTGCACTTTGCTTGGACGTCGATTGCTTAGGCGTAGATTCGGGCTCACTCATGTCATCTTCAAAATCACTGGCATGAATTTGAGCTAAGACTTCAGCTACCGTGCTAGGCGATACATTACGTTTCTGTCTCTTACTATCTTTTCCTTTCTCCACAACATGATGTGGTCTTTTCATCTTGTCTGCAAAAAGTCAAATGACTACCTTTTAAAGACCATAACCCCTATATATTCATGTCCGATCCGTGCATATATAAAGGGTTAGTGTCTAACCTTTCAGTATTCATTTCACTCTCACATTGACCAGAACGATGAAAGAACCTACAGAAGTGAAACTTCTCATTAGAGCTTTACGTGGGGTCATACGAAAGTTTTCGTCAGACCAGCCGACGGCCTACTCTTCCACCTATCGAGATAAAAGTCAAGATACTTGCTATATCTGTAAGAAGAAAGGACATTGGGCTACAGAATATTCAGATCGTGACAAAAATAAAAAAGGTACCAATAGAGACAAAAGTCAAGATACCTGTTATTATTGTAAAGAGAAAGGACATTGGTCTCCAAACTGCCCTAAGAAACAACAGGAGCAGGAGGAGGAGGAGGCGGAGGAAGAGGAGGAGGAGGAGGAAAGAAATTCTGAACAGGAGGAGAAAGAGGTACCCTCCTCCAAGGAAGAACCCCGTCACGTTCACAAAAACAAAAAAAGAAGACGAAACGAAAGTGAAGAGGAAGAAGAAAAAGAAAAAGCTGTGACAGTAAAGAAAATGAAAAAATAGAAAGAGTGAAACAGAAGAAACCTATGAACTTTTTAAAAATGGTATTGTGTTATGTTATGTTGTGATATTGAATTGTAACGTTTGTACTAGAATACACCAGAGAGAAAAAACGTAAGTGTCTCTTGGTTTTGATTTGATAGAATAAGAACCTACACTCACACATTCCTTCACTCACACGTACATCATGGATTTTAAAAAATATAATAAAAAGGATTTTTGAGTTTTCATTGAATTAGGCAATTGACATAGTATTTCTTTTCGAAATAATTGGAGTGGCCCTGAAAAGGACCGTTTGTGTTTTGATTGTTTAAAACAAAACAAACTCAGAAACGGGACGAAATCCTTTTGAGCTGTCTTAAGCCTTTGCCACGGCCAAGGCCTACTTCGGGACTGGTGGTTCCTGTCAATGATTTGGTAGAAATCACTAACGGTGGTAAGGTAGACGTAGTCACAGAGAGATCGGGTTGTTTCGCTCGAGAAGGTCTTTTTCTCTTCGGTCGTGATAAAGAAGTCTGATACATTTGTTTCAGACTCCTTAACTCAGCTAAAATATCTAAAAGTACCGTCGTGACCGTTTAATTTTCACTATTTTCTTTCTGTCCTTGGTCTTCATTCTTCTCTGTTGCTGTTGCTGCTGCTGCTGCTGCTACTGTTTCTTCCTGGTGTTTCCTTCTTGCTTCTTCTTCCTGCTGTTGCATAAGAAAAGCTTGTTCTTCTACTTTCTGTTGTTGTAAAAATCGCTCCAATTCTTCTTTTTGTCTCTGCTTAAAATCATCGACGTGTCCATAAGAAGATACAGAAGGCAACGAAGGTTCCGGAATAAATTCTTGCGATGTTAAAAAATCCACAATATCCCAGTTAAAATCCACTTCTTCTGGATGTAGATTTGTCATGACTTTAGTAGTCACTGTTGGCCCATGACTTGCTGTCTCTACTCCTGACTCACTCCAATTCATCGTCTTCTTACTGTCCGCCATGATTGACAACTCTGTCTCATCGATTGACTGCACACAGACGCTAGTACCTCTATATAGAAAAGGTGACGTCACAGACCGCTCTCTTCCGATTGGATGGCTGTGCCTGACTTTTGTAACGCGTGTTTGGATTGGTCGATACACTCAATCCGTTTCGATCCGCTCTTCCCCTATAAATAACCGCAGTTCACGGCATTCGCTTCACCTGTTCTCATCACAAGATGTGGACTAACGTTGAATCGTCAACCCTTGTGTCTAGCATGCTGTTTAGGACTGACATACCCATGTATGTCAGATCATCATGGAGTGTCATTCATATGACGGAGACAGCCTATTGGAAGAGAAGAGTCTATGTGGAAAGACAAGGTTGCTTGAAGAGAGTTCTCTTCTATGGACCCACAGTAAGGAGAAGTTTAAGGAAGAGAAGAAGATCTGTGAGATGTCCTCTGTGTTAACAAGACAACGTTAACATTACATATAACGGTCCTTTTCAGGGCCACTCATAGGTCTCGAAAAGATAGTAGCTTTCTTTGCCGCCCTTTTTTTCCCTTGTCCCTATATAGGCCCACCCTGTTCCATTTCCCTTGACGCTATATAGGCCCACCCTGTTCCATTTCCCTTGACGCTATATAGGCCCACCCTGTTCCATTTCCCTTGACCCTATAGTGCCCCAAGCTGTTTTGACCCTATAGTGCCCCAAGCTGTTTTTGACTGGATTTTCCATTGACCCTATAAATCTTGACCCTATAGTGCCCCAAGCACTTTTTGACTGGGTTTTCCATAGACCCTATAGTGCCCCCTATTACTACTTATATATAATCACCATTTCATGATCATTTGTTTGCCGGGCGGATAATGACAAAGGTGCCATAATGCAGTTCAGGCATTGATTATACCACTCCCTTGTTAGTGTTTGTACGGAAAAGTCTCATCACTACAGGAATAAATTTCCTTGTGCGTGTATATATATAAATATATATAAACAATAACTATTTACCAGAAATTTACAAGTGCCAGAGCTTAGATAAGTGGACAATTTTAACCGAACGTGTTTATTTTAGATTTAGTTTTGTAGCGTTAGATGCTTTCTACCTAAGGTAAGTAATTTTAATATCATTTACTGTTTGAATTGTTATACTATGTACGTGTTAGGCTCTAAAAAAAACACAGAAACATGGAAAAGTTGTAAACAACAAGCTTTGTAAAGATTAACAAATACATTATTTCCGTGGTAAACGAATGTAAATAACGGGAAAAGACCTTACAGTTTTAAGAATTAAATCCAAGAATAATCCACGAATTAAATTACAAAAGTTCTAGTAATGAAATGTTCTAAGAGATTCAAGTTCAAGTCCTGTTCGAAAGTCAAAGATGGAAGACAATGGCATTATGCTGAAGTCTGCTTTGTGTTTCTTTACAGTACATTGTATAGAATCACAAGATTTAACACTCAAGTGTTTGAAACCCGAATAAGAATTTGATTATCGTTGGTAAAGATGTTTACATATGCACATCAAACTTTTCCAGAGATACAAACTAATCGTTTACTTTCCAACTGGTCTGAAGATAACTTAACATGGACTCCAAAACTTGGCTACAAGAAAAGAAATTAATTTAACGTAATTTGTAAAAGTCCAAAATTAAACTATATTTCACTGAAACAAATATTGTATCGTTTTCTAATACACAGTTTTGAAAAGATCCTAAATGCTAATTCACGAAATAGGGGTAAGGTGGAGAAGGACGTACGTGATATTTAATATCACATACTCCTAACATAACCCTGACGAAAATCAATAATTTTAAAGTAAAATTAAAACCTGTTTACGTGGTTTCCACTAACTATGAATCAAGGTCAGGATCTAGTTCAACATTACTTGTTTACCAACGAAAATTCAGGTCAACCTATTTCTGAGAAAACCATCATCTCTAGTTTTATATTTATCATAGATTAATAATAAAATTAGTAATTAAAAATAAAAATATAATGATTACTCTTATGAATTACTAACTTTGTAAATGAAAAAATACATTACGACACACTGGACAGTGCATCTTCAAAGTGCATCTGCTATTACATGTTTTTCAAGAGTTTATTCCTCTAACAATAAACTCCACCTTAGTGGCTGAAATGTTTTTTTTTTCTTAACAGGCACAGATAATTCTGAGATAGCCTTGACCTTAGCATAAAATTGTTTAACTTATCCATGTCCCACGATTTGTTCTAGAAAATTTACACTAGCACGGCAACAAGAACCTTTAGATACATTAATTGTCCAATTTGCTGAGAATAAAATAATTTCCAAATTGTTCATGTTTGTTTCAGTTGTCGTTGTAGATAATGACATCATCATTGAAGTAAGCATTAAAATTATCTAAATCAGAGGTGATCATATTCATAAGACGTTGACAAATACATGGCAACCATTTCATCCCAAACAGAATTGCTTTACACCTGGAATAAAAAATGCCGAAAGTTCTATTGCCCTTTTTCTTAGTGGAATTTGCCAATATCTATTCAGAAGGCCAGATTTGGTGAGATACTAGATATTTTCGATTTTATCAATACAGTCATTGATTCTTGGTAATGGAAATTAATCTGTTTTTGTCACAGTATTCACCTTTATACAAGCAGTACACATACGGAAGGTTTTGTTTGATTGTAACAAGATAACCAGGTGGGATTTCCATATTCACATCATAACACCTTTGACGAAGATGATATAAATACAATGTTTAATAATGAATGACTTGAATGAGCAATTAATTATGAATAAGTGTGTTCAAATATAATCTAAATATAGGACTATTTAACATAAGAATGCACAAATGTAATAATAACAAATATAAAAAAATTCTTTACAAAATACAAAGACAAAGGGTGAATGATTCACAATGATTACACAATGAAAAGATGTAGTTTACTCAGCTAGTAAACAATCATGAATTTTACTTATGTAGTAAAATGAATTCACTCAGATAGTGAAATTATGCAACCAAGAAAGGGACAGATACAACTTATCTTTACAGTCCCGAAAGATGCAATGGGTTTTACCATCCCCACAATTAGCCCACGGCTACAAGATTATATGTAAGAGATACACTCAGTCAACAGCACACTTTATTTCAGCTGCACAGCTGCTACAGTTCAGCTTCACATCTGTTACAGTTAATTCATGTGGTTGGCTTTACAGCTTGCACCACGTCAATACCGATCATTCAGATAACTTTGAACGCTCTTGTCACTCTGGTTACTCTAGACACCTTAGAGACTCTAGACATTCCAAATCATCGGAACGCTCTAGATACAATGGACAGCTTAACACAGCCTGCACTCCGGACTACACCAGACAGCTAAAAAACATATCCCATACCGTGTACTATAATTGACACGGGCATGAAAACCTAATAACGTTATGCACGATAATTAATACAGATTACATTACCGGGACACTAAGTACCAAACAACAAGTTCAGAAATAAACCTAACCCTACTAGATAAGAATCCTACTGTACTAAACACTTCTAAAAATGTAAATTTATTTATTAACATTAATCTCTTGCTTAGTGCAAACAAGAATACAAATATGTGCATTATACTGCGTAAACCAGAGCTACGTAGCAAACATACAAAACAGACGTGGTAGTACAATAGTTATGAACCGCTCCGGTGGTCTAGTGGTTAGAGCGTCCTCAACGGAAGCGGGAGGTCGTCGGTTCGATCCCCGGCCGAGTCATACCAAAGACTTACAAAAATGGTACTAACAGCTGCCTCGCTTGACGCTCAGCATTAAGAGGTTAGTGTTAGGACTGGTCGGTCTGGTGTCAGGATAATGTGACTGGGTGAGACATCATGCTACATGTCTGCGGCATGATGTCTCAGTGCTAGACATCTCTATAAACTTCCTCACTGCAGACATCGTAGCGATATGGCTGAAAAATTGTTAAAGCTACGTTAAAAATCCTAATCAAACATACCAAACAAGCAATAGTTATATCGTATATACATGTACTTTACTTATATACCTCTACGGCTGAAGATGTCCAAGTCCTTAAAGTAGACCAGCTCACTGACAAGGCTATCTGGCTATCTGCAATGTTCAGGGCTTTACCTACGGTGAGGTCTTTATAATACCTCAAAAACAGACCTACGTAACAATGCCTTAAATTAACAGACAAAAAATAAATATCATAACTACCAAATAAATAAATAATTAACGAGGCCATATCGGTTAAAGGCACCACAGCGGATAGTAATACCGCTAGCTTAAAAAAGCAGAACCACTTAACATTACCCTAAAATAAATATATAAAATAAAAGATAAAACGGGAAAGGAAGGAAAAGGGGGGATAATATAAACATTGTAATGCGAGGAAAAAAGGAAGAAAGGGGAGAAAGGGAAGAAGGAGAAGGGGAAAAAAGAGAACATTACACTAAGTAGTGGCACAATGTAGGTACAGTAAAACCAGTCAACCGACAAGTGGCAAGATAAATACTAGTGTGATGAGAAAAACGGGATCAAATAGTGATAGCTCAAGGAAACATAACACCGACAAGAAAAAGTTAAAAGAAAGGGAAAAGAAGGAGGGAAGAAGGAAAAAGAAAGAAAGATGGAAGAAGAGAGTAGGAAGAAAGTGGGAAAGAGAAAAGGGAAAAGAAGAGAAAAAAAGAAGGAAGAAATGAAATAACACCAAATACACCAACTCCAACTCAATTTTATTTATTTTTTTTTCCCCAGGATTCTCATTTGGTACGAGAACCCTTTTCGAACAATCTTTCTCGAAATCTAACTTGATCAATTTTGACGACCGCTCAAAATTAACAATTTAAAATACCTAACAGTGACTACACTCATTTATGTCGCTAAGACATTTTAGCAATTAAATTTGTTAAGGACCTACAACATGTACACTATGCACTAGAAATATTTATTGATAAGAAAGATGAAAAATTCTATGACTATATGAATTTGATATAATTGCACGGGTGGCTTATACATTATTGGTATTTTTTCTGTCCATAGTAAAACTGGACTAGATTAGAAATAAGGGCGTTTCAAGCGTAAACAATTGCAACATCCAGGAGTGTGGAGAAACATAAATAGGCTAACCTGATTGTCGACGAAAACATGGCTGATCCATTTGACTTTATCTACTTTTACGTAACACGGGTTCTAATCAGATGTTGGAAATTTTGATTTCAAGCTCGGCCTATTATCACACTTATGTAAAGTACAACTAAACTATTTGGCAATTCACTAATTACACAGATACTTAATACTTCATGTTAGAAGTAATAAGATATCAAACCGATTGGATTATGTCTTTAACTAGAGTGAAACAATTAGAAAAACTAGCTTTCCTAAACCGGGTGCCTTCCTGCTTTGCCGTGACCCGACATGTTACTCTAACGCAAGACTGCCATTTCACGCGGGTGCCGGGGAGACTGCGACAACACAGCCTAGTGTAGTCAAAGTTACCTTTGATCCTGACCAATCAAATATCCCGACCCTCGGGCATTAACTGGTCGCGAAAGCACATAGTAGCGCATGCGACCTTAATTCATATAAAAAAAAAAAATATAAAATTTAAAAAAAACACGTGTAAAAAGAATTTAAGGATGTATACCGGTAATAGTCAGGATTATACTAGTAATTGACACATCATAATATATTTTATGGATTTATACAGGTTTTATATTGTCGTGCGTATCATTATGTGCAGTTTCAACCGGTGACAGCCCTATCTAACGAAATGGATATACACCGTGATTAGCCATGGAATGCCTATGATTTTGGAATTGTTACCGGTGGTAGTCATGCCATTGCAAAAATGTATAGATTTGTACAGGTTTTAGTCAGGATTGATATCAATGATAACCATCCTATCCATTTAATTAATGTATTTAGAAACGTGTTGGACATGCCATGCTTATAATTTATGGACTGCTATGCCTATAATTTTCAGTAATATTCAGGATTTATACCGGTTATGTATGGATGTTTGCTGGTTATTATCATGCCATCGGATAAAAACTAATCCTTGGACATTGCTATTGCATGTGCCATTATTTTGGGCAGAGTCTTTTATTCAGGTTTCATACGATCGATATCCATTTCAGAGACCATGGTGACTAACGTAAGATTGGTCAGAATATTCGCCGCTGGGGCTTGCATCCTCTGTATTCTGACACCAATCCTGAGTATAATCCCCATCTGCATATTTCAATTGTAAGTATAAACAATGTATCACAACTTCATTGTTGCTTGGGTGTTGAAAACGTAACTATTGTTTCTCTTGAAAATGATATAGAAAACAACTATGCAATATTTTCACCTCACTGACACGAATATAATGACATCAAAATTAATAAGATAATAACTTTTGAAGGCACAATAGTTTGTGCAACGATATTGTGGAAGGTTGCTAATGAAGACATTATTATAGCAATCAAATATTCATCTCAGTTGAATCATTATTAAATACACATACGAGGCCGCACTGTTTTGTCGTACGTTAAAGGCGGTGGACAACGACTGTTTAAAACAAATAATACCTTTCTACAATCTTCTCCTTGGCTGGGTTCATTCTGTAGCTCACAGTAACCAATGAATGTTAACATCCTGAAGTACATTTTCCATTAACGTATATATGTCTGATTCGTAAATAGCAAATAAATATACGTAAAATACAGTTTTTATGGACTAACATTAAGTAAAAATAAAAATAAATCACTAGTAGTCCAACAGCGTCAGTTGTAAAATTATTGTGCACTTTCATAAAGTACAATCTGTTATTCGGAGTATAGCTATACATTTCATCTAGATATTAAGGTGGTCCAATTTGGTTAGAAAAAACCGGCCCGTTGACATGGACATGGACTTTATGAAATTAGAAAAGATAATTACTTTGAATTAAAATTAGTCACAAAAGGGAATAATGAAACCAGCTTCCAATCCTGCTGAAAGGACAAAGTGCAAATGAAGTATATATGATATGCCCCCCCCCCATTGGACCAAACATAATATATTGTCATGATGTGGTGTGAATTATCGATAGATTACGTTTTGAAACAGTATTTTAAGCAGGCTGGTTAGTTGATCGTCCTTTTCCAACCAACACGAACTTTGAACAAGAGTGCAATTTTTCTTGCAGTCAAATTAATTAAAACTGGGGCTACACACATGTTCAAGGATTTTACCCAAACAAGCTATTCAACTAATGTCGTAGATTTAATATTATAGTATTACCCGTTTGAGCATTCAGATAGTTTACAAAACAAACAAATGGAAATAAAACTGAAAGAAGAGGACATAAGTTATTCATATTGATCCATACCACGCACTTTTCATTGGTTACACATGAAAAACCCTCTATTGAACTTTTGCACTGTTCAGCAAGTAGTACAATCTATCAGGTTTTTCTTTTTACCAATTCGTATTAAAGGGTAACGTTTCTTCTGATTAAACAGAATATTTCATTCAGAAACATAATTTTTCAAAACAGAATTCTTATTCATGTTCCGTTTGATGTCACAGATGTAGGTCGGTTAGAGAAACATTTAACAGCGAGAGTGTCACTATCAGTTACACTTATAAGCAATAAAAGTGTTGGATTTGTCAAGGAAAGTGTATGGATGTAGATATTCTCGATATACAGTAATGCATTTGTAAACGGATAATTGCATCATTCGATTTGGATCAGTAGACTTTTGTTGACATAGAAAACGTCGGAATTGCATCAAATGATAAGAGTTATTTTACGGGGCAAACTTGCTGTTGATGGCGAACATTATTTCAGTTTGGAGGCCTGTTTATGTCCTCATCGATATGTGAATAAAAGTGAGTTTGTTTTACTCCTATACGTTAACATGTAGACCACTATGGGTTGGATATCCGCCTATATACGGTGGATTCCATGTCACAGGTGTAACACCCAACATTCTCCACACGCACGCTATTAACATAACAATTTCTTTAGTATGATGGTTTTTTTTTGGGATTTCAGCGCATGATAATCTGTAGATAGCTAATGGATCCATGTGGGGGAATGTGACGGATGTGACCTTTTTCATCACCATTCGATAAGGTTCCATTCGAAAAATTGGAACCAAAATGTTAGTAGTAATAGTAAACACAAAAAATCTCCAGTAGGAGGCATATGTCTGTTTTCCAACACTCATAACCAATCAGTAATGGAGTTAAGGGAATACTGCGCAAGAATTTCATTTGTTTATTTGGAACAACTAAATTGGTTTAAAGAGATATTTAAGATGTTTTCATATCAAATCTGTAAAGCTCAGCATAATATTTGAAAAGTGTATAAAATATATAAAGCTCAGCATGATATATAAAAAGTATATCAAATCTATTAACCTCAACATAATATTTGAAAAAATGTATTGACTATGTGATAACCATTGTTATTTATGATACAATGTTAAAAACAAGCTATTTAGATGTGATGCATACAAACTGTTTCGTAATTATATTACTACTAAAAATCTTTGTCTCAGTTACCCCACATGTACATTAGAAATATCATCAGTTTGCTGCCACAATGTTTTGCCTGTTTAGGACAGTAATTTACACTCAACGTGTTTAAACAATGAATGTAGGAAACAGGAGTAAAGAAGCAAATGTAAGTGAGATATAATTCCCAAGATCTCAGCTGTACGCGACAATGTACACCACTGCTTGCATCTGATCTCATGACTGTAGTAATAGACAATGCCTGTTGAGATTAGAAGCGATAATGTCTAACAGACGTTTGGCACTAATGTTGTTACAGTAAGAGCGTAACTCGACCAGTCTGGACTGGACTTAAAGTTGCATTTTGCTCTCGGAATATGCATTTACTCAATACATTCAAAATAAAACAACCATTATACTTTATTTTTTTATCATGAAACATGTAATGGTTTCTTTCAGGAAACATTACTACCTAATATTTGACAAAACTCTTAAATGTATTGTACCCATTTATTACATTCGTCTAAAATATGCTACCATTTGGATTACACAGACACTGATTCATGTATTCAAGATCCTAAATTAGTAAGAAATTTATGTATCACTGATATCACTGGTCAACAGTGAAATCATTACTGACTTGAAAAGGCCCTAATCTGTAGTATTTTGGTGTGCCGAACACGAATATAACCTTGAAATTTTTTTATTGGCTCTCGTTTTGAAGATATTCATATACCTCATTTTCTATGTTTCACTGTGTAAATTTCTCCAGTAGGACTGCAGCAACATCCGGAATAATGATGTAACATTGCATAATACCATCATGCTCACATCATCCACAGTTGATTGCATCATTTTCTGATGCAATGCAATACTAATACCATGCGGCTGCTGAAGTAAGTTGACGTCAGCTGTGTACTATACATGTGTAGGCCTATTATACTAATGCCAGGCTGCTGCTGAAGCTGACGTAAGCAGTGTACTATATAAAGCCCAATCAGATAGGTTCAGCATTTAAAATATTTTAGACGTTGTGCGAGACACTTCAAGCTACTGTTACATAAAACTTATTATTTTATCCATTTACGTACAATAAAGAACAGTAATGCCTCGAAAGTGTGTTAATACCGCGGACAATTTTTGCTATATTTGTGGGGAAGTGACATTTGCCAACCAGAAGAAAAGAATCAATTCTCAAGTGAAGAAGGCATATCATCTTTACTTCGGATGCAAGGTTGGTGACCAAGACAAGCCTTGGGCTCCGCATATATGCTGTGCTACATGTACAACACAGCTTTCACAGTGGTTGAATTGCAAAAGGTCATCAATGCCGTTTGCAGTCCCAATGGTGTGTAGAGAGCCAAACAACCACCTAAATGACTGTTACTTCTGCTTGGTTCCTCCTCTTTCCGGCGGAACAACGAAGCAAAAGAAGTCGAGAATAGTCTACCCAAACATTCCGTCTGCATTGAGACCAGTTCCACATGGTGAGGGACTTCCTATTCCAGAACCTCCAGCAGAATATTCTCTTGATTCATCTGACGAAGACAAAGGTGAGTCGACCTGTTCTTCTCCTGGTCCATCAGCATGCAGTGATCCAGATTTTCACTGTGGTGCATCATCAACCCCACACAGAATAACACAGGAAGAACTAAATGACCTGATTCCTGATTTGGACTTATCAAAGAACAAGGCAGAATTGCTAGGATCAAGACTCCAACAATGGAATCTTCTAGAAGAAGATGTCACAATTACTGCATATCGAAAGCGCCACCAGCATTTGGAGCCTTTCTTCAGAAAGGAAAGTAATCTGATATTCTGTTCCGATATTGAGGGCCTCATGAATGCTTTAAAAATCACTCATGACTCACAAGAATGGAGACTATTTGTTGACTCTTCGAAACTGAGTCTCAAGGCTGTGCTTTTGCACAATGGAAACATTCTTCCATCTATTCCAGTAGCGTATGCTGTCCACATGAAAGAGACATACGATAACTTAAGGCAGCTACTAAATTCCATTGAGTATAACAAGTACAGCTGGCACCTATGTGGTGATTTGAAGGTAGTTGCCCTTTTAATGGGACTGCAGCAAGGATATACAAAATACATGTGTTTCTTATGCGAGTGGGATAGCCGAGCAAGGGAAATGCACTACACGAGGAAGGAATGGACTCACAGGCAGAATGTAGCCATTGGAGAGAAGAATATCCAACACCCAGCTCTGATTGAGGCTCAGAAAATCTTGCTACCACCCCTTCACATCAAACTAGGTTTGATGAAGAACTTCGTGAAAGCCATTGACCGGACTTTGCCAGCATTCTGATACTTGTATGAAAAATTCCCTCGACTCAGCGAAGCAAAGATTAAAGAAGGAGTTTTTGTGGGTCCTCAGATTCGAGAGCTTTTCAAAGATGACCGGTTCAACAACTTGCTGGAAGGTGACGCGAAACAAGCATTGAATGCTTTTCGCCTAGTTTCTACAAACTTCCTCGGAAATGTTAGGGCAGAAAACTATAAGGAGCTAGTAGAAGACATGTTGATGAAGTATAAGAAACTTGGCTGCAATATGTCTCTAAAGATTCACTTCCTTCATTCCCATTTGGATTTCTTTCCTAGCAACTGTGGTATTGTTAGTGATGAAGACGGCGAACGTTTTCATCAAGATATCGCAACAATGGAACAAAGATACCAAGGAAAATGGTCCACTACAATGCTGGCTGACTACTGCTGGACACTCCTCAGAGATGCTCCCGAACAACTAACTGTACAAGAGACAGGCGAAGAAACCTAAGATGTAGTCAATGACTTGATTTTTTATAGGTAGGCTATTACAGTTGACCTTTTACTATTGGAATGCATTTCGTTATGTAAACATTAATTTCTTGCAGATTACAAAAAAAACTAGAGCCAATTTTGCAATTTGACTGTCATATTCGTGTTCAGCACATAAAAATTTATAAGAATTGACTAATTTTATTTCAGTAACATGACTTTTGTAAAAATTTGTTGTCCAGTGTATACTATGCAAAGGGTGACGTTGAGGGAAATTAATGAAAATGTTACTGGCATTTCAGGAGAGATGAAAACATGATTGGATGTGCTGGACCTGGTGTTGGCATATCGATCCTTTATGCCCTAATGATATTGATCAACCGGGTACGTATATTTGTTTAAGTACACAAACTAAACATAATATTCAAAGTGTATAGCCGTTTTAAAGCAATGGATAAATATTAATCTACAAAAAATTCTTGATATGATTAACTAATGATAATTTGCTCGTGACAGAAACGCTTTGACGCACACACACACACACACAAACATATATATATATATATATATATATATATATATATATATATATATATATATATATATATATATATATATAAGCTATGCTAGGTATCAAAGTCTTGGAAAAAGCATATCGTCAAACGTACCAAAGGACAAAAGTGCAAATATCAGCTTCTTAAGCTTTCTCCGGATTTGGGCAAATTTCGTAGGATATGTTGTTTACAAGGCTTTTTGCGATTAGTTTATCTTAAGGTCTAACACTATTGTCAGCAAGTCTATATTTGGGAATGCCATAAACTATGTCAAGGCAATATTTGATAATGCCATAAACTATGTCAAGGCAATATTTGATAATGCCATAAACTATGTCAAGGCAATAATTGATAATGTCATAAACTATGGCAAGTCTATATTTGATAATCCCATAAACTATGTCAAGGCAATGTTTGATAATGCCATAAACTATGTCAAGTCTATATTTGATAATGCCATAAACTATGTCAAGTCTATTTTTAATAATGCCATAAACTATGTCAAGTCTATGTTTGATAATGCCATAAACTATGTCAAGGCAATATTTGATAATGCGATAAATTAGGCCAAAGCAATATTTGACATGGCGATAAATCACGAAGAATTTAATTCCATCATCAAACCAACACAATATCTATTAGAATATGTGGAATCAGGAACAATGATTTCAACGCTGCAGAAGACTGAGATGCATGTAAGACGAACAATGATTTCAACACTGCAGAAGACTGGGATGCATGTAAGACGAACAATGATTTCAACACTGCAGAAGACTGGGATGCATGTAAGACGAACAATGATTTCAACACTGCAGAAGACTGGGATGCATGTAAGACGAACAATGATTTCAACACTGCAGAAGATTGAGATGCATGTAAGACGACCAATGATTTCAACACTGCAGAAGACTGGGATGCATGTAAGACGAACAATGATTTCAACACTGCAGAAGATTGAGATGCATGTAAGACGACCAATGATTTCAACACTGCAGAAGACTGGGATGCATGTAAGACGAACAATGATTTCAACACTGCAGAAGACTGGGATGCATGTAAGACGAACAATGATTTCAACACTGCAGAAGACTGGGATGCATGTAAGACGAACAATGATTTCAACACTGCAGAAGATTGAGATGCATGTAAGACGACCAATGATTTCAACACTGCAGAAGACTGGGATGCATGTAAGACGAACAATGATTTCAACACTGCAGAAGATTGAGATGCATGTAAGACGACCAATGATTTCAACACTGCAGAAGACTGGGATGCATGTAAGACGACCAATGATTTCAACACTGCAGAAGACTGAGATGCATATAAGACGAGCAATGATTCTTTGGAAAGAGGAGCAGTAATTGCACGACAAAAGTAAAATAAAGTCAGCAAGATCTAAATACTTCAAGTAATGACACATTTTTTCGAATTGTTTCGTCAACATTTTATATCGGCGTTACACAAATGGGAGCCTTCTTAACCATAGAAGATCAAACGAATAAAATACCTATTTATCAAATACAGTATACGGTATGTGTGGTACACAACAATATATCCTTCCACGCAATGTGTTGTGTCGTGGGTTAGTGAGACATTTTAACCGGTTAAATAAAATGTATATTCTACTAAATCAATGATCATGAAATTAAGACTACATTAATACCTGATAATGTTTATGATATCGAATGTATATGATCAAAGTCAACAATGAAGAATGCATGAATATTAAATCTTTCAAACATAAATAGAAAGTAATATTTCCTCCCTGTAATAATTATAAAGTTTATTAGACTAAATATGATTCCAAGTCGGTAAGTGCTCAAAAGTCACGTATCTACAAATATATTGACTACTTAGCTCTAGGGTTTTGGAAGTGTAATAATGTGTAAAATAGTATTGATAAGCTAAATCAGGACAACAGTTATTAATACGGCTCTAATTCATCTCTCTTGATGCCATTATCCTCTGCATTATACGTCACTTTAATTGTATTATAAATAACTAGGTCCAGCTACATTAATAGTATACACCTACATGTTTGACAAATATTGCAAACACATTTATTTTCACATGTATTTTGTATTACACAGAGATACGTGTTGTCAGGGTTCAAATGGCTGAAGATGTTTGTATTCCCTCAAAAGCGAGATAATCAAGACGACCTTAGGAAACATTTCATCAGGACCTTGAGACCTTATTATATGTCCGAACGAAAGGAAGGTTTGTATTGCAATGCTAATTTGTCCTGATAATCCAGTTTGGCAGTAACATAAAATAATCAAACAGTACGACAATAAACGGGAAGCTGGAAATAAAGTATAATACATAAATATAGTAATGCAACTTGATACATCAGTGTAGTTCAGATGATACAAAAACCAAGTGATTATACAAAATATGCATTCTAGTTGACGTTAGGACTTTTATAAAATAATCCTACATGACCTAATCACTTCCCACAAAACTCAAAAGAACACAAAACAGTATATGACGCCTCCTCATGTCAGCAGAGTGCTCGAGGTTTAACATGTTACTCTATATAGCGCATCCTCAATATCTGGTAAAGATCAAGGATGTTACATGTATATGACATTGCAAACTGATGTTTTAGACATCATGTGAAATTAAGTAAATGTACTTCATTATTTCTGACAATAGGTAGACCTAAAACTTAAGGCTGTGGTATTATTGCATTACCTAATAATTATATTGCATTAGTTCGGACAATAGGTAGACCTAAAACAAACGTAAGGCTGTGGTATTACTGCATTACCTAATAATTATACTGCATTAGTTCGGACAATAGGTAGACCTAAAACGTAAGGCTGTATTATTACTGCATTACCTAATAATTATACTCCATTAATTCTGACAATAGGTAGACCTAAAACCTAAGGCTGTGGTATTACTGCATTACCTAATAATTATAATCCATTAGTTCGGACAATAGGTAGACCTAAAACTTAAGGCTGTGATATTACTGCCTTACCTAATACTTATTCTCCATTAATTCTGACAATAGGTAGACCTAAAACTTAAGGATGTGGTATTACTGCCTTACCTGGTAATAATTCATTAGAAACTCGTAAAGCTATTAGAAATGAAACATATATTCAGAATGCAGATAAAATACACACTTACCTCGTAATGCTGAATGCGAAGCAAGTCAACTGTCTGCACCATATTTCTGAGTCCTTTTGTATGACTTGGTCTGTGTTCAAATCCTCGATCTTCAGCGGTCAAGGCAGACAGCCTAGCCACTAAGCCACCGGAACGGTGTCTAACCGTTGTAACTGGCGGAGCTGATAAATAATCTCTTTTCGGCTGCATTCGGTAATGCGTGTCTATTCTAAACTTTTCGAGGCGGCATAAATAAGTATCAGTATAATTACCAAGCTATACTCGATGGCTTCTGAGGATAAATGATTATATGGCTGAGTTTGACATTGTGCTGCTGGAAATGGAAAATCACCCGTGATTCCGAACACAGATATGGAACCGGAGCTAGCCAAATTTGGCAGTGAATATCCAAGCTGAGACAATCGATAAAATGTTTGCAAGTGAATTTTGAGCCAAAGGCATCAATGTTCTGATTTCGCAAAAAGTGACTGACAATAATACTAAGATAGTAACTCTTTTGTTTAGTTACTTATCTTGGATGAAATCGTCTTCCCCCACATTGTTGACATCTACAATGAGTGCATCATGGGAATGTTGTTTCGAGACGCATGCAGATTATTATTGCGAGTTCGCGCTTTAGTTCCCATCAGTGATCTTGTTTTCTGGGGACAAGGTCACGTGGGTTTGAGTGGCTGAAGGCTTTGACTTAGATCAGTAACACACATACAAAACCCTATTATCATACTCATGTCTTTTATTATCAGCTCAGGTGACTTCTGTTTTTTTTTATTTCAGTAACGATGAAACAATTAGGGGTTAGCGACTTAACGTTTGAAACGGCAACTGCACCTTTCATGCATCATCATTCTTCTTCTCATTATTATTCTTATTCTTCCTCCTATTATTATTATTATTATTATTATTATTATTATTATTATTATTATTATTATTATATCAATGTCAGATGAAGCGTGTTCAATATGTTTACAAGGCAGACGCAGGTTAACGAAATTCTGTGAGCTACCATGTAAACATGGTAAGTACCATGACCCGATCTTTTAGTCATTTAAAGGTTCTTTAATTCATCCTGTATTTCTTTCTTTTTTTCTCTCTTTCCTTAACCGCCTGTATGCAGTTTAGAATAAACGAGTTAACTAGTATATTGAAATATTCCAGTTGTTTATTTCAATGTATGGAAACGGTAGGGTTATTTATGTCCATTTATAATAAAGGTTCCGGTTGTTTCCATCCGAGGTTCACGATAAGATGATTTTATATTTCAAGATGGTAAATGCAATATCTCTACCGTCAAATAATGTGCTGTTGGTCCATCTTTAAATACCGTGCTAAGATGTTATATTATACTTGATGTAAACTATGTACACGTGTCATATTGTTTATATTGTTAGCTAATTAGATGTTATATTATACTTGATGTAAACTATGTACACGTGTCATATTGTATATATTGTTAGCTAATTAGATGTTATATTATACTTGATGTAAACTATGTACACGTGTCATATTGTATATATTGTTAGCTAATTAGATGTTATATTATACTTGATATAAACTATGTACACGTGTCATATTGTATATATTGTTAGCTAATTAGATGTTATATTATACTTGATGTAAACTATGTACACGTGTCATATTGTATATATTGTTAGCTAATTAGATGTTTTTCAATCTTCAGTCTTCCATAAAAACTGTATCTTATTGTGGATTAAACGACAAGTTGAACCAAGTTGTCCTCTATGCAGAAACAAAGATCTGCATGCTATCTCGCAGTTTCGAGAAAATCCTGCAACGGCCATACATGCAGTTTCTTTGAATATCGACGAGAATTATTCAGGTATATGTTTTCTAAATTAGATCATATTTAATCATTGACATCATGGATAATCTAAAGATAATTCTCCAATTACTTAGAAATTACGAAAACAAATCATAATGTGTCAGAAAATGTCAAGCATGTGAGAAATGTTGAATGTTATAAAGTTGTGAAATTATATATTTTATATATTTTACATAACGCATGCTAAGTAATTGAGTTTTGGGCTCTAACAGTAAAATGTGATGCTAAAGCCTAGGTATTTAGTTAGATAGATAACATGCAATTGAATCCCCTATCCAACCTTTCAATCACAGTAGCCGCATTTATCGATTACAGGGGGTTCGATGGGACAGATATATATGGTCATTTCAACTGGAATTATACTGTATCATTATTGCCTAATATTGAGATCTTGATATTTATAAAATTTTGTCAAACCAGCATACAATTATTTTTTCTATTGCGCCTCTTGCTTTTTGACATCATCCTTTTTAAATTTAACAAAACTGCCTTATTCAGCTCATAGAAGATTTTTAATACTACATTTTAAAACCAATCGACATTTTCCCTCTAAGATTACGAAATTTTAAATTGATATACAATTCTAAAATGATCGTATATATCGTATTTTTCAGGATGTGTACAAACCACTGACATCAGTTATGAAGACAAGGGAAATTACGAAACTATTCTTCATTTATGATGAAATGAAAAAATATATAATGTGTCGATGCAGGAATATATCTTTAAACTTGTTTCTTTGACACTTTGCTTAGAAATTCAACAAAGGGTAAATTAATGCATTGAAAACTATTGTATATTCAATAGAACAAATTCATGGCTAAGATAATGTTTCCTGGATGCGATGATATATTTAGTTACCATACAATTATACACTGCGGCACTGAATTTAACTGATTGTACAGGTGTGGTAGATCATTTGGCAGCATTCGAGGTGAAGCAGTTGAATAGCATGGATATATTATTATGTAGAAATGTATTTACACAATAGGCAGTATTAGAAGTGAAGTACACAAATGGCAGCATTCTAGTTGAAGTAGTTGAATAAAATGTAAATATTATTATGTAGAAATTTATGTATACAAATGGCAGTATTCGAAGTGAAGTACACAAATGGCAGTATTCGAAGTGAAGTACACAAATGGCAGTATTCGAAGTGAAGTATACAAATGGCAGCATTCGAGGTGAAGCAGTTGAATAAAATGGACATATCTCTACGAACTCTTGCCCTTGTACCTTGTAGCTTGCATTAAAAAGACTATTAATTTATGTTTTTCTTGAAAATTATTTAAATCATCTTCCAACCATGGCACAGAAGCGAATCAAGAAACTATAAACATCAGCTTCAGTTATATGGTGTATAAATGTTTGTATCAGGTATGGAGTTTCTCTGTTTCAATACAAGGTGTTAAAATGACATGTTAGGATCAGGCTTGGAGTTTCACTGCTTCTATAGAATGATCAAAAGAAAATGAAGACAAAATGCATTTCTTAAACATCTCATGTCCATTAGCATATAGGCCTACATCACAATAACATAAAATGCCAATATATGTTTCTTTAAAACGAAATTGTCGTCCAAATTTCGATTGCTATGTTTATCGGAGAGAGAGAGAGAGAGAGAGAGAGAGAGAGAGAGAGAGAGAGAGAGAGAGAGAGAGAGAGAGAGAGAGAGAAAGAGAGAGAGAGAGAGAGAGAGAGAGAGAGAGAGAGAGAGAGAAAGAAAGAGAGAGAGAGAGAGAGAGAGAGAGAGAGAGAGAGAGAGAGAGAGAGAGAGAGAGAGTCTGTGTGTGTGTGTGTGTCTGTGAGAGATAAGCGTGGATGGTTTGATGCATAGGCGATATAGGAGTGAAAACAGAAAAAGTATGTACTACATTAATAACACTAGCTGCAAAGAACTGACATTGACGGTCATTTTTTAATTATCTTTAGTACGTTGCCAGTGTTCAGTTGATGTATTTTAAATGCTTGATTTTCATTGTGTCTTGCATGAGCAAATGCGCATATTTGTCACTTTTTTTCAAATTAAATGAACCAAAAGAATACAGTGATTGCCCACCTCAGATTTGCTATGCATTTTATGTATTGCCAAGTGTGCTGCTCATTTCAATGACATGATGCCTTTCTTGTCTACCAATGTGTACGTGGGTGCCAGGGTGGGTATTCATTAATTATTCTAATGAACGGTTTCTCTAGGAATCCACTTGAACTTTATCTTTGACATTTGACCTGATAAGTTACTGATTCCCTTTTGTCAAAATTGTATCGAACACTCTGAAATTGGTGTCTTGTATTCAAGGTTTGGTTATATGTTAAGATGCATGAGGGACATTGAGAGTGGGGACATGCGTGGTGGCTCTGTAATCATCAGACAGACTGAAGATACTTTGCGGTCGTCAACTGGACGCCAGAAGGTATATGTTACAGTTTTTAATTTAACAGCATTTGAGTGAAATCTTATGTATGATATTTTAAGCAAAACATGTTGATGAGCTCTTGAATGTCTGTACCTTTTTCTTACATAGATTAGACAAAATGAGTCTTTAACGCTGTATGCATACATTATGTACTAAGGTCTGATTTCAACTAAGAATGGACAAGGTAGTTTGTATAGTCTTTTTACCCTTTTCGATTTTTCACTTAAAAAAGCAGCTGTATAAAATTCATGGTCTATTAATTTTGTCTGCATTAGTATTTAATGACACTCCCACATCCAATTAAGCTGTACTCAGACAATTGCGAACTAGATCATCTAAACATGATTGGGTAACAGTGTAGGCATCTTGAATAAATCATTGTAGACATTTTGAGTAAATAGTTGTATGCATCTTGAGTACATCAGTGTATGTATCTTGAGTACATCAGTGTATGCATCTTGAGAACGTCAGTGTATGCATCTTGAGTATATCATCACTGTATGTATCTTGAGTACATCAGTGTATGCATCTTGAGTACATCAGTGTATGTATCGTGAGTACATCAGTGTTATGCATCTTGAGTACATCAGTGGATGCATCTTGAGTAGATCACTCTATGTATCATGAGCACATCAGTGTATGCATCTTGAGTATATCACTGTATGCATCTTGAGTACATCAGTGTATGCATCTTGAGACATCAGTGTATGCATCTTGAGTATATCAGTGTATGTATCTTGAGTACATGGTTGTATGCATCTTGAGTGCATCAGTGTGTGGATCTTGGGTACATCAGTGTATCTATCTTGAGCACATCAGTGTATACATCTTGAGTACATCAGTGTATGCATCTTGAGCACATCACTGTATGTATCTTGAGTACATAAGTTTATGTATCTTGGGTATGTTACTGTATTATCTTGAGTACATCAGTGTATGCATCTTGATTACATCATTGTATATATCTTGAGCATATCAGTGTATGTATCTTGAGTATATTACTATATGCATCTTGAGTATATGAGTGTATGCATCCTGAGTATATCAGTATAATTATTTTGAGTACATGGTTGTGTGCATCTTGAGTAAATGGTTGTATGTACCTTGAGTACATGGCTGTATATATCTTGAGTACATCAGTGTATGTATCTTGAGTACTTCGGTGTATCAATCTTGATTATATCAGTGAACGCATCTTGAGTATATCAGTGTATTCATCTTGAGCACACCAGTGTAAGCATCTTGAGTACACCAGTATATGTATATTGAGGACATCAGTGTATATATAATGAACGCATCACTGAATGTATTTTGAGTACAACATTGTAGGCATCTCGAGTACATCAGTGTATGCATCTTGAGTAAATCACTGTTTGTATCTCGAGTACATCAGTGTATGCATCTTGAGTATATTACTGTATGTATCTTGGGTACATCTGTCAAAGCATCTTGATTACATCACTTTATTATCTTGAGTGTATCAGTGTATGTGTCTTCAATACATGATTGTATGCATCTTGAGTATATTCACTGTATGTATCTTGAGTACATGGTTGAATGTATATTGAGTACATCAGTATATGCATCTTGAGTACATCAGTGTATGCATCTTGATTACATCACTGTATATATCTTGAGTACATCGGTGTATGCATCTTAGTACGTCACTGTATGTATGATGAGTACATCGGTGTATGCATCTTGAGACCATCAGTGTATGCAACTTGAGTATATCAGTGTATGTATCTTGAGTACATTGTTCTGTGCATCCTGAGTACATCACTGTATTTATCTAGAGTACATTGTTCTATGTATCTTGAGTACATCGGTGTATACATTTGGAGTACATCAGTGTATCTATATTGAGTACATCAGTGTATTCATCTTGAGCACATTACTGTATGTATCTTGAGTACATCAGTGTATGTATCTTGAGTATATTAATCTATGTGTCTTGAGTACATCAGTGTATGCATCTTGATTACAACACTGAATGTACATCAGTGTGTCTATCTTGAGCAAATCAGTGTATGCATCTTGAGTACATCATTGTTTGCATCTTAAGTGCACCAGTGTATGCATTTTGAGTACATCAGTATATTGTCTTGAGGAAATCAGTGTATTGAGTAAATCACTGTATTTATTTTTAGTACAACATTGCGGGCACCTTAAGTACATCAGTGTATATATCTTGAGTACATCAGTGCATGGATCTTGAGTATATTACTGTATGTGTCTTGAGTACATCAGTGTATGCATCTTGATTACATCACTGTATGCATCCTGAGTACATCAGTGATTGCATCTTGAGAACATCTGTGTATGCATTTTGAGTATTTCAGTATAAGTACCTTGAGGACATGCTTGTGTGCATCTTGATTAAACGGTTGTATGTACCTTGAGTACATGGCTGTATATATCTTGAGTAAATCAGTGTATGCATTTTGAGTACACCAGTGTATGCCTCTTGAGAACATCAGCGTGTGTATCTTGAGTACATCACTGTATGTGTTTTGAGTTCATCAGTGTATGCATCTTGAGTATATCAGTATATGTAACTTGCGTACATCAGTGCATGCATCTTGAGTACACCAGCGTATGCATCATTAGTACATCAGTCTATGCATCTTGAGTACATTACTGTATGTATTTTGTGTACAACATTGTAGGCATCTTGAGTACTTCAGTGTATGAGTCTTGATTATAACATTGTATGCATCTTGAGTTAAACATTCTAATTATTATGAGTACACTACTGTATACATCTTGAACACACTATTGTATGCATATTGAGTACAACATTGTAAACATCTTATGTAAATCACTGTATGCATTTTGAGTAGAACATTGTAGGAATTGTGAGTCAAACTTTGTTTTCTTCTTGAGTAAAAACGTTGTAAGCTCTATTGAGTACATCACTGTATGCCTATTGAATACATCATGGTAGACTTCTTGAGAACAGCACTGTAGATATATTAAGTACATCATTGTAGCCTTCTTGAGTACATCATTGTATACTTCTTGAGTACATCACTGTAGGCATATTAGGGACAACATTGGCGAAATCATGAATATATTTTTTTTAACATTGAGACAAAACAAAGTAATGATAATTTCTTTTTCTCGCTTTTTATCTTCAAACTCTGGATAAACATCAAAGTTACTTTAGAGCTGACCAAAGCTTTATGGGTCAGAAATTATATTAAAGACGGCGTGTAAAGGTCCGAAAATCAAGTACATTTTCAGTTAAATTTGCGGATGACGTCCAATATGATTGTGGTGGGTGGGTGGAATGTGGTCGTTCGAATATTTTGAGTGATCGTTTCCTGATTATCTCATACTAGTTTATGGTTGAGATATTCCACAACATTAACTTTTAGTCGGCTATAAACTGCCAGTATAGGATAGGACATATACATTTTCTTCTACGTCATATAAAACGTATATTCAGATATTGTAGATAAATGTTTGGACTTGGTAAATTGTTTTCTCTTTTATTAACAGGGACATTGACGTCATCTTTTACGTACGATGTAGACGGAATAGTTGTAAAACGACCTTGTTTCTGAAAGCGATATATTGTAACGTCTACCATGAATGGGTATCTGGAAACCTGTTCGTCTTTTAAATGTGATAGCAGACCATTTGGTTTAACGTGTAAAGACAGCCCCCCCCCCCCCTCCAACAAAATTAGTTAAGTATTTATGAAATAGTCATAAGGAAGGAAACTGTCGATTTTCTATAACTATCTTGAAAATTATCAAGATACCGGAAATGTACCTATGAACTATACAAATAACAAACTCTACGACTGCAAAAAATATAATTGTGCGGCTTTGTGGGTTTACCTCATTTAGGGGCTATACATGTTAGTATATTTGGTCGAAGAAGAACACGGAAAATACTAGCGAAGAACCACTGACCTTTCGGCAGCTACTAGTTAGTTTTCTCACAGAGCTGAAACTCGACTCGACGCAGACAGAATGAGACGTCCGTGATATGATACCATGGTACCTTACAACTTAAATCATTAGATTCCGAAGTCTTGGCAACTAGCCGCTGTACATCGTATTAATACAAAATATACATTCACGTGATTTGCTTTTATGACATTTAAGATAAAGTTGTTGGCATTGTTAAGAAAGTTTAATGACTTTTCTGTACATGTACAATGACTTCAAAACTGGAATAAAAAACAATCTGTAAAGCTATATTTAAAAAACTTTAAAATATAAGATCGGGAGTAGGAGGAATTCGTTTAGTAATTGACTCTATCCTCTTTAGGTATAATGAATGTCTGAAAATTATTTCTAGTTCTGATATTCTAATACGTAGTGTTGTGTTGACTTTGTTATGACCCCTATACCCATTTATGTACTTTGCGATGATTTGAGCGATGTAACTATTCAGGAACTTTACAGTATGTTTACCTTGTGAGACAGGATTTGCATTTTAGGGCTGAAATTTTCTCTTGTAAAATATGTGTGTGTGTGTGTGTGTGTGTGTGTGTGTGTGTGTGTGTGTGTGTGTGATTTTGAATTTATACCGTCATTAACAAGTTAGCACTAATATTGCTTCAATGTTTGCAGGGTTGCAGTTTACAGTGATGTCTAGCACTGGGGTATCATGCTGCAGACATGTAGCATAATGTCCCACCAAGGCAAAGAACCTAGCGATGCAGCTGTTAGTACCATTTTTTAAAAGTCCACTAGGCCACCTTCAGCGGTCTCTTGTAAAGTAATTTGACTTTGCAAGGCTTGCATTTTGCCTTGTTGGTTTCTGTTACAAAATGCTGCCAAACTCACTGTTTAAACAAAGGAATATTTGGATAACATTATTCGTTAAGAACAGACTAAAAACACTTTGCCTAATTTGAATGCTCGAGCATTTGTTTCAGGTCTAGTATATCTTGATAAATGACCATAATCGGTGTTTGATTTAAATATATAGTATACATGTAATATATAAACCATATATTGTTTCTTTTCTTTTGTAATTTTCACATGGTCACATGGTATGACGCTCTGTACTGAGAACATTTTTTTAAAAAATTTGCATATGGTTACGTGATATGACGCTCTGTACTGAGGATTTTCTCATTTGTAATTTGTATATGGTTACTTGGTATGACCTTCTGTACTCATTTTTTTATTTTAATTTGCATATGGTAACTTGACATGACGCTCTGTACTGAGGATTCTCTTCTTTTAAACTTGCATATGGTAAATTGGCATGACGCTTTTTTAAATTTGCATGTGGTTAGATGGTATGATGCACGGGTCTGAGGAAGGTACATATAAAGTATAACCGGTAACAAAGCCGCTTGTCGCTCTCTTTTCGTATTGTTTTCGTTAGCGAATCGTATTATTTTCACAAGATTTAATTTCATTATTTCTTTTTTTTTATTCCAAACAGTATACCGATCATTCTGCCTCTAATAATTAATTGCAAAAATGTGTTTCTCTCAGCAAACACCATTGATTTTTCTTAAACTCTGTCATCATGCTCTCAACGCTTACAAGCCAAGCTTACAATGTAAATGATATTGAGGAAATTATTTGCGGTGATTGGATAATACAATTTTCAAATTTGAAAATTTGTACTTTAAGTACATATAACGTACTGGTTTGTCCTTTGCTTCTATCGTCATGTCATACTCGATTAAGTTCCTTGCCTTGGGACGAGATCAAAATTCTATCGTCATGTCACACTCAGTTGA